>CM028130.1:1028032500-1028632500 GCA_016271365.2 Neoceratodus forsteri | reverse complement strand
AGGAATTGTCTCTTCACAGGTGACACTAATCTCTGTGGTAGGGTACAAAAACAAGAGGGGGGGTAAGGGAGATGTAGAGGGACCTGCAAAGATTGGAGATGTGGTCCAGGGTTTGGCAGCTGAAATTCAGTGTCAAAAAGTGCAAGATGATGCACATAGGGAAAAAGCACCCCAGGACTGAGTACTGGATGGGAGGGGCTAAGCTGACACTCCTTATGAGGAAAAGGACCCGGGAGTCATCATAACCGACTCCCTTGAACAATCTAGCCAGTGTAACATGGCCTACAATAAGGCAAACAGGATGCTGGGGTGTATTGGAAAGGGGTCCAACAGCAGGAGGAAAGAGGTATTACTACCTTTCTGTAGTATCGCTGGTGAGACCACACATAAAGTACTGTGCCCAGTTCTGGAGGGTATCCGGTTAAAATCGCACATCCAAAATAGAAAAAGTCATTAACGCACTACCATTTCAGCGTGTACTTTAAAAGCACTGGCACAGAATAGCACAAGTACAATAATAACATTTGAGGGCAGGCAAATATGCTGTCAGCTCACAAAACAAGGTACAGGTACAAATTCAGATATGGGTACAGATTCTCTCCATAAACTGTAGAAGGTAAAACACTGGTGGGTAGCATCTAGCTTGCACATTGCATTTTACTTGCGTAACGACAAACTCAACTTTGAGCTGCCTTCCCCACTCCCCATTGGCAAGCGAGAGTCGACTGCCGTCACCACCACGCTACCACACTAAGCAGAACAGAGTCCCGATGCATCAAAAGAATGTGCAACTCGAGAGAGCAGACACAGCGAAACAGAAAAGTACATAGGAAAATAAACTTACTGACCCTTCATTAAAGGCAGGGTTGGAGTGCCTAATACAGTCTAGGGCTCCCCCAACAGCAATAAAAGCGTGTACAGGGTTTCTCACTGCTGTGCATGCCCAGACCCACAGCTTCAACTTTCAGACATGGATATTATACATAAAATTCACTTTACAACCTACAGTAGCATCCACATTATCAGAGCAGAGTCCCGATGCATCAAAAGAACGTGCGACTCGAGAGCAGACACAGCAGAACAGAAGAAAAAAAAATCATACTCTGAGTGAAAAGTCTACCTGGAGGTAAGGTATCAAATTTTTTTGGTTGGTCATATTCAGAAAAACAGTTGACACTCGGTCCCTCCACCTGGGAACTTTCACTGTGCAATTGTGCAGCAACACAAGAGGCTGTCTCCCAGGAATTTTTTTTTTTTGCAACTCTTTAGCCAGCATACTTTAAAACCTCTTAGACCCTTCTATGTCAAAACTCGAATTTTCATCTTGCCACTGTTTTGAGCACTGCTATTGTTAGCGCTCAGATTAAGAACTAGCGCTAAAATGGTTCCGAGAAGTGCCTTGGCGCCTTTTCGGTTGTGCTATTTTGACAGTGAACTGTTCTGGAGACCTCACCTAATGAAAGACAAGGACAGGCTGGAGACGGGCACAGCGTAGGGTAACCAAAATGATTCCAGGCCAGCAAGGCAGATGCTATGAGGATCTGCTTCGGGCACTGAACACGTACTCACTGGAGGCCAGATGAGAGAGGGGTGATATGATAGAGACCCACAAGTACCTGAAAGGAATGGACAGGATGAACTACAAAGAACCATTCAACAAGACTAGTGAATCTAGAACATAAGGTCAGGACTGTAAGCTGGTGGGGGGAGGTTCAGGAGGAACCGAGAAAGTTTCATTTCACAGAGAGAATGGTTGAACCGTGGAACAGTCTGCCAACAAAGGTGGTTGGTACCAAAACCATTAATGGTTTCAGAATCGGTTGGGTAGCAGAACAGCAGCACCATCCCTCTCTGGCTGGAACCCACCTCGGCCACCCGGCCCAGCTCCCAAGTTCACTCCTGATCTCGGGTGGCCGATCCAGGAGCGCAACGTTCTACCTGCTGTACCATCAGGCAGCCCTCTTGATATTCCTTCTTTAATGGAATTTTTAACAAAAGCTATAATCACCTTGTCAGAAGGAAGGCAATCCAACACTGGGATCCAGTACAGGAACAGGGGTGGATCAAAAGGTAAACTCTTTTTACCCTTTTTGTGCACACCAATCTGTGTGAACAACACTGCTGCACCAACTGCTGTTTAAAACAATAATCCCAGTGACTGTCCACCTGTCAAATTTACCTTCCCTGAAACTGGCCCCACCACTTGCTCCATCACATGCCCTGCCAGATGCTCCCTCACTTGCTGTGCCACCTGCTCCATCACCTGTCCTGTCACCAGCTTCATGACTTGCCTTGTCACCTGCCCTGCCATCTATTCCACCATGAGACCCATCATCTGCTCCATGGCTTGTTAACCCAAATGCCCAATCACTTGCCCTGCCACCTGTTCCATCACCTGCCCTGCCACCTGTTCCATCATTTGGCATGCCATTTGTTCCATCACCTGCCCTGCCACCTGTTCCATCACTTGGCATGCCATTTGTTCCATCACTTGGCATGCCATTTGTTCCATCACTTGCCCTGCCACCTGTTCCATCAACTGGCATACCACCTGTCCCATAACCTGTCCTGCCACCTGTTCCATCACTTGGCATGCCATTTGTTCCATCACCTGCCCTGCCACCTGTTCCATCACTTGGCATGCCATTTGTTCCATCACCTGCCCTGCCACCTGTTCCATCACTTGGCATGCCATTTGTTCCATCACCTGCCCTGCCACCTGTTCCATCACTTGGCATGCCATTTGTTCCATCACCTGCCCTGCCTCCTGTTCCATCACTTGGCATGCCATTTGTTCCATCACCTGCCCTGCCACCAGTTCCATCACTTGGCATGCCATTTGTTCCATCACCTGGTGTCCCATCTGTTCCGTCATTTGGCGTGACACTTGTTCCATCACTTGCCCTGCCACCTGTTCCATTAACTGGCATGCCACCTGTCCCACCTCACCACATCACACACTTAACCTCATTACAATACACACATCTCACTGCAACTTGCACGTCATCTCAGCATGTACCACACCTCACCTCATTCCAATATGCTTCCTACCTGAATACGATTCACTGTTCATCTCACTATAGCACGTACATTACCTGACTACAGAGTGCCTCACCTTACTACAACAAGCACCCCATCTCACTATAACACACACCTCCTGTCACTACACACATCTCACTACAGTACGCACCTCATCTTACTACAATGCACTGCTCATCTCACTATCACATATACTTCACCTTGCTACGTACAGTACCTCTTCTCGCTACACACCCCTAACCTTGCCACAAGCACCTCGCCTCACTGCAATACACCCCACATAAATACAAACTCTTCTCGCTATAACATGAACCTCACCTAACTACAATGCAAATGTACCTCACTACAACGCACACCTCACCAAAACACTCCTCACCTCGCTACAATATATACCTCACCTCACTATGGCATGTACACTGCAGCACCACACATCTCATCTCACAACAATACGCGCCTCACCTTATGACAGCACACACCTCATCGCGCACACACACACACACAGTCCCACCTCATAACATACACCTAACCTCACTACAGCATGTGCCTTCACCTTGCTACAACATACACCTCACTGCAGCACATACTTCACCTCGTTACAACACTGACCTCAGCTCGCTACAGTACGCACCTCACTCCATGCTGCTCTCTTTACAACAGACTTCACCTCACTAGAGCACACCTCACCTCACTACAATGTGAACCACATCTCAGTATGTCATCTCATTACATAACCTCATCTCCATACAATGCACTGCTTATTTTGCTACAGCATGTACCTCACTTTACTACACACTGCAGTTCTCCTTGCTGCTCACACCTCACCTCAAAGCACACATCACCTCACAACAAATTCCTCACCTCACTGTAAGACACTGCTCACATTGCCACAAAGACATTCCTCACCTCGCTACAATGCAATTCTCATCTCACTGCAGCACATACCTCACCTCGCCACACACTTACCTTGCTACAGTGCACTCAACTCACTGCAGCACACATCTCACCTCCCTATACACATCTCCTTGCTACAACGCACTCAATTCACTGCAGCACATACCTCACTTCACACTTATCGCCTTGCTACAGTGCATTCAACTCATTGTGGCACACATCACACCTTGCCACACACTTATCGCCTTGCTACAATGCACTCAACTCACTGCAGCACATACCTCACCTCGCCACATACTTGCCTTGCTACAGTGCACTCAACTCACTGCACACACACCTCACCTCCCTACGCACTCATCTCCTTGCTACAATGCACTCAACTCACTGCAGCACATACTTCACCTCGCCACATGCTTATCACCTTGTTACAGTGCATTCAACTCACTGCAGCACATGCCTCACCTCCCTGCACACTTATCACCTTGCTACAGTGCACTCAACTCACTGCAGCACATACCTCACCTTGCTAAAACACCCACCTCAACTCATTACAAAGAGCACCTCACTACAACATGCACCTCACCTCATCACAACACACATCACACCTCACCTCACTACAATAAGCACGTCTCACAACATGCACCTCATCTCCATACAACGCACTGCTCACCTTCCTGCAGTATGTACCTCGTCTCGCTGTATACTGTACCTCTCCTCGCTACACACACCTCACCTCATCTCATCTCGCTACATAACATTCCTCATATCACTACAACACACTCCTCACCTTGATACAACAGATTTCTAATCTCGCTACAATGTATTCCTACCTCACTGCAACACCGCACCTTACTACAACATACACCTCACCAACATACTCTTCACCTCGCTATAACAGGCATCACAACACACACTTCACTACAACACACCTTCTACCTCACAATACACTCCTTACATCACTGCAATACACTCCTTTCCTCACTACAGCACACATCTCACCTCGCTACAACAGCACCTCACATTACCACAAAACACATTGCACTGCACTACAACATTAGGGATGGCACGATAACCATAATCATTTTGACTGATGATACATTATGTCTGATTTGCTATATTGCAATGCTAGTTGAAGGGGCAGTGGATGTGGCAGCTGTCACTGAGACCTGGGCCACCCAGGGGCATGACCAGGACCTAAACCTGGAGGGCAACACGATGTTCAGGAAAGATAGGGGGAAGGGGGGGGTAGCACTGATGGTCAAAAATGGCATCAGTATTGGAGGGGTGGTGGAGGCGGAGGGGGACCTGGAGGCGATTTGGGTCACCCTGGAAATGAGGGGGATAACAGTAAAAACAGACGTGGCATACAGACCCCCTTCGCTGGTGAAGGATCAGGTATAGGGGAAGGGTTGTGCTGGCAAAGCCCAATACAAGGTGAATATCCTGGGGTGGAAATGGAGAATCCCGAGGGGCCGGGGGACAGCAAGATCAGCTCCAAGGTTGGGGGCTGACCAAACAAGCAGACACGAAAGACTGTTAGGCCTACTCTACTGGTATTTTAGTATGCTAGTATGCTAGAGCCTGGTGGCAAATATTACGGGCCACCGTAGATTGGGCAAGGGAAGGGTAGTGGTGATGGGAGACCTAAACATGCCTGGGACGAACTGGGGGACTAGGACGTCCCCAGTGGACAGGGAGCAGAGATTGCTGGATGTCTTTCAGGACATGTTCCTAATCCAGCAGGTGGGGGAGCTGACTAGGGAGAACCAGATACTGGACGTGGTCCTGGCGGACAGTGACCAGATTAGGGGCCTGGAGGTGAGTGACCCATTGGTAGGGAGTGATCATGCCATGGTCTGGTTTTTCCTGGACTGGGGGGGGGGATGAAAACCATACAAAGACAGTGGTAACTGACTTTAGGGGTGTTGACTTCAGGGGCATGGGAAGGATTCTTTAGGGTTATTTGGATGAGATAAGGCCAGGCCTGGATGCTGACAGTAGGTGGGAGATCATTAGGAGGGGGTACAGGAGGCTACTAAGTCCTGTACAAGGGTGAGGTGCAAATTCAGTAGGGCCAGAAAACCGTGTTGGTGGACCCGGGAAGTTCAGGAGGTGGTGAGCGAAAAAAAGGCTGCCTTTAGGCACTTCAAGCACTCAAGGAGAGAAAGGGATCGGGGGAGTATGAACTGATGTCCAGAAGGGTCACCCGGGTGGTAAGATCAGCTAAGGGGAGGATGGAGCAGAACCTGGCCAGGGGAATCAGGAGGGGGAACAAGGGGTTCTTTAGATATATAGGGGGAAAAAGGAAAGTGAGGGGGCAGATTAGGACAGGGGAGGGATGGGCACAGGAGGCAGGTGAGCAGGCAGAGGTACTAAATGAGTACTTTGCCTCAGTTTTTCCCAGTCGGATGGGGGGCCATACCTCTCAACAGGAGAGATGATGAACCTGTGAAAGAGGCAGGACCCTTAGAGGCCAGGAGCCCATCCAAGTCTAGGGAGGATGATGGGCCAGCACCATCAGGTGAGAGGCAGGAAGAACAGGCGGCAAGGGGGGGGGGGGACAGGGAGGTAGAAATCCCAGTTGATAGGATAGGGGAAGCCCTCAGGTCCCTAAGAATGAAGAAAGCTCCGGGGCTGGATGAAATGCATCCCAGGGTGCTGAGGTAACTGGCGAATACCCTGGTGGAACATTTCTCTACGGAGGGGATGGGTACCCCAAGACTGGAGGGTGGCCCATATTGTGCCTATCCACAAGGGTGGATCAAGAGAGGAGATGGGAATTACAGGCTTGTTAGCCTGATGTCTATGGTGGGCAAGGTGATGGAAGGTATTATCAAAGAAAGGCTTGGGGGGAAGCTGGAGCAAATGGGTTACCTGGACAATAGACAGCATGGTTTCATCCCGGAAAGATTATGTCAGACAAATCTTGTGGAGTTCTACGATTAGGTGACGAGTGCCCTGGACCAGGGTAGGCTGGTGGACGTCCTCTTTCTGGACTTCAGCAAGGTGTTTGATTTGATACCCCACAGTAGCCTGCTGGCTAAGCTGGGGGAAATGGGGGTGGGGAGGCAGATGATTAGGTGGATAGGAAATTGGCTTTCGGAACGTACTCAGAGGGTGATGGTTGGAGGGATAGTCTCATTCCCAAGGAAGGTCATTAGTGGGGTCCCCCAGGGATCGGTCCTGGGGCCACTCCTGCTTAACGCATATGCCTCTGACATAAGGAAGGGTATCAGGAGTGAAATGAGTCTCTTTGTGGATGACTCAAAGCTGGGAGCGGTGGTGGATGGGGAGGAGGGGAGAGTGGCCCTGCAGGAGGACCTGGAGAGGTGGTTGAGTAAGTGGGGACTGAAGTTCAATGCGAGGAAATGCAGAGTTCTGCACCTGGGGGCCAGAAATTCAGGCCAAGTGTACACCCTGGGGGGAGATGCACTACAAGTATCGAAGGGCGAGAGGGACCTGGGGGTGGTGGTGGATGTTAAAATGAACAACTCTGAGACTTGTAGGAGTGCAGCGGCCAAGGCCAATAGGATGCTGAGATGCATCACTAGGGGGGATCACCTCCAGAAGGAGGGAAATGATCCGCCCTCTGTATAACTGCCTGGTTAGGCCGCACCTCAAGTACTGTGTGCAGTTCTGGAGGCCGCACCTAAAAGGGGACATTGCACTCCTGGAGATGGTCCAGAGGAGGGCAACCAAGATGATCTGGGGCATGGGAGAAAGGACCAACGGGAAGAGGCTTGAGGAGCTCAACATGTACACCCTGGAGGAGAGGAGAGGAGAGGAGGGATGGGGGACATGATATAGGTCTTTAAGTACACAAGGGGATTAATAAGGAGGCCTGATGGGTGTTCCAAATAAAAAGGGGGACCAGAACACTATTGGAAACTGGAGGGGGAGACTCAGAGGGAGAGGAGGAGGTGTTACTTCACTGAGAGGGTGGAACCATGGAATGCGCTGCCCAAGGGACTGGTGGAGGCTGATACTGTGGAGGAGTTCGAGAGGCTGGGACAGGTATAGGGGAGGGTGAAGCTGAGGGAGTCCAATACCAGGAAATACCCTGAAAGTGGATGAGGAAACCCAGGTGTGTGTGTGTGTGTGTGTGTGTGTGTGTGTGTGTGTGTGTGTGTGTGTGTGGGGGCAGCAAAATGGGTGCCCACTATGGTGCTAACTATTGAGCAGACATGAAAGACCATAAGGCCTATTCTGCTGGCATTTTAGTATGTTAGTATGTAACATCAGTTTTTCCCAAGATACCATGAGACACTGTGGTAATGAACAAAAAATTCAGTTTTTCAATGCACAACTCTGTTTCCTACAAAAATGTAGAGTGTGGAGGGTTCCACCCACAAAACCAGAACTAGATGTCATAATATCCTGATAGTACAATAACCATGGTAATTATTTCAAGGTTATAGAACATTTTCTTTATTGAGACTCCCCTGTACAACATGCATCTTGCCTGACTACAATACGTACTTCGTAATAAGGCACTGCATGTTTGCTTACTATAAATGGCATCATGGTGAGGGGTGGGGGTGTTGGTATAAAAAAATTGTTATTTAGCTGTGAGCACTTCCAGCAGTATGTTCCACTTTCACATGTCTGAGGAATGAAACTGTGGGATCAACCCAGGTAGCCACTTTGGGGTAGAAATACAGTTGAGTGGTTACAGCCGGGAGCCCACTATGTGACCCCAAGCCACTGGCCCACCGTGTGACCCCAAGCAAATCACTTGACCTCCATATGCTTTATTTCTTCGAGATATAAACTTAGGTTGAGGCAGGAGCTCTCACTGAAAACAAGATGTTGCATCGCAGTTGAGCTATTCTGGTTAAGTACACTGTGAAATGAATAAATTAATTACAGAGCCCCACCCCCATCCCTTTCTTCTGCTGATTTCAAGGGTGCTTTGTTGTGCTGAAGCTTGACCCCCCTTGGCCTCTGCTCTGACTGGCTGTGCCTGAGAGGGGAGCAGCCCGGCCCCAGGATCCAGCGCAAAACATAAGGTGCCATTGAAAGCTTAGGTACACACTGGCCAATTTGCTTAATTGAGCATTGACAATGTTCCACAATCAAATTCTTGTACTTTGTGGTAATAACGCATTGCATGTCCTTCACAGGGGCATTTTCCCACACAAAAGCACTATCGTGATGCCGGAGACAATGCAAAGGGTGGTTTCTCCTGCAGTCATCTTTAACTGTAGTAGAGCTGCTCGAATATGATCCCATTAAAAAAAAAAAATCTGATCTCTCAAATGCAGTGATTTTTCTTGGATCGTGCACTTTCCAATCAGAGATTCATTTTTATTTTTTGGTTTAGAATTGTTGGCCTGGAAAGGCACACTCTGCTGAAGCTCATTTCCAGGTGCATCACGGGAGCATACGGAGGATAAGTGACTTGCTCAGGGCCACACAGTACACAAGTGGCAATTGTGGGTTTCAAACCCAGTTCTGTGAGGTCTCCAAATTCACAGTTTGGTGCTTTACCCATCTAGGCTATACTTTCTCCCATCCGATTTTAAGCTGGCTCTCAGATTGGATGGAGTCCCCTTGTTGTCACTTCCTGCCTCACCACATCACTAACAAAACAAAACAAACAAAACAAAAAAAAAAAAGAGAAGCCTTGGTGCCCCTCTATACTGTAAAAAAGCAAGTTAACGTACTGTCATGTATTGCCTTTCCTTCCTTCCGCCTGGTGCCCAATGGCACCCCTTCCTCACACCATGCCTAATCTGAGAATCAGGTGGCAGTATGGCCCCCCCATCACAATTGGCACAGCCCTTCACCATCCTCCTTGGCTGACCACCACCAGCTCTTTACTGCAAACAGTGCCGCGACTGCATTACAGAATCTACACGCCACAGCGATGCTCCGCTTACTGCTGTCATTCATAGAACTGGGTGACCATTTTTCATGCACCTGAATGAATAACACTGAGCAGCACTGTGATACGTACATGCTTTAATGCAATACATCACGCAGCTGTTTGTTATCAGAGGTAGGTGGCAGGCAGCCAAGCAGGTGAGTGAAAGGCTATGCCAGTTTTGGTACTTTGGCAAATCAGGAGTGGAAGTGCACCTGAGGTGCTTCGAGTCTACTTCTCCAGTAGACAGTGGTGGTCCATTTAGGTTCCCAGGTGTCCATAAGAGAATCCAAATGCTTCTTAATACAGTCTAGACTCAGAGCTTCAATTATGCAATGGGGCAAATGTTTTGCTGGGGGGCGGTCTGGGACAAGGGGGTGCCACTGGGTACCAGGGACTTTTTTTTTTAATTTACAGGTGACCAGGCTGTGCCAGATAGCCAGATCAAAGCCTGACATCTGTGATCCCAAATTTGATCTTGAATCGGATTTCACATTTTTCAACTATTTGAAAAAGTATGGTCTGGTCAGATCTGGGGCTAACTGAGTACCCCGTTTCAGCCACATTGGGAGCACATATTCTAAGAGAATTGTGGTGGTGGGGGTGGGGGATGGAGTGGCCACATGACTTTACTACTTTCCTTTATGCTTGTTTAAGGGTAGTGGTTTCCAAAGCTCCCTACTTTGAAGGTGATTTTTTTTTTCTGGGGAATGGGGGGATCTTCTTACCAGGGACTCAGTACTGCACCCAATAGCTTAAAGCATTTTTTTTGTTAATTTGAGAAGGATAGGGAAACAGTTTCTGCTTCTTAACAGCTTAGGAGGAAGGCAGAGCCAGCACTCCTGACTACTGTCTACACTTACTCTAGTGCAGAGGATTACAACTGGTGACAGAGTAAAAACAGACCTGGTGGTCACTCATTTACAGCGAGGATAGTTACGAATCACCATGGGAAAGACCCAAGTTACGGCAGCGATCAATATTAGCGACAGCGAGGTTACCTGCACTTGCTCAATTTAATCTTCATATTCATGAACCATAACAGAGGCAAAAAACTCTGTTCAAGCATTCGTTACTTTTTTTGGGAAATCAAATTTGTTTTTATTAAAAAACTAAATAAATAAATAAATTCCTGGCTTCCTGGGGTTCTCTCACAAATTTGGTGACACCCTGTATTTACCCAAAACCTCTCCGTTATATTCAGCTATCCAATGGGAAGGGCAGGATCACAGCAGACTTCCGTGCCAGTACTCCAACCCCCACTCACCCCTCAGCACCAAAAGTGAAAATGTCAGGCCCAGCCAAAGTCTTAACAGGACAGCACCAAGACAAAAAGGCAGAATGAAATAAAAAGAAACGATGCTCCACACCATGAGAATGTTGAGCACTAGTCACTAGCATGACGCTCACCAAGTGACTGCCTTCGCTTAATTATTGTTTCGTCGATACACACTCCTGCAATTACAACTTAATGCTATAAATCTCCGCTCCCTCTTCACGGTAACTGCAGTCCTCTGGTCTGGTTGATGGTGCAAGTTGCTTCCACTAGCAGAAAAGCTACACACATTATGCATAGGTCCTAGAGAGCTGGAGAGAGAAGTAGGTTTTCTCTCGAGCTGCGGTTCACACTAGAGTGTGTACTAAAATTGGGTGAAACTGTGGTGTAGACCACAAAGCACCAGCAGCAGCTTGCTTCTCTTTAACCGTGTTCCTGCCTCCAAACTAAAAAAACAAAAAAAAAAAATCAGTCCACTTCTGTCTTTTAGCTCATCTGATATAGCTACAAAACAAACTGCTGGGACTGTAGTCTTAGGGGAAGACAGCTGAAAGAGTCCACCTTGGTACGGGGGTATTTATTTACCCAGGATAGCCCCACTGAGATGCAACATCTCGTTTTCAGTGGCAGTCCACTTTTTCTTTTGTAATCTAGTTTTACAGCTCGGCAGACTACAGCAGCATAACTTGCTCTGGGTCACACAGCATGTAGGTTCTAGAGAGATTTGAACCTGGTCTTCTGGACTTTTCTCCTCGGTCGCAAAGTGGTTTCCACTGTCTACTGTAGAGTTAAGTATGATGGATATTCAAATCATATATACTCACAGTCTGGTTGCAAAAGTTAAAAACACTTTTCTGGTGGGGGGGGGTGTGTGTGTGTGGAGGGGACCAACACATGCCAGCCTAGAATTTCTAAGGATGTGTGGCCCTGAAAGCTTGGGCCCTTTAACATCTTTGCATGATATTGTATATAATCTATGTCAGTCCAATAAAAATGGATGTGTGGATTAACTGTGACCCGGTTCTGGCTCTGATCTTTTTCTGAAAGGTTCCGATTTACTCCGATTCACCCCGCAAAATCTATATGTGAACACCACTTGTAACTGTTATTGATACTGTGTAGCAACCTCTCTAATCTCTGTATTGTTGTTTAATGGGCATACACAGCCACAGTGTGGAGTAATGCTTGTGCAACTTGATGGTGGCCAAAGGCTAGTTGTATGTTGACTTGTCACTTGTAGTTACCTTGGTCATTTGCACTCTCTGTCCCTGAGGAACTATCACCGTATCGGTGTACTGGGATGGCAAAGGAACCCACTTGAGAAGGGTTCTGCCCCTAAGGGTGCTGTGGGAACAGGATTCCTTTGACTAAAAGGTACATGAGGCAAGAGCCCAAGGACAGAAGTGAGACGCCGGAGGAGAAGAAGTGGTGGATGGTGGAAGCAAAGAAAGGGAAATTTGGAATGAGGCTGAAGGAAGCTGGTTCATACAGGCCAGGAAGGGGTGTGGCTGTTGCTACTGCCCATCAAACCACAGGCTTGCTTGTTAATTATGCCTTCTGTAATGTATGTTGCTTTTGTGCCCCGGTAGCGCTTGTAAAAGGGACTCTGTCTCAGTGGGCTCACCTGTTATTACATGCGGATGCTTCCAAATCAGACCAGAACATTTATTTCATTATTGAAAAGTTTCACCAGGTAAGGTACACTGAACAACAAGTTGCTCATCTCCCGGTACGACCTGGGGGAGCAGGTAAAGGGAGTCACATCGTAGTGTACTGTACAGCAATTCACACATAGCGTATAAAGCATAAAGCATAAAGCTGCCTACAATACTTCGATTTACACCTTCTTCAGTGTGAGATTACACCTTGCTCCCCCTGCCCCACCACTCCCATCCCAACTTTACCTCTCTCTCCTGCCCCCTATAAACCAATACCCTCTCATTCTCAGTACATTGTTATAATGCTGCCGTTCAATTGATTTCTTCTCTATGTACCTCATATTCTTGTTGTTGCTTTGTTAATTCACACTTGGGCACTTATCTAAAATTGTTTAATTTTAAACCAGTTATGCCTTGTATCGCTATTTTGCCCTAGTTTTGTCACCTTATGCTTGCGATGTATTGCTGGCTCTGACACTGTATCCTATGTAAATATCATCTCTACATGTTGTTTGACCCCAGGTCTTGCCTGAAATGTATTACACAGGCTCCTGACACTGTACTCTATGCTAACTCTTATCTCCCTATGTTGTTGACCTCCCGGGTCATGCCTGTAATATGTATTGCACAGCTCCTGACGCTGTACTCTATGTAACTGTTATCTCCCTATGTTGTTGACCTCCCGGGTCGTGCCTGAAAATAGTCACTTTCATGTCTAGCACACCTACCCGGTTATCAAAAAATAAATAAATAAAGTTTACAAGGTAGGTAGTTTCAACATATACGGTGACGTTATGGATGACATAGTGAATAAAAGTACAAATGCTCCTACAGCGTACAAGCAATCAATATTCAGATAGGACATTAGTCGTTTTAGCAGTATCAGTGTGTAAGAATTTTAGGGACAAATACAATTTAAGGAGTTAACACACCACTTTAGCATAAGAGTAGGAGAGGTGCATCATGAGAATAGAGAACACTAAGGCCTACAATCAAAGACTATTAGTAAAAAACTCCATGTAGGGAGAATAGCAATGGAACAGAGTCAGCTAGTAGACCCTGGCAAATCACTCAGGCTCCGAGGTGGAGACAGACAACAGAAAACAGTTACAACAACATAAAACGAGGAGCAAAGTTAAGTGCTTATGTATATATAAGGGCTACGAGTAGATTATGCTTAGACATGCGGGGCAGCACACAGAGTGTTAGACCAGGAGGGGTGGGGAGTTAGGGGCAGGTGCAATTAACAGAAAGGAAATTATGTGGTGCTTTATTTATTGAGCCGGGTGAGGAGGAAAATCGGATTTGTGTAGGAAGTGAGTTCCACAATTTCAGGAGACGGTAGGAGAAAGAGGACTGGCTAATTGAGGTGGATCTCCAGGGAACTGGCAGAGTTCCGTGGTCATGGGATCTGAGGAGGTCAGAGGATGTGGGTGGTGGAGAAAGGGAGGAGGTAAGATAAGGAGGGAGTGTACCAAGCCAGTAGTTAGAGATGAACTTTGCACAGTGATGCAGCCACCTGTTAGCTAGAGATGGGAAAGCTAAAGTGCAGTAAAGGTGGCAGTGATGGGTCAGGGGAGGTGCGTCAAGGGCAAAGTGGCAGAAGGAGTTGAAAAAGGTATCCAAGTTAGCTAAAGAGGTGGCGGGAGCAGAGCAATAGATGACATCACAGTAGTCGATGATCGCGAGAATCATCTTTTGGACCACTTCGCACCTTGCCTGGAGCGGGAGGCAGGAGCAGTTTCTATACAAGGCGCCGAGTTTAGAGCAAAGCTTTTTCATTATGATATCTATATGGTCCGAGTGAGATGCTGATCCAGTCAAACGCCCAGATACCTGAAGGACACCGTGGCATCAATAGTTGTCCCATCGAGGGTAGTGAAGGAGGGGAAGCATGGGAGTCTTGACAGTCTCTGTCTAGTGCCGAATGTCATGGCGACTGTTTTCTTAGCATTTAGGAAGAGCTGGTGAGATTTAAACCAACCCTGGACATTATTGAAATCCCTTTTTTTTTTTTTTTTTTTTGGCCAGATAAGGACCACTTGGCCCACCTAGTCTGCCCATTTCCCTACCTGATGGATAAGCTGCAGATTCTAGTTAATCAACAGCTTACTTCCTCCTACCCCCCACTAGAATTGCCTTATGCCTGTTCCATGCATTCTTGAATTCTCCCACTGTTCCTGACTCCACAACCTCCTCAGCAAGGTTCTCCATGAAAAAATACTTTCTAACATTACCTCTGAACCGTCCCCCTCTACCTTCAAATTGTGCCCCTCTGTTCTTGCACACCTCTTCTTCTGAAAGATACTACCCTCTTGTACTTTGTTAATTCCCTTGGGATACTGGAAAGTTTCTATCATGTCCCCCCTCTCCCTCCTTTCCTCAAGGGTATACATATTAAGCTGCTTTAGTCTCTCCTCATATGTCTTCTGGTGCAGACCCTGCACTATTTTGGTTGCCCTCCTCTGAACAGCCTCCACTCTGTCTAAATCTTTGCGGAGATGGGGTCTCCAGAATTGCACGCAGTACTCCAGATGGGGTCTCACTAACTGTCTGTACAGAGGGACAACAACTTCCTGTTTTCTACTGTTGATGCCTCTCCATATGCATCCCAGTATCCCCCCAGCCCTCCTTACTGCCTTCTCACATTGCTTGCCCACCTTTAGGTCATCTGATATAATTACTCCTAGGTCTCTTTCGATTTTTCATGTTATTAACTCATCCCCCACTGTGTACTCTTCCCCTGGCTTTTTGTTTCCCGGATGCATTACCTTGCACTTCTTTGCACTGAATCTGAGCTGCCACATATTTGACCATTCCTCCAACCTTGCCAAGTCCCTTTTCATTCTTTCCATTCCACCTTGTGTATCAACCCAGTTGCAGATCTTTGTGTCATCTGCAAAGAGACATACCTTTCCTTCCAGGTGCACTCCAATGTCACTTATAAAGACATTAAGAGGACCGGTCCCAGTACCGAACCCTGCGGCTTGGGAATCGTAGCTAAGTGCAGTCACTTTTCAGGCCCATAAAGTTTGAGGGCCCCAAATCCTTAATATTGATGTCTATTTAAAACCAGTGGGGCCCTATAACATACCCTTGCACCCAGGCCCTCTGGGAATTTGCTACGCTACTGCCCTGCGGTACCCCGCTAATTACCTTCCTTTCTTCACTGTGTACTCCGTTTACTATTACCCTTTGCGTCCTGTTGTCCAGCCAGTTATTTATCCAATCTACCACCTTGGGACCCACTCCAAGGCTGGCTAACTTGTATATTAATCTTTTGTGTGAGACTGTGTCAAATGCCTTGCTAAAATCTAGGTAGGCCATATCCACAGCCCCTCCCTGGTCTACTACTTTGGCTACCCAGTCAAAGAAATCTATCGGGTTCATCTGACATGACCTTCCTGCTGTAAAACCATGCTGCCTTGGGTCCTGCGCCCCACTGGCCTCTAGGTACTCAACAATTTTTTCCTTCAGAAGTGATTCCATCATTTTCCCTACCATTGGTCAGAGACAAATCCAGACAGGGTCATATGATACACAAAGGTCGTCTCCCCTGATATGATTTTTATTCATATCATTTAATATTTAAAATAAATAGTTAATTTGTATCATAGTTACTTTAATTTTTCTTTTCAAAGGTGTGCTAATTTCTAATAGGAATCTGGTAGTTCAGGGCGCAGCAAACAGCAGTTATGACTTGGAGATGAAATGGGATGCCCATAGTGCACTGGAGAGATGGTAGGAGGCAAAGAGGTGATAGTTGAGAAAGGCCCTCTGCCCTCCACTGTGGAAAGGGACCCAACTGCGACATCCCTAGCTAACCTGCATTCCAAACCTGAGGCACTCTGCAAGTCCGTGGTGAAAACAGGTGTCCTAACTTCAACTTGTCATTATGGTTGTTGTGTCTGTCATTACTTGAGAAGATGCAAATACAATCTTCTGTTGTTAAAATGCAAATTTCAATATTTTAGCAATTCAGGAGATTTTCAAGCAACAACAGAGACAACAACCGACACTTTGTTTTCAGTAAGTATTGTGGTGGCGTGGGGTGCGGTGGGGAGTCGTAATTCTCCTCAGATTTACAGTTGAGAGACTGAAGCACAGGGAAAGCAACTGAACTGCGCAAGGTCAGAGTGAGTCAATGGCTGATGGTTAACAGTGAGTGAAGTGAAAAAACTCTGCACTTCACGTAGTGCTATGCATAGTATGTAGATTTGCGTAGTGATACCCTTCACAGAGGTCGCACCAAAGTTTTCATACTTCATGGCCATTTTTAAAGTGCTACATTAATTGTGGTGTAGCACAAAGTGCTCAATTTGCCTCCAATATGCAAAGTACATAGTGGGCAACTTCTCGCTAACTTCATGGGAGAATTTCAAAAATTTGCCCACTCCTACCAATGGTGGAAATTGAAACTGGGACCTCCTGTTTCACAGTTTTTTGCTCTGTTCACTGTACTACATTGCTTACCTAGCGCTAATGTTTACTGTGAAAAAGTAAACCAAAGCATCCCTTTCCCAGTAGGAGTGTACTGGGAAGAGTGCTGTGACCAAAGGACTACCCAGTTTTGGATCTTCAGTTCATTTGTGTGGGAAATCTTAGCTCCTAATGCCCCCAAAAAGGTATTGCTTTGAGCAATCTAAGGACTGCCATCTGTTTCCTAAATATCTAACCCTGAGGTGACAGTAGGTTATCTAAATGGATGAACACACATCTTATTTAAATTCAAGATTAATTAGCAGTTTAGGCAGATCTATGTAGCAATGCTACTAACATGGACCTCAGATGAAGACTGAGAAATGTAGAGCATGGTGCCTTTTTCTAAGCACGCAGATCCTATACTGGCCTACTATCTGAACTGTCATACTGCATGCAAGAAAAAAAGTGTTGGAGAACAGCAAGGAATTTCTGTGCAAATATTTTGAAGAGAAAGTCAGGGGGAAGGGGAGAGAGAGGGAGAATCCGAGAATCAGGAGGAGACAGAGACAGAGCCAAAAGGAAGCCTGTGTAAGACAAGATGAGGAATTAGCCAGTCCATTGATTTTCACTCTGGAGTATTAGAGAGACACACCAGCTTTATCTGGAGAGTTTTCCCAGGATTAACTCCCGACTTTCAAACTTAAAGCAGACGTGAGAAGGACAGGAGGGGGCTTATCGGCCAAACGATCTATTAAAAAGGCATCAGATCATGTTTCTGTGGTGTGTGCTACAGCTGAGCAGACCCTTTCACACCCACTGCCTGTGGACTCTGGCTGTAGCACACATCCAGCTGCCACAAGAAGAGTTAGAGCTAGACATACAAGGTCCTGCTAAGGAAATGCAGGCAGTCCTGGGAGGGGGTGGGGTGGGGGGCACAGCCAGTCCTGCATTATATGCAAGCACACACACACACACACGCCCCAAACAATTACATTGCTGTTTGTCTTCCTTTTGTTTTCCTTTCAGTTTTACTTTTAACTGCCCCGTCAAAACTACTCACCTGCCTGCCAAAATCAACTTCAGCTGCTGTTACAACCTCTGGGTTTTCAGTGCTGGGAGCAGACACATCAGACAGCTAGCTTAGTGCTTCAGGAAGACAGTGTGATGAGCACTGAATCAAGTCAGCCTGTGGTATCAATAGAAACCCAGCACACAGTAACAGTGTGTTCATGCAAGCAGGTCCACGAGTGCACAGGAGTGAGAAAGTGCGAGAGTATGAGTGACAGTGTAAGTGAGTCAATGAGTGTGTGTACAGTATGTGTGTGCATGTGAGAGAGTGTGAGTGTGTGTGTGTTTGGCACATTACACCGCCCCCCAAAAAAAAAAAATACAGGCAGAAGATCTGGGTCAGTAAACATTTTCAATGCAATATTAGCAAGTGAAAAATATAGCCGGCAATAATGCTGCCACAGAAGCATTTTTCATTGTCACTTCAAGTGGTTCCAATGTATAACACATCACAGTCAATGGGTCCCATTCTAGATAGCCACACTGACCTAGGAATGGCGACAGCGGCATCAGGTTCTGAGCTCCGAGTGTTTAAACTTTCAAAGAGATTTAAGGCCCACTGCTAAATGAACAGTACACACACACACCCCAAGTCGGCATATCTCTGAGCAAGAGCATGTGCTTTGGCATCTTCCTTCAAATGACGGCCCAGCCGCTACATCTTTCTTGAAACACCAGCCTTCCTTTGTTGATGTGCTGATAAGTGGACGGGGTATTGAAATTCAATGGCAGAACAGCGGCGTCTAAGAAATATTTACTTTAAGGAGCACGGAAATGAATTGTGCAGCTCAAGTGGAGTCAATCAGATCATTTAAGGGCAGGGAAGAGCAATGATTGTGTCCCCTCGAACCACAGAAGTGCCAGCGTCTGCAGCAACAGAGCAAAGCATTTAGAATGAAATCAACTGCAGCTATTTCTTCTGGCTCTCTGCTACTGTCCCTTTAAGGCAAATCTTAAGTTTGTAAAATAAATTCGTTCATAAACTGTGTGTGTGTGTGTATGTATGTGAGCAGTGTAGGTGTGAATGTCTGTGCCCTGTATGTGTGCACACATGCATGTGTCTGTATTTTATATATGTGTGTGCCAGTGTTTGTGAGTAACGTCTGTATGTCTGTGTTTAAAGTATGTGTGTATGTAGTGTGAGTGCACACTTTATGTGTGAACTTTGCATGTCTGTGGCTGTGTATAGTGTGCGTATGTTTGCATGTAGTTGTATTTGTATCTCTGTGTGTATACTGTGAGTGCATGTGTAGAATGTGTAGTTGGGAGGACACTGGGAGAGCGGGGGGGGGCACTGGGAGAGTAGTGTCAGTGTGGCTCAGTTAGTAGCAGATCTGCCTGTGGATCAACAGGTCATGGATTCTAGTCCAACACTGGGATGGGACTCGTACCATCAACGCTGACACCCGAGTGCAGAACAGTGGGAGGGGGCACTCTATACTGTTGGGGTGAGCTGACCTTAGCTGTTAAACCGAGGTATTTTCTATCCATCTCTGATACTGTCCTGGTGGAAGTAAAAGAACCCAAGGCACTTTCTACAAGTGGAGGAGGTTTTCCCAGCTGTCCGGGCCAAGGTTCCCCTTCTATATAACCAGTTCATCCAACTGACCAAGGCTGTGCGTGGGTGCTGATGTGTTAAATGGCTGCTGCTAGACGTTTACAGTCACTTCACTAGCAGTCTCTCCTTGCTTGTAAAGGGCTTTGGGATGCAATGTGCATGAAAGTGCAACATAAATGGCAATTCTTCTTCCAGTGTGTGTGTAGGCAGAGGACACTGGGGGGAGTAAGAAGTGTAGTCGAAGGAGACAGAGAGTAGTTTGTATACTCACAGGGTCACTAGGAGAGTAGTGTGTGTAGTCAGGAGCCCTTGGAGAGTAGTCTGTGCAGTCAGGGGGCACTGGGAGAGTAGTCTGTGTAGTCAGAGGGCCCTGGGAAAGTAGTGTGTGTAGTCAGGGTCACTATGAGAGTAGTGTGTGCAGTCAGGGGGCCTTGGAGAGTAGTCTGTGTAGTCAGGGGGCACTGAGAGAGTAGTGTGTGGTCAGGCAGCCCTGGGAGAGTAGTGTGTGTAATCAGGCGGCCCTGGGAGAGTAGTGTGTGTAATCAGGGGGCCCTGGGAGAGTAGTGTGTGTAATCAGGGGGCCCTGGGAGAGTAGTGTGTGTAATCAGGGGGCCCTGGGAGAGTAGTGTGTGTAATCAGGGGGCTCTGGGAGAGTAGTGTGTGTAGTCAGGGGGCTCTGGGAGAGTAGTGTGTGTAGTCAGGGGGCTCTGGGAGAGTAGTGTGTGTAGTCAGGGGGCTCTGGGAGAATAATGTGTGTAGTCAGAGGGCCCTGGGAGAGTAGTGTGTGTGATCAGGAGGCCCTGTGAGAGTAGTGTGTGTAGTCAAGTGGCCCTGGGAGAGTAGTGTGTGTAGTCAGGGGGCCCTGGGAGAGTAGTGTGTGTAGTCAGGGGGCACTGAGAGAGTAGTAACTGTCCATGGGCTGCAGATTGCGAAGTCATAGAGCCAAACCCCAAAGAGTTGTGCGACTATGAATATGGTTGTGCCAGTGTTTAGTGTGACTGAGTATATAGCTGTGTATGTGTGCATACATTGTGTGTGTGTGTGTTTGTATGTATGCGTGGTGTGTAGAGAGAATATCATATGGCAGTCAAGACTTAAAAAGATGTGATTTTCATCCCTGGGTGATGGAGACTGAAAGAATCACAGTTGGCAAAGCTACAAGTACGTTGTTCTGCAAGTCTCCCCCACAAGTCGATAACTCCCAGCCCAGCAGCAGTCTCGTGGCATATGCAGACAATGGGCAGCCTTTAAGTGCTCCTTGAACTTTAACTGCCGTTTGTGTTACGGCATTCTTCTACTCTGGATACCTTTTGGACTCAGGTTTGGAATGTTCTGGATGTTTTGATGTGTGACAACTGTAAGTTGGAATGCAGCTAATTAACCACTTATTGTACTACATAATGTGTGCGTGGGTTATCACTCACTGTGTCCTAGAAGGTGTGATAAATACTGTCAGAAATGGTGACATGATTTTCTATAACCATAGCCGTGATCGGACACATAAACACGCACTCAACTCTAAATGTCAGCTAAAATCTAGAGGCTAAATTTCACATTCAGGTTGGCTACTGTAGGTGAGGGAAGGGAGCGGAGGGGGAGGCAGTGAGCCAAGTGATACCGTCAGCCCCCGAGGAAGGCTTGACTGGTCCCCTGAATCAATAACTTAGGCTGTATTGGCAAACTGTCTACAACTCTATTGAAACACACAGTCGCCTCCCATCAATTTATCCAAAGTCACTGGAAGCCATAAATTCCTGTCCAGGTTTGTTTCTTTTTGTTAAATAAAGCAGAAAGTGTTGAAACCTGATCAATAGAGTTTACCCTGTCAAGGGTTTTACAAATTAGCTACCTCTGGCACAGGCCGAGGGCCGTTAGAGCCCATCCAGGACAGCATGTAGTGGTTCCTCTTGATGGTGTCGCTGTTGGGGTGACTGCACGTCAGGTTTATGGGCCAAGCAGACTCACCAGCAGTCTGACACCGACACACTGCAATCAGATTCAGCTCCACAGTGAACCCGTCACCACCCACCATCTCACCTTCATGGCACTTCAGTGCTACCATCCCCCCCACAACCCATGTTATTCTAGTTGAGAAGGCTGCTGAGTTGTGGCCCTGTGTACAAACACATCTGCACTGTACGGCAGCGAATACATGAAGGGAGTGTGCCCCACAGCCTTTCATCATGAAATGTAGCAGTGCATCCCCAAATTGTGGGCGCAGCAGCTCAGAACTCTCCGACAAAGGGAGCCCGAATGCAAAGAGGGTGCACCATAGATAGTATGAATCCTGGTTGTAACATGTGCAATACGGGACAACCATTCCTTCTTAAGGACACAGCGCATGCTGGGTGATAATATGCCATGCATGCATGACACCCAGTATAGGGCAGCGGAGAACTATAACAGAGAAACTGTGGATTTGACAAGCTGCAAAATATGATAGTCCGCAGTCTGCACCAGAGTCAACAAGTCCCAGGGGTGGCGGTGGGATTAACATTATGGACTATACTTTGGGAGGAGGGACGAAGAGGCTAACATTGCTTTCTGTAACATTTGCAACTACCACCAGTTTGTCCCATCAAACCCTACTCCCAGCCAATCCATACTACATTTGGGTGGGGTGGGAGGACCAGTGGTCCATCGAGTTACTCACTAGCTCACTTGGAATACCCTGTGTCCCCATTTTCTTCAAAGCATTTGTCCAGTCTGAGCTTGAAGATTATATATCTTCCTAGGTACAGGGCTCCACATCTCGTAGCGTTTCCTCTGCCTCCAGCACATGGCTCATGGTTCTGGAGCACAACATGGCAAAAGGGTGGCAGTGGTGGGAAACACCCTTGAAGCAAGGCAAACTATGTGGGCTAGCTGCTTCGTCCCACAAGCTTTATTGTTTTAGGAAAGACTGAAGCACTCTTTTGTTTGGGGGTGCAGCCTGGAAAGATAATAGTTCATAATTAATGCCTAAAAAAAAAACAAAAAACCAAAAACACATTGTAGCATATATTTATCAGGGCTGCATCAAAACATATTGCTTGACAATCCGCGATCACCCCACCCACACAATTACAAATTTCTGCCCAATTGATGTTTTGCAAGCTATTCAGACTCTAGGTAAACAATACTTTTAAAGATTTCCAGACTACACGAGTGCACAGCCTTGTTAAGGCAGGGCTAATTAAAACAAAGTCTACCATACCACTTCTGGACTGGGTGCACCCTAATCACTGTGGCCTGGGGTATAAACTAAAGTGGTACTGATGGGGCACATCGCTGCTGAAGCTTCCGGAGGAGGTAATCAGGGCTGAAACAGTGGGAAGGTTCAAAAAAAGGATGCGACAGGCCCATGGGAATAGTACATGGGGGGGGGGATGGGATGGAGGGGTATGAAGGACCAACAAGGGCACAGTCCTAAAATTATTATCTTTGGTAACTGGGTAAAGCCCACTAGGCACAACTGCCCATTTTCAGGGGTGACCTGGGAGCACTGGGGTGATTAAGTGACCTCCTCAGGGTCACACTGTATGCAAGTAGAGGTCGTGGGGTTCAAACCCAGGTCTCCTGGATGTACCAAGCTAATTCGCAACTTGTTACTCTAACCTATAGGCTAGACTGCCAATCACTAGGTCTTCATCAGCTATCATTTTGTATGATTTCATGCTCCAGTTCAACAGCAGCCTAATTTCTGCTTTCCAAACAATTCTCCACCCCAACCCAGTTCCTCATAGGATCTGCGCCTAGCTGGCCATGGACCATTTTGGTGACCCTTCTATGTACTGACTCTAGTCTACGTCTTTTCCTAGAAAAGGGTTCCAGAACTGGGCACAGTATTCCAGGCGAGACCTCACCAGCGATCTGTATAGGGGCAGTATTACTTCGCTTCTGCTGTTGTCAAACTAGCAAGCAGTACAATGGACTAGCATTCAATGTAAACTTACCAGCGCGAGGCCTAGTGCCCAGCCATGGAACGGGAAGTCCACAGAACCATTAGGTAATAAAAAAAAAAAATCAAAAGAGCCACTGTCTATTCCACCAAGTACAGTAAGGAAACCTTTTAGGATCAAGCTATTCCATTTAGCATTTTCACTCAGCGTAAGAAAACTGGAACATTATCAAAAGGATTAAAAAAAAAAAAAAAACTTGTCAAATCCTGTACTTCTACTCCAGCTGTTGGCTCTGTGAACAGTTAGCTGCTCGACTATACAAACAGTTGGCTTTCTGTTTATCCAGCTTCCTCCCACCCAGTGCCTCTCGGCTACAATAGCACATAGGTAACTCTTACCCAGCTGTGGTAAACCAAATGCAAATGTCTGACTGTACACTCCAGGTGACCCTGTGCTCGCTCGCTCACTCACTATCTAGCTACTACCTTCTCTCGCTCTCTCCCTCTCATTCAAACAACTTTATTGGCATGACAAGATATACAGGTATAGCCAAAGTTTATACATCAAACTATTCATGAGACATAAATATACAATGCACTATACTACAGCTATGCTGCATTTTGAAGATAGTGACAGGATAGTATCTCTAGTTTGCAGCCATTTCTGCTACATTTCTCCCTTTCCCCACTTCTCTCGCTCTCTCAACTTCAAAATAACTTTATTGGTATTACGAGACATACAGGTACAGCTAGCGTTTAAACTATTCATAAGACATGAACATACTACACTGCACTTAAGTACATCTATGCTATATTTCAAAGCTGGTAGCAGGGTGCTATACAGTTTACAGCTATTTCTCTCTCGCTAAATACTTCTGGGGAAAAGCAACTCGGTTTCTGAAATCAGGGTGTCAAATAAAAATAAAAAACAATTGGAAGGTCAAACAGCTGACTGGAGACTTTGTAATCTTTCCAAATTTTAAAACAGGAAGCTGACAATTCCAATGTACCCGATTCAGCCCACAGTCAAAACCCTCCTTAGCTACTGACTCAGACCAATGTTGTGGCCCTGTGCAGACGGACAGGACCGGTTCACCTTTCCTGCTGCACGGAAGTGACTATACCCAACTCGAGAACCAATACATATCCCAGCTTATTGGCCAGAATGCTGACCCTGCTCATGATGTATAACCCCAAAATGCTACTCTACGGCAAGAATTATGTGGGAGTGTCTCTGGACACGGGCTATGCTCTCATCTGCCATCCAGTTGAAGTGTAGGAGGTGGAAGACATAGCCCTCGCACCCCTTCAAATAAAGAGAGCTATCTGATATAAAGCTGCAGCAGTTTTGGGGGGGGGAAGAGGGACTGGTCTCCAGAAATCACAAAGACCTAGCTGCAAAAAACAAAGTTACATTCAGCCCGTTCCATTAGTAAGCAGGGCAAGCTTTTCTGGCTCCTGTGCACTAGTCCCACCAGGCCGGGCTATTGGGAACTTAAGGAGTACTAGACATCTCTTTCAGACACCAGAGGTGGGGGTCCAGCACGACCGGCGCAGAAACTCCTTCCACAGTAAAAGTGGGGCAATATGGGAAACAGTGGGTGACCACATGACATCCTCTCCTCCCCTCCCTCCCACCAGTCTGTCATTACAGGACAGGGAGGCCGCAACTAGAAGAGCACAGGCCCCCGACTGGAGAAGGACCCTGCTTCCTGCACTATGTCATCACCCCAATGTCTCTAAAAGACTCCTCTCCCCAACAGCACTAAACTAGAGTAAGCCCAGGGCCTTGCCACAGCCTTGGGGCCTACCATGGACACTTCACAGACAAAAAAAAAAGCGCTCAAGTAACAAGGCATAAAACCTTCCATGAAAACGTCATGCAATAAAGAAGGCTGCAGTTGTTAAACCTCAACACAGATAAAGACTGGCGTTTTTACACTCCCGTGGATCTTGGCAACAGATGGACTCTGCATAGCAGGGTGGATCCGAATGATCAGACTTTTGAGAGGGCCAGTCAGGCCTAGTGTTTACAGAGATGTGAACTTGGAGACCTGACTTGTACTCTTCCCCACCACTGCAGTAAACTCTTGCCTTTCTACATGCCCAAGATGGCTGCAGGCTTTAGTCCCAGAGCAGCATCAGAACCTGCAACTGGTTAATTTCAGACAGTGTGCTGCCCCAATTCCTAAAGGAAGTAGCAATCCTGGGATCAGTGAAGCCGCCAGCTAATCAACCCCGTCCCAATGCAACTCATCCTATTCTAGGCGTCTGCTATAGGCCAGGGCAGCACAACAGGACTTCTGGAAAGAAATTAACCCGAAGCTGTTTCACTCTGAGATTAAAGACCCTATCCTTGGCATGTACTAATCTATGTAGCCTCAGGAGGGGCAAAGTTCAACCTCTGAAATCCCCCCAAAAAAAACCTGGGATGTAAACAGTCCACCACCTGTCTGTATTCTAGGAAATCCTAGGCCCTCCTTTCTGTAGCTATAAAGGATCTAGGATACACAAAGAACGGGTGCTCTGCTGTGTTTTCCTGCCTTGTAAAAGGTGTAGCCTAAGCCTGTGGCTGGAACCCAATCCTTTGCCAAACAGGCTTTCAGGAATTTTCAAACACAGCAGCCAGGTTAGGTCACACAGTGCCTAACCAGGTTAAGGCCACACAGCACCCTGCATGGACCAAGTCACACAATGCTTTGCCAGGATCCGGTAACACAGTAGAGTTGTTTCAGGGCCCAGTTAAGTACTGCAGCCCAAAGATCAGATCATATGGTACCTTTACAGGATCAGGATAAACAGCACTGTGCCACAATCAGGTTACATGGCACAACGCCTGGATTTGGTCAAACAGCACCATGCTAGGAGCACATCACATAGCACAGTCACACGCCGTTGCACCAGGATCAGGTCATATGGTACTGCATCAGGATTAGGCTAAGCAGCATTGCCCCAGGATCACCTCAAACACGATTCTGTGCCAAGATCCCATCACATGGTACTGCATCATAGTGCTGCACCATGAGCACATGACATGGCGCGGCACCAGTATCATGTAACAAATGATGCTTTACTAAGATGATGTCACATGGTACCACATCAGGGTTAGGTTAAGCAGCACTGCCCCAGGATCACCTCATAAATGATTCTGTGCCAAGATCCAATCACATGGTACTGTATCATAGTGCTGCATCATGAGCACATGACATGGCGCGGCACCAGTATCATGCAACAAATGATGCTTTACTAAGATGACATCACATGGTACCACATCAGGGTTAGGTTAAGCAGCACTGCACCAGGATCATCTCACAAATTATGCTGTGCCAGAATCACGTCACATAGTGCTGTGTCAGGATTAGGTGAAACAGTGCTGCACCATGGTCACATCATATGGCACTGCATCAGGATTAGGTGAACCAGTGCAGAACCACAGTCATGTCACATGGTACTGTGTCAGGAGCAGGTTAAACACTGTTGCACCACAATCGCGTCACATGGTACTGCGCCAGGACTGGGTGAAACAATGCTGCACCATGATCGCGTCACATGGTACTGTGTCAGGAATAGGCTAAACAGTGCTGCATCACAATTGCATCACATGGTACTGCATCAGGATTAGGTGAAACAGTGCTGCACCACGGTCATGTCACATGGTACTGTGTCAGGAGTAGGCTAAACAATGCTGTACCAGGATCACCTCACAAGCAATGCTGAGCTGGGATCACATCACATGGTACTGCATCAGGGTTAGGTTAAACGGCACTATACCAGCATCACCTCACAAGCAATGCTGTGCTGGGATCATGTCACATGGTACTGCGTCAGGGTTAGGGTAAGCAGCACTGCACGAGGATCCCCTCACAAATACCATGCCAGAATCACGTCACATGGTAGTGCATCAGGGTTATGTTAAACGGCACTGTACCTGCATCACCTCACAAATTATGCCATGCCGGAATCATGTCACATGGTACTGTATCAGGATTAGGTGAAACAGTGCTATACCATGGTCATGTCATATAGTACTGTGTCAGGGTTAGGTTAAATGGCACTGTACCAGCATCACCTTGCAAACGATACTGTACCAGGGTCACGTTGGGTTGGACTCTGAATTTGTATCTGCTTTAATCTGCTTACCATTCACCAAAGTGCAATTTACTGTATCTGTCTAGCTTGTACTGCATGGTAAGGACTGTAATAATTCAGTAACACCTGAACTCTGTACTCTCACAACCATGTAACTCACTACTGCAAAACAGACCACAATCCAGTGACACACAGGATTAAAACTGGTGAGGGGACCAGCAAGAGAAGAAAAAAAAAAACCTCCCCCCCACCTCCTCCCCCATCCAAAACACATTCCCCTAATACATTTACCCCCCATTATGAGCCTATGTCTCAATCTCAATGGGACACTCCCTAGTAAAATTAAGGTTAAATTAAGAAAGTAGAGAACTACAAAGGGTGGAAGCCTGAACAGCAAAGACTAGTGCCCTCTGACGAAGACTATGGTTGAAGCGCTGGGGTGTTCTGTGGCTGGGTGAGCACATTACCTGTCTTAGGGTTTGAGAAGTCTGTTTTGGCCACAGTAAAACAACACTCTACTTGCAGTTTGTCTCCTGTGGGATTCACACTCTTAACTGACTGCTCCCCTTCCCTCGAGTGCCCAGCTTCCTCTGGTCTTTGTAGCTTCTACTGGAGAGTCAGCAGCTCCTGCCTGGCACTGGATGCCTACATTCCGATGACACCAGTTTTTGGTTGCCACACATAATGACCCGGGAGAGGTCAATGGTGATCTTTGCCTTCCAATACACATGCATAAATGCAGAGGTTAGGTTTATCTCTACAGAAACCAGCATGGCTTCTGCTTGTCTACCTGAAGCTGTGATGCTCAGTTTTAAGCTTGTATCTGTGATTTGGGCTAACCAGTGTCTGACATGGCGGATTCAGCACAGTTGTGAACTTTTAGAAAGAACCGAGCCCTCGCCTTTAGGTGCTCTGGGGTTTTGGATCTCTGGGTACTGCTCCTCGATGTGGCGTGTACCTTGAGGGCAATTAACCACACAGCTATGTAATGATGTTTGTGACACTCCAAAATCTCAATTACAGGAGGGTGGATTCACTAGCCATCAGGACACCCATCTTGGCAGCCACTCCATACTGGAAAAATGGAAAGGTGTGGTTCATTGCAACTCTTGATACCGGAAACCCAAACCCACCTGAATTCATATTCCAAATTCAAACAATCATTAGGACAATCAGACAATCCGGTGGGCTAGTTAAGGGTGGACTCATCACCCCCCTTGCTCAATACATTAGCTGCTGCCTTAGTCTGCCCCCCCCAACACATCCTCCGTTTCCTTGTTCTGCGAAATATGGGATTTTCATCAACCCTGCCCAGAGCTATACAAAGTAGTGGTTTGAGGTTTTCTGCAACTGCGACACGTATTGGTCACCATCAAGATGTTTGATAAATATATTGTTACGCGTAGAAGCTGCCAGGATGAAGAAGAGTTGGTGCTGCTGAAAGGATTATTAAATCTATCAATCATCTGTGTACCTTCACAAATCTGAGCACACCCAGATCAAATGAAGCTATATGAATAAACCAGGAAAGGGCTAGCCACAATCCTTTCACTCGATTTCATTTGTAAATTTCATAAAAGAAAATATAGGTGCCTGATCATCACTAAATACATGAAAAGCACAGCAAACACAGAATATTACACTTATACAATGAAAGTGTAGTAATGTATCATATAGTTACACAAAAAAGTATAATGAAATATAAAATATAGACAATGAAAGTACAGTAAAAATAAAATATATTTATGAAGAAAGCACAGTAACTATGACATAATATTTGTTGAGGAAAGTGCAGTAACTATAGATTATATTTAGACAATGTAAGCATAGTAAATTAAGATTATTTTTTATTAAAGGAAGCACAGTAAATACAGATTATATTTACTGAAGTGCAGTAAATATACATTACGTTTATCAATGAAAGCACAGTAACTGCAGAATAGTACATTTATTGCAGAAAGTGTGGTAAAAATAGATTGTATTTGTCAAAGAATGCACAATAAATAAAATATTTATCAAAGAAAGCACAGTAAATATATAATTTTATATTCAGTAAATGAACGGTTATATTTATTGAAGTAAGCACGATATATACAGAATATATTTTATTCAAGGAAGCATAGTAAATATAGAACATTATATTCAAACACCGAATACTTCTTTTATTAAATCCAGAATCTCAAAACTATTATCTTACTAAGGTGTCTCAGACTGTCATGTTGTGGTTAAACTTGTAATATATCATAGAGGTTCCACTAGACAATTCTTTGCATAGCCTGGGACATGATAACATTGCCTACCACCACCACAGTAAAGTTTTTAAAGACCTCACAAAACTTAGGAGTCCCCCCATTTCAGTAAAATACCTGATTTTTTATATAAAAATGTTTAAAAGGAAAGGGAATCGAAAAGGCTGAGTTAAGAAGAATGGGGGAAATACTGTTCCCCTGGATCTTCTGGGTCAAGTGGAGGATCATGCACAGAGTAGGGGGTTCTGGGATCCTTAGGGGTTAAGAAGATCTCTAACATACAGATGTCAAGAACACGTTTTTGTACCTTGAATGAGGATTTCTGCACAGCTGCATATGGCTGGCCAAAACAGAGGACTAAGAAGCCTGCACTCCTGGCAACCCGGCTTCACACCCTAATGCAGAGCATCGAAAGGCTGTCAGGAGGATCAAACTCTATGGGTTACACTCTTTGCTGTAGTACTGTCAAATGGGGATCCCAGGAGGTGGTGATACAAAGACTCTGGACAGGCAGTGAGAGGAGTGCTTTACTGAGTCACACATCAGCACGTCACTGCATGCGCCTACTTGGGACACTGGCATCTGCAAAGGCAAGAAAACCATATGGAAAACAATGCCTCGGAAGAAAACCATATGGAAAACAATGCCTCTGAGATGCTGTAAAGATGAAGCCCCGTAACTCATTGGAACCCCACAACCCGACTCCCTCCCTGGTTGGTGCAGTGATTCCAGTGACCGTGGATGCCGGGCCAGTTGAGGGCTTGATGGAGAATTTTTGTGTAGCCACCTACAGGGTCCAATGGGCCAATCTAAGAACACTGAGGAGCATAAATATTAAATTAAGAAAAAGCCCACACTGGGAGATGGATGAAGCAATGTCTCTATAAAAAAAAACAAAAAACTTCCAGAGTCTCACAACTCCCCTATTTTAAAGCCATTCCCAAGCCAGAGTGCAAAACTGACTCCAACCGTTATACATTTCTTTATAATAACAATCTCTATAATCACAGCCCATCAGTGCAGCAGTAGCAGCACTGTGTGCAACATTATCGCCCTGGGTTCAGGAACGAGACTAGGGCGTCCAGGGCAGGCTTGGGAGAAGAAGAATGAGCATGCTAGCAGGCACTTTCCTTCTCCTGGGAGGGTGGGTTGCACTCTCTGCTACCACAGTGTCTCCAGGATAATCATGGGTATTGGTGCAGCTGGAGATCACCATGGGAGGGATACAGCCTGGCTTTGGTGTGTGGTCACAGCTGTATATACGCACAGACACCTAGGAGCCCTCACCGGCAGCATCCCGGAGGGTGAAATGCAAGGAGGAAAACACGAATGCATGGCAGAATGGTGTCAGCAGACTCCAGCCCCACTGCTCCCAAATGCCCGCCAATTTCCATACCCACTAGGCCTGATGGAGACCATCGTTGCTGGTACTCCGCAATGAGCCTCTATACAGGGGAACTCCCTCATCAGAGAAAAGCAGCCCAGTGAATCCCTTGGGACTGGATAAGTGGCAGAGATGGGAGGGGCTGAGGTCAGTGGTGGACAGGCTGGGGACAGGCAGCACTGTGGACCGGAGAAAAAGAATGTATTTAATGGCAATCAAAAAGTAAAGCACCCAGGAAATAAGGAGACAAAAAGACAAACTAAACCATAAGAATTTTGGCTCAAATATTTTATTAAAGTGCCAAAAAGGCGTGAAATCAATTTACAAACCCATCTATGATATACGTAGTGACAGCAACAAATGATGAAAGAGCGACAGCATAAAATGCCTAACGTTTCATCCAATCACTTGTTGGGCTTTGTCAGTATAAAGCCTAAACCCAGATAATTGCTGGAAATGATAAAAAATGCTAATTTATTTTTACAAGAAATAACAGGATATCACTGGTGGTAGATTTTGTGTTGGGCAAAAACAAACAAACAAAAAAAACTTTCCTTTGACTAGCCCTGCTGGCTTGAATTGCAGGAGGGTAATATTTCACTGAGAACATCAGTTGGTGGTTGGGCCAGAGAATTGTTTGAAGGCCTATGGATTTTTCCCATCCTTAGGTTCTGCTGGCTAGTGGTTGCTGCAAAACCTGAATTTTAACCTGTAAGAGATCAGTAAAAACTGCACCCATAATTTTCTAGTGTCCCTGCCTCCATGCCCAGGAACAGAAAAGGAAACACTGCAGCCTTACCCTCTGGACAACCTCAGTGAGGGGGACTTAACAGTCTTCAGATTAACCCCTTCCTTCTCTTCCAGGAAAAACCCTGGGCATCCCATCCTATGTGAGGAGTGTTGCACTGAGGGAGCTTCTTCTATTCACTGTGCTGACAGTGATCCCAGGTCAGTGGGGTCTCCATGGAGACCAAGGCCTTGCCTGCACTAACGCACTGATTAGAAGCAAAGCCCGAGTAACAATACTGTGCATCCCTGACTCTCACTCAGGAAGGGGGGGAACGCTCTGCCCCAGGCAGCGTTACTAGGAAGCCCTGCAAACACTTTAATCCGTCCTGCGGGGGTCCAGTAAAAAAAAAAAAAAAGGACAACAAAAAACACAAGTATGCCAGCAGTCATCTCTCACAAACAACGATGCTGAAAGCCATGCAAAGTTCATTCAGCTGACGGAAGAGTTCTGTGCACACTGTGGGCCACATGACATAGAACAGCACTGTCTGGGGTTTCGAGAGACAGATACATGAGAGAAGGCAGAATGGAAACTCAGAGGAAGAGGCAGCTAAGAGAGGGTACAGCTTCACAGAAGCACATGGGTAAGAGCTTGAAAAGGGGTCCACCTGCTAATACCTGACTAAAGCAATATTCAACGTCTGGGCTGGGAAAAGGCCGTCCAATGGCCCAGGATTTCGGGTGGTGAGCCTGGGGCCATCTGTGACTGGACGGCCATGGTTGGGAAGTGCAGACAATGGCGGCATAACCCAGATGAGGGAGGTGCTACACTTCCGCACAGGGGAGGCTTGGGTGCTGGGACAGCCACAGTGGCTCTGGTATGCAACTAAGGGGAGGTGGGAGGGAAGAGAGGATCAGGAAAGCAGGGCAGAAAAAACTCACTACATGTTCACATCAGTACTCTTGGAATTAACATACTTCCTTTCTTCCCTTGGTAGCCCACTAAGACATACAAGTCCTTTTTTCAGGAGTGACCCAGCATTAGTTACATACAGAACTGAATAAAACTTTTCACAAAGATTGCAGTGTGTGACAAGATTACAATACAATAAGTGGGAGAATTAACAATAAAAAGACGATCTACACACAGTGAACATTAATCACAATTTGAGTACCGATGATATAAACATTCAGTACCATGTAAACAAAAAGCACAGATTCAGCAAGGTAAAATCACAATCAAGTACTGTGGGAACAAGATACAAGCCATAAGCTACCTCCTACTTAGAAGGGTTTTGCCACCAGGGTTAGCCCCTGCATTATGATATGGTGATGTAGATGACAAGTCACCATTTACACCTGCATTAGTTCAGGTGGGAGGGCTTGGTGAGTCGCAGAGCCGGTGAGCAACACTGACCAACCAGAGTTGGAGGGTGGCAGCAAAACCTCTCATCTCTGAAGCTGCAAGTTCCAAACAACCCACTTTTTTCTTTCATATAGCTTTTTGTTGTCACCAACTGTACTAATCAGTCCTCCAGCTAGGTTACTCAGTGACCTTTTAGCCTTGAAAGCCCCTAGTCCACCCAAATTTTTATCTTCAGTGGGATCCATGATGTGGGATTTGAAAGTGCCAGCAGCTTTCATCCAAATGGCTGTATTTTTATTTTATATTTCCGTCCCCACCCCCACCTTGAAGTCACGCCCACCTCCCCATATAGTGCCACACCAAGCCTGGGAGGCCCTCACAGACACAGTGCGATTCATATACGGAGGAACAAGCTCCACCGGAACCACTGCAGTGGCAGAACTCAACGCCACACTTCCTTAGCTGAGAGCACTGCCACGTGACCGCGCCACCCCAGCCCCCCCAGCTGCCTGTGCCAGCTCCAGAACACGTTCCTACATGCCCTGCTTGTGACATCACAGTCATTTAGACAGCAACTGATTGATGTCCCAAGCAAGGGATTAGTAGGATTTGAGTCCATAAATAAGCCTCGGCTGTAAGTGAAGTGCACAGGACACAGATGTAGGGCTGCATTTTCACAGCCTCTGAAATTCCCGCAGCCATGGGGAAAAAAAACTGGCACAAGTGGGTCGCCACTTGTGGAGTTGCAGTTTTCCTCACAGCCATGGCATTCTCAAAGCAGGAGGCGGTTTATGACTGGCTCCCCAATTTACGGCAGCTCACAGCCAGTTTTTCCCCACAGCTGCGCCAAAATGGTGTGCCTAGTGGAACCATTCATACCATCTCCTACAGTGGCACGGCTGAAAATACAGAAGGGTGCAGGTGCAGAGATTTTCGTCCACACAAGCCACAGCGGAGTGGGACTTAGTCCTGGGAGGGCTGAAAGTCCAGCCGGTAGTTTTAACGTAGCAGTCCCTGTGCAGAACAGCAGAAATGGCTTGAAATTCACATTTATACAATGTATGTGTGCCTGAAACCTTACAGATAAATGATTCATTTTAGCCACTGAAGCATTCTAAATGAGGATAAACCATTTATCCTCACCTTGGCCATTTATCCTTACTTTAGACAGGTAATAAAGGAACCCTCAACCAATGGGAAAGCAGCTTAAACGATGCTCGATGACAGCGCAATGGTCTCTGCTGCAATCAAAATAGAGCAGTGAAATCAAACAGAAACAGTTAAATCTTCATAAAAACACTCACTGTAATACCTGGTATAAATTGGACACACAATGGCTTGACTTTGAATAAGCCCATTATCACTTTGTGTGTGTATGTGTGTGTGTGTGTGTGTATGTACTTACATACCTCACTAGTGGTTCTGCCACTGATGAGTTATTGTCCTGCCCCTCACATGTGACAGTAAATTGCTTATTCTGAGTCAGCCCACTGCATTTTCAAATTTATTTTGGAATGCTGTGTAATGGAGCTCTGCTTATACCAACTTGGATTAGGTTTTTTTTTTGCTGGCCCAGATGGGACCCATTTATGAATTGGAAAGTTTTGTAAAGTGGGTTCAGCCAGGGCTATGTCCTGAAGTGACCAGATCAAAAGATGTTTGTTGAAAGAAAGAGAGAGAAAGAGACAGATACATAGACAATGCCAGCAGAAAAAGACCACAGGTCCATCCTGTCTGCCTGTGGAATCCTATCTAACCCTGGGACCTTTTGTTCATCCAGGGTCCTAGCCCTCCCCATTAACCCCCCTTTTCCACTCCCACTTTCTGTCATCCCAAGTAACCACTGCACCCTTCACTCTGTCTCAGTCTTGCTTGAAACCATTTTAGCACCTGCCACCTCGGCTGGTAAACTGTTCCACAGTTCCACCACCCTTTCTGTAAAATAATACTTCCTCATGTCCCTCCTGAACCTCCCTTCTGACGGCTTCCACGTGTGCCCTCGTGACCTCGAACTGTTACTCAAGCTAAATACCCCACAGTCCACATTGTTTATTCCCTTCAGGATCTTGAAGGTCTCTTTCATATCGCCCTCTCCCTTCTGGTCTCCAATGAGTACATGTTCAACGTCCTGAAGTGCTCCTCGCTAGACCTGCCCTATTAGGCCTGAATCATCGTTGTCACCCTTTGCTACACCGGATCCGACCTGTCCTTATCTTTCCTGAGGTGAGGACTCCGGAACACAGCACAGTGCTCCAGATGAGGTCTCACCAAAGACCTGTAAGGGGTAGTAGTGCCTCTTCTCTTCTGCTGTCAATACCCTTCCCGATACACCCCAGCATCCTGTTTGCCTCACCACAGGTCTTGTTGCACTAGCTTGACTGTTTGAGGGTGTCACTGATGAAAACTTCTAGGTCCCATTCTTCAGCCGTAGTGCCGAATCTTACCCAACCCATCCAGTACTCTGTCCTGAGGTTCTTGCTCCCCAGGAGCATCATGTAACACTTTTTGACACTGAATTTCAACTGCCAAACCTTAGACCACCTCTCTAGCCTTTGCAGGTCACTTTGCATTTCCCTGGTTCCCTCAACACTATCCACCCTCCCAGACAGCTTAGGAACCTCTGCAAAGAGAAACAACCTGCGCCGTATTCTCTCTCCAGTGTCACTGATGCACATACTGAAGAGGACCGGGCTCAGGACAGATTCTTGTGGTACCCCGCCCGTGACCTTGCTCTCTACTGACCTGATCCCATTAACCACAACCTTCTGCTGCCTCCCCCTTAGCCAGTTATATACCCATCTTACTATGTCCCTAGCCACACCCAGATCCTCCATCTTCTTCAGCAAGCAACCATGAGGCACCGAGTTGAAAGCCTTGCTGAAGTCTACTTAACATAAATCCACAGTGTGGCCCCCTATCCAATGCCTTCATCACCCAGTTAACAAAGACTATTTGGCTAGTTTGACAAGACCTCCCTGCCACTAACCCATGCTGTTTACTGTCCTGGAGACCACTGCTCTCCAGGTAGTTCATGAGGTCCTCTTTGACCAGTGACTTCATCAACTTTCCTTTAAGCAAGGCAAGACTGACAGGTCTGTAGTTTCCCGCTTGTTCCTTGTCCCCCCTCCATGGAGCAGAACTGCATCAGCCACCCGGCAGTCCTTTGGTACTACTCGCATCTGTAATAAGCTAGTGAAAAGCCATGCCAGGGGTTCAACCAGTTCCGCTGCCAGTTCCCGAGCACCCATGGGTGCATCCCATCCACAGAGAGACAGAGAGAGCACTGCAAAGAAGTAACCAACCTCTCAGCACAAAACACCACCACCTGGTCTGTGCTGTGAAGCTCCATCGAATGGATAACCAGGAAAATCACCACAACCATAGTCCGATAGAGAATGTGCTGTTTGACTTTAGGAGAAAAGTGTGCCTGGATGTGATATCAAAGCACCACCACAGGAAACGCCTCAGGGCCCTATTGCACATGCTCGGTGCTTACATGAATGGCAGGCTGCAGCAGCGATCTGAATGAGATAACGTTCACTTTTAAGTCCCAAATGGCAATGCAGTGACTCCCAGGAGTGCAGCAACACACACACACACGAAGATCAACACATATATGGAAAAGAAGAATGATCAATTTAATTGGCTTTCCAGGGAGAACCTTTTTTTTTTTTTTTTTAGGAACGGGATAATCCATCTGATAGGCAGCATCTTGTTTTCAGTAGGATCCTGCATCTGCCGATCTGTACAGCTGAGAGGAACTGAAACACTGAAAGGTCAAGTGACTTGGTCAAGGTCACACAGTGAACTAGCAGCTGTGGCGGGATTCGAACCACTAATCTCCTGTTTAAATAGTTCTGTTTTGTCACCACTGGATCGCACAGCTCACCTCCAGAAAAGTTACCAGACCCCTGAAACATTTCCACAGAGACATCAAATGTGTTCTGATCATGCTGGGCTGGATTTTCAAAGTCACTTAGAACACGTGTGATGACCTGTGTCACGATTTTAGTGCAGCTGTGCTACTTGCATCAAAAAGTTAGACCACAAAAGACATGGTTTAACTTCTTGTTGCAAGTCCCGTAAGTTGTACTCCAAAAATGATGCATGCGTGAAAATAATGACGCGTGTAATTTTGTTGCCATAAAGCAGGTAAACTCATGCAAATGCAGCCAAATGCTTGAAAAAAAGCAATCCTGGGGTCCCTGCATCACACACTACATTTTGAACAGAGGCAAAGTCAGCAGTGGGATTTCAGGGTCATCCCTTCACCACATAAGACAGCTCGATGGGACGCAGAGCTAGCAGTGGGGATCCCTGGGTCATCCCGCCACCATGCACCATAACCGGAAGGGAGGCAGAGCTGACAGTAGATCCCAGGGCCATCCCTGCACCACACACTACTGCTTGAAAGGAGGCCAAGCTGGCAGTGGGATCCTGGGGTCCCTGCATAACACACAAGTTGAAAGGATGTAGATCTGGTAGTGGGATCTCAGGGTCATCCCTACACTTCAGCCTGAAGAGAGGCAGAGCTGGCAGCAGGGTCCCAGTGTCATCCCCAAACCAGACACTACAGATCAAAGTGAGACATAGGTGGCAGACAGATCCAGGGTGATCTCTGCACCACCACACACTACAGGTAGAAAGGAGGCAGAGCTGGCAGCGAGATCGTGTGGTCAATGCATCACACACTACTTTTTGAAGAGTGACAGAGATGGCAGTGGGATCCTGGGATCCCTATACAAACACACTACTTCATGAAGGGAGGCGGACCTGGCAATAGGTTGTCACTGTGCTAGAGTTGACAGTTCCTGAGCCCCAAGTCTATTCAGAATGGTACCAAATTGCCACCCGCCAAGTTATCATTTTTGTGGTACCTGAGGTTTACATTCTCAACTTGCTGGACTTACAAAAAGGGTCAGCTGATAACTGCTGCCAGGACTGAATGGCCTGGTCTCTCACTCTCTGGCTCGTCCTCTTCCTCCTCATCACTCTCTCTCTTTCTCCACCCATACATTTCTGTTTCTTGTCCTCCTCTGTTTCGGTCTCCCTTTCCTCATCTTGCTTTCCTCTACCATCCCACCCCTATTGTCTCTCTCTTTCTTGCCCTTTTACCAGTGGGTCACTACTCTGCCCCCCACACATATACTTTTAATCCTTCTCGTCCTCCCCCTCCTTTACAGGTGTTCCTAGCAAAGAGTTCCTCAGGGATTTTGTAAGGCCTGCACTTCCAGTCAGAGCGAGAGAAGCGATGGATCTGGAACCTCTCCGTCACGTTTTCTAAATGCATAGTTGCCTGCATTGCACTTCCCAGCAAGGCAGGTCAATACTACCAAACCAGAATGGCCACAGCATTCCTGACGCAAGCCTTAAAGTGACAGCAATGTTTTGTGAACTCCACTACAACAACCTCCTCAGTATGACTGCCACACAGGTAACAGAATGCTAACTTAGGTAACTCGGATAGTCCAAGCATAAAGAGAAAGCTAGAGCCAAGCGCAAAAAGCACAAACCCGCCAATCACCACCCCCAACAAACCACTCATCTGTCTTTGTTCTTTTTTTTGACTATGTTGGAGCAGACTGATCACAACCTCAAAATGTTCAGACTTATGGCACCGAGGGCCTGGGGTACTGATCCATTAAAAAAAAAAAAAAAAAAAAAACAGTGTCAGATCATATCAACAAAGTGCCCAGAAGGGCACAACATGCCTCTTAAGGTGTCCAGGAGGGCACGTACCACCCCAAGGAGGCAGAAGGACAGGTCCCATCCCATAAAATACTCGGGAGGGCAAGTCCATTCTGTGAGGTAACCTGGAGGGCAGGTCCTACCCCCACAAACAACAGGAAAGCAGGTCCCACCCAAGAGCATATTCAAAAGGGCAGGTTCCACACCATGAGGCACACAGGAGGGCAGGCAGCTCACCACTAGGCACGTAGGAGGGCAGGTCCCACCTAATGCAGTACCCAGGAGGACAGGGCACACCCCACGAGAGGCAGGAGGGCACCTGCATCCCACCCCATGAGGTTCCCTCGGAGGGCAGGTCCCACAAAAGTATATAGTCGGATGACCAATCCCACCCCAGTGAATCCTGCACACGTAAGTAGCATCAAGTACGGTAATAACTGGACCTACTGGCCTTTTGTACCATATACCTGAACTACGCTTATGAATGCCAAGAACTGTACTGATGTGCATTAGGCTGCAAATAAATTGTATTAGATATAGGCACTTGCACCCCGTCTGGCTATTCTTTAAATAATGCTGTACTTTTGTCTATACTTACCTCCAAGTATATTATATTATGTACTTTTATTTTCATCAACTCCTTGTGCTATATATGTATCTCTCTAACTATTGTGCATAACTTTTATTGTATACTGTCCTACCCAGGACCTCCTTGAAAATGAGCTTGCTCAATGGAGTTTTTTCCTGGTAAAATAAACTAAACAAACCCCATGAGTTACCCAGAAGAGCAGGTCCCACACCACGAGGCTCCCAAGGAGGGCAGGTCCCACAAAGTGCATATTCAGATGGCAAGCCCCACCCCACGAGGTACCCAGGAAAGCAGGTCCCACCTTACGAGGCACCCAGGAAAATAGGTCCTACCCCACTAGGTACCCGGAAGGACAGGTCCTGCCCCACAAGGTATCAAGAATGAAAGGCTCCGCCCCAAAAGGTACCCAGGAGGACAGGTCCCATCCCATGAGGCTCCCAAGAGGGCAGGTCCCACCTCACGAGGTATTAAGGAGAGCAGGTCCAACCCCACAAAGTAGCAAGGAGGGTATGTCCCACCTCACGAGGTATTCAGGAACTCAAGTTCCACCACGAGTTAACCAGGATGGCAGGTCCCAACCCACAAGGTACCCAGGAGGGCAGGTTCCACCCCACAAGGTACCCAGGAGGGCAGGTCCCACCCAACACTGATGCCTTTAAGCTGGACAGTGTTCATCAGTGCTTTTTATGTCATATAGCACTTACAACTTTAAAGAAAAATTAAGCTTTTATAAAATATAACTAAAAATGGAATCAGACTAGAAAATTGATAAAACCACCTGCTTTTTAGCTTCCAGCTCCAAAAGCAGTGGATCTGAATTTCAATTTCCCAGGGATTTTGCCTGACGTACTCCAGAGTAGCTTGGAACATGTAGTCCCCACCCCCGAATGGCACCCAACATTTCTGTTCTGTCTGGAAGGAAACAAGGCCCACCGTAATGCTCCTCACTTTCACCTCCAATATCAACACCCTCTCACCTGCCCCACAATGTAGGTCAAGCCCATAGCTGAAGGGAGCAGTTTTCTTGGGCAATGTTAGGGAATTGATTTTTCTAGTAGGAGGAAGTCCCTGGACAGTAGAGGATAGACAGAGGGAGAGTTTACACTATCTGGACCTCAGACTGCCTAACATTTCCCCTGTGTCATTAGCGACCCCCCCCCCCCCCCCCCCCAACAAAAACAAAAAAAAAAAAAAAAAAAAAGAGAGAAGAATCACAGCAGCTCTACTTAGGACAAAGAAACCAACACAGTACACCTTATGCAGTGTGCAAAACTGGGCAACACCTTGGGTTTCCAGGGGGTTTGCCCTCTTGGAGGAGCTGGGGATGTTGCATACAAAATGAGTCAAACTAGTTAGTGCAGTGAAGTCCCATTCTCCTCACACTTTGTCCAGCAGTCCTTATCCCCCCCCACCCCAAATTTTCAAGCAGCAAGGAGACCAAACTGTCAGCTCCAATAGATAGGCTGGCTCAGCTGCTCACACCTCTAACTTCATCACCAACTTTCAAATACTAAAGCAACCTGGCCCCTCTGTATCCCCCCACCCCTGCTATACAGCAGGATGGCTGGAAAGCTGTCTGCAGTTTGAAAGGGGCCGCCCCAGCTGTCTGAAGGCAGGCTGGTGGTCACACAATGACATCCATTTGCATTCCTCACAGGCCAGGATTAGCGCTGGAATGCCTTTTTTCCAACTTTGCAGGGAATAAGGAGTTTAAAAAGGAGCTTAGCTTTCTCTTGGCCTAACTAAAGCTGCTATGATACACCATTTCATGAAACAATCAGGCACTAGGAAGGATTTCTCTCTGTGTAGCAGCTCTAAACACTGAAGAGCAAGAGGAGGCGAGAGTCCATGAAAGGCCAAAGGAAGCAGGGGATCACGGTGCGTTGGGGAACTCTCGAGCTGGACACTTTGATCCTCTCACACACGCTACCTAGAAACAGACTCTGCCCATCTTCTCCCCACCCCCATTCTTTTTTTTTTTTTTTGTAAATCAAAACCAAATTATTTTGGAATGTGGAAGGACAGGTCTGAGGTTCACAACTCCTTTTGTTGGACATGATCTGAAGACAATGCGGGGGGTGTCAGAAGAACGAAGAAATAGAGAGAGCTGTCTCTTGGGTGCAAGATGAAAGGGGGCAAGGATGCTAAAAGGGTAACAACTTCTGAAATGTGATTACATTTATGCTCTCCTCCCCAAGAAACAGAGAGAGAGAGAGAGAGATTTTTCAGGATTTGTTTTCAGGTCCCGACAGAAACACAAGACACGATCAACAAGTAGAAAACCAACATGTTTCTGCGCTGCGACTCATGTGCTCCCAGTGGCCATTTTGGGTCCACTGCAGCACTGGATGGTTCTGACGCCATATGGCGTCTACAGGAACAAATGAGTACGCAACACCTGGTGACGGGACTTGACAGGGCCTGAAGCTTATAAACTCATTCTACTTATTAGCCTAGTATACAGAAAACAGGCTGTGCAGTGATTTACCTAAGCATGAGGAACTTTTACAACCACGAGCAGAGAAGGCTGTTATTTATTGACATTTATTATTTTGTATATTTGGCAATTTATAAAATAATATTGTTTATTACAATCTAGGCATCACAATACTTTTGAGCCATGGCTCTTTTACAAAGGTTCCACGTCAGGAGAGTACAAACATGTTAAACAAAGCACGCAACATTTAAAGAACAGGCATAAAATAATATTCAAACAGTTCAGGTACGGCATTGTAGTAATAATAAACATGAGTAACACATATCTTTGACACACAGGCATCTCTACATGCTTCAAGAGCGACTCATCTTTGTTCTTTGGGTGTCTGAACCACCATTCACCTTCTCTTCACGGTACACGCACCTAGAAGTGTTAAATACAATAAAGGGGCCAACAGCTGCCACCAAATGCATTTTGTTCTGTGTTTGAATGTTAGAGAATCAGGCAGTCATGCCACCAGTGCTGAAATCTTCCACAGACTGCTGCAAAAAGATTGACTTGCTTAAACCCTGAGATATAACAAAACAAAAGAATTGGTTCTATTCTGTGACTTTTTATACACACTGTATCACAAAGCTCTTCACCCACTAATGGTTCTGTATTGGAAGTGCAGAGACTGTAAACCAGATAAAACATGGCAATATTATATACCAATGTGGCTCTGGTCATTCAGAAAGACACGGCAGCCACTGAACACTAATGAGTTAGATACTGGTAGTGCAGGGACTGTAAGCAGATAGAGCAGGTTTTATGTACCAGCAAGTTAAATACTAGTAGTGCAGGTCAGGACACAAGACAGAGCAGGCATTATGTATCAATGAGTTAGATACTGGTAGTGCAGGTCAGTACAGAGACAGACAGGCATTATGTACCAAAGAGTTAGACACTGGTAGTGTAGGGTCTGTACACAGACAGGCATTATTTACCAATTAGTTAGATACTGGTAGTGCAGGGTCTGTACACAGACAGACAGACAGGCACCATGTACCAAAGAGTTAGATAGTGGTAGTGTAGGGTCTGTACACAGACAGGCAAGCATTACGTACCAATGCGTTAGATATTGGTAGTGTAGGGTCTGTACACAGACAGATAGGCATTATGTACCAATGAGTTAGACACTGGTAGTGCAGGGTCCATTTGTACACAGACAGAGAGGCATTATGTACCAATGAGTTAAATATTGGTAGTGTAGGGACTGTACACAGACAGACAGGCATTATGTACCAACGGTTAAATACTGGTAGTGCAGGGTCTGTACACAGACAGACAAGCATTATGCACCAATGAGTTAGATACTGGTAGTGCAGGGTCCGTACAGAGAGAGACAGGGCAAGCATTATGTACCAAAGAGTTAGATACTGGTAGTGCAGGGACTGTACACAGAAAGACAGGCATTATGTACCAGTGAGTTAAGATACTGGTAGTGCAGAGACTGTACTCAGACAGTGCAAGTATTTTGTAGCAATGAGCAGAGGCGGGGTTAGGCACAAACAAACCAAGTGGCCACTCGGGGCGCCAGCGCAGAAAGGGCACACTTAATTAAAAGATACTAGCAGAGACCAGCCTGAAATGCAAAAAGTATTAACATAAAAACTCAAATTGTTGTTGCTACCTTTTTATTCATAGCATATTTACTACTTTTTGGATGGGGCAAAAGGGAGCTAGGGTGTGTTGGCAGCACTGAAGGGGGCACTACAAATATTTCTGCTTGGGGCACCATCAGTTCTAAAACCAGTCTTGGCAAGGAGTTAGACACTGGTGAGGCAGGTACTGTAAATAAATAAAGCAGTCCTTAATTAAACACCAAGTTAGATGCTGGTAGTACAGGGGCTATATGCCGGACAGACATGGCAGTCATTATACACCAGTGAGTTAATCGTTGTTGATTGTATTCAATGCAAATTTTGTTCTCTTCCTGCCTTGTAAATCTTGCTTTGACTTGTTATGCTTTGCCTCCCTTTACCCCTTCCCCCCCAGGCTTCCGACGTATCTGGAAATGAGTTGCTACTCAGCTCAGTATGTCTTTCCCGGTGAAACTTTTGAAATAAATAAATAGGCAGACAGGCAGGCCCTGTGAAAAGAATTCCGGGCCCGGCTCCCCCACCCTCTCAAGGGCCCTGTAGATAGATATGGGTAGTGCAGAGACTGTACACGGAAAAACACTGCAGTCATACAGCAATGCGTTAGGTACTGGTAGAACAGTGACTGCAATTGCATACAGAAAAAAAACACTGCAGTCATTATACACCAATGAGTTAGACAGAGTACTGTTCGTGCAGGGACTCTATATAGACAAACAAAGTAGCCATTATACACCAATGAGTTGGATACTGGTAGTTCAGAGACTGTATGTGGACAAAGATGGCAGTTATATATCAGTGAGTTAGACAGTGCTAGTGCAAGAAATGTATGTGAATGAACAAACCCAGCAGTTACTATACACCAATGACCTAAATACCAGTAGATCAGGGACTGGGTATGTACAAATGTTAAAAGTTAATGAGTTAGATAGTGAGAGAGCAGGGACTGTACACAGACACATACTGCTGTCATTATATACAGTGTTAGATACTGACAGTGCAGGGATTGAATGTGCAGTCAAACCCCACTGAGTTAGAAACTGCTAGTGAGTGCAAAGACTGTATACAGAAAAAACCCGCACTTCTACTAACGTCAGACAGGCACTAATAGTGCAAAGACTGTACACAGAAAAATCCTGCACTTCTACTAATGTCAGACATGCACTAATAGTGCAAAGACTGTATACAGAAAAACCCTGCACTTCTAACGTCAGACAGGCACTAATAGTGCAAAGACTGCATACAGAAAAACCCTGCACTTCTACTAATGTCAGACAGGCACTAATAGTGCAAAGACTGTATACAGAAAAACCCTGCACTTCTACTAACGTCAGACAGGCACTAATAGTCCAAAGACTGTATACAGAAAAACCCTGCACTTCTACTAATGTCAGACAGGCACTAATAGTGCAAAGACTATATATGGAAAGATGAAGCATCCTTATACAGCAATGAATTAGATATTATTAATGTAGGGGCTGTATGCGGACAGACACTGCTGTCATTATACATCAATGAGTTAGGCACTGGTAATGCAGAGACTATAAGTTTATAGGAGCCCTAGTTGGGCCTCTTACAGATAAAAAGAGTGTTGCCTTGTGCATTCTTAAGGCAAGAGAACTGCCATCCGAAGGTGTGCAGTTCTGGTGCCCTAAGGATGCAAGAGTGACACTCTTACATCCAGAAAAGGCCCTCAAAGTGACCCTATAAATTTAGTATAGATTGTGCTACGATTCAGTTTTATTAAATTTTTTTTTTGCTGTCCCTTTCTGTGTGGGGCAAGCAGCACTAGCCAGATGTCTATCAGGCAGGAAGAGCACATGAGCGCTCTTATGGAAATAAGCGGACCTCATGCACAACCAAAAGAAGTGATGCGATTGGCCGAGAGCATCCCATGACACTCCCACAATCTATAGTACATAGACAAACACTGCAGTCATTATACACCAATGAGTTAGATATGGGTAGTGCAGGAATTGTATATAAACACCGCAGTCATTATACACCAATGAGTTAGATATGGGTAGTGCAGGGACTGTGTACAAACACCGCATCATTATAAATTGATGAGTTAGATACTGGTAGTGTAGAGACTTTATGTGTACAAACATGGCAGTAATCATACACCAATAAGTGAAATACACACTGGTAGGGCAGAGGCTATATACAAACACTGCAGTCCTTGCACATCAGCGAGTTAGATGGAGACAGGCAGAGGCTATATACAAACACTGCAGTCCTTGCACATCAGCGAGTTAGATGGAGTACCGTTAGTACAGGGACTGTATACAGACAAACACTGCAGTCCTCGCACATCAATGAGTTGGAGTACCGTTAGTACAGGGACTGTATACAGACAAACACTGCAGTCTTCGCACATCAATGAGTTGGAGTACCGTTAGTACAGGGACTGTATACAGACAAACACTGCAGTCCTCGCACATCAGCGAGTTAGATGGAGTACCGTTAGCACAGGGACTGTATATAGACAAACACTGCAGTCCTCGCACATCAATGAGTTAGATGGAGTACCGTTAGTACAGGGACTGTATACAGACAAACACTGCAGTCCTCGCACATCAGCGAGTTAGATGGAGCACCGTTAGTACAGGGACTGTATACAGACAAACACTGCAGTCTTCGCACATCAATGAGTTGGAGTACCGTTAGTACAGGGACTGTATACAGACAAACACTGCAGTCCTCGCACATCAGCGAGTTAGATGGAGTACCGTTAGCACAGGGACTGTATATAGACAAACACTGCAGTCCTCGCACATCAATGAGTTAGATGGAGTACCGTTAGTACAGGGACTGTATACAGACAGACACAGCAGTCCTCGCACATCAATGAGTTAGATGGAGTACCGTTAGCACAGGGACTGTATACAGACAAACACAGCAGTCCTCGCACATCAGCGAGTTAGATGGAGTACCGTTCGTACAGGGACTGTATACAGACAAACACTGCAGTCCTCGCACATCACTGAGTTAGATGGAGTACCGTTCGTACAGGGACTGTATACAGACAAACACTGCAGTCCTCGCACATCAGCGAGTTAGATGGAGTACCGTTCGTACAGGGACTGTATACAGACAAACACGCAGTCCTCGCACATCAATGAGTTAGATGGAGTACCGTTAACACAGGGACTGTATACAGACAAACACTGCAGTCCTCGCACATCAATGAGTTAGATGGAGTACCGTTAGTACAGGGACTGTATATGGACAAACACTGCAGTCCTTGCACATCAATGAGTTAGAGACTGGTAGTGCTGGCACTGTATGCAGACAAACATGGCAGTTAGGTTAGACAGTGTTAGTGCAAGAAGCATATGTGGATAAGGACTGTATACAAAACACTGCAGTCACTGTACACCAGTGAGTTAGATATACACTGGTAGTGCATAGACTGGGTAGGGACAAACGTGGTAGTCATTATACACCAATGTGTTAGATACTGGTAGTGCAGAGATTGTATGTGGACAAACACAGCAGTTATTATGGAAATGAGCTGCTAGTTTAATATGTACTCCCTGGTAAAACACTTTAAATAAACTATACACCAGTAAGTCAGATAATGGTAGTGCAGGGACTGTATACAGACAAACATAGTGGCCACTATACACCAGTTAGTTGGACACTGGTAGTGCAGAGACTGTATACAGATAAACACTACAGTTATTATACAATCTGTGAGTTAGACACTGATAGCGCAGAGACTGTACACAGATAAACACTAGTTATTATACATCAGTGAGTTAAACAGACACTGATAGTGCAGAGACTGTACACAGATAAACACTACAGTTATTATACATCAGTGAGTTAGACAGATAGTGCAGAGACTATACACAGATAAATACTACAGTTATAATACAATCCATGAGTTAGACAGACACTGATAGTGCAGAGACTGTACACAGATAAACACTACAGTTATAATACAATCCGTAAGTTAGACAGACACTGATAGTGCAGAGACTGTACACAGATAAACACTACAGTTATTATACATCAGTGAGTTAGACAGATAGTACAGAGACTATACACAGATAAATACTACAGTTATAATACAATCCATGAGTTAGACAGACACTGATAGTGCAGAGACTGTACACAGATAAACACTAGTTATTATACATCAGTGAGTTAAACAGACACTGATAGTGCAGAAACTTGTACATAGACAAACACTACAGTTATACACGAGTGAGTTAGACACTGGTAGTGCAGAGACTGCATATGTACACAAATAAGACATAATAACTGGCTCTGCCTTTTTCCCATAGGGAAACCGTGGCATAATTTGCTGTTATAAAGGAGTGTTTATAACGGCAAACATGCGCACGATTTCCCTTCCTCTGAGCATGCTCACGCAGCAGCGCGACCAGCCAAGAGCACTCACCGCTTCCGTGTTACGCGAAACAGAACCGCCAGAACAACTTGGCAGTAAGTCCCCCCCATACCCTGCACAGAAAGACCTGAAGAAACGGAGAAAAAACAGTTTAAAATACAAAAATCTCGGCACGGAGTAAAGGACCGACCTTAGCATACACTGGGAGGATACACAGAGCTGTTTATTTTATATAATTGCTGAGGCAAAAGGAAACCAACAATTATAAAAATAAAAATAGATCGGTGTCAAACTTCGATTTTACACAGACCCTTGTTGTGGGATACTTTTCCACAAACCCTCTGGCTTCGCCCTCGTGGTTTATGTAGCATCCCACAACTCGGTTGTGTGTAAAATCTCATTACACACACCGACCCATACTTTATTCTATATATTATACACCAATAAGTTAGATATTGGGAATGCAGGGAATGTATACAAACAAATACAGCAGCCATTATACATCAATGATTTAGATACTGGTAGTGCACAGACTGCAAAAGACAACACTACAGTCAGTAATCAGCAATGCGTTAAATACTGTTTGTACAGGGACTTTATATGTATAAACACAGCAGTTATTATACACCAATTAGACACTGGTAGTGCAGGGACTGTATAGAGATGCACAACAGTCATTATACACTAACGAGTTAGATACTGGTGATGCAGTGGCTATATATGCACAAACATGCACAGAATCAACATAGAGCTCTTGACCGATTAGAATCTGTTTTATTGCAGGAGGGAGGGAGGGAATGTTGCAAAGACCCCAGGATTGCACAATACATATTTCAGAAAGAGCCACAAAGCCCCTAACATCAACCTGGATATCCGGGACCTCTGTTTCATGTTTCATCCGAAGGATGGGACCTCCAACAGAGCAGCACCCCACCTACTCCTTCCCAGTTCACTGTAGTGGCAGCAGTAAAAATGAGCCCGGGTCCCCCTTGTTGAACATGAACCCCTGACCTTACAGCCCTTACCTGAGAGCATTATCAGCTGAAATACAGCAACACTAGGGAGGCAGGCAGACAGTAGTGTGTAAAAACACACACACACACACACACACACACACACACACTTTCCTCCCCACCGAATGTTTGGACACCTTAGAAAAAAGTCTGTGAAAAGTATTCACACCATTGGTTCTGGTGCTGGAAAAAGCTACTGTCATCACTGCCAGAACACCCTCAATTTCATAAAGACATCTGCAGCACCGGATTTAAAACAGTGTACACCTGCTGTCCACTGCAGTGCTAGCATAGCACACGAGAACAGATACCCAAGCTACGGCACATAGCAAGTACTCTTTTCCAAATCAAACCACTTATGTTCTTCATTGGCAAGGCTCTTCCAATACAATATTTACAACTATACAAAGGGTTTGAACTCCATTTCTAATTCCTACTAGCCTGTTTGGGGAGAGGCAGGGGACCTTAATCCCTGGCCTTAATACTTATGTTTTATTTTAACCTCTTTCAAAACCAGCGTCTCTTTCAGTTCTCTGTATCTCTTTAGGGGTCAGAAGCCACTAAAGTCCTACACTGACCCCTCAGATTTCTTCCACAAACCAAGATATTTCCTCAGGGAACAAAAATTAATTACCATTGGGTTGATACATACCATCAATAATATTCATTTAGTAACAAAATCTCATTCTACAGTCTCACATGTGCCAGCTTTTCCATCTGATAAAATCTTTGCTTACCATTCCTCACCATTCCTCTCTGGTAGAAGGCAATTGTTTTAACATATTTTTAAATGTTTGTATAGTTTTTATATCATGTGATGGAAGTTTTGTTCATTTACTCAAAAAAGAGCCCAAAGTAAATGACCCGAGAGACCTGTTTATTTCAACTTCTGGCTGTTAAGGCCTTGGAACCTCTGGTACCAGAGAAATCTTTTGATTCTAATACATAGATTCACAGACAGTGTCGGCAGATAAGGGCCAAAGGCCCTCCCAGTCTGCCCATTTGAGCTTGTAAGTTCACTTTATGTTTTCCTAGAAGTTTCTTGCCCCTCACCCCTGACCTCCAGAATTCCTTTATGTCTATCCCATGCATTCTTAAATCCAGTGATTGTTTCAGCCCCTACCACTTCCTCTGACAGGGTGTTCCACTTGTTCACCACCTGTTCTGTGAAGAAATTCTTCCTCACATTTCCTCTGAATCATCCTCTCTCCAACTTCATCCCATGCCCTTTAGTCCTGGAACATCTTTTTTGCTTAAAAATAGTGTATTCCTGCACCCTGTTCCTCCTTGTATGATACTTGTATGTCTCTATTTTCAGTCTTTTGGTAACTGGGTAAGGCCCACTAGGCACAAGTGCCTGTTTTCAGGGGCGACCTGGGAGCACTGGGCGGTTAAGTGACTTGCTCAGAGGCACCCTCCTCTCCTCCAGGGCATACATATTCAATTCCTTCAACCTGTCCTCACAGGACTTGTGATGCAATCCATATACCATCTTTGTTGCCCTCCTCTGAACCTTCTCTACCCTGTCTATGTCCTTACATAGGTAAGGTCTCCAGAACTGTACATTGTACTCCAGGTGGGGCCTCACTAGTGACTTGTATAGTGGAATTATGACTTCCCTTTTCCTGCTGGTGATGCCCCTGCCTATGCATCCCAGCATCCTATTTGCTTTGCCTGCTGCCTTGTCGCACTGTTTCCCCTACCTTGAGGTCAGAGATGATAACTGAGAGGGTGGTGGAGCCATGGAGAGCGCTGCCTAGGGGGCTGGTGGAGGCTGAGACGGTGGAAGGGTTCAAGAGGGGGTGGGACAGGTACAGGGGAAGGGGTCTGGAAGCAAAATCCAATGCAGCAAGAATATCTGGAACTGGGAAAGGAGAAGCCAGAGAAGGCGAGGGGGCCAGCAAGGTCAGCTCCCAGGGTGGGGGCTGACCAAACGAGCAGACGCGAAAGACCATTGGGCCTATTCTGCTGGCATTTTAGTATGCTAGTATAACCCCAAGATCCCTTTCCTGCTTGGTGCATGCTATATCCTCACACCAACTGATACATTGTGCCAGGGTTTTTGTGCCCCATATGCATTATCCTGCACTTCTTTGCATTGAATTTCAACTGCCAAACCCCTGACCATCTTCAAGTTTCTGCAGGTCCCTTCTCATTCTGTCTGCACCCTCTGGAGTGTCTGCTCTGCTGAAGAGCTTTGTGTCATCAGTGAACAGGGAAATTCTGCCTTCTAGGTCCTCCGCAATGTCACTGATGAAGATGTTGAATAGGACCGGTCCTATTAGAATGGAACTCTGATAAACCCCAGCCAGAACCCATCATCCTTAGGAGACAGTGTTTAACTCTTTGCACCCCCTTGGGTTCACAGTTTCATGGTTTATTGTATTGTTACTTACAAAAGGTCAGACAGAAGGCAGACAGAGCTGCGATGAGAGAGGCCATGTGCGAGTTTGATGCATTTTTGTTTTTGTAAACATCATTACTGAATACTTTTTTTTTTTTTTTTTAAATCTCTTTATGCTCTGATCTTCTGGCATGGATGTATCATTTTGTTCACCCTCTTGGAATGACCCCCACAGCCCCAGGCCCCAGTATTCCTGCAAGGGCACTTACCAGGGTTGTTGGTCTGTGAAGACCCTCCCCATCACCACCACCTGAACAGAGCTCGGGGAGGGGCTGGGGGAGTAGACAGAGATTCCGAGATCCCCTGGCAGTATATCTTGGGCATCATTTAATGCCTGGTGCCTGTGGCCTCCAGAGTCATTGTGCTCAGTGGATCAAGGGATTTGTCTTACATTTCTTCCCCTGGCTGGGCGGATGTGCAATGATGTTATGTCCCGCAGAGCATGCTCCTGTCCCCTGCATGCCGATGTTCACCGCCCAACCAACCCCTGGGCATGCGTTGGGCCTGGATATACCTACACCCAGCCGTCGCTAGTTGTCAGTAGTTGGTTGGGTTCCACAATCCACCCCGGAGGAGGAGAGCAGTCCATCAGATGCTCATCCCCCCCCCCAACCTGGCCAACACTCCGGGTTCACTCTGGGTCGATAACGGAAGCTGTAAAGCTACTGCTGCATCGGTTCACCAGCACTTATACTTCTTAACTGTGCTGTACTTTATGTTCACAGTGATGGCCTGGGTCACGCCTTACAATAGGCACTGTGTGTCAAGTATAGTTACCTGGCTAAGAAAACTAAAGAAATAAATAAAATGGAAAGCACAGATTTTTTTCTCCTTACTTGATATAAGTAAAGCAGGATAATGAATTCCATTTCCCTCTGGAATGTAGCTACAGTGAACCCAGATGTAGCACAGCACCCTCCCCGCCCTCCTTCTAGAATCCTGGGTGCTCAATGCCCACAGCTGTAGCCTGGTGGACCCCCACAAAAAAAACAAAAAAAAAAAACTGCTGTAATCATCAGCCTGCCAAACCCTATTTCATCTGGAGCCCTTCGAACATGGGGATGCCATTTGTTTTAGTCCCAAATGCCTGGCTACACTACTGTGTCCTTTTAAAGGAATGACTGCAGATGCCAGAACACCTCTTGCCCTTCAGGCCTACCTAGCATGGAAGGATCATCACAAACCTCAAACCTCCCACTTGCCTTGCTGTCAGGATCCCCCTTCGCATACCTGCACCAGACCAGTGGTACCACCCATATGATAATCATTGACGGACAAACCCGGAACGGATAATGCCCACCTGCGAGAAGCCCCAGTCACTTTGCAGGCAGCCATGTAACGCTTCTAGGATTCCAAGGAAATTAACTGATAGTGTTCTGGAGAAATTAATCACGTCACAGCCCTGAAAGACAGAGAACAACACCGGATGGCATATTTCTCAGTCAGCGATGGGGCATTCTCCTTCTCCCAGTGACTCTGCCACTCTAAAGCCTGGTCTTTGAACAAAGCTTCGAGAAACCAGTGCAACCGGTTTCTTGGTAAATCTAAACATGTATACACACACACCAGGAGTAAAATGCAAATCATCTTTTTTTTTTTTTTTTAAACACAAATGCTCCATTAGCAAAACACTTCAAAAGCGACATCATGACATGCGTTTGCCAGTACGATACTGACAGGTTCAAAAATGCACGTTTGCTAGTACAGGTCCCTCACAAATGCATGTATACACAATGGAGAATAAAGCCCCTTCATTTTTGGGGGTGGGGGTGAAACCATCCCAAACTGAGATATTATCTATGTATTACATATGTTATGGAGCATATCCAAATGGAGTGGGAGGGAGAACCTTCCCAAAGCCACTGAAATATTACACAAGTAATTACATGTTAATGTACAATATTTCCAAATCTTGGGGGCGGGAAGCATCCCAAATCCACAAGATATTATCAGTCAATCTAAGTCTTTATTTAATCAATCAATCAAAGTCTTTATTTAACCAGGAGATCACCGTTGAGCAAGCTCATTTTCGAGGTGGACCTGGGTTTGTTAACAAGGAACAAGGGACAATATACATGGGATGCAACACACAAGAAAATAATAATAATAATAATAAAAATAAAGTGAGATACTATAATACAGTATATACAAAGTATCAGCAGGTAGCATTGACAGTAGTATATGTTTGGAACAGAAGATACAGCTAGTTTTGGGTAGGACACAATTTTTCATAAAAGTAAAGGAATATACATATCAGGTGCACCGAACACAAATAAAACCTAATATAAAAAGATACAGTATTACCTGTACTGCCTTGTAAATACCTGTGTTGACCTGTATATACAATTGTTCATGCTCCACCCAGGTCCATCTTGCAAATGAGCTTCTGCTCAACGATGAACGCCTGGTTAAATAAAGACTTGATTGATTGAGATACATAGTGATATGGTATGGAGAATTTAGAGCTGGCACCAGAGTCAAAGGAATGTGGAAGGGACAGATATGGGGGTAGAAAAAGGGGAGAGGGAAGAGTCGGTTATAGATGTGATCAGTCTTTTAACAGTAGTAATTAGAGTGTGCTTGGACTTATAGGAGTCACTGTTTAGGGTAGGCAGGCACATGACTCCTTATCATGATGTAGATATAGAGATTTAAAAGCTGCTAGGCTGATGGGGTGAGTTAATTTTAAAGTTTTTTGCAGCTTGTTCCACAGTTAAGGGAGAACAAAACTGATGGCTGCTCTGCTAATGCAAGATTTTGCTTTGTAAACATAAAGGTAGATATATGAGGTGCTTCTCAGGGCATACTTCCCCAGAGTGCACAAATGTAAACAGACAGAGATATACTGGGGCAGTTTATTTGAGATAGCTTTGTATGTACAAACTTTAGCATTTTCTTGCCGTCTGTAAGCAAGGGATGACCATCCCACTGCCGTGTACAATGCACAGTGGTGGGCTGAGTATGGAAGACCCGTGATAAATCTTATGGCTCTGTGATAAAGCGTATTGAGTTTGGCTAGGGTACCTGCAGGTCCCTGACTATACACAAAGTCTACGTAATCCAACAGGAAAGAAAAGGTAGAGGGATGAGAGGAAGGAAGGAGTGGGCTCTGAGAGTAGGGAAGGAGATAAAAGAAATAAAGTAAAAAAAAAAAAAAAGGAAAGGTAGTTTGAACCAGTTTCAGTTTAGACTCTCTTGTGAGGAGATTATTAATCCTAAAGAACAGACCAAGTCTTTGTCAAAGTTGCTTTGCCAGTTCTTCTAAGTGATCTGTGAAAGTAAGTCTATGGTCTAACCAGACCCCCAGGTACTTGAACTCTGGTACATAGTCCAACCGCTCACCTAGAATGGTAGTGATCTGCGGGAGTGTCCCAGCAATTGCAGGATTTACTGCATTTTGAAGGAGCGAGAGGAACATTGCTTTGATTTTATTTTTGCATTTAACAGCAGTTTCTGGTTTATAAGCTGATGTTGCAGCAGATTAAATTCATTTTGAAGGACTTTACAGGCCGCTTCAGGTGTGGGGCTACTAGCATAGAGTACCGTATCATCCGCGAATAGGTGTATTTGTGCTTCTTTGATGGGGGCATCTACACTGTTACTATAAATGGTGAAGAGCAAGGGACCAAGAATGGAACCTTGTGGTACACCACTCAATAGGGGTTTTGGTGGAGAAACTTCCCCTTCTGCCTTTACTTGTTGAAGTCGTCCTGAGAGGTAGTTGGAGAACCATTTAAGTGATAGGGAATCCAAACCAATGTTCCGGAGGGACGACAGAAGCAGATCGTGATCAACGTAAAATTATCTCTTGTTTAGGTCCAAGAAACTACATAGACAAAGGTTTTTTTTTGTCTAATTCAAGCTGCCAGTCATTTGTCACCTTGGCTAGAGCAGAGATTGTACTGTGCTGTGCTCTAAAACCAGATTGTAACAGGTTGAGCAATTTTTCTGATTCCAGGTACTTCCGAAGCTGGGAGTTCACTATTTTCTCCAGCATCTTTAACAGGATTGGAAGTAGGGAGATTGGCCTGTAGTTATTGAGGTCACTAGGATCTCCTGACTTAAACAAAGGGACCACAAGTGCATTTTTCAAAATGGGCAGTAGGTAACCCTGGGACAAAGATAAATTAAAGAGATGAGTAATTGGGACATCAAGGACACGGCAGCCGACCTTTAAGAAGTACGGGTCAAGGAGGTCGGCCCCAGCACTTTTCCTAGTGTTCAGCTGAAGGAGAAGATCTTCGACTTCTTTCGGGGAGGTAGGCTGCAGAGAGATGGATGGACTGGGGGATAAGTTTTTCTTGTGTATCCAATCTAAGTTGTTGGCGAAGGATATTCGAGGGAGAGGAGTCAAAGGCTAGCCCTGCAGTGGCAAAATGATTATTGAGAGCATCGAGGAAAGACAGTCTGTCAAAGACAACAGCATTGTTGATCAATAATTTAGTAGGTAGGGAATTTACAGTGGTGTGACCTTCAATGTCTTTGATAGTCCTCCAGAATTTGGAGGCATTTCTTGAGGAGCTCTCTAGCTGAGAGCGGTAGAAATTAGCTTTGGCTTCTCTGACTATTTTGGTGCAGAGGTTCCTCGCCCTCTGGAAAGAATTCCAGTCATTTATTAAATTAGTTTTCCTAGCAGTTCTCCAGAGTACATCCCTACTCCGAAGAGCATCTTTCAGGTCTTCTGTTAACCACCGACAGGATTTGTTTCTGGCACAAACTTTTACTATGGGAGCATACTTGTTGAGAGCCCCTAGCGCAATTTCTGAGAAAATATCATAAGCCGTAGTCAGGGATTTGGCTAGACAGAAGTCCTGCCATCGCATGGAGTCTCTTAGGTCTGATATATACCCATGGAGATCAAAGTTGTGTATGCACCTTTTAAAGGAGAATTTTGGTGCAGTTGTGGATTTAAGGGTGGATCTTACACACGCGTTGAAGCAATGGTCGCTAATATCAGAGCAAAAGACGCCAGCATGGGAGAATAAATGGGGTTTGTTAACTAAAATGATATCCAAGAGAGTACTGTTATTAGGGTTGCGCTTGTTAGGACGGGTAGATTTGTTTATTAGCCGTGACAACCCAGGGAAATCACAGAACATTTTAAGTGGGGTGGATGCACTGGAGAGCCAGTCTATGTTGTTATAGAGCATATCTGACTTGGGGGGTCCAAATCCACTGAGATATTTTATGTCATTATATATGTTTGGTTGAGGGAGGGGCATCCCAAATCCACCAAGACATAATATACGTTATTACTATTCAAATCTATGTGTGTTGGGGGGTCCCTCCCCATGACTTCTTCCTATGTGCACACACACACACACATATACACACTTTCTCTCTCTCTCTCTCTCTGTAGGATGGAGCAGCTAATGATGATATTTGTTCATTACTTAATATCAAGTGGATTAGCAAACTTCACAGCCCCAGGGCAACAGACAGCCCAAATAAAATGCAGCAAGTAGATGGCCAGTCAAGCTCCTTGGACTTAATATGACGGCTATATAGTTCAGGCATTCTTAGTCAGGCATTCCGAGGTAAGGGTTGAGGAGGAGTGAACCGTGGAAGGTGAATTCTCCTCCCCTCTCCTTTCACAACAGAGCAAATGTCAGCCTTTTTCGTGGAAAGAAAGGGTCATGACTCTCAGTCACCAGTCGAGAGGAGGTCTCAGCAGTCATCCACCACAAGGGCATGTCCCCCAGGCCATGTCCCCTTCTCTGCCTACCCTATGCAGGACATTACCACTTCCACTTTCCTACAGGAAGCACTGGCCTTGCACTCTCTTCTCTCGGGAATGCCAGTTTCACCTTTTTACCACCAGCTTCAACGCCCTTTGGCCCTCAGGCATTTTAGAGTTAAATGTTAAGCCAAACGCAGCGGCTGCTCCCTACCATTCAGAATGGCCAATCAGGTCATGGAATATCACGTTTTGTTTTCCTAGGCACATAAATTTGTGTAATATTTAAATGTGGCCTAAATGCATCTAAAGTAGTCTCGATTAATTAAACTGCTGGCGTGGGAGAAGAGGTTTAAGAATTCCTCACTCATATAACTAAGAAGGGGAGTAAAAATAAATAGATTAAAAATTAAAAAAAAAAAAAAAGAGAGCGAGAGGAATGAAATGGCAACACCTCGCTGTAGTTGGCAGGAAAGCAAGAAAGCTAATGCAATTAAGTTGGCAACTGGTCGTTAACATTTGCATTTCAATGCATATCCGCAAATCAGTGTAGAACAAGCCAACACAAATCAGCCAAATTAGCATACACAAAGCCCGCCCTGTGTTGCCCCTCTGGGTGGGTCACGAAGACTGGCTGCTCCTTTTCAGTGAGAGCGTGCCAACACGGCTTCAAATGGGGAGGGGGGGGAGGGTTCTGAAAACTAACAGTGGCATTCGTGACACAGAATCTACTTTCAGAGCCCTCTACAAGGCAGAAGGATTTTGAGGTGAGCAACACTGTGACCAAAATGAAAACAGATTATGTGAATAAATCAATAAGACGCAAAGACAGCCATCACTACCCACAGGCAGTCAAGTACATAAACTGGAGTTAAAGCTGCAGCAGCAGCATCCCTTTTACAAGCAGATTTCTCTTTCCTAGGGTTGGATGGCAGAGGCAGCATGAAGACATGCGTTAACTGTGCATCCTCACATTGTCCCAGGGACAGTAAAGAGCGCCAGGAGTCTTGGTTCATATAAAATGGGGAAGACATGTCCCCTGGCTGGTAGAAAGAGGACCCTGCAGGGTCAGGAGTCTGATGGCTAAGACAGGCTTAGTCAGACAACAGCATAACAAGGTCTGCTGGTCTGCGCAAAGGGATAGGAAGGGGGTCAATATTCAGAGTTCTGCTCTGGTGACTCCTCTCTCACTCTCAAAGTGGCAGGAGTTTCTACTAAATTCAGACTGTTTGTGAACACAGTGCCCTTCCAGATCTCACCGGTGTGGACTCTCATTGGGGGCCATTCTTACATCTGGATGGTTCATTCACAGGTCCTAGCACCATGGCGGTATGGACCCACCCCAGCCCACTTCATCACTACCATTAACCTCTTGGCTATTCCAATACACGCATACACTGCTGATGACCTCAAAGCCAATGTGTGTAATGCCCCCCTCCATTAGAGTACGAACCAGTGAGATCTGGAAGGGCACTGTATTCACAAACCATCTGCCACAGTCTGAATTCAGTAGAAACTCCAGTCGGGTGGGTGCCTCATGACTGGAGGATGGCCCATATCGTGCCTGTACACGAGGGCGGCTCGCGAGAGGAGCAGCGAAACTATAGGCTGGTTAGCTGGATGTCGGCAGTGGGTAAAGTGTTGAAGAAGAGGCTGGAGGGGGTTCTGAAGGCAAGGGGACACCTAGATGATCAACAGCATGGCTTTGTTAAAGGCAAATCATGTCAGACCAATCTGGTAGAGTTCTATGAGGGGGTGACGAGTGCTCTGGATCAGGGCAGGCAAGTGGATGTCCTCTTTCTAGACTTCAGCAGGGCGTCTGACTTGGTGCTACATCCCAGGCTGCTGGGGAAGCTGGAGGATATGGGGTTGGGGAGCAGATGGTCAGGTGGATATGAAACTGGCTAGCTGGGCATGTACAGAAGGTGAAGGTTGGGGGGGGGTCTCATCCTCCAGGAGAGACATCAGCGGAGTCCCACAGGGATCGGTACTTGGCCCACTCCTGTTTAACGCCTATATCTCAGACATCAGCAGCAGCATCAGGAGCAGGATGAGTCTCTTTGTCGATGACTCGAAGCTGTGGGTGGTGGTGGAAGGGGAGGAGGGGAAGCTGGCTCCTCAGGACCATCTGGAGACTCTAGGGAGGTGGTTGCATACCTGGAAACAAAAGTTTAATACTTGGAAATGCAGGGTTCTTCACCTGGGAGCCAAAAACCCAGCTTATGTATACACCTTGGGTGGGGAAGCACTGCAGGTTTCTAGGAGGGGAGAAGGACCTTAGGGTGGTGATTGATGCCAAAATGAATAACTCAGAGCAGTGTAGAAGGGCTGTGGCCCAAGCAAATAAAATGCTGGGGTGTGTAGCCGGGGAGATAACCTTACAGAGTAGAGCGGTGCTCCTTCCGCTGTATAACTGCCTGATCAGACCACACCTTGAATATTGTGTGCAGTTTTGGTGTCCTTACTTAAAAAGGGACATTGCTCTTCTGGAGAGGGTCCAGAGGAGGGTGACCAGGATGATACTAGGACTAGGGGAAAGGCCCTATGGGGAGAGACTGGAGGAGCTCAACCTGTACTTGCTGGAGGAGAGAAGGAACAGAGGGGATATGACAGAGGTCTTTAAATATCTCAAGGGAATGAAAAGGTTAAGCCCTGAGGGGGTGCGTCAGCTGAGGGAGGTAGGGGCCACCAGAAGACACTCAATGAGGCTGGATGGGGGAGACTGGGGGGGGGAACAAGGAGACACTACTTCACTGAGAGGGTGGTGGAGCCCTGGAATGCACTGCCCGGGGAGTTGCTGGCTGCTACAACTGTGGAAGGGTTCAAGAAAGACTGGGATAGGTATGGGGGAAGGTGCATCCCAAAGCCCCGCTGGGGTTGGGGACCTTGTAGGGAGGGTGGGGTGGAGGGCTTAAACGGTGCCCTGGGAAGGCACTGATCCTCGAGCAGACTCGATAGACCATAGGGTCTAATCTGCTGGCTTTTTAGTATGTTAGACCAGCCGGTGTGAGAGATGAGTTTTATCTTCTTCCAATTAAATGCATGCCATTTGGACACCAAACAAAACATCTTGACCCCAAGCCACTGAGACAGACCAGTGACTCCAAATCACTTGACCCAGCCCAGGAAAAGGGGGATGGGGAGGGTGAGAAAGGGTCACTGGTGTAAGAGTAAAAGCAGAGACCCTTCTACAAATCGAACAGACAAGATAGACTGTGTGGTCTCTTTCTCTGGCTACCTTCTTATGTTCTTAGACAGTTGTTGAACAGAAACCCCAACAGGAGAAATCTCTCTCTTGCTCTTTTTCTCAGGGTATAGACAGCTCAGAGTTCCTGGACACATTCCAGCACGCTGGGAGGTACGGAAACAAACCTGTTAGGTGCCCTGAAGGAAGCAGGTAATGTCTTCTCAAAAATCAATACATGTGAAGGGACAGTGTGATATCTCACAAGCTCTGTGACCAAATGTCTTTGGTGACTGTAATGAAAAGATGACACCCACGTCGCCAGTGTTTGGCTATAAATATTTCCTACAAAACTTTTTATTTTCACTAAACTATTCAATTCTTTTCTAACATTAAAACCGACTACAAATGAACTTTAAACAAAAAAAAAAAAAAAACTTGTTTTCAGTGGGGTCCTGTTATACCCAGTGTTACTGCCAGAGTAACAAAAGCATTGGGAGATCAGGTAACTTGCTCAGGGTCACACGATAAACTCAAGGCTGCAACAGAGATAATAAAGGAGCCTGCAAGTCATCGCGGGAGGCGAGGCTTGTCTGGGGGCAGGTACGGTGGGACACCTGGGCGAGTAGGTAGGGGGTACGTAGCCACCCACTAGGGGTGGAGAAGGGGCAGGCAAGAGGGAGGTTCCCAGGGGGAGGGTGAAGGAGAAGCAGGGGAGGGCCAGGCCTTTAAGAAGGGCCGTGAAGAGGCTGCTCCCACGTTCAAACCCACCCGAACCTCACCCTAAATAAAAGCAGGGAGGAAACATGGGGGAATAGGGACCTTGCTGACCCAATATGGGAGATCGCATTAGGGGTCGAGAAGGAATTTCCCATTTTTTTCCCGCCGGGTTTTTGCCTTCTCCGGCATGGGGGAGGAGAGAAGAGATGATAGGCTGGTAGTTTAGTTTAGGATGTCACAGCTGTGTTATTGTAAGTGTTGCGGGTGGCTCAGTAGTCTTGGAAGGTATGTGCAGAGGGGGTAACAGGGGATTACGAGTCTATGCAGCCGAATCCCCTGAGGCTGATGGGAGTTACCGCGGTAAAAAGGGGGACAGTCGGGATGGCAGGCATCTCTGGGTGTACGCTCATGGCGGGGCGGTGTCCTCTGACGGGGGAGGACACATCCGAAGCCAGTCTTGGGAGCCATCCCTCATGCCCCGGAGCTGGTGTCCTAGTGGGGCTTTGGAATTACTGGTTGGGGAGGGCCTCCTAATAAGAGGAGGTCGACCACTGGTGAATCAAAGCAAGCTGATTCAAGATTTCCAAGACTACCTAGCTGTGCGCATCACGCTAATTGGATGTATAAATAATTACAATTTGGTTTAAGAAATACAAGGCTGCGGCCATTTTCTCCATAACTGGTTGTGGTCTGAGTTTGTTCAGGTGGAACAAAATATTTGCCCTATGAGACAATTCTCGGATCTCCCGACTGACTCACAGTTCTTCTGCTCTGATCGTTAAACCACCCTGCCTTATCTTCATGGGGGATGTCACTGTCTCACCTCCTGAATCTGTTCCCTTTCATTTTCGGCACTCCTATGCAAATTAATATCCACTTCATCCAGTGCTGCAGAAAGCAAAACAGGCCCATATTGGCTGACTTTAGAGAGCCCTTGGGTACACAGTTCCCTGCAGACAAACCAAGGAATTCCAGAAGCATATATAAGCAGGGCGACTCGAGTCTGCTGAAGAACACAAATTAGCAGTGCATGTGAGCTGGATGCAGACAAACTGAAATTTATTGAAAACAGACCAGACAACTGGCCAGGTTAGACTAGATTCTGCTACACAGAAGAGCGAGGGCTCTCTGATTCAGTACTACAGTCTGTGCATAAGCACCATGATTTGTGGGAATTACTTGTACTGTCCCTAACCTGGCCTGTGAATAAACAGATGGCTTCAATCTCCAGGGCTCTGAGTTTCCACTTTTCACCAGCACTAAATACATCCCAGGGAGGGGAAGCCTGCATTGAAACTGCCCCACACTGTACCTGGCTCTGCTGGAAAACAGCGAGCTTCAGTCTCCTGCGCACTGTCTCTCACCTTTCACCAGTGTTAAATTTTACAAAATAATAAGGAAAAAACATTTTAACAGAATATCAAGGCAGAAAAGGACTTCTTGGCCTATCCAGTCTGCCCAAACGTTCCCTGCCTATTCTGACACCGCAGACCCTATCTAGCCTCCGGCGACCCTCCCACCTCCCTGCCCCCTGTCTAACAGTGCCTTATGTCTATTCCATGCATGCCTGAAGACCACACTGTTTCAGCCTCTACCATTTTAAGATGGCAGTCTATTCTAGGTATCTACCATCCTTTCAGTGAAGAAATATTTCCTCACGTCACTCCTGAAATTTCCCCCCTCCAGCTTTACTGAATGTCCCCTGGTCCTGGTGCTTTTTCTACTTTGAAAGAGACTGTCCACATACACCTTGTTTGCCCCTTTTCGATGCTTGCAGGTCTCTATCATGTCACCTCTTTCTCTCCTCTCTTCCAGGGTGTACATGTTAAGATCCTTCACAGTCTCCCCCTTGTAGGGCGTCCCATGGAAACCACGCACCATTTTAGCTGCCCTCCTCTAGACCACCTCCACCCTGTCTACGTCCTATCTGAGGCATGGTCTCCAAAACTGAACACAATACTCCAAATGCAGTCACACCAGTGAACGGCACAACAGCATCACCACCTTCCTTCCTTCTCCTGCCAGAGATACCCCTCGCTATGCACTCCAACATCCCACTAGCCCTACCCAGTGCCATGTCACACTGTCCAGCCACTTTAAGGTCCTCAGTTTTTGTAACCCTGAGGTCCGTTTCCTGCCTAGTGACAGTAACTATGCCTGATCCAAGAAAGAAAGAAACCCTCAACAGTGATCAGGCTGGCTACGATAAAAGATTTGATTTGGGCTGTTAGCTCACAAACTCTGGTACCAGTAGGATTTCGGCAGTCATCACTTGCTGTTCAGTCCTTTCCCATTACCTAATGACAGACCTCATGCCCTTACCCCAGCTGGTCACTAACTAGTATCAGTCTGAGAGATGATTCATATAATTTGTAGTGTGAGAAAAAAGTTTTTGGTTTACATCATCTGTTATTTCCTGTAGAATAATGGCCTGTAATATGCTAATCAGAAAGTGGCTTTTAGCCTTAGAACAAGTTTGTATTTCTACTTTTTGGGCTTTATTTATTTATTTTTACACTTACTTACTACACTTTATTCATCCTTCCGATGGCTTCCCCTTCGGCTCCCTAGTCTTGCCGCTGTCCATGGTGACCTGAGGCTGCCCCAAGCAAAGTGCCCATGGATTGCCCCCCAAGGGGGCCTCCGGGGCTCCCCCCTCTTACCCCGTCAGATCTCTATCACAGATTTGGCAGGAAGCCCCGGGTAGCTATGCAGCAACGGATGGAGGCGTCACAATGCATGTCGGGGACAGATGTTTCTGCTGGTTGCAGGGCGGGGGGTGTAGCATGCAATGACACTGCAGTGAACATGCTAGACATCCAGAACCCCTCCCCCGAGACCCGTGCTTGCAAGGGACCCCGTAACAGGTCGTCCCGTGGTCACCCAGAAGGCCTGGATTGGGGACCTAACCCCCCCCAGCCCCCAGGAGGTGGAGAGCGTGCACAGACCAGTTGATCCACCTCCCACCCAGCTTGCCCTCTGGTAACCCGAGTCCACTACTAAACCCGGGTCGCCAGCATTACGAACGGTAATCCTACCACTTCACCGATGGGCCAGCTCCACTTTTTGATATATAATTTTTTTAATTTACTATGTTATTTAGCCAAGATAGTTCAGCTATGATACAACATCTAGTTTTCGGGGTGGGGTGGGGGGAGAGATTCTGTCTAATTTTACAACTCTGAGGGCACTGAAGTACAGGAAGGTCAAATGACTTGCTCAGTGACACATAACAAGCCAGTGACTGTAGTGGTGGGATTCAAAACTGAAATTTCCTAGATCATTGTTCAGTGCTCTGACCCCTGTACCACATTACCCTTCTTTTTAATATGGGGTGGGGGGTCGTATTTTATAAGAGGGCAGTATTCTATAATGCTGCTACGATGGATAATGCTAAATAAATATATCATCGTCTGGGATGAAGCGTTTCTTCCAATTTATAGATTGTATCAAAATAATGGAACAAGGCTACATGTAACAGGGCTTGCTCCCCTCTCACAGGCTGGGACAGTGCCATCCCCATCACGGAGCCCTTTGGAATACAATCCGGATTCACAGCACTGGTTGTCAACCCAATCTGTTTTTCTTACTTTAAGAAACCCACGAAAGAATGCCTTCTAGCCTGTTTGTGTGCACCAGAAGGTCAATCAACAGGTACGGACCTCTATGTTGAAGTCACTATCACAGTTTATAACAAGATATAAATTCAGACCGAAACAAGGCCAATATTTATCTTGAAGGCCAAAACCAATTGACCAAAAAGAAAAACGGAAAAGATTATTATTATTATTACTCTTATTTGTGCTATCACATACATTTTAGGCTGTGAAACATAAATGGACCACGTAGAAGCAGTGTGGAATCTGGAAGGTAAAGAGAGGCCCACGGTAGCGTGGAAATTCCAGATGGTCAGAGCAGCTAGTCTATGTTGGAGATGTATATAATTCGTTTTGGAGCACTGATGACCCTTAGGGTGACTGTCAGGACTACTTGCCTCCTCGTGGGCCCAATTTCCACCAATGAAGAAAAACAAATCGTCCGCATATATATTTTTGAGATTTATAACATCAACCAGAAATAACCACTTTTCATTGATTTTAAATACAGATTTTTGCAGACCTTAGTTGCTCATGGATTAGGACTAAGACTTGAAACACACTCAGTGTGGCGATGGGTAGTCATAAGTATTTGTATCAGTACTTCCCATTTCGACTGTCACTGGTTTTGTTTGTGTTTCAAGCTTCATTTCTGATACACCTGTAACAAAAAAGGTCCATCCCCCCATTATCAACAGAGGTCAACCCCCACTCCCCCCAGCAGCCTCCAAGCCCATACACTGGTCGACAGTCCAGCGGTGTGGGGCCTGAGAGTGCAGGTGAGGTGGGGGTGGGGCTGTTACTTGCCACCATTTAGACATTTTTTCAAATTTTATTTTTGCCCCTGCGCTCCCACCTCCCTCGGACACCACAGCACACCTGAATTCTGCAATGCCCCAGTAAACCAGACTGAGCTCCTTGTCCCACCACAGTCGGGTTACAGTGGCAGCAGAATGCGGCGCTTTCCCTTCTTGGGCCTGGATGATGTTATCACACGCAACACTCCTTTCTTGAGTTGCAGGAATGTGGGGATCAGGGCTGGCTCCCGATGGAATTTTTCAATTTGTAATTCTGTTTTCCTTGCACCACCCCTACACACACAAAAAAAAAACACCTCTGTGTAAATATGCAAATCCATGGAAGGGGTAAGCAAGGTGAGCTGGAACGGCAGTCCTCCCGACACTGCAAAATTTTATTACAATGGCATGCATCAAAGGCATAATTTCCTGAAAACTGTTAATGAGCCATTCAGTGGCTGGAAGCCCAGAGCCTGCAGCAGTAAGCCAGTTAATAGCCTATGGCTAGCACAACTGGAAGCATTAGCCAAAAAGGGGAGATTAAAGGCCTAAATTGGCACAGTGCTCAGAGACAAACCCTTCTGAGCCATTGTTTTTTTTTTTTTTATTTTATTTTATTTAGTTGTTTAACCAGGAGCAGCACACTAAGCTGAAAGCTTTTTTACAGGAGCGACCTGGGAGCACAGGGAAGTTAAGCGACTTGCTCAGGGTCACACAGCATTTTAAACACCCCATGTTCAAAACTCTATGTAGCTGCCGCTGGGGTGGCACTTACTGAAATTCAGTCCAGTGACTAAATAATTCAGTCATAATTGCCCGCACCTTCCCCCAAATTTTCTGTAAAGTGTTTTCCAGTTTCCTACTAACAACAGCTTTTATCATTGGCAGGACTCAAATATTGTAACATTCCCAAAAACTGGCACTTCAGTACATTCCCTGGTGTATTGTCATAGACATTTCCATGAAAGTAGGTTTGTTTCTCATTGGAAATTATCTAGTTTGGCTACTTTTCCTGCCCTGAAGTCATAGTTCTCTGCTTGTGACATAAGAATTATTTCCATGGCAACATGTCAAACACTGAGGATATGACTTCAAGACAAGAGTACGTAACCTAAGCCAGTCCTGACGGCACAGTGCTGCCGCTTGCAACACTAATGACCTGGGTTTGGGAATGAACCCGCGTCATCGGAGGGCCGACCGCAGGAGGTGAGCAGAATGTCTAACAGCATGCTTGCCACCTTGGGGAGGGAGGGCAGATCGACTCCGCTGTGCTACTGCCAGCTAGATGACCACAGAGGGCAGTACAAACAGAGCTGCAGGACCAGAGAGGGTGCCACTGATGTGCAATGTACGTCAATGGCACTTAGCAGCGTCCTACAAGGGGCTGGGTCAGGGAAGAGGAAAAGGCCAGATGCTATAGGAGGATGACTGCCACATGCCCCCCACCCACTAACCAAGGAACTCTCCTCCGTAATCCCAAAAAGAGTCTCCATCGGGGTAAAATGGCCCCACCCTAGGGAGGGTAAACTGGCAGGTGATGGGGCTGGGTCAGTTGGGGTAGGACTGATAGGGGTGGGCTGGCACTGACGGAAAAACCATGTACAAAACTGAGGGGGAAGGAATAATAACCTCAACAGATGAAGTCTGCAGGATAAGGATCCTGTTTTAATGAGACTGTCTCAAACCCCCATGAGCGATAACCTACCACTCATAATTCTCTTTAGGGCAGTAATTTACCACTCTTAACACCTTGGGGCAAATATATACCATTCACATACCTCGACTGTCATAAGGCAGCAGTGTGCAGTGTTGTCCAGTGGTAAGTGTGCAGGCATGGGAACTAGGAGACACAGGTGTGCATCCCACCTCAGTCACGAACTCACTCTATGACCCTGAGCAAATCACTTAACCTCCCGGTGCTTTATTCCCTCCCACTTGTAAGAATGGCTAAAAAAAAAAACAGGTCCCCACTGAAAAAGTGACATGTTGGATCTCAGCTGGGAATTTAAAATTAAAAAAAAAAAAAGCTTTGTCCGACTACCTAATGCTCTCTCCCACTCTCACCAAACTATTATCTCCTCCTCTTCATTTTCCCCTTCCTCCATCATCCCCTCTCACTGCTGTCTATTCCATTCCCCTCCAGCCCTTCACACAACTCCTTGCCCCACCGGATAATGTCCACATGTAATGAGTCTATAGCCTTGTAACATTTATTTCTGTTTACAATTACAATATACACTGTTCGCTTATTTAGCACAGTGACTAGCTCTTCATATTTATGTTATCAATGGCACTTTTGCTGTTTTAGGTATCGGACTCCCGTTTGCACAGGTCACACCTGGAATCAAGCTGATGTTCAGCTCAGTGTGCCATCTGGACCAAATCTTTATAATTATAGTTCACAGGAACATCCTCAACCAATCACAGTGTTTCTTATTGCCGTAATAGCCTCATGCACTGAGCCTTGTAACAGGCTTCTCAATGACCGCTCCTGCTGCCAACTTTATTAAATAAAAACGTTTTTTTTTTTTTAATTTAATAAAGTTTGTGATCTATAATAATTTTATGGGTCCAGTTGGAGGGCCTCTTATTGCTATAAGAGTGCCACCTTTTGCGTCATTAGGACCACAGAACAGCTCACCTTCAGTTTGCAGTCATCTGGTCCTAAGAACATGCGAGACACTCTTTTAGCCATAAAAAGCCTTCCAACTGGACCCATAAACTTATAAAAGAAAGAAGAGAAAGAAAACAAGCTTATTGGCTACAGAATATAATAAAGGGGTGGGGGGGTGTTGAGCCCCAGTATTGTGCACATCAGGATTCCAGTTTAACAGCTTGCAAGATTCTTTTTACTCCACCTACCATGTGATGGCCCAGACCACATTTCAGTCCTCATGGTGCCACCCCTCAAGCTTCCCTGAAGGGCTCTGCTTTCAGACCCAGACTCACTACATTCCCCTCTCACTGACCCCCCCCCCCACTTACCCCCTACCCATAGCCACTCCACAGTTTCACTGAAACTGGGGGAGACTAGATCCTGTCGGGGGGTGGAAGTGTGGAGGCCAAATGTCCCTATTAAAGGTGGGGGCAGCCTAATAGGTAATAGGGACAGCACCTTCTGCAGCCCTGCCCAGTTTGTCCTTTTCTCTATCCTGATCACCCTCTCGGAGGGTGGTTGTTTCATCGTGGCACCCTCGCTGGAATGTCTGAAACTGTAAATTTAAGTCACAACATAGCACCAACTGGACTTGGACATCCAGACTAGAAAATAGAACCATATATCCAGCAACAGCCATGGTGTGGCTTGGCTTTGGGAGCACAGATTCACTGAGCAGGAGAGATGAAAAAACTGCTTCAGTGTGACAGTCGGATCCATGTTTTTTTTCTTAGCAAGGTCATGCAGCATATTTACACACAGCTAGTACTTTCAAAATGTCCATTTTGTGCTCAATATTCAGAATGTTCATTCCGATGGCATGTTGGCACGATACCGGATTACATAGTGTCACCTTTGGATTCCCTAATTACATGCAGCCTTTCTGTGATTCTATTTTGAGCTTATACTTCCCAGCTAGGTTATTAAATTTATTTAGATTCCATATCATGGATTTTATATTTTAAATCTCAGCCCTATTCGCATCTAAATGACCCATGATCAACTTGTCTTATCTGTATGGAGCTATGAGTACACTGTTTGCCCACTGTTACTGGGACCTCCAGGGAAACAAGATGCGATATGCCATAACCTAACCTGATGAGCAAAATGATGAGAACAATTTTAAATAAATCAACATATGTAATTTATAATTAGAACAATGATTCTGAATCTCCAGTACTCAAAATATGACTTGAGCAGTTCTCAGCATGGAAACGGACTGATTGTTATATTGTTTCCTACCCAGTTCTGAGGGACTGATCTCTGTATATTGAAGCCCACTGTTTATCAACAGAACACATTCTCTACAGGACAATCACCCTCAGGCAGACCAGAAGGAACCACAACTCCAGGGTGGCACAGTATTCACCCTTGATTGGGCATACGTTTGTGGTCTTCTGTCAGGAAATCCTGGAGAACAAGAAATGTGCTGAGAGCTGTCACACTCATTTCATTTATGATTGGAGCTGAAATTTGAAACCGTGACCTCCAGTGGTCCCCCCGGCCTCAAAAAAAAAAAAAAAAACACATGCAGTCCTAAGTGACAGAATGAGGGAGGGGCACTTGGCAAAGAGATACCCCCTCCCCCCACAAAATGCAAAGGCTCAACCCTGCAACACTGCTAATGCCAGTGAAGGGAGGGGTACCAAAAAGATTAGTAATGTTCCCAAACCGCACTTCAATCTGTGACACTTGGTCTTAGGCTCTGCCACCATGTTTCAACCCTCAGCCCCCACTTTTGGTCAACTTGTCCTCTCATTTCCTTCTCGGAGGGTTAAGGGTGAGACAGTTACAGCGGGCATCTCAGGCACAAAATCCCTCCAGGTTAGGAAAGAAAGGTCAATGGGGCACTCTGTGGTTGATGTTGCACACCAATTTCCACTCCTGTGTTGTGTGTGTGTGAGAGATGCGTGTGCATGTTTGTGTTTGCTTGTGTGGTGTGGGTATGTGCGATGCGTGTGTGTATTTTTGTGTGATGCGTGTGTGTGTGTGAGGTGTGTGTGTGAGAGATGTTTGTGTGTGGTGTGTGTGTGTCAGTTTTGTTGTCATATTTTTTTATTCTGAGCTCTGGAGTGATTCATGTCGTTATGCAGGAAGGAAATGATGAAGCACTCTGCCAGTCAGCAGTAGAAATAATAAGTACCCTGTGCAGTCCAGCAAGCTTCTGACCTGCTCTGCTTTCCTAGGCACAATACCATAGTTTTTACATCAGCACCAGCACCCACCCCAAAAACAAACAAACAAAAAACAAACACAACACACAACCACCATCATCATCATTACTATCACCATCATCACCACCACCACCGGCACTCACTGGAGGGACCCTAACAGACCAATATGCTGCCTTCCTGCACTGAAAATAGAAACCCAGAGAGTTTAGCTCTCACAGACCTTTGGAGAAGCTGCCACAGTGGGCTGGAATAAGCTCATGTTGTCACTGTCTGCTCTATTCATAAAGTTTGGAATTCCAGGCAGCCTGCTCTCTACTGGCCAACCCGTATCTTACAAAGGCAGTGACGTAAACATGTATTGTCTGGTTTGTGAAATATGTATCTACAGCTGCTGCTGCTATATCCTGCTGCCCAGGGCAATTGCGCAAACAAGACGTCCCGTACATTGAGTTTTTACTGGTTAATTTAAATACAGAAAATGAACAAGTGCGGCTGGAGAGATGTAACAGAATTTTAAAAACAGATTTAGGTCTCCAAAAGATATTGTGATGGGGTAGGAGACACAACCATTAAAGCATTAAAAATGTACCTGCTTCCTCCATAGTATGGGTTCAAAAACAAGGCATATTGTAGAGGCAATCTGACCCCTCAAACCCCAAACCCCAAAGCCACAGAACTGGGCTGCAAACCAGAAATGTCAAGCCTGCACTTTCCACAGCAAAGTGAGTCTGGCACCTCAGTACTACCAGGCCAGAAATGTAGTCATGGGCATGAATGAGATAGCACTGAGCATCAGCATAAGACGTCAAGCTGAGGGACTTGTGAGGGTAGGGGGTGGCAAGAGATGTAAAATCTGGGGCTCATTAATGTGGTTCCCTAGTAGTCCTGACGATCCATGTTCGACTGCAGTAAACAGAACTAAGCAGGTCTCTCTATGGACTTAGTAACTGGGGAAGGGGGGCTACCCAACGGTGCAAGTTAAACAGACCTTTGAACTGGACTAGTTGGTCCCATTTCTGAAGGCCCTGCATCCCTTCTCAGAGCTTTAAATTGCTCGTTTGCCCAGGGTGCATATCACGTCCCCAGGAAGGCTGTTCATGAGACGATTATCCCACTGCCCCCGTTTAATGGCTTATGTAAATTTTTTCCAATGTGCACAACCTGTCAGCATGCATCATGCACGCGGGGGTTGGAGTTAGACACTGGTAAAGAGGAAGGTTAATTTGAAACCCCACCACCCTGCTGCTCTGCTCCTCAGCTTAGCTCTCCTTCTCCGTCTGTGCAAAGGCTGACATCTACAGTCCCTGTCTGACACAGTCAGGGGCTGTTCCTGCAGATCACAGACACATGCAGAGCCGAGCAGTGGGACACACTCACTCCAAGGCCCTCAGCATTCACTTTGGAGTCGGAAGGCTTCTCCACGTGGACCTCAAATAAGGAACAGGCAAACACAGCTGGGGAGGGAAGGGTGGTTCAAGAGTGAACACGAACACAGCTGGATTTCACAAAACAGGCAAGGAGGCAATGTCAGAGCTGAATCCAACTGCCTTCCACACCATTCAAGAATCAGCTCCCGTAATAGGGAAAGACACCAACTCAGATCAAGGGCCCTCAACTCCCATATTCCCCTTCTGCAGTCTCCTGAGAATTTAAAAAACAAACAAACTCATTAACCAACCCCTCTTTACAGAACAGGAACTAATTACTTGCAAGCTCAAGGGAGTGAGAATATTTTATACTTTAACAAAGACTGGATTTTAATAACATTGTAACATTTACACACATACACACTGATACAGACACTCCCCTGGCAAATAACTACACACACACACACACACACACACACACACACACAGGCATGGGACTATATAGCTTAATGCACACCCTGTCATGTGTTATTGCTTACATAATTACTAGTGAGCATTTTTAATACTCAAATAACTGGTTTGTAAAAATGCATTACAACTGCCTGGTTGTAATTATGCATCACAACCGGGTGGTTGTAATCACTCCCTGTCAATCAAGTTTGCAATGTGAGCGTTGCGAGCAATAGTCACACAACTGCCACAATAATTATAAATGCTCACTGGCAATTTAAAAAAAAACAAAACAAAAAAAAAAAACACAAGACGTGGGTGAGTGTAAACCAGAATTTTACATACACCCTTGGTGTGGGATGCTTTATAAGTCCCTCAGCTTTGTCCCCTGGGTTTATGTAAAATCCCATACCTCGGGGTATGTGTAAAATTCTGGTTACACCCACCCATGTATTATTCTCTATATACTGCAATCCCACTACACACACACACACACACGCCATGGGGAGATATAGCTTAATGTACACCCTGTCATGTGTCACTGTTTACATATCGCAATCCCACAAAACACACGCAGCAATATAGCTTAATGCACACCCTGTCATGTGTTACTGTTTACATATCGCAATCCCACAAACACACGCAGCAATATAGCTTAATACACACCCTGTCCTGTGTTACTGTTTACATATCGCAATCACACACACACACACACACACACACACACACACACACACACTAATATAGCTTAATACACACCCTGTCATGTGTTACTGTTTACGTATTGCAATCCCACCAACACACACACAGCACTATAGCATAATGCACACCCTATCATGTGCTACTGTTTACATATCGCAATTCCACCAACACACAGCAATATAGCTTAATGCACATCCTGTCATGTGTTACTGTTTACATATTGCAATCTCACCAAAACACACAGAGACACATACACACGGCAATGTAGCTTAATGCACACCCTCTCATGTGTTACTGTTTACTTATCACAAACACACACACGCACAGCAATATAGCTTAATGAACTCCCTGCCATGTGTTATTGCTTACATATCCCAATCCCACCAACACACACAGACACACACACACACACAGACACACACACACACAGACACAGCAATATAGCTTAATGCACACCCTGTCCTGTGTTACTGTTTACTTATCACAAACACACACACGCACACACACAGCAATATAGCTTAATGAACTCCCTGTCATGTGTTATTGCTTACATATCCCAATCCCACCTACACACACAGACACACACACACACACACACACACACACACACACAGCAATATAGCTTAATGCACACCCTGTCCTGTGTTACTGTTTACACACTGCAGTCCCACAAGCGCACACAGAAATATAGCTTAATGCACACCCTGTCACGTGTCACTGTTTACATATTGCAATCACACACACACACACACACACACAGCAATATAGCTTAATGAACACTCTGTCATGTGTTACTGTTTACATATCGCAATTCCACCAACACACACACACACACACACACACACACACACACACAGAGCAATATAGCTTAAAGCACATCCTGTCATGTGTTACTGTTTACATATTACAATCTTGCCAGAACACACAGAGACACACATGGCAATGTAGCTTAATGCACACCCTCTCATGTCTTACTGTTTACTTATCCAACACACACACACACACAGCAATATAGCTTAATGCACACCCTGTCATGTGTTACTGTTTACATATTGCAGTCCACCGACACACATACACCGTTACACGTTACTGTTCACATATCACAATCCCCACAAAACACAGAGAGAGACCCACACACACGGCAGTGTAACTTAATGCACACTCTGTCATGTGTTACTGTTTACATATCGGAATCCCACCAACACACAGATGGCAACATAGCTTAATGAACACCCTGATCATGTGTTACTGTTTACATATCGCAATCCCAACACCACACACACACACACACACACACACACACACACACACACACCCTGTCATACGTTACTGTTTAGATTTCGCAATCCTGACAAAACACAAGAGACACACACACACGGTAATATAGCTTAAGGCACACCCTGTCATGTGTTACTGTTTACAGTTTTATGTGATAACAGTGAAAACCTAAAGGCGATCGCCGTTATCAAGAGATCAAAGTGCCAAAACATTTTGGGCACTCCTGACACTAGCCTTACAGCAAAACAAGCGCGGGGACTTAGTTTTAATATTTTTCTTGGGGGCCGCCCCCCGGGGATTTCAGCCTCTGCACTCTACTATAGGATTCTCAACCCAGGGGTGGTGTTCATGGGGGGACATTAAAAATAAAGGTTCAGGCTGGGCACAATCAAAATGCACCAATGCCCAGACCCGAACCCCATACCTTGCCGACCAATGCCGGCAACCCACCCACTATGCCACAGGGTCGGCTCGGCAACCATGGCTGGGCACAACCCCTCATATCCCCTTGTTGTGCATGCTCACTTCCCCCAGCCCATGTATGTATAGCAACATCCTGTTGCTATACTCGCCGACCCCCCCCCCAATCTAGCTTCCCTGCCCTACCATCGTCATGAGGGATTTGCTGGGGAGCAGGTCACCGTTATTGTCGGTGCCCTTTACCCAGTACCCTCATCACGTGATACCACTGTTTACATATCGCAATCCCACCAACACACAGAGACACACAAACAGCAATATAGTTTAATGCACAGCCCATATTGTGTTACTGTGTACATATCGCAATACCACCAGCATACACACACACAGAGCAATATAGCTTAATGCACACCCTGTCATGTGTTACTGTTTACATGTCTCAATTCCACCAACACACAGACGGCAATATAGCTTAATGAACACCCCCATCATGTGTTACTGTTTACATGTCGCAATCCCACCAACACACACACACACACACACACACACCCTGTCATACGTTACTGTTTAGATATCGCAATCCTGACAAAACACAGAGAGAGACACACACACACACACACACACACACACACACACACGGTAATACAGCTTAACGCACACCCTGTCATGTGTTACTGTTTACATATCACAATCCCACAAACACACACAGCAATATAGCTTAATGCACACCCTGTCATGTGTTGCTGTTTACATGTTGCAATCCCACCAACACACACACACACACACACACACACACCAATGTAGGTTAATGCACACCCTGCCATGTGTTGCTGTTTACATACTGCAATCCCACCAACACACACATACACAGCAATATAGCTTAATGCACACCCCGTCATATGTTACTGTTTACCTGTCGCAATCCTGCCAAAACACACACACACACACACCCCCAGCAATAAAGCTTAACACACTCCGTGTCATGTGGTATTGCTTACATATCACAATCCCACCGACCTGCACACACACAGGCACATGCACCCGGTCACACACACATGTATCTCTATCAGTCCCCCTCCGACACACAATCACAGAAGTGACAGTTTCTCCTAGTTTTTTTTTTTTTTTTATTTACAAGGGTATGGTGTGCATATACAGACCCCAAACAAAAATAAATAAGTGCTTTAGCTGGCTGTGCACTGGAAAAAAAGGAGCAAGGTGCTTCTGAGAGATCTAGGTTTCCAGATGCCTTGGTGGTACAGCTGGCTCTACATCAAAGTGGTATTCTTTGCAGTCTGGGTTCAAATACCAGATACTGCACTTCTTTCTTTCTCAATTCTGTTTATTTGGGTTCCATGTACATACATATGCGAACTGCACCCTTGTGAATAAAAATGTAATTATCTGTGCAGCACCAGGTTGTGCATTATAAAAAGAGTAAGATGTGGGGAGGAAGGCTTGAGTGTCCAGAGGACTGCTCTCCTTCCTTGGGGAGGGGGGATTGCGCCATGTGCTGTTGACTGACACCTGGCTACGGCTGGGTGTTGGCACAGGTGTACAGCCAAGGGGTTGGCCCATGCCCAGGGTGACTGGCTGCCTCTACGGAGGTGGAGACCGCCTCTCCGCCCATTGCACAGGTGTTGGGTGTGGAAGAAAAATGGTGGAAAAACCAGGACCCGGCAGGACCTGTGATGGCCTAATTGTTCCTGTGAGGATGTCCGCAATTCTAGATTTGTGTGTTCGGGGTGGGGGAAGAGAGCACGCCTGCACTCCCTTGCCTTGGCCTCGTATGAGGTGGGGAATCCACAAGGGAATTCCAGGGTGGACGAAAGGGCGATTGCAGGGCCAGAGGATGTACCCACTGGGTCTGCAGATGTGAAAAAGTACTAATAAAAAAAATTAAAAAATAAAAAAGAGTAAGATGCTTCTGGGAGTCTCAGGTTTCCAGTTGCTGTGGTGGTGCAGCAAGTAGCGCAATGGAATGGTATTCAGGGTGGCCTAGGTTCAAATCTCAGCTAAAGGTACTTTAACTCTTTCTCTCTTCTGTTTGTTTGCATTCCTCCTAAGCAAGTTTGGAAATATTATTGCGTGTCCTGTATGTATACTACACACACACACACACACACACACACTCGCATATCTTCAGGGTTACTGTCAGTGTCAGCATATTCTTAGAAAACTCCTCTTCTGCTCCATTCCCTAGAGTGGTTTTAAAGACAGCGGTTACTGCCTGTCCTACACACACACTGGCCCCTGAAGCCATCAGCAAGCAGCACTGTGTCACTGCTTAAACTACAGTAGCCATTACCAGAGAGGCCATGTGAACCAGTGCTAAAACCGAAAAAAGGAAAACCTGGTTGCCATCTTCACGATGACTGGCACAGGAGCAGGGAGCCAGTAATCTGACCTTCAACAGGTACCCTGACCTCCTTGTATTCCCCTCCCTCTGAGCTGTAAAACTGAGTAGAAGTAAGATTTCCCTCTCCTCTCCCACATACACACACACACACACACACAATAAACAAGAAATTACATCATTCTCAGCTGGGCTAGCCTGCGTAAATAAACTCTTAAAAAAAAAAATCAAGGCAGAAAAGGGTTAATTCAAGACATACAGTGGACAGATGAAATGCTAAGCACCGCCTCCTCTCTGTCACCTGCTCTGGCCATCTCCTGCAGACTTTGTTAAGAAGCAGAAGCAAATTTAACCACCACTAAGGCCAACATGGAAACTCAGGGATACCCCTACAGCTGCTGAATGCAGGGTAAATCCACCCCCAGTCCCACCCACCTTGATCAGGAGAAGCAACAATGAACTGAGGCCTGTGTGGGTAAATCCTACTACACGAGAACCCACCTTGAGAAAAGGATATGAAAACATCCCTTGAAAGGTCCTGAATAGATTTATAGGTCTCCCAACAGTACACTTATAGTATTGGCTGTAAGAGTGGTCTCTGATGCATTTTCAATGTGTAAAAACAACAAACTAAAGAGGATTAGTGCCAGCACCCTAAGAATGCCAGTAACAACGCTGTCATGACCATAAGTGTTCCCATCAGGGGACCTATAAATAAATTATAGGCCAGGAGGGACCTGTTTAATTTATATATTTTTTTAATTTATTTTATTTAATAAAGCCCACTGGACTTGCCCATTTCCAGGGAAACCGAATGTGAGACACTGAGGTGTAAAGTGAGTTTCGGGTGCAAGGGAGCGGAGCAGTTGGATTGTTCAGGTGTGCTACCCCGATCTACTGTTTATTCCCCATGATACAGTTCTCTGGTGAGGTTCCCCACTTCCCACTGCCCACTCTAAAGCAGAGGCTGGACTTTTCTAACCTCACTGCCACGGCAGCCATCACTTCAGACTGGAGCACTCAGTGTTGTCAGCAATACTGTAAATTCAGCCCAGCTGATTTCTGGAATGCCCAACTACCACGTCCCATCCTGATGAACTCCTAAGCTTGCTGGGGTGGGGGTGGGGGTAGTGCTGTGGTTGACCCTAGTAGGCAGCAGGTGGCAGGAAGAGGGCACTCTGAGATCAAGCTGTTGAGAAGTGCCATCGGTGGAAGGCGGTTCGACTGGTTGGGCCAGAGGAGAGGGGACCCCCCACACACACACACAGAATCCGTAATAGACAGGGACAGATGTTGAGTGGCTCTCTTACAAATGGCAAAGCTGGTCCTACCATACAGGACAGTGCTAGAGTTTCCACAGATGACAAAAAAATGCACTGTAAATATACTAAACTAGGACTTAAGCATATTTACAAATATATAAAAGGTATGTACACGAACAAGATAAAGATAAATTCTGGATGGAACCAGTTACATGTATTTTTTCATCTTTGTTCATATATGCGTCACATATTTTCCCATATATGTTAAACATATAAAAAAACAAGTTATCTAGAGTACTTTTTTTTTTTTTTATTACGTATATAGAAAACAGTTATATTCTGTATGGGTCACTCGCTACACAGTACAAAGCTGTTTCAAAACATATCAGCCCAAATAAACCAGGCAGAATGGATGGACCAATGGTCTTTTTCTGCCGACACTGTCTTACGTTTCTATATACCTGCACAAGCAGAGTCAGTACACACACACACCCACCCACACACAGCTTCTAGGGTAGGGGTCCGGGCCAGCATTGACATGTCTGCATGACCCCCATTCCCAGTTTCCCTCTCTCCTGATCTGCGGAGGGGTGTGGAAGGCAGGTCTGTGAGCAAGGCAGAGACATGACTGTTATTCTGAATGTGCCGTTCTCCAGGGGCAGGCGGAACACCGTGGCCCATGGTAAAGACTGACATACAAAGCAGTTTTGAATTCCACTTGGATTTGACCACACCACCAAAACACGCCATAGCACAAAGCCCAATTTTCTATCCTTTGCTGCCTGAAATCAATTCTACACCCCCTCTCCCCAAATTAAAATCAGACCAATTATTTTAATGTACAAATATTCAACAATTAACATGCAGGATGCCTGGTCAGGGACTCCTTCAATTGTTGCCCGAAGACTGGAAACGCATCTGATGGCACATTTTGTTTTGTTTGTTTACAATACGACAATGCTTTTTGCAAGTAGATGATGACTGAAGTGCATCAACGAGGAGGAGCCCTTTATACTGTAATAAGGCACTCTGATACGTTGTGGAAGTCTGCCTACTGCAGGGGCTGTGGGGACCAACTGATCAGGGTTGCCAAAGCCTAGCAATTTTCAGACTTGGCTATCCCTGCTGCTCAGGTGCAAGTCTGACTATGCCCCCTTCACATAAACACACTTGCAGTTTCCGTTCAGGGCCCTTACAGCAGTGGGAAACCCATGCTGTACTGCAGCCCCTATGATAGAATTAATGGAGGCTGGGCAGTTGCAGGGAGCCTAGTCTAAGGACAGCGGGCAACAAGTATGCACTGGGGAAAAGGGCTCACAGAATTTCAAAATGGCTATTTGAATTTTCAGTTGGCTAACATTGTTCTCCTGTGTTGCTGCAGATGTTTCTTATCTCACACAAGAGGACATCCCCAGCTCCTCCCAACTCACCCGAAGGCCCTGACAAAAATAACTGCCTGACACAACAGGCATCTAACCCCCAGAAAGGCCAAGTAAGACAGTGCCATGTTTTTAACTCTGAAAATGCCATACCCTGTTGTAACAAAATTCATTATGGCCCCCACCTTTGAGGCATGGCCTTTCTTCCATCTCCCTTTTCATTTCCTCATGCCGATACTAAAGCCAGTGTTGTCTGTTCTGAATTTGTCACCAGGCACTGCTCCCCCCACCTTCTCCCAGTAGGGCATTTCCTATTGAGTTTGTCAAAACAAAAGCTGGGGTAACGCTTGAAATGTACCGCGCCGAGAAGGAAAAACGCCAAATGAGAGAGAGGATTTTGTTTGGATTAATAGTCGCTTTTTTCTCATTTTACCATGCAGGATTGAAGGGTTACAAAAGAGGAGGCTATCACCCAGGATTTTAAATAAATAGCATTTCTGAGCTGCTGATACAATTTACCCCCTTCCCCAACACCACCAAAAAAGTTTCTAAGATGGAAGATGAAAAAAAGTTACAAGAAAAATGCTACATGCTGAGATACCATTTTATGTTCTGTTTAAACTACAGTCTTTACAAAGGCAGCCCAGTCAGTTCCGAGAGCCAACATTTATTTCAAAGATGTATTTGGAACCACAAAGACAGAGAGAGAGAGAGAGAGAGAGAGAGAGAGACAGAAATCAGAACCAAGGTTTTAACTGAATTATAAATCTACACTTTTTTTGGATTTCAGACTAACTTAAAGAGTCTCTGTATGAGTGTAAGGAGATGGAATTGCATAACTTCTTGGAGGAATGTACACCACCTCCTACCGAACCCAGGCAGGGCTCTGATTCTCCCCCTCTTCCTGACTCACTCACACACTCTCTCTCTCTCTCTCTCTCTCTCTCTGGTCTTTCTCTTCTAATTTTAAAGTAAATAAATAAAAAAATGAAATTTACTTTTAAGGAAACCTCTAAAATCATTTCAATTTTTGTTTTGCATTTTTTTTTATTGTAATAGTACGTGAGAGTGTGAGTGTGTGTTTATACACACAAATAGAAATGTTACTGCTCAGATTCCTCCAAGCTGACCGCCCGCCATTCAGGCCGCGAGCACTCTATATTACCAGCCACTCCAAAACGCAAGCACTTGGGAGACAATTTTGTCGCTTTCTTTTGGTCAAGTGAAGTTGAACGCTGCTCAGTCGCAGGGGAACAAAAGGCCGAGAGTCAGAAAGGCCAAAAGAGGTTACGCGCAGATATTCACACCACACCGATTTCAGCCCTTTTTTTTTGTTTTGTTTTTGTTATTAAAAAAAAAAAAAGACACTTCTTTCTAAAGGCCTCTTGCTATTCCATAATGAAAACAAAACCTATTTGGTGGTCACTGATCAGTTTAGGTTTTTAATATAAATATCCCGCTAAACCTAACAGGTGCTTAAAGCCCTTGCTATTTATAATAAAAAAAAAAAATCTAAAGGTTGTTATTAGTTTTGGGGGGGGTGGTAATTTCAGCTGAAAAGGCCAATAAATTAAAGAGACAAGGGAGAGAGGATGGAGACTGTTTTAACAGGGGCAATGTCATGTACAAAAAAAAAACAAGCCGGGGTAAAAGCAGGGATAGCTGGAACACTTTCCCTCAGCACAGCAGGGACCCTACTAATGCCCATCTTGCATTTGCAACTGAATTGTACTTGTTGTTGTTCATAGATTGGGGGGGGGGAGAATTAAAGACTTTAGCTTTGGAGAGACACACACACACACACACACACACACACACTCACAGCTGAAAAGCCATCCAAACAATACACACTGCTGACAAAAGGAGTGCATACCCTAACAGAGAACAGGGACTCTAAAATTTAGAGAGAGAGAGGTGCAAATAAAAATGTAACCTTTAGCCTAACATTTGGATATTTATTCTACAGCAGTACAAAAACCTCAGTGTCTTCCAAACACTCACCAGGTAAAAAGTGAGCACATTCCCTGACACAAAGGAGGGATGGGGGGGGGGAGAGAGAGAGAGAGAGAGAAAATCCCAGACATTTTGGAAGCATTTTTTTATGTACATTTTGAAAAAATCCTCTAACACATTCTTATCTGAAGGGGGTTCATGCTGCCTCCTTTTTTGCATAATATTACACACAATTGTTTTAGTAAGCTATAGAAAAACAGTGCACTCAAATGTGAACACTACTCATGAATTAGCTGTGAATGAAATGGAAAAAAATTACATAAATTTGTAAATAGCAAAATAAATAAAATTAAACTGAAAAGTGATACTGTCTTCAATCTCACTTCCCTGGCAGTCAATAGTTTTCTAAATGTCCAGGGGTGGGGGTTGGGTGGTGGAGTTACCCTGAACCCCATACCACCACATCCCAGTTCATGGATGAACAGAAGAGCCCTCCGACCTCCGGACCAACTCCCACAGCTGTCAGGTTCACGTGGGACAGAATTCATTTATAGAATAATGATAACAGAAACATAGGACACTGACGAAGCTGAAAAAAAAAAAAAAGGAAAAGGGGTGCAGGCCACCAAAAATCCATTTTAGAGGCGTACTCACTCAGACCTGTCTCACAATTTCAAAAGAATGCATATACAATGTTCAATAATATGTCACAAGTTCATATCTTCCTATGAAACGAGGATGGGGTTGGGGGAGGCAAGAAAAATTTGACAGTCCCTAATTTTAAATCTGTAGTCAGCAAATTTGAAAAGTTCAATAAATTGAATGAGGAAGTGATGAAAGAATGGCCAAAGGAGTCAAATGGGATGGGCTCTGTAGTGCCAGAACCTATGCAGGCAGATTCACAGTAAAACATATTTTCAGCTGTATTTTCAATGTTCACTCACAAAAATGTGCCAACATTAAACCCTTAAGCCAGGGACTGAGAGGTTAACCAAAGAGACAAGGCAAAAGATCACAAAGAAATGGAAAATGAAAGCTCCCCTTCTGCTTTTTGTACTCCAGAAGAAAGGGGGTTGAGTCCTCAATTATACAACTGGAGCATTTTTTTTATTGTTTTAATTAAAAATACATATAGTCTGAGTCGATTTTCCCCTGCAATAACCCAAGGACTGTAAATCTATAACCACGGCAATGATTTAGTGATTAAAAACATGATAACATATTGTGTAACTGCAAACCACAGAACTGCTGCCAACTTAACTGGGAGATAAAGGAACAAAATACAGAAATGTGTTGCTTGCAGCGATCCGGGATTCTTCAGTGACTTGGAAGGCAACTGAAGGCGTTTTAAACTTCAGTGACAACTCAGAGGGGAAAAATGTTCAGTGTATTGTACACACGATTTTTTTTTTTTGTAAGTACATGGGCCTTAAACGCTGTCTTCCTCTTATGTTGAGAATCTTGACATGTCTACTCTTTTTTTTCTAGTGCCAGTGACTTGACTTGTAGAACTGGTCCTAGATGCGGCAGCGTGCATATTCAAAACGGCTCTGTAACTGGAGCCGCACGGCTAACCTTATTTTCCCTGAACGCAATCCACGCTTCGCTTTTTCTTCCTTGCTAAACAGGGAAGGCAAACACCTGACCAGCAGGGACTGCAGATTTTACTTTGGGAAATAGAAAAATGCCTTGTTCTGGGATTTAGGCTTCCAGTGGCCAATCCAAGACACATTTGCTCCCCCTCCTCTACCCCCCTTTAGGTATTTCTTTTTGGTCTGGGATTCCTGCACCTTCAGTCAGCTACAAACTTGATGTGATCCCTGAGGAAGGAGTCTCAGAGCCCTGGGAAAACTGCTCTGTCTCAAAAATATAACATGGGGAGGGGGGACTCAGTTTTAAACTACATGACTGTCAGTTCTGGGCATCTGTAGAGACGATTAAGGTCCAGGTTTTTCTTAACTGCCTGTTCTACTCAAATTTGCGAATTTAACTGTGTATTGTGTTGTCGAAGATAATGTAATAAGGTATGTTAAAAATAAAAAGATGATTGGGGGTCTCTCTTTTTCGTGGTCAACTCAGGCTTTAATAGAGAGGGTTAAAATCTTAACAAAAATAGCAATAATAAAAAGTTACAAGTTAGTCCATTTTGAAATTCCAGAAAAAAAAAAAATTACACTCTGCAATGTGACTATGAGGGAGTAATAAGAAACACACAGCCCCCCCCCCGCCACATCCATCCCAAAGCACAGCCCAACAGTTTATTCAGTGAATAAAGCCAGAAACAGCAGCAACAAATATTGAAACAAAGCACTAAATCATTTTCCTAAAAGTAATTAAAACCTGGCTGTCATTTTCTTTTTTTTTTTTTTTTGAGGGGGACAGATTCGCCCTCCCCATACAAAACAAGGTTAAAGAAGCATTGTGAGTGTAGCCTTTTTAGGTAAACTTTGTCTAATCTACAGTCTGTCTTTCTTATCCTTATCCTTCCCATTGCAAATGCATTTCCAGTCACCTAACCACAGAATAAATGCAAGGGACAGAACTAGTGAACACCTTGAGAGTGAATCATTCGACACTGGAAGGCCCTCACAGGCTATAATAATAAATCTCTTTATATAGCCATGTTATCTTTTTTTTTCAAACTTATTGAAATTACTTTACCTGGGTAAAATAAAAAAAAATATAAACATAAGAAAGACGACACTGACTAAATACTTACATTCCAATATGTCAATATATGCATACAATCATTGCTTGGTGTAGTTGTAAAAAGTATTTACATGTATATACGTTATATAAAATGTATTCACACACACCCCACACATTCTGACAGAATTGGTATATGTATGTACTTTTATGCAGACAGACTAAATACGTGGCAATGTGATACAAATTAATATTGATTAAAGAAAAATGGTATATAGTTTATTTTATAACATAATCAAGACAATGGCTGTGAGGTTCTCAAGCTGTGTGTATAATACACCAAAAAAAAAAAAAAAGTATGCTCTACTTTTTGTTGTAATTGTCAATTTTATCAACAGTGATCATGTTACCCTGTCTTGTATTGTCGCTTTACCATTGATGTGTATTATAATGTTGCCACTCTTTGTATCGTATACATACTTTTCCAGGCTGGCCTGAAAATAGGCATTTTAGTGCACAGTGCACTTACCTGGTGGACAAAACCAAATAAACGCACCATACATGAATTGTAAATACACGCACACACACACACTAATGAATATAAGCACCTCTTTCGTCTTCTTTTTTTAAATATCTCAGGGTAGGGCTTTTTTTGTTGTTAAGCAGCGTTAATTGAGATCCTTGTCCTTCAGACAAACTTAAAGAACAGCCAAGTACTGTGCTACACAACAGAGCCCCGAGACGTGGGGGAAAAGGCAAAACCTCAACACCCCCTCTCAAGACAAATTTCAGAACAAAAACCAAGATTAAGAGTCTGGAACGCAGATGTAAACTGCTAACACATCCAGAGGTAAAGCATATATTTTTACAATTTTAATTAATATGTCCTTATAGGAGATGCCTTTGTATTAGCTATTTTCATAAATACTGAATATGGAAAAAAAATAACCAAACAGCATGGGAAAAACTGCCCTTTGACAAATATTCCTCTCCCCTCCCCTGCTACCTGCTAAAATATCCAGTGGCTCATTTTTTTGGAGGGGGGGAGCACACAAACATCTAACCAAGCAGTAGTCTATCAACATCAGAGATTTTACATACCCAGTCGAACACGAACCTACAAATAAACACACACTAGTGTCAGGTCAAAGATCCCAGATTATCCCAGACTAAAAGGGGAGAAACAAAATAATAATGCTGCGTTCTTAATTACAGAAATGCAGATAATACCTATAGAGACCGGCCCTTCCTGGAAACCAGTGCAGCCATTAATCGTTTCACATTCTTAAGGAGGAAGACAATCCAGTTGTTGTTGAGTTTTTTTCCCCAGCTATCATCCTGTTTTTAGCCCCATTGTAGCACTTAGACCATAGCATTGAAATTCAAATTACAGTCAGACACACATAACATATATACACACACACAGACACACACACACACACACACAGGCACACTTACACACACTCTTACACACACACACACACACACACACAGGTAAACAGCCCAGACTTAGGTCTGAGTATCAACACTTCTTCCAAGCTCAAATTCTCCCTCTACGAATACTACTACTATAAAAAAAAAAAAAAAGGCTCAACTTCCTTATTATTTTGCTATTTTCAGCTAATGTTAGTCTGTGTTGCCCCCAACCCCACATCCAGAAAATACAAATATTAAAGATACTAACCATAACTAACATTGTAAAAAACTGCTTTATTTTTTTAATTTTTTTTTTACAATTTTAATATTGTTGATGTCCCTTCTCTATCCATAATCCATTCACTGACCCATCCTTTAAAACAGATTTATGCACCTTTACTGCAAATGGTGCAGCTATATTCTTACAGGTATTTTTAAAATAACATTTTCAGCTCTGCCTTTGTCTGGCTCACTCATTCACTCTCTGTTTTATTTCTAAACGTATATGCCTGATGCGGATACTAAGCAGCTCTCGAGGCTGTTTAGCTGCTAGTCCACCCTGATCTTCCAGCCTCTTGCTTTGCAATTTTCCCTTTTAGACGCCTCTTTGTCTCTGGACTCCCTCTCTCTCCCCCCCTCTCTCTCTCTCTCTGATTCTCTCTGCTCTCTGACCTGCTCCTCTGCCCTCCGTTCCCCATTGAGCCACCATCCTTCTGGCCAGCTGAGACCTGCTCGCCTTACTTCCACTTTCTCCCCAGCACAGATGTACATGATATATTTTACTCTATTATGCCAGCACTCTGTTTGTATTTCCAGTTTCATGTGTTGCATAGGTCTCCTCTCCCCTTCCGTGTTTCTGCCGTGAGGCAGTCACTTTCTCCAGGACTCTTGTCTACTGCTCCTTTACCTCAGCCTCCTCTCTGCTCTCCCATATCAGCTGAGCTTTGCCTCTGTCTCCTGCCCTACACCCGCAGTTCCTCTCTCCTTTTTCCCAGTCTACACTTTCCTTCTCTCCCCTCTGCCTCAGGTTCCACTCTAATTCTTTTCTCTCCTTCTCTCTCTCTCACAGACCCCCTCTTCATCTCTCCTGCTTCCTCTCCTATCCCTTTCTCTCCTCTCCTCCTGTATGCAAAGCTTTTCCTTCTTCTGGGATAGACAGCAGGATTCTCCCTCATTGTTGTTTGCAGTCTACCTTTCAACACTTCACTTCTCTCCCTTGTTAATTCTCCCCACTTTGTTTTTTTCTACTTCTCACTTTCTCCTTCCCCTGTTCATTCTCTTCACGTTCTCCTCCCTCTTTTCTTTATCACTTTGTCTTTCCCCATTTAATTCTCACTTTTCCCCTTTTACCTATAAATTCCCCCACTTTTCCGTGTCATTTTCCCCACCTAGCCTGTCCTTCCTCTGTACCTGCCACATGCTTTCCTTTCTTATTCTGTCTTTCTCTAGTTTCACTCACACTTCTTTCCTCCTCTCCCTCTCAACATGCTTCTCCTCCTCTGCCCTTCTATACTGTGTCCTTTTCTCTCATGACACATTTCTTTCCCTTTAGTTCGATTCCCCATCGCCTCCTTCTCCGTGGTCCCCGGCTCTCCGTCTTGCTGGTCGCCGACTCTCCCTTTCTTCCAGCCCGGCTCTGCCGCTCAGCTGGCTCGGGGCTCCTTTATAAAGTAACAAACGGCGATCGATTCTCATGTGACTCGGGCCAGGAAGGAGGACGGAGCCGGGGATCGAAGGATCGAGACGGGGTTCTGAGGAAGGGAGCTGAGCCCCGGACCGACGGAGCGGAACAGGGAAACCAAGGAAACTGAGCTGGCAGCAAAGGGCAGAGCAGCAACTGACATGGGAGCTGGGAAAGAGAAGCCAGGAGCCGGGCAGCAGGAAGGAGGATCGGCCCGAGGATCGGAGCTGTAAGCAGGGAAGGAGCGGCGATCTGAGGCCGCCAGCTGGAAGCAGAGAGCTGGGAGAGGAGGACAGCTGCTCCGGGACAGGCGGGAGTAGTGGCCGAGGACAGCGCCACTATAGCTTGGTAGGGCGGCTGCAAGTCCCGTCTCGGAGAGTCCCAGTGACGGACGGACGGAGGAGGAGGTACAGAGCAGGCGAACAGGTAACCGATGAGCCATCAATCCTTCATTCAATCACTCCATCCATCCATTCAGCAGTCAATGAGCCATCCATCAGCAGCAGAACAACAACAAGTAAAGTTCCGACGGGACCCCCCAGCACGCCCCATAACACCGACACCCCCAGCCCGGGCCCCAAAACTTGTGACACTTACGGTCGGAAGGTGCAGCAGCCGCTGGGCGAGCGTGGCGAGTTAATCCAGAGCGGAGCCAGAGTGGCTCGCGGTCCCATGAAGGTGGCGACTACGGCGGCGGCGAGAGAGAGTGTGTTGTCCTCTGGTGATGCTGATGATGTCCCCGGTCCTCCTGCTGTCCCGGTAACGCTGCTGTCCTGCTTGCTGTCGATGGTAGTTGCTCCGGTCCTGCCTCGGTACTGGCCCGGTATTGCCCCGATCGGTGCCCCCTTCCCTCCCTGCCTGCGTGCCCCGCTCAGGCGCTCGGGAGCTGCAGGCGGCGGCGCATCGTGGCTCGCTGGTTCAGTCGGTGGCACGGCTGCACGGACAGACGGTGAGACCGGACGGTGAGTCGCTCGGTCCGTATGGAAACAGGCGGCTCGGAGACTTTGCGTCGGTAGCGGCGGACGAGCTCGGGGGGTGGCTGGCTGGATGGCGGTGAGACCGAGCGGCAGAGGCGAGGCTGAGCTGAAAGTGAGAGCTGCTGATTGCAAAAGAAAAAAAAAAGTCTTTGGATCTTTATTCTGCTAATTAGTTTCCTGCAAAAAATGGCTGTGATTAATTCAGTGCGCATGTGCTTCATTACACAGGCACGACGGGAAGGGCTAATTAGCCACCTTGTGGATCAATGGGAGCAGCCCAGAGGGATGAGGGAGAGGAGGAGAGGGAGGAAGGGGCAGGAGGGGGCAGGGATGGAGGGAGTGAGGTAGGGGGGCAGGAGAGAAAAGGAATGAGAGAAGGAAAGAAAAAAAAAACAAACCAAAAAAGTTAATGCATGTTAAAAAAATATAATATATATAGATACAGGAAGGACACAGGCAGCTATAGAGAGACAGAGGCGCTGAATTAGCAACCGTTTGCACATGCAGTCCAGGCTCAGAGAGGGGGGTTTGAGAATTTAAAAGAGCAAATAGAGAAAAAGGGGGAGGTTGAGTGTTGGAAGTGAACAAAAAATAGGTGAAGGGGAAATTGACAGAGGAAAAGTTAATGCATGAGAGAAAATAATGGGAGGTAGAGGGAAGGAAGGGCTTGATAATGCAAGCATTTGAACACAAACAAGAAAAAGTATTTTTGTGAGAGTTGAGTGGCGAAGTGTCCCAAGGTGGGAAACAGGAAATTGGATGCTGAGGATAAAAAGGACTGAGGTTGAGAAAAAGTAAAGGAGAGGGATATTGTGCATTATGTGAGGAGGCTCTGGGGTGATGGTCAGAGTAAGGAAGTGGGAGCCAAGGGTCAATGCAGGGGTTCCGATGGGATAAAGGGGAGACTGGGGGAGACACGGCAGATGCTGGGAGAGGAAGGGGGTTCAGAGGGACGGGACAAGAGCTGGGAAGGGGAGGACAACTTTTGGGGAATCATTGGAGGCAAAGAGGGACAGGGCAGGAGCTGGGAAGGGAGGGAGAGTAGTATTGGGGGGGCGAGGGAAAAGAGCTGAGATGGGGATGGGGGCCTTTGGGACTGAGAAAGGTAGAGGACAGGAGGTGGTTCTGAGAGCAGCAGAAGAAAGTTCACTGATAAAAAGGGGCTAATAGAAATGCCAAATGAAAGTTGGCAAAGAGCCATCTGCCTAGCGACCTGCCGACACTGGGAACCCTGCGCGAATGGAGGGGGGCAAGTAAAAGATGCAAATCAGAGAATGGAGACAGGCGTGCAGGTGCTATGTCCGAGTAAGAGGAGTTTGGGAGAGGGGAAGGGTGGAACAGTAGCACCTGATGAAGCCCTCCTCAAGAAATACTCCTGCACCTGCAGAGTTGAACAAGTCCTTGGTCCTGCAGCCCCAACCCAGTAATATTGGGGGCAGAGAGGAAACTACACCAAAAATCAAAGGCTGAGGGGTGGGGGGGGGGCAACAGCAGCCCCCCACAAGACACACAACAAGTGCTCCAGATGGGGTTCAGGGACGGTGCATGAGCTTTGCGGACTGCTGGACTAATACTGCGGAGATGATTGACTCTATGTCCAAGGTGCGGGGCCCGCCGTTTCCTGCTGCTATGGTTTCTTCTCGTGTTTTACTGGGATAGCATCCGCTGTGACCGGCGCCCATTCCACCACCCGTGACTCACGTTCATACTTTACACCACTCTTTTTTTTTATTGAGGGAGATGGGTTTAACTTGTAACTCCTTTGTTTTAATGTAGATTTTTCAAGGATATATGCCGAAATGGCCCGAAGACCCAGGGCAGCCTGCAAACTGTGCGAGAGTCGCAGAAGCTGCAGCGGCTCACCAAATAGGATTGCTGCCCATTTCAATGATATGCATGCACATATATACCTATATATATTATACATACATACACACACGTCCAATTATTACACATATGTATCACAATTTATTGTACATACACACCCAATATATTTATAACACATACACTGAATATATATATATACCCATTCGATTATTACACTTATACACAACTATATCCCAGTCAATTTATTGCACACACACATATTTTCCAGTTCATTTATTACACACACATCCTATTTTATTTATTACACAGAGGCACAAAATATATATTCCAATACAAATATTTGCACACAAATAAGCGCGCGCATACACACTGAGGTATGGCACCGGTGCTAAACCTGTTTCCTATTGGTATTATTACAAGGTGGTTTATTTTTAAATTGTATATAGGTGCTTTGAGTACCCCACAAGGGTGCCACAGAAAGAAACATTATATAGACACACATGACACAGAGAGCATGTCCCCTTACGTGCACCACCCAAACGGATGCATACTATTATCTGTTATGGGCTGGCTGTACTCTGTGTTGTTGGCGGCTTCTAATTTTTGAAAAGTCGTGTGTGTGTGTTTTAGAAACAAACTCTACTAGCACTCCTAGTTAAAAAATAAATACATTCGGTCCTCACCCCCTTCTCCCTTTGCAGCACATCGGCTAAGTTTATATTAAGTCAGTGCCATGTCCTGATCGGACTGGCCACCGTATAAATTGGGCTGGGCAGTGGCTCTGCTTGCTCCCTGCACTTGAACCAGATTTTTCACAGGCCTGCACCCACTCTTCCGCCTTTGTCGCCCAGTATAACTGTGGCAATGGTAGTGCTGCTCAGAGTCGCCGTGGCGGGGATGAGCTGCAGGTACCAAGGCAGGGACTTCAAGTTCACAGATGGTATTTATACTTCTCTACCCCAGCGCCGGACTCCCATTGTGCTGGGGTACCTGACCTTTTGCTGGAGTTGCTTTCTTATGGCTACAACACTCATTCTACAGGGCAAGCACTGCATGGCGCCCCATATCCTCGCCCTTGCACCTCCCATTTCTGTGCCCATTTACATTCCTGGAGGCAGAATAAAAGCATGGGGCACTCGGGCTCAATAAATCTACAATTAGCCCAGTAAATAAATTCACAGCCCTGGTTGGGGAAGAAGCCCTCAGCTCCCGAGTTTGCGTTGACTGCTGCAGTTAGCGGCTCAACAACAAATTGTGTTCAAAAGGCCGAGCGCTGCCGGATGGGATAGTGTTTTATTATAAGAGTTATTATAATAAATTATTAGGATTGTTACTGAAATAAATGTAGCATTTGCATCAACGTCCAGTCTTTGTATGGGGCATGTAAAGCAACCTGAACCACTAATATTGCCCATAAGAGCAGAAGAGTCGGAACCCTGTAGCTGCGTTTACTAACACATCAAATGTTACGGAATTGGTAGCCCCGTGGCTTGCATCTGTCTGTCTGTCTAGCTATCTTATTTTTCTTGCTAGCAGGTTGATTTTAAATTGCCGAAATTCCCCACGGAGATCTGTGGAAGCTGTGACATTCGTCACATTCCCCGGTAAGGAGGCCAAGGCCCAACGCTGGGGGCAGTCCCCTCACAGCGCCCATCCCGCAGTTCTTGCTCTGAATTCCCGCACTGCCCGACTCCCTGCCAGTCCCCTAACAACTCTGCCCAACGGTCCACTACCCCCAAATAGGACCTGCACCGCACTAGACCCTGCAAATCGCTCAGCAGTTTTTGTTTTCAATTACAATCATGTTTGATAATTGGTGGATTAATTAAACGTGCACCTTACAGGGTACACACTCTCCGCAGCGCCTCTGAATTTTGCCCAGTAACTGAGCACAATATTTTACCTGAGCACATGACTTTTTTTAAGGACAGAAATAAAATAAAAAAAACAGCTGACACTGACTGCTCCCCATTAATTCTATCACTTCCCCTTGCTCTGTCTAATAACGTGAAAACTGCAGAGGACAAAAGAAACCCATATTAAATATTTAGTGAGTTATTAAACACAAATGGCATATGTAAATTCAATTAAACGTAACCAAGAGACAGATAGAAAGAGTAATAGAGAGACAGACAGAACTACAACATTTGTCCACCTGCTCAGTTAGCGGGCGGGCATAGTCATATATGTATCTGAATATCAAAGTAATTTCAAGTCGCAGGCTGTCTACTCATAGATGGAGCATAACACAATGTATATGTCTATAAAATTAATATTACATTGATATGATTATATCGAACAATGGTATGTGTTTGTCTGTGTAGGTACAAAGGTATATCACATAACCGACTGTGTGTATTCGGTATCTATTTCTATAGCAGTCGCTCCTTATATTTACATGTGAAACTGCAGAATGATGGCATGTAATATATGTATTCTTGATACTTAGCAAGCAGGTTCCTGCGGTAGTGATCCGTAGAAATTGTAATAATAATCGTACATATGATTTGTAATGATAATAGCAATACTAGTAATAATAATCACACATATGAGTTGTAATGATAACAATGCTAGTAATAATAATAATTCTTATTGAATTGCAGTGATTTTTGAGCTGGTCAGACGTGGGGCTGCAGCGTTCCTAAGTTCAGGGGGATGCAGGCTGCCAGAGAGGGCTCCGACCATGGATGACTGTGATGGGAGCCGGGAGGGGATATTGTGCACCGTTTACCAGCTTTATAGTCAAGAGTTCACATGAAACGTAGCCGAAGTGCCTGCAGTGTCTGTGTGTATATACAGTAAATAAACCAACCAACCAACCAACCAACCAACCAACCAACCACCTGTCTCAATTATAGGGACCAGACCGCCCGATATTCTGTTCCTACAATCTTTTCAGAGCTCCGTGTGTCCCACTGATCGTGGCACAGAGAGACGGGACTCCTCGAAATCAGAGCCCACCTTTGGCGTAGTGCCCTTGGATTTTCTATCATAAATGCCATACACATGTAAAAATCAAAGTTCTTTAAAATATTAATAGGTAGACGGACAGACAGATCTGTGCCTAAACTGTTTATAAGGACGTGTTTAATGCCAAGGTATATATGTACATATATATTTGCTGCCCCGATATTAAGCTGTTTATTAGCAACTGCGAGTGGGACAAATTATGATAATGCGTTAGTGTTGTGCTATCAATAAACCAACAGCTCAACCGTCTTCTAAAAAGAACATTTGCCTTAAAACAAAGACATAAAAGGAACACGGTGAGGAGGAGAGCAATGATATGCACAACCCCATTTACAGCGAGGATGCAGCGGGACGTGAATTGTATAGAACTGGGGCGAAGTACAGAACTCTATGATTGGGGGTGGGGTGGGTGGTGTCAATGGGAGGATTTTCGTGTGTATGTGTGTAGCAGTGTGTACACACAGACGCATAGTGCAATATGTATATTAATGACACCTGGGACGGAAAACATACCCTTAATATCAACGTGTCTGTATGGTTGCACAGTATTAAAAAATGCAAGCAATGTCCTTAATGTTATGACGTTCTTAATAGGTGTGTGTGTGTGTGTGTGTGTGTGTGTGTCCTGAAAGGCCAAGTGAAAGAAAGTGTGGGTCATGCAGTGAGTGCCTGGGTCTGAGTGACTGGATCTGAAATTGGAGCAGTGCTGTAAGGAGACAGTTGCATTGTAGGGACACGTGTGATTTGTATATATATATATATATATATATATATATATATATATATGAAGGAATGCAGGAAAGAAGGATCCGAATGAAAATGAACGCGTTATAAGACAATGTCATTAAGTTAATAGTAATCCGCTATAACCATTAACTGTATTTTTTCATGCTTTGGTTCCTTGGTTGCATACTCCATCGGACACTGCATACATGATGTCATGTTAACCTCTCCCTGTTGTACAAATTGTAGTATATTGTACTGCTTAAAATTGTGCATTTACTACATTTTGTATTATTTCATGGTTTACGGTTCCCGTCCCCGATTGTGGCATGTTTTGTGGCACACTTTGTTTGAAAGACGCTGTATAATAATTTAATTGTATTGTATATTGTATTAAAAGGCGACTTGTTGCAGCAGTAGAGGGATTAGAAAACAGGTAGGTGAACAGGGGAACGGAAAAAAAGTAGAGAAAATATGTCATATTAGGACAATCAAGACACACAGTGCGGCTTGTTGAAAGAAATGGATACTATGTGTATGTAATAAGTGCCAGCTGATAATCTGTGCAATTAACGGGATCTCGGGCGTCTGGGGACTACAAGTGAAGTATCAAACGCTCAAAACCAAGAACTGACAAAAGGATAATTTAATAGAAACACACACACACACACACACACACACACACACACACACACCGGAAGAAAAATCAACTCTGATGCAGGGACAAGCAAATCAAAAACGGGTTTGTCATTTTACAGTCTAAAAAAGTCGCGCGTGTCCCCCTTTTGGATTGAGAGGAAAGTAACAAGTGAAGATGTGTACAGCTGATCCAGGGAACTTGCTGTATACAGGGGGAGTCCAGACTGAAGAAAGAGGGATGCAGGAGTTGTGAGAAAGACCTATAGCTAATCATGTAAAGGTTGGAACTGTAAGGGTGATGGGCAGGGAGGGGCATGAGAGACAGAGGGTGGGGGTGAGGCTGCCACCCAGGACATGGAGAGAGGGGATGGCCAAAATAATTCCTACCTGTGTGCAGTTCATCAACTGTGAGGGGGCATGACCATAGCGGATAGCGCCTCGTGATTTATAGCTGCTAGTGATTTTATCAAACTCCTGCATCCCACACAAGTGACAGTATACCATGTATTTTTAGTCAGATCATTGCCTATTTTATTTATACATCAATTTACCAGTTCTAACTTTAAATCTGCTATTTGACCATTTCAACTTCCGACTTTAGTGCTGCACTAGGTAATTGTGATGTCATCGGCACTGTGTAAAGTTTCTGATTGGTGCAATTCCATTGTGATGACACCAGTCTTCAAGATATCACTTATGACAACAATTACAGCAACATCGTTTTAATACATTGAGGTTAGGTACAAATATATGAATTGCTATAGTCTATTTTTTTAACTCCACAGAGGATCTGTAGTGGCCTAATTCAGAATCTGCCATTTATCTTCATGCTTGAGGGGAGTAGGGCCATAACTCACTAGGGGTGAAGCCACAAGTGAGGTATGAAGGTCCTACCACCTCTAAAATGTAGATAAATGACATTTTCTAAGTCAGGTCATGGTGTACCTGGTTTACATCACATAGTCTTCAAATGTAAACCTTTCAAATTAGCTTTTTTGAAGCTGTGTTTATAGAGGATATCTGATGGGTGGCTATCAGATATTGTTTTTACCTTTATGAGTGATCAGCGACCTCTTGACCTTTATGAATGGCAAAGTCATGGGTGAGGGTTTGAGAGGTCACGGTCCATGAATGAAGATAAAAATGATATCTGAGAGCCACCTATCAGATGTAATGAAGATAAAAATGATATCAGAGCGCCACCCATCAGATGTTCAGTTTATACAATCTATTTAGCACTTTTAAAAAGATTGTAGAAATCACAGCTGCCACACAGTTCAGCAGAGCATGAGGCACAACCCTCATTGTGGATACAGTGTGACCTACCCCCACCCCCCCAAGATAAACTAGATAGTACCTTATTAGCAAGATAAAACATTTCTCTAGCTAGCTAGAGTTCTCTGCCTTTGATAGCATTTTTATCTTAGTGAAAAATGCTAATGTATATTGTATAAATAATAATTGCATTTATATTGAAGTTTACTTTGAATACATTACAATACTGGAGTGTGTCTACTTCAGGGGGAAAAAAAAACCTTCCATAAATCATGAAATCTAGAGTATTAATAAGATAACTTAAGGCAGCATGGTTGATGCAAAATAACATATTGTCTTGTTTCCAGGTACAACCTGGGGTGGGAGTGAGTGGGGAGTTCGGAGTCAGATATACAAGATATACAAAATATGTAAACAAACAAGGTAGTAAAGTGCAGCAAACACAAATAGTGATAGTGTAAAGCAGATATCAAATCTTAAGCAATATACAAGATATACAAATAACTAAACTAATATACAGGATGGTAAAGTGCAGCAATTACAGACTGGGACTGTTTAGTGTTAGGACATATCTAACCTGTTATTATGTCCATGGCATAGTTACTACCAAGATTAATATTTTTATTTTGATAGTAAATGTGTCATAAAAAACTCAATTTATCTTACAAACTTTATTCTCACTGGTGTGCTATATATAGGGAATATATAATGGATTGCAGAAGAATAACTCATTTAACTCCACTAGTGAGTGGCAAGATCCATAACTCACAAGTTCTCAGTTTGGCCCATTGTTCTCTGCATTCTATTTCCAGATTCAAAATGGAAATAACATGTACTATGTGAAATAGGAAATGTTCTAGGTGAAAATAAATATTTACCCAATAGTAACTGAGCAGTAAGATGTGACATGGTGAGCATTGTAGTGGGATAAGAGCACAAGGCATTGCCGAGTGCCTCCAACCATCCAAGAAGTGCCATTATCCCACCACAAAGCAGATCCTGGAGTGTCTTACTGCAATTATAAATGGGTCCAATATTTCTTTTGGGTACATGTGAAAAATTAAAAGGGAAATAAATAAAAAAGAAACATTTTTTATGACTTTTTTAAAAAAAAAGTGTTCATCCAGCCCAGCAAAATAGTCCCAGCACATCTCAACATTTGCATGCTATCTCAAGTTCAAATATGATGCACAGCAAAATACATTTATTTTTTAATTAGCCCTTCAATCTTGTTTTACCCAACATACACCAGGTGACTTGTTTCCTCAACATTCTTTCGTCTTCTTTATAGTATTCCCTCCTTTTTCCACATGTTGTTTCTTTTCTGTCTTTTCTACATTCAGGAGATGGAATATTTACTCTGGATGGAACACAAGGATTGAAATCTCTGCTTAGTTCTACTGGCAGAATGTTCACCTTCACACTCACACAACAGAAGGCCTCAGCTGGAACTGGGACTTTTGTTTTATATGCAGCAGGTTAAACAGCAGAGATATTCCTGGTAAGCAGGTGAGGCTAGGAGGAGGATTTTTCATGGTCAGCAAGAAACACCAGACATTGAAGAGCAGCTGACACTTTTGAAAAAAATATCAGAAAACATAATATTTAGACACAGTGCAACTTGTATTTCATCCATTTTGTATAGATTTTTCATCTCCATTATTTATTACTAAAGAAATTCCCACAAAAACAAGATCTTTAGCCCGTAGAGTCCCTCTGCCTTTATAGCTTATTCCCTACTTGGAATCATAATGCTCTGTTGTGACATCACAGTTTGTTGCCATGGGAATAACTGTGATATCATAAGCAAAGTATTATGACATCAGGTTGGGAAGAAGCAATAGGAGCTGGTGAACTCTCAAGGAACAGTTATCCTGTTATAATCCACATGACCTCAGTAATAAATAAAGGGGATAAGAAATACAGGGCTAATGAAAAATATAAGCTGCTCTGTGTCCAGATATTATGTTTTTAAAAGTTCTTCTCAAGGCGTCGGTGGCTCTTTAAAATTGTAAGTATTGTAGTACTTTATTTTTGTAACTTATGTATGTGTGTAAAAGAAGGGAATTATGAGGACAAATAGTATTTAATTATTATTTTTTAAAAGGCAGTTTTATTTTTAGGGCTTAATTGAAGGTTTTTAGTGAATAAAGGTGACAGCCATGTTTGTGATGTTTGTCACTGATGTGTGGTTAGTATTGATTTTAGTACGAAGAAACTGCTGGAGCTTTAGCCAGTGCTGTTGTGCTGAAATAACAGCACTGGTAAAGATGGCCCTCAGCCAATCAGGTTTCATTATTTTTAAAACCGGTTTTGTAACATAATTTATTCACCCACTAGCGATATATGCAATAAGATATGACAGGGTGCACATTAAAGGATTTTATGTCATGCCCTTGGGGAGCAAGGCGTAAGGCAAAAGGATGTGTGTCCTTATGATCCTGGGAAGTGTATTCAGATCCTTTAATGCACAGCCTGGATTGGCTTGTTGCACTTAGAATATGGCTTGCTGCTGTTTTGTGTGATATGTATAGTATTATATGTTATTATATGATATTATATTATATTATATTATATTTGACATGTTATTCAGCTCTGCTTTCACTGACCTGAAGACGAGACACTTGAAAGACAGTTACAAAAACAATTTTGTTAGTAGAATAAAAGGTATCATCTGTAACATATTTGTTTTTCTTCTACATCAGCGACTGGACTAACACATCTTCCAAATTTCTTTCTTTTTTTTGTAGTTAATTTCTTTTATTGAACATTTCAGAAACGTACAGTGCATATCCAGCAACACATTTTGATACATCATAAATCATACAGCAGACCCATGCCAGTTAGCGGGAACAAGCAAAAACCAACACTTGCATGAGAATGATAATTGATGTACATCCTACAGAGAAAAACAGTTGCGAGATCTGTGCTCCAGATATAACTTGACCACTAGGCAAAGTTGCTGTGTTGTGTCGGGGGGAAGTGACTTCCTTCCCAGGGGGTAAATATTGGGTGTGCAATATAGAGACATACAATTATATACACTAACGTTCTATAGAGAAGTAGACGGATATATTTGGTTGTACCTCTGGTAACCTGAATCTGATTGAGGTATGTAACATGTGCATGGGTGGAGTACTCTATAAAGGATCAGGGTGTGTAGAGGGTCAGAGCCAAATCCTTAAAGTTAGGTGAGATGTGCTTCATGCCTGGGTCACTCGATGCCCTCCCTAGATGGTGACCTGGTGCTATCCTGGTGGTGGTCCATAATCCCTAGATAGTGCATGAAGAGAGACCAGATAGCATAATGTGGTACAGGTCTGCCCCGGGGACCCACATCTCCAGCAATTTGTGTTGGGGATTAAGTTAGCTGTGTACAGCACCACTGGTGTACGGTATCAGACGTGCATGATTTTGTTTTGAGCTAAGTGGGCTTTGGGGTCGCTTTCACATTTCTTTGTATATGTAAAGTAAAAACATTTTAATAAGATTTTTTTTAACATCACTCATTGGTTTAAATACATTTTACATGGGGGCACTGTTGAGCATGCCTACTGTACAGACGTGCCTTTTGTAGCTCTCCACACCAGGAGCTTAATTTTATAACTTTTAAGTGGGAAAAGCGCGGTATTCTTTTTGGAATTTAGTGGCATTGTGTTCTCCTGGTCCTGCTGAATCAAAAGATACCTAAATTGAAGATGGGATGTACAAATAAGGGTCATCCAGGGACTTCTAAAAATCAGGCCTCCTCAGGACTTCAGGCCACGGTGCTTACTCCCACTCCATCTGCTTTGGAACCCCCGTGGAAAGCACTGCAGGTGTCAATGCAGGCCATTGACGCCACAGTAGAGACTATACTTCAACAAATTGGGGAGCAAGATGCCAAAATCGAAGTGGTCTCCCAAACTGCTTTTGTCACAGAGTCCCGAGCTACGCAAGCTCTTTCAACAACAACCCAAATGGTAAAAGAGAATACTCACCTGTGATATCACTTGGAGGCATTGGAAAATGCACAGTGAGTGGCGAATGTTCAGATTGTGGGCATGGTAGAAGATCAAGGTAATCCAGATTTACTGGGCTTTCTGAAGGAAAGGCTTCCTCAAGCTTTGCAATTAGAATGGGATCTGGCCTCAACATTTGTCCGGGCCTATCAGCTCTCCCCTCGCATGGCAGGCACTCGAGGAGATCAGCCGAGAACTGTCCTGTTGGTCACTAGTGGGGTCATGATTAGAGATCGCATGTTGCAAGTGGCACGATTGGTGGAAAAGCTAAACCATATGGGCTGGACTGTTCATCTGTTTCCAGACTTATCATTTGCAACTCAGGCGAGATGCAAGAAATTTCACGGCGTCTGAGTCCAGTTGTGCACACTGGGACTGTGCATTCTCTTCTGATGCTGGCTTTTTAAGGATCTTTTTTGTGGGTCACACGTTTCAATTTACCAATTCGATGGAGGCAGGCAGAAGAGTGGATCTTATACAGAGGGAGTTTGAGGTCTCTAATAAACCAGCAGAGGAGGACCTAAGCTCTGAAGAAGCTGAAGAAAATGATTCAAATACCTGAATTAGGAAAGGCTTTGGGACTTTGTTTGTAATCAGTGAGTCCTGGGACAGTTAGGAGTATTTTTCACTCTGTATTGACTGTCCAGTACAGAACTAGTTGAAATACAATGCCGTCTGAGTTTTGTTTTAGTTTTCGATTGGCATCATTTTGCCTGATATTTCAATACTGATAATTAATCACATGTTGGGGTGTTGAGATCTGGTTTAAATAATACCATTTAAATTTTGTTAAGAATTGAGCCTTGGTTTGGGGGAAACTATTTACAGGTACTAAAAATGTTTGGATCCAGCATTCTTAGGATGGGATCACATCAGCCTGGAGGTTGAGGCAAAATTATGCTTGGTTTAAAAAAAAATTATAGCTAGATCCCCATAGCCATGTAGGGTGCAGCCAGCCTTTTCACTGTTGGGACTTTGCAATAAGGATTTGGTCTGGACTTTCCCCATATCTGTAATTGATTTGTATAGGTTAATACAATCTTTTCCATATGATGGCTCCTTATGTGTGAATGTGATGCCTGACAAATGATACTTTTCTTTTGTTGTATTGTGCTACAAAATGCAATAAATAGAAAGTTAAAACAAATACATTTTACATACAAAATACACAAAATGGTCCCTGATTTTGTAGGTAATGGGGCTTTTTTTGCCTTGGTAATGAAATCTGAACCTGACTGTGGGGTGCTAGGAATTTAATGCACAGTCAGGCGATGTCTCTCAGCCAGTGAAGCGTCTAGATTTTTTTGTTGCCATTATCTATCTCTCTATCTATCTCTATCTCTATCTCTGTCTATATCTATATCTATATCTATATCTTTATAGTTAGAGCACCCCTTTGGAACCAGAATATCACAATTTCAATCTCTACCACAGCCAAATGCTCCGTGAGTGGCCCTGAGTGAGTCACTGGTCTCCTAGTGCTTCAGTACACCCAACAATAAAAACTGGTAAAAGCAGGCACCCTCTGAAAAGCACATTGCATCTCAGCTGGGCTGTCCTGAGTAAACATAAAGTTGTAAAATAAAATAAATAGACAAAATAAAATTTTATCTATTTAAAAAGGTTTTACCAGGAAAACACGCTGAGCTGAGCTGAGGTTGGGGGTGCGACCAGAGGAAGGTGAGCATGGGGGGTACAATGAATACAGTAAACGGTCCACTTAAATCTACAAGTTGAAAATAGAAATGTAACTCACAGCACTGGTGGCTGTGGTTTGGGTAAGCTCAGGTTGCTAGGGGGGTGGTGGTGGTGGTGGGTGTGAGCATCCCACTGGATGCTCACCTCCTCAGGTGGGAAGTTATCTGTTCTTCCACTACAACAGTGCCACCTGGAGGCCTTCAGGTGGCACAGGCAATGAGGTGATAGTAGTGGGTGGGGAGGTGTGTGGCCATGCTTCTTGTATGCTTGTTGCATGTATGCATGCAGGAAGAGGGAGGGAGAACATGGGGAAAATTCCCATAGTCCATTAGGATGGCACATTGACATGCTTGGGCAACACACTGCCTGTCTGCCTGGCATAAAGGGGTCCCTTAACACAGATCTGTGTCTCCAGAGGGGAGGTGGCATTCTCCAAAGGCCCCAACATGGAGGATTAACCATGGGGCAAGAAAGGGGCTTCCTCTGCCTCTGGGGTTCAGGAGGCAGATAGGACTAGGCAATGCTGATGAAGGCACATGAGAGCCGTGGGCGAGGTGGGGAGGGGGGACCAGTAATTCACAAAAAGAAATATAAACGAAAGTACAATCCGGCACTCCATGGATGTTGTGATGTACCAATTATACTACAGAGCCAAAGCTTGATTAAGGTATGACCAGGGAACAAGACGCATATGAAGGCCAAAGAAATTCAGTGGAGAATTGTACACATACTTCAAACAGGTTATAAAAATACAAATACAAGTATAGAGATACAATAAGACACATCAGAGAACACAGTACAAGCTGACTGGTAGGGAATACAAAGCAAAAAATAACACCAGGCATGTGAACATAAGAGGTAGAGAAGTACAACTGATTAACAATGAAAAATGAGTTAACTTTAGGAACTATGAAACCCGCTCAATAGTCCCTTTAATGTCAGTAAGTATTCTTCTGTGATCTGGATTGCAAAATAAAAATAAAATAAACTAATATATTAGTAAATAAGGGCTATGTCATGGGCCTAATAAAAAGTATGCATGATATTTAATTAGGAGTGGTCCATGACCCCATGACCCTATGACATCACAACTGGTGAAGCCAGGAGCAGTGTCCTAGGGGTCATGGGTCACGAGTAAAATATCAGGCATATTTTTATTAGGCCCATACCATATTTCATTTATGTACTGGTATGAGTTTGTTTGGTAACAGTTGGATGTACTGCTGCCTCTAGCAATTTGCAGTTACCTTCTATAAATAGAACTCTCTGAGTACAGTCAAGTCCCAGAATGAAATGATGTCAAGCATCTATTCTGAATATCAGCAGCGGGGATATGTGCTTTCTCATCCATCTATAGTGATAATATTATTATATTCTCACTTTACTGTAGGTGCCTGACAAGCAAAAATAACCTTGCTAGTTGTGACTTGGCTTTTACTTGGTTGAACTCGGAAAGTTCTGTTGCTGGAACATAAACTATAACTTTCTAGACAGCAGCACATCCAACTGTTTTACCACACAAGCACATGCAAGTGCATAAATTAAATATGGCATGATACCAATAAAAGTATGCCTGATATTTGACTTCTAATCCTTAACCCGTGTCAAATATATATATATATATATATATATTCTTTGCAAAAAAACTGCATTAATGCATCATTTAGGGTTAAAGCACAAAGAGTCAGGAAATTAGACCTTTAGGGTTCACCCCTACTCCCCCATATCTTGTACCCCTCCATCATCCACAGACTGACAGATGCCAGGGTGTGTCATTGAGGTTGTGAGGCTCAAATGTCACCCCATTCCATGTGTAAGCATGTTGACATGCCACAGTAAAGAAGAATGGGAGTGATATTTAGGCCTCACAACCCCAATGAAACACCCTGGCGTCTGTCGGTCTGTGGAGGATGGGGGTACACAATATGGGGGGTTGAGGCGAACCCTAAAGGCTCATTTTCTGACTTTTTGTGCTTTAACCCTAAATGATGCATTAACGCAGTTTTTTGCAAAGAATTTCCTTACTTTTTGAGAAAGCATAGAAAAGTACTAAGTAGCACAAGTTGGTGGGAAGGGCCCAGCGCTCCCACCAACTTGCAAATTTCTGCCTAACATAACAGTACAAGTACTCCCACCGGCTTGAAACAAAACAAATTTTCATTCATCAGAGTGGCATAATTCCGCACCTGTTTACATTTTACACACCTAGCCCCTGAAAATTACTTCCGTGGCAGTAAGGCTAGCTGCCCTATAAATGTCAAGCCCCTACCACAATGGAGAATGCTATCCGAAAAACATAAACTGCGTTACACAATATCTCCACAGCAAATTAATGTTTGGACACCTAAAGACCATAATTCACATCTATAGGACATCCCCTCAACACCCTCCAAATTTCAAGTTAAAACACCAAACCGTTTCCGAGATATTTAATTTTAAAGTTTTAGCACCTTTATTAATTCTTTGATCGTGAGAATCGACCGTGAATTCACGATCAAAGATCATCTTTGATCATGATGGGACATCTGATCGTGAAATTTGGGCTGTCTAGTCCCTCCCAGAGACATCTGGTCCAGCAAAAATCTGGCCATCTCGTCCTACCCTCACAAACGAAGCTCGCAATCAAAGAATCTCGCGATCAAAGAATTTGCAGGCTCGTGACCAAAAAAATTGCAGGCTCACAATCAAAGAATTAAAAAATGTTAAAACTCCATTTTTTGACACAACTACATTAAACCACTGGCATGGCTCGATAGAGGGAAGCCCCCTGAGCAAAACCCATCCTAGTCTGACTTCACAAGTCACCCCGGGCTGAGATATTTGATTTTTTCCAACTGAAAAATCTGGCCAACTCATCCCTCCCTCACGAACGAAGATCACAATCAACTAATTTGCAGGCTTGCGACCAAAAAATTTGCAGGCTCATGATCGGAGATCGTTAGTGAGCCGCGATCAAAGAATTTAAAAGTTTAAAACTCTATTTTTTGACATAAGTACATCAAACCACAGGCATGGCTCAATAGAGGGAAGCCCCATGAGCAAAACCCATCCAAGTTTTATTTCAGAAGTCACCCCTGTGCTGAGATATTTGTTTTTTTCCAACTCCAAACTGAAAACAAGATGGCGGCCATGGCGATCAATAAATTTCTCACAATCAGAGATTCTTTGATCACGAGCCTGCAAATTCTTTGATCATGAGGAGTGACTAGATGGCCAAAACCCTATTCTTCGTTTGCAAAATAACCATATAAATTTTCCCATAGACTTATAATGGGAGCTAAGAAGTTTAATAACTTTTGAATGGATTAATATTTTGTCACCAAACAAAAAGTGGCATGTTCCTTGTCCCAAGCTCTTTCTACATGCCAGGTTTTAGACCAGCAGACCACACGACGGCCGTGCAGTGCCACAGACAAAATCCAAAAAAACGCCCACAGAACTGGCGAAAAGTGCATTTTTCAGTGTTTTGTTGCGCAAAAACCATAAGTCTGACTGAAACACAGCTTGGTACATCAAGAGATCTACCATGCCCCACCATACATACCAGATTTCATGCACATTCGTTGAACGGGTCCAAAGTTATTAATGTGCAAAATTTAAAGTTTAACATAGAAGTGCCTTCATAACCCTACATATAGGGGCGCGACCGTGCCCCTATAATATATACACTGTGTGTGTGTGTGTGTGTGTGTGTGTGTGTGTGTGTGTGTGTGTGTGTGTATTATATATGTGTATATATAATATATATATTTATACATGTGATGGGTAAGTATGGTATATGATAAAACAAACCCATTGAGAGGGCTAACCAGATCACAAAGCCCCAAATCCAGAGTGCAAGTGGCTTCATGATCTGGTTAGCACCCTCAATGGGTTTATTTCTAAGTATACTGTATCACACTTACATAGAAACATAGAATGGTTCAGCAGAAGGGGGTCTTTCTGGTCCATCTAGTCAGGCTATTGTTTGTATTTTACCCATCTTTTATTTTATATAATAGATTTGGATGATTACTGTCAGTTTTGATCACAATTGCATATACAGGGAAAGGGTATACATACAGAACAAATGATAGGTACGTGTAGTGTATAAGGATATAATTCCATTGAGGTGTCCTAATGAAGTCAATAAGCCATGAGCCTGAGGAGCGAGTGGCATGATGACCTCATTAGGACCACAAAATGACTGAATTATTATATTGCTATGCACCACACTTACTTGTTTGCTTTTTTATAATACATAGGGATGGTGAATAATGAGTTTAGAGACAGAAATGCAGTGAGTGATATGGTGCTGTCAACGCTGGACATGGTGACATCACCGCTTGGCACTGGGCTTCATGACTGGCTGTTCTGATCGGTGAGATATACAGGGAAATACACGATAATGGGCTCCTATAGGGAAAGGGTCCCAGCCATGTATTATCTATCTATCTATCTATCTATCTATCTATCTATCTATCTATCTATCTATCTATCTATCTATCTATCTTTCTATCTACCTATCTAGCAAGGTTAGGCCCTTGTCCCCACAGAACAAGCCATTGTACATTCCCCTATATGTGATGGTTGCCAATTAGTATATCAAGACACCAGATAGCTAATTACACAGTATTAGTGTAATATTAACACCTTAATAACACATTAATACCCACCATACTACAAACCATCCCAATAACACATGTAACAAGTCCTTTAGTAACACATGTAACAATCACCTTATTAACTTCCATAACAGCCAACCTAAAATCCCCCCAAACTTTATCTACAGAAAACTACCCTAACCCACCCAACAATCTCCCTCCACTCTCACTCACTAAGCAAGCAGGTCTGTCATGTAAGCCCTCCATTGTGCTGCTGTGGCCCAATTCCTCTCATCCTACAATGCTTCCGACCTCCAGGTACTCCAGCTCAGGGTGTGCACCCAGATAAAATTCTGCTTTCAGGCAGAATACACACTGCTTCCAACCGCAAAGCACACCACTCCCTGACAGACCGCATGCCACTCCGAACTGCATGCCACGCCACTCCTGACCACAAGCCATGCTGCTCTCCATCCTGAAACTAAAGGGAAGACTGCCAGAGCACTGACTCCTTTTATAGATAGCCCCTGCACTGTGGAAAGGACAAAATATGGGCAGTCCCATGCAAACCTGCTACTCTAAGGAAAAACACAACCAGAACTACCATTACACTATAGAAAATCCCTACACTTTGGAAAAACGCAGCCACACATGCCACTATACTGTGGAGAAATCCCTACACTATGGCAAACACTGGACACAGAAAAAACATGTCCAACATAATAAATAATGTAAAATAGAAGATGGCAAAGTCTGGCTTACTCATGAAATAATAACATCTCAGGGCTGAACAATTTCATAAAGGTCACTCGTCCTTTAGGCTTGTGACTTTATAGCTTGTTTAACCCCTTGATGGTATTATTTCCTTGTATACCACACTTTGCCATAATTTATTCTCTCTCTCTCTCTCTCTCTCTCTCTCTCTATATATATATATATATATATATATATATATATATATGTAAATCTCACATAGATGGGGCATTTTCCCCATATAAGTGGTTAGCAGTTATTACCCTGTATACCCTTTCCCTGCATCAGAGCTAACAGTAACCTTCTAAATGTATTATATAAAATAAAAGTTTAATGCGGTGTACTTGGAAATAAATCCATTGAGAAGGCTAACAGGATCATAAAGCCACTTGCCCATTGAGTTCATTTCTTTATGATCTGGCTATCTTTATTTCCATGCATACCATACTAACCCATCACAGATGGCATTGAGGGTTGAGGCACTGGATGCCACACCTTGGTGTCATTGGGAGTCAGCTGAGGCAGGAGAGGATCGGGCATTCAGAGGACTGCTCTCTTCTCCTAGGGAGTGTTACAGTACCCAGTGCTTGCCTGGCCCCTACCTTTGGCTGGGGATGAGGCAGATGGCACCGTTCAGAAAGGGAGGAGTGGCAGCTGCCAGCATCCTGGTTAAGGAATCGTGCATGAGAGTATCTGGTTGGACCTGCATGCTCAATCCTCTGGGAGGGGCAAAACAAAAACAGAAAATGGTGGTCTGCCAAGCGTCCGCTGACATCCAGCCACCTGGTAGCCCTGTACTCAGTGAACACCAAAGCCATGCTGCTTTGTGTGAAGGAAAGTTCTGAAGGAAAATCAGAGTGACAGGGCTGGAGTAGCTGGCATCTGGTGAGTAGCTTGGGGCCAAGGGGAGAAATAGCATTAACTGCAAAAAATGTATATATAACTGCAAAGAAAAAATATTTAAGTGATAATGATCGAACAGCTGGTCATTTCTTGAGGATTAACAACTGGCCAGGGGGAAGGTCAACCCCCACTGGCAGGTTATTAGCCCCCAGGAAATGAATGGCTGTGAGGTCATTATTGCAATTATAAGTCTAATCACAGTGCTGGCCCGGTGGTGCTGAAGGTTGAGGCGCTGGATGCCACACCTCGCAGCACACTGGCTGGTGACCTGGGTTTGGGAGCAGACTTGGGCCATTGGGGGTTGGCAGGGCATAAGGATTGAGCATCCCGGAACAGCTCCCCTCCCTCTGGGGTGGGGAAGGGGTTTGTGTTGCTCTGCAGCGGCAACTGGTGGAAGCCAGGGGCACTGCTAGTAGTGTGTGTAGTTGATGGTTGGAGCACAGCGGGCATCAGCATGTTGTGCATGGACGCCATTGCACATCCAACTCCGAGGGAGAAAAATCCAGGTGTAAAATTGTGGGGTGGTCGTGGTGGCTGATGGCTGTGTGCCACAACCCCAGACATGAGATGCGCTCCCCAGGTATCAGGATCCAGGTCCCCCAAGGGGGGGGGAGGACTCTGTGTACCGGCCTGCATGGAGGAGAGCCTGTCACTGGCCATACCGGGTCTGAGGGTGCAGGTGCTGGTGGCCGGATGACTTGCCACCTGCTCGGCAGAGGTAGGGGACAGAAAGAATATTGTGCTAAAAAAAAATAAAAAAAAAGTCTAATCACAGTAATGACATTTTTTTGGGAGTTTTTTAATTCAGTTGGCTTTTTTTTATTTGCGGTGCATGCTCACACTGCTGCATGATGCCAGCTGTTGTCTATGATAACATGCCTTTCAGTACTTGGGTTTTTATCATGAGGCAGTTTAAAGTGGCTATCCTGAAATTATTCAAGTAATAATGGGCAGGACTGCGAACATGTTCCTTTTTTTCATTTTATTTGAGAAATTTTACACGGTAAGGTGGTTTGGCGAGAAGACTGTTGTCACCATAATGAATATGCAATGGCAACAATAGTAAACTGACCAATCACTAGTGACATTCTAAGGCACATCAAGAATTATTCAATGAGAATGTCACTAGTGATTGGTCAGTTTACTAAGTGTTGCCATTACATATTAATTATGGCGACACATCTCGCCAAAACACTACTGTAAAATTGTCCAATAAAATGAAAAAAAGGAACACTTTCATGGTCCTGCCCATTACTTAAACAATTTCGGGATAGCCACTTTGCACTACCTCATGACACATTCCCAAGCACCGAAAGGTAAGTTATCACAAGAGCCATATCAGTTAACCAGTGTTTCACGTTTGCCCCCCCAGAACATGTTGAAATAAGGCTTGCTGAACATTTCTGGTCTTGGTTGGCTGAATGTCACAGTCGCTACTACACAACGTTTGTGACTGATGATGAACACTGGCAACAGCACCAAAAACAGTTGTTTTGTTTTGATGCCGCTGGTGACAGCTTACAGCATGTGATCAGCTGTGTGGCTGCCGTGCCAGGCAGTTCTAAAAGATTTCAGACCGGCACAGCAACCAATCAGTGAACTGCTTTAGCACATGAATAATTAATTAGATTTATAAATACAGATATAACACAGTAACCTACCTTTTAGCTTGATGGGTGAGATGCAGGGCAATCACTCAGGACTGACAGAACCACAAGTGACTTATTTAAGTCCTGCTCCATCACAAGTGGTAATAAATGGCACATTCTGAGTTATGCCATTGTGCGTCATATTTATACCATGCATTTTTAATTGCACAGCTTTTAAATTAATTCTTTTTATGAAGAGTTACATTTCTGTTTCATATAATAGCTCTGTGTTGTGCATAGCAGAGGCCATTGTGATATCATCAGGCATTGTGCAAGCAGCTTTCCCATTGATAAAGAGTTCCTTTGTGATCTATCCAAAGTGGATATTCATGGTGATGATGATGCATCCAACACTGAGATAAATGAATTAATATATGACAGATAGGGTGTGTGGTTATGCTGTAATAACTGCATGCCCCAGGTAAGTTGTGAGGTATGAGGTATGAGGCATGAGGCATTACTGAGTGCCTCAACCACCTTGGAAGTGTGTGTAGTACAACATAGCCACACACCCTGGAGTGTGTTATTTCATTTATCAAATGGTAAAAAAGTCCTAAAAGCTGAAAAGAAAAACATTTCAATTGATTGACACATGAGGTTATGTAAGCAAAAAGACACAATGGGGTGTGCATTGTGTGGACACAACTGCATGCCCATGGGAATAGTAAGGTATGACACCCCAGGTGGAGTGCATTCTGCATCTGGAAGTGTGATTGGGCCACCAAAATGCACATACCTGGAGGGTCTTATTGCACGTTTAAAATAGGAGATGACGCGTATTTGGGAAAAAAAGAACTTAGGAATTTTAAATAAGAAATACAAATTATAAAAAGCTTCAAAAAAAAAATGTGAAATAGTACCTGCATGAGAATGGGTGCCACCAAGTGGTACTGGCAAATATCATAAGGGATTTCCTGGTCTAGTTCTCTAATTCTCCCACTTCCATCTTTGCTTAGATGTTGAGTCTTTTCTTATTCATTATTTTATTCTTGTCACTGTGGTTATGTTGTTTCATGTGAGGTGGGTGCTCAATCAAGGTTGGAGCTGAGAGCATTGTCGGTGCTCAGATGGAGCGTGGTTGGCACTGGCAACTTGAGACAGAGTGGCAAAGCAGGTGTGAGGTCAGCACTAGGCAGGCATCTGACTGGCAGCAGCAACATGTAACTGAACAGAAAGATAAATGGATTGAAGTTTGCCACCAAGAAGCCCAACAGCCAAGGTACTGGCAGTAATTTGTGGGTATGTGAAATGTACATGAAGTGGATAGAGGGCAGTTTGGGAATCTTTTATTTTGCTTCCACTGCTCCGATCTAGCTCACTCCCACAACTCATAAACCTTTTGTAATAATGTGTTTAAGGTTTCGAGCTGTGGTTGGCAAAAGCAAGTGTGTTAGATTGATGCAGTTAGAGCTCAGTCCATGTAGGTGGTCAGGACATACTCGAATCAAACATATCCTAGCCACAGCCCTGTGTCCAATGATGCTCATTCACATCAGACGGTATCCTCAACCCCCTGCCTCTGCTGCCCTCTGCTGGTGCAGAGCCATGCACTGTGGCAGGAGGTGGTAGGGGTAGGTGGAGTGGGTCTGGATGTGAACATCCAGCTGGGTGCTTGTGCATTCCACAAGTGGATTCCTGTCAGCCCAGCACAAGGTACAGAGTATGGTATGATACAGAAATCCTCCAGGACTGCCATATTCCCAGGGCTCTCATATTATATCCCCACCCCAAAAATGTTATGTTTCAGGAAAACACTGGCCAGTGCCAGTGGTGCCCCACCCAAATGTGGAGACTCCTATAGCTGGGAGCTAGAGGAGAGAAGGCTGATGGAGTCTAGAATGATGGTGTGTGGCAGGGCGGAGGGGTGTGTAGCTGCTACTGCTATCCCTAGCCAGGCATAGTGGCCACCCCCTTTGCCAGCCCTCCACACTGCAGTTTACCTCTTGGATTGGTGCATAGCTGCTCCGACCCCTGGCTAGCCCTGTCCAGCCCAGGTAACCACTCTTGCTGATCAGGGAATCAGGTGCAGAGGGGGCAAGCCTCCCAGTTTGTATCTTCTGCAGAGTGCCCTGATGGTGTGCATCCTTCATGTAGAAGGCACTCTGTGACTTTTCGCAGTCTTCCTCATGTACAGATTGACTGGGACCGTTTTTTGGATCAGGCCCTTAGTTGTGAGACTGAGCAAAGGAGTGATTGGTTGGGCACAGGAGCTGACTGCAGGGAGCAGGTGGCAGAGTGAATAACTGACAGCATTTTGAAGGGGAAAAAAAAGTAAAGAAGGAATAAATGAAAGAACAATAAAGTTTATTTTTTCTAGCACCTTGTTTACTGGGCGGTGGCAAGTGTGGTAATGTTAGCAGAGGCAACTCAGTGATTTTTATGGTTACTGATATAAACGTGGCTAAATTAATAAAATAATGCTTGTTGGAAATAAGAATTGTAAAGCCTGGCAGAGGGGTATTTTAGGTGCTTTTGGCAGGACTTGTTTTTTACCCCGAATTGTGCTCTACAAAGGGACAGGTCCTGACCAATCAGGACACAGTATTCTCCCTGTCCATTTTTATAAACTATACTAACCAAAGTCATGTGGCTAGATTTCACTAGTCACACAGTACAGGATTTTATACACACACACACACACACAGAGACACAGACACACACTTACTTCAGTAAAAATCCTGCTATTTATAGTTTGGATGACATTTATTTTTCTCAGAACACATTATTCTCACTTAGAACACCCACACACCCACGCGATACATTGGTGTGTATGTATGCACATGACACACACACACACACACACACATATATATATATATATGTATTTATTTACCTAGAGCTGTGGAGCTGGGGGCTGTCTGGGACTGTCTGGGCACCTATATACCACAGACATCGCCCTCCGAGGTGTCACCCACCAGGGGCAGGCAGGCAGTGAGCACAGGAGAGCTGAGCAGGTGTAGACAGCAAGGGAAGGAGGGGGCACAAAGGCAGATAGGTCCGGACCGGAGGGAAGCTCAGCAGTATGCATGTTTGGTGGGGAGACTCTTCTGGTGCAGGCAGGGTGCTTGATCGAGACAGCGAACCTACCAGTGCCCCAAATTGATTTTTAAAATTAGGGAGGATGGCTTTCAGGGAGAGGTAGCAAACGGATACTTGCAGCTAATCTCCCCTTCCCCAGCCAGGCTAAATCTGCAGGTCTCAGCATCCCCCAACCAAAAAAGGTGAAGGAGGGTCCTAATTTGCATATTAATTGCAACTCAGGCCTCCCTCTTCGGACCATGGACCGGCTTTCCTGTGATGTCGCCTTGCTACACGTCATCTGGAGTCGGTCAAAGTGGGAACTGGGGCAGGGTCGCCAGCCTTATAAAGCATGTGCTTCACTGATCTTGCCATCAGTGCCATATCGGTCCAAAAGTAAGGCGCCCCCCTCACCCACGCAATGACTGGGAAGGTCGAAATATTCACTGTTTGAACTGCATGCACGCTACGTGCTTTACAATTTAATTACCTGAACTTTATAATATCCGTGCGGTTCTATTCACTGGAGGCTTCTTTGTATATCAAGTATCCCGCTGTTTTTAACAAACTTTTTTAAAGAACCATTAAGGTGTTCTTTGCTAAAGTTCGTGTGTAGGGTATTACTTTTACAAGTTAACCCCCTGCAGGACCAGCCAATTAACCCTCCCAAACTCTGCCTTATGGAAACGGCGTTTGTCAAATAACATTATCAACCAATTTCGTTTTATTATAACACGGTCCCGAGCCCCAAAGGTTGAGCGCGGTAGTGGGTTAAGATCCGTACTGAAATGGAAATGTTTGAGGGCTGTACTGGGCCTTTTTGGGGGCAACGATGAGGAGTGTTAGATACGGAGCCCTGTCCCCGCTGCCTCCAGCTCAAGCGAGCTGTCAGTCTGTCTTTGTCTTAATTGTACGTCTGTCTCAGCCATTCTTTTGTCTCCAAGTCTATCAATCCGTTTTCTGGCTTGTGTCTGCTTGTCCCATGATCTTTTGCATGATTGTCACTGGCTGTTTCTGTCTGAGGGTCTCCATGTCTGTCTGTCGAAATGTTGCTTCTGTATGTCTTTCTGTTACCTTTATGCATTTTCGGTCGTCTGTATCTGTCCCTGTTTCAATCTGTCTGTATGTTGTGTGTCTGATTTTTTCCTTGTCTGTTACTGCTGCAGTCTATTTTGTCAGTCTCTTTTGTATTTGTATCTGTCGTTCTGGATTTTTTTTCTGTCTCCACTGAACATATGTGTTTGTCCCTGTGTTATGCTTTCTGTCTGTTTTCTCGATATGTCTTTCTGTCTCTGACTGTGTTTTATGGTTTACTGTTGCTGCCGATTCCTGTCCGTCTAAATATGTCGGTGTATACTTTTCTGTGCGTCTTTCTGTAGCTGACTATTTTTTTTTATGTCTGACTGTTGTTAGTTCTGTCAACGTGTCTTTCTCTGTCCCTGTGCCTTTTTTCTCTATTGGTCCGTCTTCTCTGAATGCAGACGGGATATTATGTGTATGTCCATCTGATTGCCTGCTGTTCTTGACTTGTCCGTTATTTATTAGCCACCATTCATTGCTGACCGTAAAGAACACTCTGGAGAAAAGGGAGGTTTCCATCTCCTGGGGAGGGTCCTGGTTAAAAAATGTTAAATATATGAATACATGTAATGGTTCATGTTTTGGGGGTGCAAGATAAAATTACAATCAATAAATAAGGGGAAGGGACACCATCCGTTTCACTGCTGATTTGCTGTGCCTGTGTAATATGCCATTCCTGACTAAACTAATCGTTTTATTACAAAGCTGAAAACGGATACAATTCCTATACAATTTCACTTTTTACTTCACTAGACAATTAATGCAAATCAAATCTGAGGGTTATACATATACAAAAGATGCATGTATGTGCCAGAAATGACACATTTTAATAAATCAAAATATCTATATATCATATGTAATTATATCATGGGCTCAGATATCGGTCTGGCCCGAGACAGAGGGCGACTCTTAAAAAAAATGAGGGACCGAATCCCGTGTTTTTAATGGGAAACAAAAACCAAGCGGACAAGATACAAACAAAATGTCATTTTTTTACTTATCCCGGGAAACGAATTGGTTTATTAAAAGCAGCTGGAGCCTTGTGCAGCCGCAGCAGCCGTGGTGGGATTAGTGGAGGGACTGTCGCAGGTCTGGGATCTCGCCTGATAATAATAACATAGTGGGATTTGAAACGAATACTGCCTTAAAAACGGAGGAATGTGTATGTTTTAAAATCATAGCTTGAATGCATTTCTGCTTCCTGGACTCTTCCCCTTGGGAAAAGTTCCAACACGGGAGATAGATTGACAGACAGACAGACAAACAGATAGCCTGCATGATATTCATGGATGCCCCTAATTTTGTTTCATAAAATTCCTATAGCCGTCCTATATTTTGACATTTCCGTTATGAGAAAATGAATTTTAATAATAAAAACAATACTGCACATTAGAGTTGCAGACGCATTTTTGCTTCTAAAATTTCATGTTTACACCAAGCTTATTTCCGAGCTCCGATATCCTTTTCCTAAGATCCTGTCTCTGATTTTTGTCGTTTGTCCCAAAAGGTGGGGTGGATGGATCTAATCTCCGTTCATTTATTTGTCCCACTTACTGTGTTTACATCTGGGATTTATTCTGTGCAAGACCCTTATACCCTGCGGGACAATGCCAGTCCCCATTCCATGTGTAGGATCCCATTCCGCACCCATTCCATGTAATAATATGCCTATATATCACACCTATAATCATATATTATGATCATGTAACAGGTCACCTCTTTATATAATCACTTATAACAATAACTTATAACATACACCGTGTAATTGAACACATACCACACCCCGCCCTATGTAATACAATAAACATATCACCCCAAACACTGGCCGGTTCACGGTTCTACAGTCTGTGGCTGCACTCATCAACGAACCTAACACAAACAGGGGATAAGTGGTCCTTAACTATTATTGCCAACAAATGTTAATTAAATCAGTTCTTCTTGCAATAAAGGAATAATAAAATTGCCGATTCTTCCCATCACTCATGGACCCAAGTTTTCCATAAATCCCCTTTTCGTTTGAAACTATTTTATTTTCGTTTTTTTCCCGTTGATTTGAAGTGGCTGTTACACTCGCTGTAATTTATAGGGAGCCGGACCGGATCTGGTACTCTGGGAAGGCCGACGATTTTAATGTTCACTTAAATAATTACTGACTAAACTTCGACTGTTTCTGTTTTGTTAAAACAGTATATCAAAACAGAAAAAATGCAAACTGGAAAAGCAAGAGGCGGTTTTACAAGGGGTAGGTCCATTCTACTGTATATTTTATGTTCTCGTTATTTAACTATTCATTAATTACAATTAAATGTAATATTTTCTTAATACCATTTTATTCCACATTAAATGTAGATCCACACGCAGTTTTTGTTTAGTTCAGAGAGCAATTGTTTTGCTGCAGCATGAATTTTCCATTTATACAGAGTCAGAGTATTGTAAGTTTATTATTATATTGGAGCCTAAGCGATGCATTCACCTTCCTTGGGCTGTAAAAGTGAAGGGACATACATGCATGCACCCACCCACCTATCTATCTATCTGTCTATCTATCTATCTATCTATCTATCTATCTATCTATCTATCTATCTATCTATCTATCTATCTATCTATCTATCTACCTACAAAGGTATAGCACATCACTGCATTTGTGTATTCAGTATCTATCCCCATAGTAGTTGCTCTGTATATTTACAACCTGTCACCTGTGAAACTGCAAAATGATGTCAGGAAATACATTCATTATTCTTGATTCTGAGCAAGCAGGCTCCTGCAGTACTGATCTATGGAAATTATAATACTCATAATCATATATAAGCATTGTAATGATAATAGGAATATTAGTAATAATTATGAATATTAAATTGCAATGATTTTTGAGTTGTTCAAGCATGTGGTGTGGCTGCAGTGTCCCCTCTGTTCTGGGATAGGAGGCAGGCTGGAAAAGAGGGGGGGGGGGGCTCCTTCTCTGTATTACTTTGATGGGAGCTGTGTAGGGGGTGTTCTGCACCCAGTGGCCAGATTTAAGGTCCGGAGTTGATATGAAATGTTGCTGAAGTGCATGCAGTGTCTTAGTATATGTATAGTAAACAAACCAACCCACCTGTCTCAAGTATAGGGACCGGCCTGCCCAGTATTCTGTCCCTACAATCTTTTCAAAACTCTGTGTGCCCCACTGATCATGCTACAGGAAAGGCGGGGCTTCTCTAAATTAGAGTCAACCTTTGTCTCAATGTCCCTGAATTTTCCATCATAAAAGCTTATATACCCTGGGAAACTAAAGATCATTAACTTATGATAGACAGACAGACAGACAGATAGATAGACATGTCGGTTTGTCTACTGTTTATGATTAATATTATGTGTTTAAAGCCAAGTTTTTTTTAATGTCTTTGCTCCACTGATAGAAAGCTGTTTATCAGCAACTGCATTTGGAACAGATTATGATAATGTATTTGTTAGTGTTGTGCTATCAATAAATTAACATCTCAACTGTCTTTCGAAAAGAACAAACTGTTTTTTGAAATGAACATGCATTAAAACAAAGATGTAAGAGAACACGGTGAGAGGGAGAGCAGGGGGATGCATACGCCCCTTCATAGAGAGGATGCAACAGAAGCACAATTGTGTAGAGCTGGAATGAAGTGTAGAACTGCATGACAGGGGTGGCGCAAGGTGGGTGTAGAAGGGGGAACTTCAGTGTGTGTGTGTGTGTGTGTGTGTGTGTGGTGTGTGTGCAGTGTATGCACACTCCCAGACACACAAACTGCAACATGTATAGTAATTAAAGGGTACAGGAAATGTATGCTAATTTGCAAAAGTTAGTAATGGTCCTATTTACCAAAGAAAATTCATACCTTCATGATCCAATCCATATTAAACTATTTTAATAAACACTAATGAGAAAACTGTGTTTTTCAGTTGTTTTCTTTTTGTGGACAACATTCTGCATGGTTCCCTTCATGAAACCAGTAATTTGGAGTTTTTACTTTACTGTGTCATGGTTTGTGTTCAGAATGCTAAGAATGAGCTGTTGCCCCATCAGAACCATGCTTAGAGTTCTGTGCACAAACTGTGACATAGTTAAAACTCTAGATCACTGGTTCCATGAATACTGTCCATAAAATCAAAACAATTCAAAATACAGTTCTTCACATCACTTTTTACTCAGGTTCAGTTAAATACGGATAAGTTAGAGGTATAAATATCATTTCTAAAACTAAGATCAATATAAACAGCTGCCAATTAGAAATCATTTCCTGTCCTCATTAAGGATACCTCCAGGACCAACCAATGTATGTATCTCTATCTGCCATTATATTATATTCTTTGCAAATAACTGCATTAATGCAGACATTAGGGTTGTAGAAAACAAAGAGCACAAAGAAGGGAAATGAAAAACATTAGGAATTTTGGTCTCCAGAGTATTGGCGAATCAGTGGTGGGGTCTTAGTTGGGGTTATCAACTCTAATATCCATCCCCTTCCCCCAGCCTGTAGCCTCCTGTCCAAAGCACAAGATACAGCTCCAACCTTGTGCCTGATAGTGATACAGTATGGCCAACATAATCTGTCAGAGCTTTCTTTACGAAGGGCCCAAACATCACATTTGACTTTGTCTAATTAGGGGAGGGGGCGAACATTAGGGTTGACAACCTCAAGTAAGATCCCACCACTGATTCACCAATACTCCAGAGACCCAAATCCCTAATGTTTTTCATTTCCCTTCTTTGTGTGCTTTGCATTCTATAACCCTAATAGCTGCATTAACATAGTTTTTTTTCCAAATAATTTTCCTTCTTTTTCTGATAGTGAAATTGCACCCTCATTTGCAAAATGAGATATCTACAATACTGGAGACAGTTCTGACCCAGTGCATAGGCCCAGCAGGCCCCAGCACACTTGTTGATACCTTGTGGGTGAGGTTCCCTGACCCACCACGGGTGCGACATCTGTGCCAAAACGCTGCTCCGTCCCTACCCAGGCCAGGGCTAGTGTGACATGTTGCAGCACCTTCCCCATCAGCGTTGTCTCATTAAACCAGCTCACTGAGTTCACACCTGAACTCAGCTCACTGGCACGGTAAAGCAGTGTGTTCCCCAGTGCAGCAACAGACATCCCTGTAAACAACGTTACTTAATTAATTCTTTGTTTTTTAACATTTTGACCCCCAACTTTCAACATAGTTTTCTTATGACCCCACTTCATAAACCCTGTAGGTGAAAATTTTCAAATCCATGATGAAACGTCATTCCATGCCACAGGTGCAAAAACACATTTCAGACAGGATGTGAAAAATGACAGCTGTACTGTTCATGAGGTGGTGTGAAAAAATGGCTATGCTGAGCATTTGGAGTCAAAATATTGAAAATTACCAAAATTATGTACGTTCATAGAACATTTTCAAGGAATACATGTAACTCAGCCATTTTTAGGATTTTTTTCCCCAAATGTTCAACATGGCCTTTTTGGGAACCCACCTCATGAACACCAGCAGTGAAATTTCAATATTTAGTCCCAAAAGGTGATTTCACACAATGACCGTGAAATCACCTTCTGGGCCTGATAACTGAAATAACACTGCCAGTGTTCATGAGGTGGGGTCCCGAAAAGGTTATGTTAAAAATATTGTGAAAAAAATTCCTTAAAATGGCAAAGTTATGAACATAAGTGCAAAATGCCACTGAAACACATTAAACGGCACTTACCTTGATTCCTTAGTTCACAGTTCAGCTTTGAAGAGCACAGACATGTCTCGGTCCACAGAAGATGACAGCATTGCATACGACCTCTGCTGGTAAGAATAGGGTAAGGGTGTGTGTGTGTGTGTGTGTGTGTGTGTGTGTGTGTGTGTGTGTGGAGTGGTGGGTGCTCAGTGGGAGGGGAATGGCAGGGTGACGAGGGACAGTTTTCTTTTTTCCAGGTTAAAAAAACACAGAGACATTGCAATATATATTTTTTTTGCAGGAAATGTTAAAGCTATTTTGGGACACTGGGAGTTGGCTCCCCAGTATCACACACTGCTGGAGGGGGGACTTGTGAATGCCAACACGGGGATGTCGGCAAGCATTATTAAAACAATGGGCTGCGGGGGGCATCCAGCACTGGGGGTGGACATCCTGGTGTTGGATTATATACAAAAGTAATAATAAACTATTTTGGGACACTGGGGGTTGGATCCCTAGTATCCTACACTGCTGGGGAACTTGTAAATGCTGACACATGGATTGGGCCCCGATGTTGGCAAGTATTATTAAAACAATGGGCTGCTGGGGGGGGGGGGCATCTGACACCAGGGGTGGACATCCCAGTGTCGGAGTATACGAAAAATACATAAATAAATACACTACCACCTGGGATTGGGGTCCCTGGTGTGCAGCTAACAGTTTATTCACACAGTACAGTCAGGATGATGGGCCTATAATGGCAGTGGCCCGGTCCCTGACATATAAGTCATGACACAGCAGGGCTCGCACTATAGGGCACCGCTGTTATTTGTTAGTAAACAACAGCTGTGTTGCATAGTGCAACCAGCTGTTGTGGCAAAAAACAGCTATCCATAGCACATTGATTTTTAAACTGCACATGCTCACAAATGTTTACTTAAATAATTTAAAAAGTACTAAACTGTGAGAGGTAAAAAGTACAAAAGCTCATACCTTGGGCCAAACTCTGTCAAACCTGAAACCTTAAAATTTAACATCTTTATATTTTTTCAGTTATTGGAGAACAAAAAAAGACTTAAAATGGAGACTTTTATGTTTTTTGCACTTCTGTAACTTTGCCCCCACTGAACTGATCTACATAAAATTTTCAGTATCAAGAGATCTTGGCACAAAGGCTGTGCAGTCCAAATTTCATGTAAATCAGTTGAATGGGGGAAAAGTAATCAAGGTGCAAAAATTGAGGTTTAACATTAAAGTACCTCCTTAACCCTAATATACAGGCACTACCGTACCTGTATAGTATAGGATATGCAAAGGACTGACTCAGAATATGCAATTTATCTTCAAGTGTGAGGGGACAGGACCATAACTTACTGTGGTAGAGGCAGGAGTGAGTTATGAAAGTCCTGCCCACTCACAAGTGATTATAAAGTGCCTGTTTTGAGTCAGGTTATTGTACTATAATGGCATAATAATGCCTCTATAGATGGGATTGAGCAGAGGGTTCAGTGTTAAACCTAACATTTTGCACTTTAGTAGCTTCACAACAGTTCAACAAATTTGCACAAAATTTTGGATGTGTGGTCTTGGGGATGGGGTAGATCTCGTGATGTGGCAAGTTTCATTCTGGTTGGATGTGCAGATCTGAGATGCAGATAGTGAAAAAAGTGAAGACATTTTTGTTGTTGTTTTTTTTGTCATTGCCTAGCACCCAGATGATTTGGAAGTTTGGTCTGAAATGTTCAAGGTAGAAAGGGCTTGGACCTCAGTGGTGCCTTTCATTAGTTTGTTGAAAAAATATTAATCTGTTCCAGCTTTATAAAATGTTAAAATTTTGGTTCTGAGCATGTTTAGTACAGTCTTGTGGATTGCGGCTTGGAACGTAAAAATAATTTGGTCCATATGAAAAAGGATCCTTTTTTTGTATGGGGTTAATCTTTTTTCATTAAAAAAAAACAACATTTTTCATATGGTTGCCATCTTGTTTTCATGTTTTTCCAAAAAACAACATTTTTCAAAACCCACAAAAATGACATTCTGCACAAACACCAACATTTTTTATTGTTATTTATTTATTTATTTATTGAGTTTTGGATTACAACACCTTTGAGCAATACAACTCATTTACAAAGGTTCCACGTCAGTAGTACAAATACAAAACAAGGTAAACAATAGATAAGTAAATAGCAGATATCAAGAATATACTTAAAAAAAATTAATACATCAGAAGCAATCAAAATAGCACTAAATGTTGCTCAATATAACAGTAGAGTGGGCTAGAAGAGAGGGCAGCCTGGGAGACCTTGTCAAAATCTAGGAGTGAACATAATGGGGTGTAAGGTGGGGGATGGGAGAAACAAGAGGGAGAAGGAAGATGAGTTGTACAGGAGGAGGAGCGGGAAGGAGCGGAGTTGCAAAGGAGGTAGTGGGGACAGAGAGATGAGAGGATGGGGAGGTGGATGGAGGGAAATGGAGTGAGTGCAGAGAGAAGGGGGGAGTGCTATTGAAGTGAGGGGAAGGAAGACAAATTAACAGTATAAGGAGAAGAGGTGGTGTTTAGTCAGGAGAGGAGGCAGCCTAGCAGGCCTTGTTGAAAACCTGAGAGAGAGAGAGAGAGAGAGAGAGAGAATAATATGGGTGGGAGAGAGGTAAGAGAGAGGGATAGAGAGAGAGAGAGAGAGAGAGAAAACGTAGGGAGAAGGAGGGGAAGAAGTTGCAAAAGAGGTGGCATGAGATAAGAGAATGGGTGGAGTGTGGAAGAGGGAAGGTGAGGAGGAGCAAGGGAAGAACTTGAATGCATGAGCAGAGAAGAAGCAGAGGTGAGGGGTGAAGGGGAAAAGGCTTGAGGGTAGGATCAAAATGTAGTGCCAAGAGTTAAACGTGCTGAAAGGTATAAGTGCAATAATAAAATAAGCAGAAGGCTGCAAAGGGCAGCAGTCACATATACTATTTGCTAATAGATGTTTTTGGAGTTTATGTTTAAAAGGGCCGAGTTTTGACTCAGCAGAGATGTTCCTACCCCGGGAGTTGAGCCAGAGGGGGTCTCTGTAAGCAAAATACCTCTGACCGAAGGTGGTGCGGCATCTGGGAACAGTAAAGACCTGAGTTGCCAAGCTGCGAGTATGTTGGGTACTGTGACAAGGGCTAAGGAGCTGTTGGACCCCGGGGGTAACAAACCAAGGTGTGCTTTCTTGGCAAGTAAGTAGGTTTGATATTGGATCCGGCTGAATAATTGAAGCCACCCAGTCTGAGCATATAGGTCACATGTGTGTGTGAGGTGGGCAGCCCCAGTAAAGAATTTGCATGCTTTGTTAAGAGCAACAGTGATCCTGTGAAGGGATGTAGCAGAGGCAGAGCCATAAGCAACCAGCCCATAGTCGATGATGGTAATGACAGAGCAGACAATTGCTATTCTTAGTGCCTCAGGAGTGAGGCTATGCTTGTTTCTGTGGAGTAGACCAATCCTTATGTTGACAGGCTTGACAGCTCTAGCTGCATTATCAATATGTTGTGAGCAGGTGAGTGAGCTATCAACAGTCACCCCTAGATATTTGAAGGTGTGGATCTGTTGAAGTGGGGTGTCAATGCAGTTTGTGATGAACAAGGGTTTGGACTTGTGTTTCTTATGGGCATTGTTGAAAAGCATCACTTTGGTCTTTTTTATAGTGTAGCACCACTTTTTGAGTGCTGAACCACTTTTCCACTTCTGAGAAACTGTGTTGAAGATTATCCTGGAGGCTCTTAGGGTCAGGGTTACTAGAGTAGATCACGGCATCATCTGCATAAAGCAGAATCTGTTAATGACAGGCTCGTGGGAGGTTATTCAAGTAGATACTGAAGAGAAGGGGCCCCAGTATAGATCCCTGAGGCACTCCAGAATGGACTGGCTTCCTTTCAGAGAGGACTTTGGTTATCTTGACCTGCTGCGAACGGTCTTTTAAGTAACTTTTGAACCAGCTGACAGCATCATTTCACTCCCCTGCGAGCAATAATTGCTTGAGTAGCAGTGAGTGGTTCACAGTATCAAAGGCCTTCATCAGGTTGATAAAGGCAGCCCCTACCAGAGGGCCTTGGTCAAGTGTGTTATGTATGAAACCAGTGAATTCTAACAGTGCAGTGGTAGTACTATGGCCTTTACGAAAGCCATGCTGCTGGGGACATTGGATATTGTCCAGGTATTCCACAAGCTGATCTGCAATTATGTGCTCTAGTGCTTTTGATAGAGGAGGCAGAATGGAGATTGGCCTGTAGTTTGTGTGCTGTGCCCTATCTCCACCTTTGTACACTGGGGTTACTAGGGCCTGTTTCCATTTTTGGGGGACTTGCCCACACCTTATAGAAAGGTTCAGAATCTTGGTAAGAGGTGTAAGAATTTCCTCGAGGGTGAGGGCAAGAAATTTGAGATCTAGATTGCCCCCACTGAATCTTGCTTTACTGAATACTTTGCATATATACTTTCTAGCCTCATGCTTAGTAACCTCTTTGAAGTGAAAAAAAGGGGGGTGGAAGCTGCTGCTGAGCATCACAGATGGGGGGGGTGGCAGGGGCAGAGACTGTGAAAAAATCAGGGGGAGGACACTGCTGAGGTCTGTAAAGGCATCGTTAAAAATATTGGCTACGGCCATTGGGTCAAGTGTCGGGCTTCCATCAATGTTAAGCAGGGTGGATGCTGTCTTGAGGTCTTTGCCAGTGACTTCCTTTATGTTGCTCCAGAAATGTTTACTGTCACCCCACGAGCTGGAAAGTGCCTCCCTAAAGTATTAACTTTTTGCAAAACGGATGGCTGTGGTACAAACATTTCTGGATTTTTTATAAGCCTGAATATCTGCTTGCTTGCCTGTGGCTTTGGCCCGGTGCCAGAGGTGGTCCCTAGTCTTCATAAGTCCCAGTAGTTCAGGTGTTATCCAAGGGTTGCACACCCCCTTAACTTTCTGCTTTTTTAGGTGGGTGTGGATATCACATACAGCATTAAAGCGGTCGATGAAGAAATCAAGTGCCTCATCAATGTCACTGGTAGAGTCCAGTGGTGACCAATCCTGGCTTCCAAGGTGTGATCTGAGTGGTTCTAGGTGTCCTGGAGTTAGGACCCTACTGAGAATAACCTTATGCATCCTTTATCTTGCTTATTCTGACCCTGTTAGGTGTATTCTGTACTTAGTTTCTGGATATAAATGTCCCAGAAATGTATTTTTTAGACATTTAAAAATCCTTTTTTCTGAGCTGATTTTCTTTTTTTTGTATGACCATACAAACAAGCATTTGTCAATGCTGAATGTTTGCTTGCTGGCATTGGCAGTGGTAGTGTAGAAGTTACAGAGCTGCGTAATAGGAATGACAGTGAAGTATTGAACTGAAGCCAACCCCACCCCCACCCTGCAGAGAGTGACAGGCATTGGGGTGTGCCTTTGGGTCGTCAGGCATAACGGCCACGCCATTTCAGTACACCCCACCCTGCAGACACTGGCAAGTGTCACGGTGTTCCTTGGGTCTTTGTTCTTATGCGCACTCCCATTCCATTAGAAACACAGTGAGATGGGTGCTATATAGAGAATGGGGTGAACTTTGGGGCCGAAGAGTCCAAGGCATACCTCGATGCTTCTCACTGGCTGCAGGGTGTGGAATGGTATGAGCATTACAGGCAAGAATCCCAAGTCACACCCCTGATACCTGTCATTCTCTACAGGATTGGGCGTTATGGTTGGAAACCCTAATACCTCAGGCATTCGTTGGTATTTTCACTCCAAATTTTCAACATGGTTTTTGTGACCCCACCTCATGAACAGTGGCAATATCAGTTTGTTAGCCGAAAGCTGCTTATGCACAGCGACTATGGCATTTAGCACCACAGGTGCAAAAACATTCGAACAGGATGTAAAATGACAGCTGTACTGTTCATGGGAGGTGTAAAATGGCAATGTTGCAAATCTGCAGTAAAAATATTAAAAAACTGGCGAGTCACTCACAGACATAGAAACTGTGCAACGACAACTGTAATATAATTAGGTTGGGGATTTTACAGCTGATTGTCAACTCAGGCATTTTGTGCCTCGATCATGAACAGTGTCACTGTGATTTTCTTTATCTGTCCCAAGCAATGATTTCCTACAGCGTCGCATCTCTGCGCTGAAAGTGTGAAAACACACTTCGGCCATGTTGTGAAAAATGACAGCTGTACTGTTCATAAGGAAGTGTGGAAAAATGGCACTGGTGAAAATCTGGACTGAAAATATTACAAAGTCATGAACTTACGAGGGTGCGTGGAAACTGCGCAATGCTCACTCGTAACACAGTCATTTTATGGACTTTTGTCACCAAATTTTCAACATAGCCATTTTAAGACCTCTGCTCATGAACAGTGTAACTGATTTTCATAATCTGTCCCAACAATTGCTTTTGCACACCAACTGCACCATTGTGCGCTACATGTGCTAAAACATATTTTGGGCGACATGTGAAAAATGGCAGCTGTACTGTTCATAAGGAAGTGTAATAAAATGGCAATGTTGAAAATCTGGAGTGAAAATATTGAAAAGTGTCAAACTTACGAGCATGCGTAGGAACTGCGCAACGCACGCTTGTAAAACAGTAATTTTTAGGAATTTTTTCACCAAATTTTCAACATAGCCATTTTAACACCTTTGCTCATGAACAGTGTCACTGTGATTTTCTTAATTTGTCCTGTACATTGATTTCGCACACCGACTGCGCCATTGTGCGCCATAGGCAGAAACACGTTTTGAGGAGATGTGAAAATGACAGCTGTACTGCTCATAAGAAGGTGTGGTAAAATGGCAATGTTGAGAATCTGGAGTGAAAATATTGAAAATTATGAACTTATGAGCGCGCGAGGAACCGCGCAACGCACGCCAGAAACAGTCATTTTGAGGAATTTTTCACCAAATTTTCAACATAGCGATTTTAAGACCTCTGCTCATGAACAGTGTCACTGTGATTTTCTTAATTTGTCCCGTACATTGATTTTGCACACCGACTGCGCCATTGTGCGCTACATGGGCGGAAACACATTTTGGGTGAGATGTGAAAAATGACAGCTGTACTGCTCATAAGAAGGTGTGGTAAAATGGCAATGTTGAAAATCTGGAGTGAAAATATTGAAAATTCGCGAACTTACGAGCATGCGTAGGAACTGCGCCAGCATCGACGCTTAATAAAGCGGTCATTTTTGGAATTTTCCACCAAATTTTCAAAATAGGCTTCTTGAGAGCTCCTTATGAACACTGGCAGTGTCATTTTAGCACTGGTCCCGAAAGGTGATTTTGTGCAGTGCCTGCGAAATCACCCTTCGGGCCCGAATAACGCAATGACAGTGACAGCATTCATGAGAAGGGGTCCCAAAAACCCCATGTTGAAAATTTGGTGAAAAAATTCCAAAAAATGCCTGAGATATCCAACAAAGTTGAAAAAACCCTATCTATCCCATTATACAGCTTACCGGCATTTCCTCAGTTCGTGGTCGGCTTTGAAGAGTGCAGTCGTGTTCCCAGTCCACTGATGATCATTGCACCGGACTTCGGAGGTAAGTATGGGGTGAGGGGGGTGTGGGGAGGCAGGGTGCGCAGGGTGGGCGGGTTATGGGGGGCAGGAGACTGCGTGGGACCGCTTTTTCTTTACAGGTTGTTTTTTTTTTTTTAAATGGCGACGTGGGACATTTGCACGCTGGGTGGGCTCCCAGTGTGGCACAAGGATGGCTGGTTGGGGCGTGGAGCCGACGGGGGATTGGGCACCCCCGTCGGCCATAGCATCTATTGCCACGCTGGGGTGGGTTCCCAGCGTGGCATCCTGTACTCTGGGGGGGGAGGACAGTGGATCTGATTGGAATTGGGCACCCCTGTCGGCTATAATGATGAGTTGCCACGCTGTGGTGGGCACCCAGCGTGGCATATGGAAGGCTTTGGGGAGCGCAGCACAGCCGATGGGGATTGGGCACCCCTGTCGGCTATACAGTGTGGGAGAGTAGCACGCAGTATGCGCATGTATGTGTGTGTGTGTGTGTGTGTTGTGTGTGTAGGGGAGCTGGCGCATGAGCAGGCGATATCTGATCGCTGCTCACCGAAGCGTAGCTCCCCCTTTCAACTGTATGCCACTGCATTTTGGAGCTGTCATAGACAGCTCCAGCATGCATTGGAGGACTGGGGCTGCGCCTGCCAACACACTGACTGAATTGGAAGAGGGGGTGACACACCTCCGAAAACTCGGATGATGGCACTATGTTTCTTGCACATGCGTGCAAGCAAACATAAAAAGGAATTGGCCCATACAAAAAAGGATCCCTGAATGAAAAACAAAGAAGTATCCCTTCATATGAAAATAGAATCACTTGCATTAAAATGTAGATGTAAGAGAACATAGTGAGAGGAAGAGCAGGGGGATGCATACGCCCCTTCATAGAGAGGATGCAACAGAACCACAATTGTATAGAGCTGGAATGAAGTATAGAACTGCATGATAGAGGTGGCACAAGGGGGTGTAGAACAAGGGATTTCAGTGTGTGTGCAGTACATGCACACACCCAGACACACAAACTGCAACATGTATATTAATTAAAGGGAACAGGAAATGTAAGTAAGTAAGTAAGTAATCTTTATTTTTATAGCGCCTTTCTTAAACCAAGGCACTTCACAAACGACAATAAAAACACATCAATAAATACAAATATAAAACTATTCTAATTTGCAGAAGTTAGTAATGGTCCTATTTACCAAAGAAAATTCATACCTCCATGATCCAATCCATATTAAACTGTACTTTAATAAACACTAATGTGAAAACTGTGTTTTTCAATTGTTTTCTTTTTATGGGCAACATTCTGCACAATTCTCTTTATGAAACCAGTAATTTGGAGTTTTTACTTTAATATGTCATGGTTTGTGTTCAGAATGCTGAAAATGAGCTGCTGTATCTTGCTTATTCTGACCACGTTAGGTGTATTCTGTACTTAGTTTCTGGATAAAATGACCCAGAAATGTCTTTTTAGACATTTAAACATCCTTTTTTTGTGAGCTGATTTTCTTTTTTTTGTATGCCCATACAAACAAGGAATTGGCCCATACAAAAAAGGATCCCTGAATGAAAAACGAAAAAGGATCCCTTCACATGAAAAAAGAATCAGAAAAAAACTAAGTCCAAATTATTTTTTTGCATGAAGGGATCTTTTTTCGTACGCTTTTTTCATTCATACAAAAAAGGATGCCTTTATATGAAAGAAGAAATTTTTTTCTGATTCTTTTTTTTGTATGAAGGGATCATTTTTCGTATGTTTTTTCATTCATACAAATGTAAGACTACTACGCCCCGGCCAAGCACCACCATCTTACAACCGGGACCCCCCTACTTGTTACACAGACAAGGCAACAAACCACAAGTTGGCAGAAAATAAGTATCACCCCTGGCATTAGGGCAAATACTTGGCTTGGGTATCTCAGAGGTTGGGGGGTAGTGCACAAAACAATATTTCCATTTTACCTAAGTCTGGGAAAGAGGTGCCAGGGCTATGTTGTGTCTCCTATCTGAGGGGCCCCAAAATCATTACTCAGTCACTCAAAGATGGATTGTCCACGACCAGGAATTTGGGATGTTACTGTATGGCTTTTTATTCTTGACACAAGATTAATAGCGAATAAAGGTGGTGCCCCCAGGGCTTGCACTGTACTTGACAGATGACACTTTAGCAGGCAAAACATTTCTAGCACTTTCTTTTAGGTAAACTGTTCTCTCTTCCCATAAACATTTTACCACACCTTTTCCAACCCTATTTCAGGGTTCCCAGACTTCTACAAAACTGCTGCTAAGCCCTATTTCAGGAACCTTGGACTTACAAAATCTGCTACCAGTCATATTTCAGGATTCCTGGCTTATTTAAAGCACACTAGGTGACTGTAGTTAACACCTACACACATTTTCGTCTGGGTAACCAGTTAGTTCCATCTGCGCTTAGAAAGAGTGGCTGCTCACTCTGGCCACAAACTGGATTATCTCTGCCATTACTTTAGGACTTTTGGATTCTCCAACCCCACTGGGCTGCTAGAGACATCCTTCTTCACAAACTTTGGGCTAAGGTCCATGGTACCTGTATCTGACATACAACAGAAACCCCCCTTAAACAGTTAACATTTCACATATTTGTTCCCCAGGGTCCATGGCACCAAGTATCTGACAAGGCACCAGATAACCCCACATGAACACTTTACTTTTCACACTTTGTTCTTCTCAGAACACCTGGAAAGTACTTGAAATCCTTAGCTCTCACACAAGTCTATTTCTTTAACTTGTACACACATAATGTCTACAAATTGGGGAGTGCTGCTATCTCTTACAGTCCACTGGGGGTTGCCCCAAATCACTTACTGAAACTTCAGTCCCATTCCTCTTTTTTCTGTGAAGAATCTTCACCCCCTTGGGGCTTCACAGGATGTGGTAGCCACCATGTCCCAGGAAACCACCTTTGTATTGCTGTACTATGGCAGAAACAGAAACAGAGGGTCCTTCCCTCATGGCAAGAGTGCCACCAGCAGCTCTTGTACTCAGAACTCTCAGTGAGCTCCTCTCCCTTCAGACTCCAGCTTCAGACTACACTCCGACAGCTCCAGCAACAGCTGTTAGCCAAATGTGGCTTATGCTGCTGCAAGACTTCCAAGCAGCATTACCTCATCATCTGCTCAGCAGAGGCAGGCAAATAATGATGTAATGTTTTACAGAGAGCATTTAAGCCCTCTGAACACTGCCAAGCTATCTGCCTGATCTAAAACTGATGGGATTCTAGTAACCCCAGAAACTGGCCGGTTACACAAAAAAGGATCCCTCATACAAAAAAAGATTTTGGACTTAGTTTTTTGTCTTTTTTTTTTTGAAATAATTTTTATTGGTTTTTCAGTTAGTTAAAATTACAGAAGAATAGAGGAGTGAATGATGTGACATTAATACATTTTCATACCTCAGAACTATGATTGTTATAACAGACAATATGACAGCTATCATAACATACACATACATTAATGTTCGAGTACCTGGAATAAGGAGGGGGCCCTGTTGTGATTATCAAACCTGCTGCAGGGAGTATACGAGTAATCCGGGGTCAACTTTTGCTGGCAGCTCAACCTAGTGGTTGTCATATCCTATCCTGTCCTGTCTCCTACATGAGGCTACTCTATTCTTCGATTCTAAAAAAGGAAACATGAAACCATAAAGCATCTTGGCTACAACAGATGTGTGACTCTGGATAGGGGATCAATCCCAGTCCTTTCACAGAAGAACATATTCTGAAAGAACTCCTAAAACTGAAGGTGGACAAAGCAATTGGGCCTGATGGGATTCACCCCAGAATTCTAAAAGAATTAAGGGGAGAACTAGTGACACCACTGACTACCCTTTTTAACAAATCATGGGCGCATGGTGTGGTACCTGAGGACTGGAGGAGGGCGGATGTGATTCCCCTTCACAAAAGTGGGAGCAAGACAGAGGCAGGAAACTGCAGACCTGTCAGTTTGGCCTCTGTGGTAGGGAAAATGATGGAATCACTTCTGAAGGAAAGAATTGTTGAGTACATAGAGGCCAGTGGGGCACAGGACTGAAGACAGAATGGATTCACAGTGAGAAGGTCATGTCAGATGAATCTAACCTAATTCTTTGACTGGGTGACCAAAGTAGTAGATCAGGGAAGGGCTGTGGACGTGGCCTACCTAGACTTTAGCAAGGCATTTAACACAGTCCCACACAAAAGATTAATAAACAAATTAGCCAGCCTGGGAGTGGGTCCCAGGGTGGTAACCTGGGTAAAACATTGGCTGGGCAACAGGACACAGAAGGTAATAGTAAATGGAGTCCACTCTGAAGAAATGGGGCATTACTAGTGGGGTACCGCAGGGTTCAGTACTGGGTCCAGTCCTTTTAATGTCTTTATAAGTGGCATTGCAGAGGGTCTGGAAGGAAAGTATGCTCTTTGCAGATGACATGAAGATCGCCAACAGGGTTGATACACAAGGGGATGGAAAGGATGAGAAGGACTTGGCAAGGTTGGAGGAATGGTCGAAGTATGGCAGCTTGGATTCACGCAAAGAAGTGCAAAATAATGCACCTGGGAAACAAAAACCGAGGGAAAGAGTACACATTTGGGGGAGGTAGTGGCAACAACAAAAATTGAAAGGAACCTGGGGGTAATCATATCAAATGACATTAAAGTTAGCAAGCAATGTGAGAAGGCAGTAGGGAGGGCTGGGGGGATACTGGGATGTATAGGGAGAGGCATCACCAGCAGAAAACAGGAAGTTGTTATCCCTCTGTACAGACAGTTGGTGAGACCCCATCTGGAGTACTGTGTCCAGTTCTGGAGACCCCATCTTCGCAAGGACATAGACAGGATAGAGGCAGTCCAGAGGAGGGCAACTAAAACGGTGCAGGGTCTGCAAGAGAAGCCATATGAGGAGAGACTAAAGGAGCTTAATATGTATACCCTTGAGGAAAGGGGGGTGATTGAAACATTTAAGTACCTCGGTGGAATTGTCAAAATCCAAGAGGGTAGCATCTTTCAGAAAAAGAGATGTGCAAGAACAAGGGAACACAATTTGAAGTTAGAGGGGGGATGGCTCAGGGGCAATGTGAGGAAGTATTTTTTCACAGAGAGGGTGGCGGATGCATGGAACCGCCTTCCTGAGGAGGTTGTGGGGTCTAAAACTGGGGGAGAATTCAAGAATACATGGGACAGACATAAGGCAATTCTGGTGAGGGGGGTAGGAAGAAATAGGCTGTTAGTTAACCAGGATCTGCAGCTTATCCAATAGGTAGGGAAATGGGCAGACTAGGTGGGCCAAGTGGTCCTTATCTGCCGTCAAAGTCTATGTTTCTATGCACATACACATATTGGCTTAATTTTTTTTCTGATTTTTTTCGTAAGAGGGGATCTTTTTTTGTATGGGTGTGTAGTTCATACAAAAAATGATGCTTTCATACAAAAAATACTTTGGACTTAATTTTTTTATCTGATTCATTTTTTGAATAAAGGAATCCTTTTTCAAAGGGGTCTTTTGTTTGATATGAAAAATATCCCTTTATATGAAAAAAGATTTTGGACTTATTTTTTTCCCCCATATCTTCAATAAGCCATAACTCCCTCAATATTTGGACTTAGGGGCCAACCTATATATCAAATGAAAGGTCGTAATGAGCACTGCATGAATAATACATAATCCCTCCAAACAATTTAGGGGCCACACAAAAATAAAAAAATCTAAATTCCCATAGGATAACATTGGAACCTTAACAAGCCATACAATGAAGCAACTAAATTGCTGCTTTGGCAGAAATGGAAGCGCAGGGCTCAGAAGGCCCTGTGCTTCAACACCAACATAGATGTATCCATCTATGGAGGGATGGAAATGCAGGGCTTGGAGGGTCCTGCTCTCCTGCAGGCAAATGAGGATACGATTATATTATCTCAAAAAGTAAGGACATTTATTTCAAAAAAACTTCACTAATGCACCACTTAGGGTTAAAGTAACAAAAGTAGGGAAATGTGGTGTTAAGGTTGCCAACCATAACACCCCACCCCCACTCTTCAGGCAGCAACAGGAAAATCCCTTATGGTTTGACCTCTCCTGTGTCTTTGCAAATCAGGTGTGAGGTGTACCTTGGGGTTGTCAACCCTAATGCTCACCCCATTCTAATATACTGTACACATATAGGCTTATTTACTGATGGAATGGGGTGAATGTTAGGGTTGACAACTCCAAGGTACACCCCACGCCTGATTTGTGAAGACGCAGGAGAGGTCAAACCTTAATGTTTTTTCCTGTTGCTGCCTGCAGGGTGGGGGTGGGGTGTTCGGGTTGGAAACCCTAACATCACATTTTCCTACTTTTGTCGCTTTAACCCTTACTGGTACCTTAACAAAGTTTTTTGTAATGAATATTCAATATATATAATAGCTGTTTAGAAGTTACAGCTTTTAAATCTGCTGTTTCTTTGAAGTTTGCTGTTTTTCTTTGATTTTAGCAGCTGGCTTCAGTGCTGTACTAGGCATTGTGATGTCATCAGCATTGTGAAAACTGCTCTCTGATTGGTTCAGTAATCCACTGTGATAATAGTAATCTTAAAAATATCCATTGTGACAACAGTAACAGCAGTATTTTTTTATATCTTGCTGTTACTGATGCCAATCACAAAGACATCTTTTTATCTCATCATTTTAGCCCCACTCCTGTTGTGTGTGTATATGTATGTATATGTGTGTATATATATATGTGTATATATATATATATATATATATATATATATAGGCACAGTAACACCACTATAGTTAGGGTTGGGTGCTCAGTTTAATGTTAAAGCCCAATTTTTTGTACTTTAATGACATTGCAACGGTTCAACAGATTTTGCATCAAAGTTTGCATACATAATCTCGTGGGGTAGATGTCTTGATGTGGCAAATTTCATTCCAATCAGTTGTGAGGTTTTGGAGCTACAGAGTGTAAAAAAACTATATCATTTATGTGTTTTTAGCTGTTTCTCTGCCCACCTGTATCTCTGAAACTGTTTTAAGTTGTGGTCTGAAATGTTCAGGGTAGGTAGGCTTTGCCTCACAGATGTGCCTTTTGGTGGTTTGGTGAAAAAGTATTAATCAGTTCCAAAGTTATTAAATGTTGAAGTTCTTATTATTTTCAATGGAAAATTATAGATGTTCAGCTTGAAAAAGGATCATTTGTTGCAGGCACATAATCCTTTTCTGTTTAGCTACATTCCGATGTTTGTTTTTAAAAATGATGCCAATAAATACATTTTCTGGACACCCAAAATCCAGGATGCCCATCTTAGTGAGAGGAGTGCTTCCCCCACGTTCTCTGTACGAGAACAGTGGGAATTTCTTGACTTCTGAAGCCACAGCTGAACTTCTGCTGCTGGCTGCAGTGTGATCTGTGAGCTGCTGTTTCCCTGGTGTTTGCTGCTTCCTCACACTCCATTGCCTGTCCCTGGTGTCTAGTGGCAGATGGGTCATCCTGTGTTGCAGATGGGAAATCCTTTTTCAAGCTGCTGCAATTTTTTTTTTCAGTTAGCGAGAGAAAGAAAACACATAAAAATGAATGGATTTCAAAAAGCAAACACCAGAGCCTAGCTAAATGGGACCTGCTTAGCTACATTCTGATGTTTGCTTTTCAAAATGATGCCAATAAATACATTTCTGGGCACCCAAAATCCAGTATGCCCTGCTTAGTGAGAGGAGTGCTTCCCCCGCGTTCTCTGTATGAGAATAGTGGGAATTTCTTGACTTCTGAAGCCACAGCTGAACTTCTGCTGCTGGCTGCAGTGTGATCTGTGAGCTGCTGTTTCCCTGGTGTTTGCTGCTCCCCCACACTCCATTTCCTGTCCCTGATGTCTAGTGCCCCACCCCACCCACTGATCACCATCCCTGATAATCTTTATTCCCTGGTATCTAGTGGCACCCCCACCCGCCAATCACCATTCCCATTATTTTTTTTTATTCCCTGGTGTCTAGTGGCACCCCTCACCCTCCGTTCACCATCTCTGTTATTTCAATTCTGTTCCCTGGTGTCTAGTGGCACCCCCACAATCCCATTTCAGGTACAACCCTGAAATGAAGAAAACTGTCCCTTAAGGACGTTTTTCTTTTTTGCAAAACCTGTAATGAAAAAACGGTCCCTTACCAATCAGCCCCCTCCACCCCCACCTCCTACTCAGCACCCGCCTCCCCACAGCCCCAGTACACCCCCACACATTCTCACTCACCTGAACAGATCTGAGGTTTGAGATCCACTCTCCACTGGATGACATGTCTTGTTGCTGGAACCGGCAACTGCAATATGAGAAACTAAGATAAATGCGGTTCAGTTTATTTCAATGCAGGTTTCAACTTTTATGCATAACTTAGCCATTTTTTGAGATTTAGACCCTAAATTTTCAACATGGCCTTTTAAGGATCCCACCTCATGAACAATATGACTGTCATTACACAACTCCTGCCTGAAGGGGGATTTCACAGTGGGTTGGCAAAATCACTTTTTGGGCAGGATTTGACAATTTTTCCTGACCTTGTTAATGAGATGGGGTCATAAGAAGACTATGCTGAAAATCTGGGGTCAAAATGATTAAAAATGGCAAAGTTATGACCATTCATTGCAATTTCACTATGCACGCTTGTAACTTTGAAAATGTTAAATATTTTGACCCCAGATTTGTAACATAACTTTCTTATTACCACACCTCATGTATGTCACAGCTGTCATTTTTCAAATCCTGGCGAAAATGTGTTTTTGCACCTGTGGTGTGGAATGGTGTTGCAGTTGCTCAGAATTATGTTTTGGCAAGGATTCAACATTTTTCTGTACCGGGTACATGAGGTGGGGTAATAAGATGGCTATGCTGACAATTTGGTCACTGTTGTCCTATAAATGGAAGTGCTGGGTCCGGAGGGCCCTGTGCTTCCACAGCTAAATACATCTATGCATCTATGGAGGGATGGGCGTGCAGGGCCCAGAGTACGATTATACTATTTCAAAAAGTAAGGAAATAAATTGCAAAAAACTTCATTAATGCATCAGTTAGGGTTGCAGTGACAAAAGTAGGGAAATGTGGCATTAGGGTTTCCAACCCTAGCACCCCAACCCCACCCTGCACACACCATCAGGCATCGGGGGTATGCCTTGGGGTTGTCAGTCCTAACACTCACCCTATTCCATAAGTAAATAAGCTGAGATGGGTACAGTATAGGAGAATGGAGTGAGCGTTAGAGCTGATGACCCCAAGGCACACCCCAACGCCTGTTGGTGTATGCAATGTGGGGATGGGGTGTTACGGTTGGAAACCCTAATGCCACATTTCCCTACTTTTGTCACTGCAACGCTAATTGATGCATTAACAAAGTTTTTTGTGATATATATACACAACTGGGGAACGTTTTCTCCCATAGAGAAACTGGGTTATAATTTGCTGTTATAACCAGCTGGTTATACTGGTGAATACATGCTGGGTTTCCCTCATTGTGCCCATGCTTACCGTGCTTCCCCTTGTTGAACCTTTCCGGAAGCAGATACCTCTGGAGATATGCACTCACTGCCACCTACCCAACACAGCAGTGATGGATGATTTTTCTATCAGTGCTTAGTATTTTTCATTGCCATACACTGTTTTCTGTTATCCAGTTGCTGTCCTCTCCCGAGTCATGATGAAACTGCCACGAACCACCAAGGTGCAGCAATCACCACTGCAGCACTCACTCTGCCCTCTGATCCCTGTTGTTGTTGCTCAGGTATCTACCTCAGGAATACTCTATCTAGGCACTCCAACATACTGTATTTGTATCTGTTGAGGGGAAGTAACTCTTAACACAACCTCTCAGACTTGTGGGGGGAGGGCTTAAACAGTGAACTGCTTTCCTTTCCTTTCCTTTCCTTTCCCCCTTTCCTTAGGGACCCAAATCTGTCTTTTTTAGAATACAAGATTGCAGTAAAACATGAACTGCGCTTTAGATGTTTATGTAATAGGTAATGTTTAAATAATATTGTATAAGACGTTTGTTGTCTATAATAATGTTTTGATAGCAAAAGTTGTATGAATGGTATTTGTATTTGAATGTTGTGTATTTGTATTTTGCAACAACTTAATATTTGTACTACACAGGTATGCCTTGTAAATAGGGATTCTTTGAACCCTAATGGCATAAATTTTCTGTATAAATAAAATTTTACTTACTTACTTAATGCTTTAAAGGGCAGCTTCATCTACTAACCAAACCACTACTTTTTATGTTGCTTGCACGCATGTGCAAGAAACATAGTGCCATCATCGGAGATTTCGGAGGTGTGTCACCTCCTCCTCCAATTCAGTCAGTGAGCTGGCAGGCGCGGCCCTTGTAAGCCAATGCATTTTGGAGCTGTCTATGACACGCCCAAAATGCAGTGGCATACAGTTGAAAGGGGGTGCTACGCTTCAGTGAGCAGCGATAAGAAGCGAAGCTCCCCACATGCAGGCGCAGCGCGCCTCGATGTACTGTGTAGCCGAGCGGGTGCCCAATCCCCGCCGGCTGAGCTGCTGCCATCCCCCAGTAGTTGGTGCCACACTGGAGCCCACCCCAGCATGGCAGTCAGTCCTTTGGCTGACGGGGTGCCTAATCCCCGCTGGCTGAACAGCCCCCACCTTGTGCCACTCTGGGAGCCCACCCCAGCGTGGCAAACATCCCACGACGTCTTTTTTTAAACCTATAAAACAAAACGGTCCCGCTGTGCGCCTCCGACCCCCACAACCCGCACTCCACCCACTGCGCACCCAGTTTCCTTAACCCCTCACCCCATACTTACCTCCAGACTCCAGCGCGATGATCTTCGGTGGACCGGGAACACGTCTGCACTCTTCAAAGCCGACCGCGAACTGAGGAAATGCCGGTAAGCTGTATAATGGGCTAGATGGGGGGGTCAACTTTATTGCATATCTCAGGCATTTTTGGGAATTTTTGACCATTCAACATGCGTTGATTCCCCTTCTCATGAATGATTTCACTGTCGCGCTGTAGCTGGCCAAGGGTGATTTTGGCGAGTGACCGCAAAATCACCCTTCAGGCCCAAATACCACCATGACAGTGACATCACTCATGAGAAGGGGTCCCAAAACCCCATGTTGAAAATTTGGTCCAAATATTCCAAAAAATGACTGTTTTACGAGCATGCGTTGTGTAGTTCCTACGCAGGCTCGTAAGTTCGCGAAATTTCAATATTTTCACTCCAGATTTTCAACATTGCCATTTTACCACACCTTCTTATGAGTAGTACAGCTGTCATTTTTCACATCTCACACCAAAACATGTTTCCTACTTGTAGCTAGAATGGCGCAGTCGGTGTGCTAAATCAATGTATGGACAAATTAAGAAAATCACAGTGACACTGTTCATGAGCAGAGGTCTTAAAATGGCAATGTTGAAAATTTGGTGAAAGAATTCCAACAAATGACTGTTTTACGAGTGTGTGTTGCACAGTTCCCACGCACGCTCGTAGGTTTGCGAATTTTCAATATTTCCACTCCAGATTTTCAACATTGCCATTTTACCACACCTCCTTATGAGCAGTACAGCTGTCATTTTTCACATCCTGCCCAAAACGTGTTTCCGCCCATGTAGCGCACAATGGCGCAGTTGGTGTGTAAACTCAATGTATGGGACATATTAACAAAATCACAGTGACACTGTTCATGAGCAGAGGTCTTAAAATGGCTATGTTGAAAATTTGGTGAAAAATTTCCTAACAATGACTGTTTCTGAGGCGATGCGTTCTTGCCAGTTCCCTAAATGCGGCTCGTAGGATTACGTAAATGTTCAATATTTGCACTCCAATGACTTCCAAATACCTAAACAACACATAGAAGCAAGCAACATTCGGCATTGAAAAATGCTTGTTTTAAATGGTGCAGGCAAGAAATCACACCCCAGCAATTATTTGAAATAAAACATGGGGTCGTGTGTAAAACTCAAATTTTACACACACCCTCGATGTATCTATATAAATGATGGGTAAATGAGGTATACTGGGAAATATACCCATCGAGGGGGCTAATTAGATAATCAGGGCAATTGACCTTAATATTTCATTAGCGCAACCAGATGGGTATACCTCACTAACCCATCATTGATTTTTTTAAATAATACATTAGAGTGGTTGTATTATGTACCTTTTGGAGTTGGCATGTTTTTTGTGGGTTTCTATGTGGTTGAGGCCATTTTCAGACTTACTTATGCCTTTTTGGCCCATGTTTTGCAGGTTTATTTGTGTTTTAGTAGTGAACGTTGTTTTCATCTCTTTGTGATTCCATACTGCAGGGTTCCCGTATAATAAAGGGCATGTCTGCAGCCAGGCATCCCTTAGTGCTGTTGGTGGAGTAGTGGTGTATGGTTGTTTGGTGTGGTTTCAACGCTTGGGAGCATGGTTTGTGGTCGGGAGCAGCTTGTAGCTTCATTGGTGCTAGTTGTTGTGGTTAGGAGTGGCATCAGTTGTTGGGCCAGACTGGAGCAGCGTGGAGATGGCGGAGGCAGCATGGAGGGCATCCCGTTCAAGGTGAGAGCTGGAGCATCCAGAGAAATAGCTGTTCATAAGTATGGGGGGCGGTTCTTGCGTGTTCCCTGCAGCCAGCTTCCAACTGTCTTTTTTTTTTCTTTGCAAGTTGGGTGGGGGGGGGACTGCCTCCTACTGTATTTTGTGGCAGATCACTTGGGGACTAACCAGGTCATGAACCCACTCACCCCTTCAGGCTCATGGCTTTATAATCTGGTTATCCCATTCAGTGGATCTATCTATCTATCTATCTATCTATCTGTCTGTCTGTCTGTCTGTCTATCTATCTATCTATCTATCTATCTATCTATCTATCTATCTATCTATCTATCTATCTATCTACTGTATCTATCTATCTATCTATCTATCTATCTATCTGTCTGTCTGTCTGTCTGTCTGTCTGTCTATCTAGCTATCTGTCTATCTATGTATGTCAGCTCATCAGCGCAGTGGTAGCAATACCAGTTGTGACGCCAGTGACCCAGGTTTGGTAATGGGCCTGGGTCACTGGAAGGCCAGCTGGAGGAGGATGGTCATGCATCCCATGGACACTCACCTCCTCGAGGGTGGGAAGGCTTCTGGTCTCAGCTGCAATACTGTCACCTGGGTAGGTGTTTTTTCCCCATAGGAAAACTGAATGTTTATTTCCACATCATGCATACTAAGTCACATACTAATGAATCACGTGTGACATTATGAATACACTAGTCCATTATGACATTGGCAACCTTTTAAAATTTTACCTCAGCTTCAAAAACCAGAACCAGGCCCTGAAAAGGAAAAAAAAGGTTAGCAAATACACCAAACTGTTTGGCCCCTTTGAACGACCTCCTAGATGGGGCAGGTCTCTCATCCTGACATACTTAGTCTAAAGTTAGCCTGGTCCCAGAAGGTGCAGATAGAGTTCCATGGACTGGCTACCACTAAACAAGCCCAACCAGGCAAAGCTGACTCAGCGCACCCCTACACCACAGGTTAGTAAAATAGCTCCTCTGGTCCTCCTACGCTGGAGCCCACAACCCTGTTCTGCCTGGTAGCAGGCCTTGCTTCTAAATATACTGGGAGCTGTTTCTCACACTGTCCCTGGGTACCTCAGCAGTTGCAATGGTACAGGCCCAGTGCTGTTAGTGCAGGTGTCTCAGTTTGGTGCTCTTTAAAAAAATGAGAGGAAGATGCTCAAACGAACAGCCCCCAAAGGTCATGCATATGCTTAAATAGCTTGATGCAGACCACAAATGCAGGGCATTTGTAAATGGTGCCAGCATGGCTCAGTTGGTAGCATGTCTGACTCTGGATCAGAAGGTTGTGGATTCTAGTCCCACACCAGGATTGGGCTCATACCTAAAATTCTGGCATCCGAGTGTGGTACTAGGGGGGTGCTGTACTGTTGGGGTGTGTTGTCCTTCAGATAAAACATTAAACTGAGGTCACTTCTACCCCTCTCTGATGCTGTCCTGGTGGGTGTCCAGGTGAAAGTAAAAGAACCCAATGCACTTTTTGCAAGGGTAGGTGATTTTCCCCAGTGTTCTGGCTAACATTTCCATTCCCATAAAACTGGTTCCTGCCATTGTCCAAGGCTTTGTGTGGGTGCTGATGTGTGATATGGCTGCTGCTACATGTTCAGTCATTTCACTACCAGTCTAACATTGCTTGTAAAGTGATTTGGGATAAAATATGTATGAAAAGCATTATCGGGGGTTAACCTTAACTTTTTTTTGCAGTAGCCAACTGGGCTAGTGAACCAGAGATTGTACTAGCCCACAGAAGTTTGCAGTAGCCCACAGTCAGTATGGTTAACAGTGATTTGTTAAATGAAAGGCAAATAAAATCACATTTGTCCTGCCAACAGTCTGGACACCTACCAACCGATTTTGCACTGTGCCTTTAACTGCAAACTGCACATACACTATCTCAGCTTCTGTGACTGGAGAGTCAGTGGATCTGTCACTGATGACTGAAATTAACTTTGTTCCCATAATTTTTTCTCATAGTGCCATGCGTTCAACCTCGGCTACATAGTGGATAAAGTTGCAGGCATATTTGTCATTCTGATATGCTGAACTGATATCTAGCTAGCCCTTTCATATCATCAGGGCTGCACATCCACACAAAGTCTGTGACAGGATGTTGTTTCTTAGCAATTGCATGGCATGTGCAAAACAGTTTATCCCAACTGTTAAGCATTACTTCATTCATGTTCTTCAGCATTCCCTCCACGTTACTTGTCCCTGGAGTAGCAGTGCTGGCATCCTTCTTTTCCTTTGCCCTAGCATGAGCTTCACTGATATTATGGGACGAGACAGAGTCAAGCCAGAATTATCTGTACCAAAATGAAAATTATTGTTATTTCCCACCTTATCCAAGTGTATTTCATGTTTGATACACAAATGGCAGAAGATCAGAACTTTTGCACCATCATACCCCAACCAGTCATATTTTTCTAGCCAACATTGCTGGAACCGACGGCTTCGCTTTGTCTTTTCGTACTCAAGATTTTTTATTTGTTTGTCTTCGTCAGCATGCTTTCTATTAATGTCAGCTGGGTGACTGACTTCTTTAATATATTACCAAATTTTCAGAGTTGTAATTAATAAAGTTGTGTCATGAAAAGTGTGTGTGTCTTTTTCTTCTTCCCTTTTTCCTTCCTTTTCCCACCCTGACCACAGATCCCAGAAATGCTTGATTGTCCCAGTTCTATTAAAAAAATGTTCACCAAAAAAAAGTAAGGATAAATTCAACAGCATCAGCCCATACTGTTATTTATTTATTTTTATTCTTTGGCAACCAGGTAACTCCCATTGGGCACAAGACCCATTTACAGGGTGGCCCAGGAATTGACTTGCTTAGGGTCACACAGTATGCAAGTGGAGGCTGTGGGAATTTAAACCCAGATCTGCTGGATATACAAAGTCCATTCACAACCTGTTGCTCTCTCTGTTAAACACTCTCCAGTTTTCCTTTCCATGACAGCCATGTATTCTGATATGCTTTTTCCACCGTCTTGATAACTGAACTATCAGTACTTGTGGTATCCTCAATACTACATTGTGTTCCCTTTACCTCATCAGCTACTGCTGCTTCTTTTCAAATGTCTAAGACATCACATTCCAAAATTTCAGACACACCTTTCCATGCTATTTATTCCAGTGGCCTGTAAAGGTGTAGTTAATATCATGGAATGTTCAGGTTGATAGTATAAAAATGAGAGCAGCAGCTGCTGAGGACTTACTTCGGAGAGAAATAACCAACACAGTGACAAAGGCAATAAATATGCGAAAATTAATTTGAAAAAGTGGGTCTAAAACATACAAGAATATAAGAAAAACAAAAAAGAACCCATCACAGCATATAAAGGTGTAAAAACTGTTTCCTGTCATGGCGGTAAATGACCATACTTAAAATTCAGAGTTGAAAAGATTAGGTTGATTTACTGCTAATGGTCTTAATGGCCATACTTTACACCTCCTAGGCAGACTGGTTTTACAAACAAAGGCCTGTGACTAGTAACATTAGAACTTTTTTGTAACCTGGACATGCATGCAACAGTGAATGATTTGATACAATCAGTTTTAATACTATCTGAGCACTCAAAATGGTCCAGAAACTGTACTACATTTAATCAAAACTGGATGACCAGATAAGGACCCTGAAAACTGGATTATCCGGTCTACAACTGGACAGATGGCAACCCTAGAACTGTGCTGCTCCTGGACACAGTCACAGATCTGCCTGCCATGAGGACTGAGTTAAACAAGGAAAGGAAAAGGAGAAAGGATCTTTACTAGCAAAAAATAAAAGCAGTAGTTAGTATAAAATGAAACAGTTTGCAAATGCACTGCACAGACATCTTTTTTTTCATTTCACTAATGCTAAGGCATCATATACTATAGTTAAACCTCCATGAAAAGGATCTGGCTTTAAATTGAATAAGTTATATTTATGTATTTATTTGTTTATTTATCTATTTGATACCAGGGTTGAGAATGGAACTGCAGCTTTCCACAGGAGGAATTGCACTAGCCTAGCTGGGCAAATAACAGAGATTCTGCACCAGCCCATGGCAATCTGCACTAGTACCCGGGCTAGTAAATGAATGTTAAGGTCGACCCCTGAAAGCATTATATAAATCCTGATTCTTCTTCTAAATCTGATGCAATGCTAAGGGTTTAGCAAGTTCACTAGGATAATTCACAGAGACATTATCACATTTCTTCTGCATTTTTTCTTAAAATTTTGCATGCATACCACTAGTGTGTGGCCAAGATCAGAATCAAACAGTTATAATTCCAGTGCCAAAAAAAAAAAATCTGCTTGAAAGCCTGCAATTCATTTAAGTTCATTCAATTTTCTACTTTTTTACCACTAATGACAAGGTGACCCCCTCACAGGTCAGGTATCTACCCTTTAAATTTTAACATGCCAATATGAGCTGATTCCTAATGAAGTCTCTCTTTTTCTTGTTTGAGCTTGCTAAACCCTTAACATTGCATCAAAGAACAGAAGAGATGCGGCATTCTCCAAATTAGTAAGCTCTCCACTGGCTACCTGTGAGCCTCTTATGAGGCAGAACAACTATATAACAAGCATTTGTCAATGCTGAATGTTCGCCACTGGTATTGCTGTTGTACTAGGTCTTGCTTGTACACATTTTTACTATATATTTACCCAGGACAGAGCAGATGAGATGCAGTATCTCATTTTCAGTGGTGTCCTGCTTTGACACATTGTTAGACTGTAATTATCCAGGATATGGGAAGCTGAGAGGCAATATCTAGTTTTAAGTGGGCTCCCACATTTTGACCCTAGATGTCCAACAGTCTTTTTATGACTTGACGTTATGATCAAGACATGTAGAATTTTTAAAATCCCATCCAAAAGGTGATTTCGCTGTGCGACTGTGGAAACAAGGTTTGGAGGGGATTTGAAAAAAATGACACCTGCCATGTTCAGGAGGTGGGGGGTAACACAAGGGATATGTGAAACATTAGGGGCCAAAATGTACAAAAAAGAAAGTTATGAGTAAATTTTGGAACAATTTGTTTCCTCCTAACTTTGTTGGTTTTTCAAATTTTTACCCCCGATTTTCAACATAATCTTTCTATGACCACTTCTTCTGAGCATGACAGTGTCATTAATAAAACAATGGCTGAAACTTCATTTTGTGCCGCAAGTGTTAAAACACATTTTGGGTAGGATCTGAGAAATAACAACTGTCACATTCATGAGGTGGTGTGAAAAAATGGCTATGTTGAAATAGTTGGGGTCAAAATATTGAAAATGACCACAGTTATGAGTGTGTATTGGAAAATTGCAACATACATTCATAACTTTGTTGTTTTCTCATATTTTTACCTAAAATGTTCAACATAGCCTTCTTATGACTCCACATAACCTTCTTATTAGCCCACCTCATGAACAATTGTGGAGAACATTTTCAAATCCTGCCCAAAAGGTGATTTTGTACCGCAAGCCTGAAAACACATTTTGGCCGAGATTTGAAAAATGACAGCTATCACATTCATGAAGTGCTGTGAAGAAATGGCTGTGTTGAAAATTTGAGGCCAAAAAATTGAAAATTACCCAAGTTGTGAGCCTGCATTTGTAAATTTCCAAGGTGGCTCATAACTTTGTTGTTTTTTAATATTTATACCTCAGATTCTCAACATAGTCTCCTTATTACCCCATATCACGAACGAGGGCAGAGAAATGTTTCAGCTGCTACCCGAAAGGTAATTTTGTGCAGTGACTCCAAAGTCACCTTTTGGGATGTGAAAACACATTTTGGCCAGGATTTGAAAAATGACAGCTGTCACTTTCACGAGGTGCTGTGAAGAAATGGCTGTTTTGAAAATTTGGGGTCAGAATGTTGAAAATGAACTAAGTTACGAGCCAGTATTCACAAATTTTAATGTAGGCTCATAACTATTGTTTTTTTTTTTATATTTTTTATGCACAATTTTCAACATAGCCTTCTTATGACCCATAAGGATAATACAAGGAGGGCGGAGGTACTTTGGGTCACACTGGGGATGGTGAATGCAGTGGCTATTTACATTGGAGTGATCTACAGACATCCAGCATGGGGGGGGTGATAAAGTTCTGATGGAAGACATTCAAAAGATGGCAAATACAGGTGAGAGGCTGCTGTTGGGGGACTTCAATCTGCCTGATATTGAAGTATCCCAGCTGCACCTTCAGCTAGAAGTAGGGACAGGGGTGATCCTCAAGCAACTAGTAGGACCTACTTGAGAGGGAACAATATTGCACTGTATACTCACCAATGGGACAGTGTTGCAGACGTCATAGTAGGTGGTCACCTGGGGACCCGTGATCACCATATGGTGTGGTTCAGTACAAGAACTGTGGTGGGATAGACCTGCACAAAGGCAAGGGACAACTTTACAGAGATGGGGGAATGAATGCCTCAGAGGTGCCGGGGGGATATGGGTGGAGTGGAGTGTAGAAATAGTGGGCAAGAACAAAAGGGGCCATGGTGAGGGCAACAAACCTGTGCATCAGGCAAGTTAGCAAAAGTAAGAGGAAAGATAGGCCACTATGGTTCCCAAATGAGGTGGATAGAAAGGTTAGGGCAAAAAATTTAGTATTCAGGAGATATAAGCAGTCACAGAAGGAGGAGGAGGATAGAGAGGTATATCAGGAGAAGCAGAGGGAGGCAGGGAAAGCAGTCAGGTGCTCGAAAGTGCAAACAGAGGAGAAGATAGTCCAGGCAGTAAAGAAAGGGAACAAGACTTTTTTTTCGATTTGTAAATGAAAGGAGAAAGATCAGGGGAAGGATAGTAAGATTAAAGGGGGGAGGTGTGTGGAAGGGGACCAGGAAAAGGCAGTCATCCTGAACAAATACTGTTGTTCACTGTTCACAGTAGAAGAGAAAGGCATGAGACAACAGATTAGGGGGTTGGCGCTTCAGGGGAAGGGAAGGGAAGTGGACACAAGTCCATTTACATCGGAGAGAATCATGAAGGAACTTGTAAATCTGAAACTGGACAAGTCAACGGGATACATCCCAGGATACTGAAGGACCTTGGGGATGTGCTAGCTGCACCTCTGACTGTCCTGTTCAACCACTCACTGAAGATGGGAGTGGTTCTGGAGGACTGGAGGAGGGCTGATGTGGTCCCACTTCACAAGAGTGAGAGCAGAGAGGCGGCTGTAAATTACAGGCCGGTGAACCTAACTTTGGTGGTGGGGAAATTAATGGAATCACTACTAAAGGAAGGGATTGTGGATTATCTTGAAATCAGTGGCTAACAAGATCCAAGGCAACATTGATGCTCAGTAGGGAGGTCATGTCAGACAAATCTGATAGATTTCTTTCACTGGGTGTCCAGGGAGGTAGATCTGGGTGGAGCTGTGGTTGTGACCTACCTAGATTTCAGTAAGGCCTTCAATACCGTTCCACATAGGAGACTTGTAAACAAGATAAACAGTCTGGTAGTGGGTTCAAAGGTGGTGAACTGGGTAAGAAATTGGTTTGGGGATAGGAGACAGAGGGTGGTGGTAAATGGAGTCCACTCTGGGGAAGGGACAGTGACCAGTGGGGTGTCACAAGGATCAGTGCAGGATCTGGTCCACTTTAATGTCTTTATTAGTGACATTGCAGAGGGCCTAGAAGGGAAGGTAAGCCTTTTTGCGGATGACACAAAGATCTACAATAGAGTAGACACTCTGAGGGGGTGGAACAAATGAACAGTGATATAAGAAAACGTGAGGAGTGGTCAAAAGTGTGTCAGCTGAGATTCAGTGTGAAGAAGTGCAAGGTCATGCACTTATTGCACATAAACCCAGGGATGGAGTACAAGATGGGGGGAGTGGAACTGATGACCACCAAGCAGGAAAGGGACCTGGGAGTAATCATTTCTGACAACCTAAAGGTGGCAAAGCAGTGTGACAAGGCAGTGGGGAGAGAGGAGTATCAGCAGAAGAAAGAGGGAGGTAGTTATACTGCTGTATAAAACATTGGTAAGACCTCACCTGGAATACTGTGTTCAGGTCTGGAGACCACATCTTCGAAGGGACATAGAAAAGAGGGGGTTCAGAGGAGAGCAACTAAAATGGTGTTAGGCCTGCATCAAAAGCCCTATGAGGAGATGCTAAAGGACCTCAATATGAATACTCTAGAGGAAAGGAGGGAGAGAGGGAATATGATAGAGACTTTCAAATACCTCACGGGTATAAATAGGGTACAAGAGGAAAGCATTTTGCAGAGAAAAAGGTGCTCAAGAACAAGGGGGCATGCTATGAAGCTTGACGGGGGTAGATTAAGGGGAAATGTTAGCAAATACTTCTTCACAGAAAGAGCGGTGGATGCTTGGAACAACCTCCCAGCAGAGGTGGTTGAAGCAAAAACTGTAATGGGTTTCAAGAATGCATGGGATAGGCATAAGGGAATTTTATTAGTTTGGAATGGGGAGGGTTAAGCCAGAGACCAAGCAGGATCTGTGGTATTACTGTAGGTAGGGAATATGGGCAGACTGGGTGGGCCAAGTGGTCCTTGTCTGCTAGCAACTTCTATGTAATCTATGTATGACCCCGGCTCATGAACAAAGGTGGAGAACATTTTCAACTCTTGGCGGTAAGGTAATTTCATGCAGTGACCATAAAATCACCTTTTGGGACATATTTGCCTAATTTGACTGCCATTGCTCATGAGGTGGGGTCCCAAAAAAGGCATGTTGAAAATTTGGGGTAAAATATTCAAAAATGGCCAAATTATGCCACTAAGTTCAAAACCCCGTTGAAATACATTGAATCACATGCCTGATTTCCTCAATTTGGGGTCCGACTTTGAAGAGTGAAGATGTGTCTGAGGTTCACAGAGGATTACTGCATTGGACCCCTGGCGGCTTAGTAAGGGCTTGTGGTTGTGTGGAGGGGGTGGGTGCTGAGTGGGAGGGTCAGGTAGTGGGACAGTAACGGCAGCAAAACATTGATAGTTTTCTTTTTTATAGGGTTTTAAAAAAATTATGAGGGATGGTTTTCTTCATTTCAGGTGGTGACACTGGGGGATTGGGCACCCCCAGTGTCAGTTATATGTTTGTGGGAGAAGTGAGGGGTGGTGGGTGCTGAGTGGGAGAGTCAAGTGGATGGACATTAAAGGTGATGGCAGAAACAGACATGATAGTTTTATTTTTACAGGGTGTATATATATATATGTATGTGTATATATATATATATATATATATATATATATATATATATATATATATACACTGTATATTATGGTAGCACAGTAGTGCTACCATAGTTAGGATTGAGAACCATTTATATGTTAAACCTAATATTTTGCACCTTAATAACTTTGCAACTGTTCAACGGATTTGCCTGAAATTTGGAATACACGATCAAGAACCATAGATCTTGGGATCTGCCAACTTTCTTACTGTTTGGATATATGGCTGCGGAGTTATTAAGCATGATCTGCATGCATGTTTACGCTTTTTTGGAATAATTCTTTGGTAGTCTCTAGAGGTCGCACAGTTTACATGACCGGTCCGAAATCTTCAGGGAACATGCGGCTGGGGTCCCCGATGTGCCTTTTGAAGATTTTGTGAAAAAATATTAAATGTTTCAAAAGTTATTCAAAAAACAAGTTCTCATTATAAGTTAATGGGAAAAGATAACAAAAAGTTCGACAGTGTCGCAAATGCAGTTTTCACTTTCGCAAATGGCGCTTTTACTGTCACAAATCCGCCATTTTGTTTTCAGTTGGTCATCAGAAAAATGCTTGGCATTTAAATTTGGGACCCTCTAGCAACCTAATTCTTTTTGTATTCACCTAGTCGGACCCTGAGGATGCTAGGCATGTCTTTATTTTGGGGTTAAACACCCCAGAAATATGTTTTTCAGATTTCTGGAAAAAGTACTTTCGCACTTGCGACAGTGTCAAATGAATTTGCGAAAGCTTTCGCAAAGTTCGACAGTACTTTTCCAGGCTGTGTGAAAATGACAGCAATTCTTTGGCACCCTGCTGCAAAAGAACGGTTTGGTCTTTTGGGCTGAAATTTGGAAGGAACGCAGCCAAAATCTCACAGATGTGCCTTTCAGTGAAAAAATATTACAGAGTGGAAAAGTTATGGCACTCCAAAGTTGACACTTTTTCCCATAGGATAACATTACGGCATCCGCCGCATTATAGGAATCCTTTGCCGCCCTGCTGCAAAATAATGGTTTGGTCTTTTGGTTTGAAATTTGGAGAGAAGAAAGCCAACATCCCACAGGTGTGCATTTTACTGGTTTGGTGAAAAAATATTACAGGGAGCGAAAGTTATGGCACTCCAAACTTCTCTTTTTTCCCCATAGGATAACATTACGGTGTTCGCTGCGTCTTTCAGGGCCCGTATCTCGGAAACGGTGCGAGATACGGACTTTTCATCAGAAAATACTTAGCCCCCACACAGGGGCTAAGTAAAAAACTAGCTAGGAAAGTTCTAAATCATATGACTTTTACATTTTTTTCTACGTCGTACGGTTCCTGAGATATAAGCAATTTATTATTCCAACTCCTCATTTTCTGCTCTGAGACCCATTATTATGCATACATTCTTTGTACTCACTTCTCTATGCAACTTTTAGGGAAAACTAGCCTGTACACTTACATTACTGTTACCCTTACCACTTCTGCTTGCGGTTCTGTAACCGTTTCACTTACTGTTCCCGTCTATGGCACCAGGTGCGTTACCCTTCGCGTTTCCATTTGTGCTTGTGTTTGTGTTATTTTAACCATTTCTGTCTACAGTACTGTTTATATTTCTGTTCTGCTTTGTGTCACCATGTGCATTACCATTTGCGTTTGCGGGCACCGTGTTACTATGTGACAAGACGTCATGTGGCGGGACCCGCGCTCCCGCCGCCGCAGTACATTCACTATTTCTCATTATACTTCTCAAAAAGAAGGGAAATTAGAGGCAAAAACTCAATTTAATGCACTAGTTAGGGTTGTTCCACAGCGACAAAGCAAGAAATTCGGTGTTATGGTTGAAATCCCCTTGGACCTCCGCCACACCCGACTGGCATCGGGTGCGTGCTAGTTGTTGGTCCCAACTCTCACCCCATTCTCCTATACCTCTGCTTCTTCACACATCTGATGGGTGAGAGTTAGCCGCTAACCCCAACGCGCACCCCGATGCCGTGGGGTACAGGGGGCTTTCAGCCCAACACCGAATTTCCTCGCTTTGTCGCTGTGGAACAACCCTAACTAATGCATTAAACTGAGTTTTTGCCTCTAAAATATATATATATATATATATATATATATATATATATATATATATATATATATAAAACTATGAGGATGGTTTTCTTGATTTCATGTGGCAACACTGGGATTGGGCACCCCAATGTTTGGGGGTGGGTGCTGAGAGGAGGGTTGGTGGGTGTGCAGTTACAGGCACTAACAGCAAATGTTACCGATGGATGGATTTCTTTGTTACAGGGTGTAATTCCTCAGCAGGCCGATCATGACAGATCAGCTGTGCTTGTTGTGCAGCGTAGATCAAAGGAAAGGGTCGACCTATGATTGGGTCTGCTCTTTCTTTGAAATACACAAAGTTTCAGCCCAGCATGCCAGAATACTGTCATGATCAGCCTGGCTGATGATTGGTGTGACACTGACAAGCCCCTTGCAGACCACTTTGCATTGGACTGACAATGTCACACCTCTCAAAACCCACTCTCCTAACAACGTTTGCTGCACGTGTGCGCTAGGCAAACATAAAAAATACAGCTAGAGAATGGTTTCCACTCAAGAAAAATAGAGAAAGCAGTGGGACTTAAGCTCATATTGGCATGTTAAAATTTAAAGGGTAGCTACCTGACCTATGAGGGGGTCACTTTGTCATTGGGGGTAGACTAATCACGATATGGGCAAATGATGAGACCAAGAATCCCTTTAAAATGTTAAAATGATGGAATGAAGACAGAAAGTAAGAAAATGGAATTGACTTAAATGAATTGCAGGCTTTCAAACAGCTTTCTTGGGGGGATCGGGTACCTGGTACTATAACTGTTTGATATTTGTAAATCTGGCCTGATGGCCAACTTGAAACACAAAATCTCTCAACTGAAGTAACACAAAAATGGGGTTTCCCCCATCACAGGGGCACACTGCAGTGTACTCACAGTTATCCCAGACCAGCTGGCTTCTCCTGGCACTGTAGATCCCTGGATCATTGCTCTATTGGGGTGTCTCCATCTCAGCAAGGTTCCCTCTTTAGACCTTAGTCTCAGGCTAGTGGCTGTCTCTTGGCTTCCTCCTTGAGGTTCAGTTGGTTCTATCTCTTGCTGCCTCAGCTGCTGAGGTCTCATGCTGACACACATGTCCTGGCTTCCAAATCCTCAGAGTGGCGCAGTCCGACACCTGGATGTACTACGGGAACCTGAAGCAGCTCTGAATTTCCACTTCTTGCTCCATGCTGTGTCAGCATCATCTCGTGCTGGCTAGCAAGTGATTGCCACTTTTACCTGAAATGGGATTTACAGCAAAACTCATAGTTCATCTCTCAGATTCTGAAATAGTAAACCTCAAACCCTCCCTGGGCATACAGGTTCAGCTTGAACTAAGGTCTCTGGCATATCTCCCAGCCTCCAGCACAGTCCCATTCTTTTATCTGTGATTTTAGGGCAGCTCCCATTGGTCCAACTTTCTGCCACTCTAGAAACTTGACAACCTATAGATTATCTGAAAGGACACAATTATTTATAGTCCATCCTTACACAGAGGTCTTCAGGAGCATTCTTCAGGCTTCCAGACCCCTGATTGGCTGTTCAGCAGGGTCAGGGGTCACAAGAGGATGGTGGCCATGGCGTCCTGGGGCACTAGCCTTAATAGTGCTATTTTCTAGAACTCCTTCCCTGACTTACAGCTCCCACCTTCCTAGTTCAGGTGGCAGGGGTAGGAAAAGGGTTGACATTTATGGCAGTCCTTTGTTGGCAGCAGCCACCACCTTTGATCTCTACAATGAGCGCAGTCCCTTTTGCACTGTCCCTGTGTAACTCTGGTATTGGAATGGTGCAGGCCTAATAGTGTTGCTGCAAGCTGGCCAATTTGGTGCTCTTTAAAACAATGAAAAGAAAAGTAAAGAAGGTCCAGAGGAGGGCTACAAAGATGATAGCGGGTCAGCAGGGTAAGGCATATGAGGAGAGGTTGAGGGCACTGAACATGTACTCCCTGGAAGACAGGAGAGAGAGAGAGCGAGAGAGAGAGAGAGAGGAGGAGGGACATGATTGGGACCTTCAGGTACTTGAAAGTGATAAATAAGGTTGATAAGTAGAGTCTCTTTAAGCTGAGTGGCAATCATAACATGAGGGGGCACAGTCTTAAGCTGGAGGGTGGGAGGTTTAGGAGGGAGATCAGGAAGCACTTCTTCACAGAGAGGGTGGTGGACACTTGGAATGTGCTGCCGGAAGAGGTCATCTCATTGAAGACAGTAGGCAGCTTTGAGAGATGCTGGGATAGGCATAGAGGGAAGGTAAGGATCATTGGTTGGGAGGATGGGAGGAGTGGGGAGGGAGGGCAGGGACATTAGCTCAAGCTGTGGACCCTGCAACATGAGCAGACTTGATAGACCAAATGGCCTTCTTCTGCTGGCTTCTTCATATGTTCTTATGTAATGACAGCAATATGCTCAAATTAACTACTCCCAAAGGCAAACTGGCTCCAGAATAAGGGGCTCCCAGGTAAACCCAGTACTTAGGGGAAGGGATTACACAAGCAACAGTCTTTCCTAAAAATGTCTTGGAAAACAATTTGGGTCACGTAACAACAATCCCATTTTACAACCAACAGATATACATAAAAACAGCTTTGCAAACAGTTTAGGTTCACTTAACAACAAGGACATTATACCAAAACATTACACAATAAAAAAAAAGAAACATTTAAATTCAGTTTTCAAAAGATTATTGCAATATAGCAAACAGCCAGCATGAATTTACTTTACACATGCCCCATAGGGGGGTTGGGGGACAATAGATTGAATTTGCTGCTGTAGAAGGAGTCCAAACAGATGGTTAGTCTAGAAACAGTCTGTCTTCATGGATTCAATAATCAGGTTGATTATGTGTCATTTTCTGTAAAATATTCTGTTAAAAATTAGTTTTGCATTTACTTTGTCTAACTAACCATTTTTTTAATCTTTTTATTCTATAGATTCTGCTGATGTGGACAGGCATAATTTTTCCTGACCCCTGCATAGGCGTAACTGGTGTTGGTGCTATTGGTGGTGGTGGGGGGTCCTGGGTGCTCAGGAACCCCCCTCCCATTTGCTTCCATTATCTTTTCATAAAAAAAAAAATGTTTGCACACCAAGATTAAAAAATGGAATTTCTTTAGTGGAAACCCCCGGTTCCCAAATCCTGGCTATGGTCTGGGATGCTATCCTAACCTTCTATCCCAGCACTATAGCTCACTTTTTTTCCTGCAGGTAGATTGGATCAGTGTCTTAATTAATTATGGAAATGTATTCTATAATGAAAATAGAATGCATAATTTGCAGTATAGCGTAGATTAGTTTACAATCTTGAACATTTATGTGTTGTACTACCACAATAGGCAGCGTCCATAAGAACCTTGATGTTGGTGTGATGTGTTAACTATATAAAACCGTTTTTTGAACATTATTTAACCACCATGTGCAGTGAATGTTTATGTTGGTAGGCAGAGATAGGGGTTTCATATTACTTTTGGTTTTCAATTTTGATCCATTTTTTTCTCTTATTTTTAATACTACTGTTTTTTATGTCCCCCCAATTTTTCTTGAAATCCACATCTCTTCATCAGCTCTGCCTCCTTTTATCAATAGAAATGCTGCATCTTTTGTCATTTAAAATGAGAAAATTAGAACCTTAAGATTATTCTACGTCTGTACTTTTTTTATTTGCAAAGGAAATGTTGTGATGCATATTCAATATCGTAAACAGTCATGTATATAATGGTTGCTGTTTGTGTTTGAAGGCTCACCCCCTGATGAAGACCTTGGTGGTCGAAATGCCAAGGCTTTGTTCGTACTCAGAAACAATTAAAAAGCCTTGGCTGTGGATACGACTTGCTGTCTAATTCCTCGAGTGCAGTGCGGTATGCTTGTGTTCTGTATGAACTTACCTTACAAATGCCAGGGTTTTCAAACAGCTTCCAAACAGAAAGGAAAGAACATTGCTGAGGAATGGAGCACTCACACAGTACTGAAGCTGATAGTTCATTCAAATTTTGATACAGGAACAGGATCACTGGGGTTACCCAATTTTCAGTCTTGTCCTATGTACTGCAAAATTACGTTTAATAATGGACATTGCGATAATTAGTACATCCTTCAGTATAAAATAGTATGCATTTTCATACATTTAAGTTACACTGCATTGAGATTTATGACCCCCCCACAAAAAAGGAGAATTGTGGATCAGAAGATACAGTCATAAACCCATCCAGGGTTGTTCACATTTAAACTGGAGCCCATAAAAAATAAAATACTATGCCGGTCCATTGGTGCAGAGGGCCGATTCGCTGGGTGCCTCACCTACCATCTCATTGGTGACCCCAGTTCGGAAAGGAACCAGGGTCACTCAGGGGCCAGCCGGGGGAAGGAGGGTTGAGTGTCCATTGACAGCTCACCTCCTTCGGGGAGGGTGGACAGTGCCAGTTGTGGACTGGTCACCACCTAGCAGTGGCTGGGTGGCATGGCAGTGACATCTTCCAGTTGGCTGGGCACAGGCGCTGAGTGCATGTGACATCCTTATGGCATGTGCCTGCACCATAAAACATGTGTCAGCCTGAGGAATGGGGAAGAATGGAGATGAAATGGGGAAAAAAAGCATATGCCATGGTCGCCTTACCTGATGGCAAATCAGAGCTCTTGGACCTCTCCCCATGTAGATCTCCACTGGCAAGACAGTGGAAGGGGAGTGGCTGTTAGGGTTGTGGCCATCAGGATACCTGACGAAAGGTGTGGGTGGCCAAAGAGCTTGATAAAAAAACATAAAGTCCAAATAGAAGGTTTTACAAAAATATAAGAAATTATAAAAAAACCCAACAAGATTAACTGGAGCATTTGTAAAGCATGTCATTAACTTATTTAAAGTTTTTACAAATTTTTAACCAGAGTTGGAATGTGAATTTCCATAGGTAGATTGTTTCAGGTTTTAGCAGCAGCAAATGTGAATTTTATTTTGCCGTATCTGGGACCCTATTCTTGGAATAACTAGGCCACTGTGTCATGTCTCTAGTTTGTGTTTTGAGTCTGTTTTGAATAAAAGGTAAGGTAAGTAAGTAAGCCTTTTATTTGGTAGCTGTAGCCCAGCTGTGGGCACAACACATTACCAGGATGGATATAAAGGGTGCAAGTGTTGAGGATCTCCTACATGGCCAGAAAATAAAATCTGTTACTAGGACAAGTGCATGTATAGCCTAGCCCTGCTTCAAGGTTCTTAAATGTGTTCTGCAATGTTCAACAGAATACATTATGTTTTCCTGTTTATGCAATATGTTCATACTAAGTGACACTATGTCTAGCTACCAGCAATGCACCTTCAATTGCCTATTGGTTGGGTGGGTCCCTGTGCAGTGTTTCCCACCTGCTAAGGGCATATTGATAGGGGCTGCAGACTACTAAAAGTAGATCAAGTTTTTGGTTCCCCAGTCCAGGGTACCATATGGCAGTTTCCAGCTTTAAGACCTAAGGGTGTGTTTCTCTGGCTGCAACCAGCCGGAGCGTGCCTGCAGGTCCAGAGATGGTGGAAGGGTCCCTGGGTCTGGTTGCCACTGGTCCTCTCTAGTGCGGGTCTACAGAGTCTTGGGCTCTAGCCAGCGCTTGAGTTCAGGAACAGTGGGGTCCTGTTGGAAACTCATCCTCAAAGAGGGTCTACTTATGGCATGTGGCCCATCTGTCCTGTGTTTCGTGTGTGGTGGAGGGTATGGCAGGTGGACTATACTGACAAGAGATGCCAGCCTGAAGCAAGAGGCCTTCTCTGTGTGATGGTGGAAGATCAGAGCAGCCAGCACTGAGGTTGAGAACCCAAGGGGTAAGGGATGGACCCAGTTGGTATGGTAAACCACTGTTTGCAGAGACAGCTGAGTAGTCTACCTCATGTTCTGTGCAATTGTATGTTCTGAAGGGTATATCCCTTCTTAGCCCCTTTGTCAGGCAGCAGCGGTACTCCCGTGCCATGCAGGGTTGGGTATAGCTCAATCCCTTAGTCTTTCTCGTGGAGGTGAGTGGGGTACCATAATGTAACTGCTATATTCCTGTAGTGTCACCAAAAAGGAAATGGGGCAATGTGTCACCAGAATAAAGTATTGGGCTGGAGTAAATGGGAAGTGAGCTGTAAATATGTTTAAGGTAATTAAAGGTGCAAATGAGAATCAAACTCATAGTAAGCTAGCTGTTGGGGTGTGTACACTAACTGTGATCATGTCAAATAATGACTGTGATTGATGATGATTTGAACTGGGCCCAAACCCAGACCTGCAGTGGCAGTTTCCCCACCTCAAGCTGTGTCATGCCCTGTGTAGGAGTGATTTTCCTGCTATGGGTACAATGTTAAAACTGGCAGTAAAACACAAATAGAGTTGTGTTTTCCAGTTTAAATAAATTTGGCCTTCCCCAAATTGCCTTGCAGGGACACTAATGTATACAATGTAGAGTGTAAAGTAAGGTCTATTTTTTGACCGACATATGTGGCCCCATTTACCCCTGTGCCAAAAGGACAAAAGTGAAGATTATGAAGGCTGCTGCTGCCTAGGTGAATTATGGGTTCAGTGTAAGCTAATCTGTGTCAAAAGAGGAAGATATGCAGCACACCACTCATGGTGCCCAGGTTGTACTGACATGCAAGGCAGAAGGGCTGTCATGGATCTCCTTTATCCTTAAGTGCAGAGGCCATCGTATAGAGAAGGTAAGCAGTCTTCCAACGTAGGGCATGTCTTTCAGATGAAACATTAAACTGAGATCTCATCTGCCTGTTCTGATGGTTGTTCAGGTGGATGTTAAAGATCCCATAGCACTTCTTGAAAACAGTAGAGGAATTTTTATTGAAAGCACACCAACATACACATCACAAAACTTCAGTAATTACAATCAATCAAAAGTAAAAAAGACAATGATATACTAGTGAAATTAAGATTATTACAAACTCTCTTTTTTTAAAACAAAAGGCATATTCCTAAAACAATTTAGCAGTTAACTAAATTCATTATAACCATGTGAATCTATTCCATAGTTTTGAAAAAAGTTTCTTATTTAAACATTGTGCTTCATTTCCTCTAATTTTAATAATATTTTGGTGAATTATTTGGAATAATTGATTTTGTGTGTAATTATTTGCTGTTGAATTGTGAACCTGCACCTACTCTGCCATATCCAGTATTTGAAAATAGCAAAAATTATTCTGAGAGTACTTTTATTATAGCTCACCCATGGGGAAGAAAAAATTCCGAGAACTAAAACCTCATATGTCAGTAAATGGAACGGTGAGGGACTCCACATTTTCTTTAGTAAGTTCCAAAATTCTATGATATATGGGCAATCAAAATATAAATGTGACATGGTTTCTAGCTCCGTTTTGCAACATGGTCTAGGACAGAAATGCTCTGTTATCTATTTGTGTTTCAAATTGTTTTTGACATTTAATTTCCCACAAGATGCTAATCATACCACATCCCAAAGATTTTCAGGTATATGTGATTCTGTCAACATGAGACATATTTGCCTTTTTTCTACCTCTGTTTTACCATCAAAAGGGTCACATGTGAAGAAAGTGTCCACAATCCAATTGCACGTTTTCTGAGATTGTAAAAATCAGGGACACTTTCGTGATTTTCCAAGTTTTTAATTTGTCAAAACATAACTTTAGATATATTGGAAACCCTATAATTTTTGTTATTCTGGGAATGTGGTCTGTTTTTTCCCATTTCTCCAATAATTCCATTATTTGTAGTAAGATCCATTTACCCCCAAATAGGCATATTTCCAGATAACAACGATCTTATATTGAAAAGAAAAACAACATACCAAAGAAAAACACCGCTGGAGTTATCATTCCCAAACCTTCTTGTTTTATAGGTAAATATGTTATTCCACTTTTCATGGAGCTTAATCTGCTTCCCCAGAAACAATGACAAAAAAAATCCAGACATTGTTGTTTCCAAATTTTTGGGAATGGGAAAAATGTTACTAAGGAATACAAACATTGGAATAAGATATGTTTTAATTAAATACATTATTTTTTTTGCTCATTGCCAATTTTTGCCAATGCAAGATCCGTTGTTTTGCTTTCTCTAAAAGTAAGTTCCAATTATAGTGAGCCACGTCCTGTGTCCCAAAAAGATGCCTAGTATTTTGCAAGGGCCTGTTACTGTAGGGACTCCCATACTCTGCATGAGATCTGCAGTTTCCATTTTACCAATAAGTAGACAGAAGCTTTTAGTGTAGTTAATTTCTGATCCTGTAGTTTGAGTAAATTGGTCCAAAATATTTTTGACAGCTGAGCTAGATGATGAATCTGGGAGTATAAGACATAAATTGTCAGCGTATGCGATAGTGCTAATTTCAGATACGTCTTTTCCAGAGGTTATCCCATTTATTTGAGGATCCTTATTTAACTTTCTAATTAGAGGATCTATGGTTAAAATGTACAAGAGGGGGCTCAATGGGCACCTCTGCAGTAAACCTAGTTTAATCAGGATTGTTTGCCCAGTCCATCCATTCAATAAGGGGATAATTGAAGCAGTACCATAGCACATTTTTAACCAATAAATAAAAGGGGGTGGAAAGCCATATCTCTGTAGATGATGCCATAAATATTTGTGAGCTACTTTGTCAAAAGCTTTTGACTGATCCAAACTAATCAAAATTCCACTATCTGTTGATATACAAAATTGTATAATTTCCCTCAAACTGATTAAACTATCTGTAATTGTTCTACCTGGTGCAGAGCATGACTGGGCTAAGTGTATGATGTCTGGGAGAACAGTTGTGAGCCTAATGTTTGGTAATTTAAAAAAATATCTTAAAGTCCATATTTAGCAAAGGGATGGGTCGCCAATTTTTTAAAATTTGTTTTATCCCTTTTTTATGCAGTAGGATCAAAATACTTTTATTCATATTTTCTTGTATTTCTGCACTTTGAAAAATAGAATTGAATACCTCTAGCATTTCATTTGGTATTAATGACCATATCCATTTATAAAATTCTGTTGCTAAGCCGTTTTCACCTGGGGCAGTATTTAATCTTAAATCTTGTATGATTTTCCCTAGTTCTTGGTTGGTAAAGGGTGAAACCAGTTCTGTTTTTTCTGAGTTAATAAGCTCAGAATATTTTCATCTGTAAGCCATTGTATCATTTGCTTAGTATTTGTGAATTCTATGCCAAACATTTGTTGTGCATATTTATTTATTTCATTTAAGATATTCGATTTGGCATTCACCAGATTTCCTGCATCAGTTCTGAGGCGTTCCAGTGATTTATTTTGAACCTTTTCCCTATAGTTCTCATAAGGGTTTATTTTAAATGAATTGCCTTGTGTCTTAAATCTTTGTTCTAATTTGAGAGATTTTACCCTGTCATATTGTACTTTCTGCATTTCCTCTTTTATAGCTTTAATCTGCTCTATTGTTCCTGGGTTATTTTGTGTTGAATTGTGAAACCTTTGCAGCTTCTCTCTTAAATCTCTGTATTTTTGTTGTTTATTTTTACTTCTCTCCCAGGAGATTTTATTAAAAAGATACATAAAATCTTTTTTTTTTTTGTAGCCATCCACCACTTTAAGGGGGACTCATATAGAAATTTCCCTGACGAGGTGCTGTAAGTAATTCTGCTAAGCTGGCAAAACATTCTGGTTCCTCCGGTGTTGAAGTATTCAGTCTCCATAGCCCTTTTTCCTTAGCTGTTTCTGTGCAATCAGACAATTTTATATTTATCAGGCAGTGATCAGAAGTAGCTACTACTTGTGTGTCAGATTTTTGGATGGGGATGTTTTTTGATATAAATCAATAATCTATCCTCATTGTTAGAGTTCCTTTAAAAAAATATGTTTGGGGTTAGAAAAGGTTGCTGCCTGTGCATCTATTAACTGAGCTTGTGAGATTAGTTTTTTTAGTGATTGGGCATCATGAAATATTTTCTCCATCTTTATCCCTCTGTCTGATTGTAAAAGGCCACAATTAAAGTCACCTCCTAATAATACTGATCTGAAGGTAAATAGATAAGGTTGAATTAGGTTAAGAAGCTCAATGTGAAGGGCCTTTGTTTGGGGGAGTGTTTACTGTACATTAACTAATCTAAACACTTGGTGAAAGAGCACGTTGTCCATGAGCAATGCTCTTCCAGGGTGAATCTCAACTATTTTCAAAACCCTAATATCTTTATTATTGATACAGATCCCTAACCCACAACATGCCTCCTCACCCAAGGACCAATACGCTCTTCCCCAAACCCACTCAGTGGTTGCTGTACCAGTCTCATTTTTTAAATGTAAACAGGTGTCCTGAAAGAAAAAGACATCATACCGATTGTGTTCAAACTCTGCAAATGTAGCTTTCCTCTTTTTCTTAGTCTTGACACTATTTATGTTTAATGAGGTTAAAAAAAGTGTAAAGGGGACAGGTATTTTAGATGAAAGACATGGAAAATCAGCCTGTCTTTATGATCTCTGACCTAGACATGGTTCCCCATTGTTTTTTCTTTACCTCTGTTTTTGCTGAGGGGTGATTCTCATTCTCTGAGGAAGGGTCTATTTGGGATGAGGTGTCTGAAATTTATCCCATTTCTGTATCTCCCCACTGAGGAGCTTTGAATTTATTTTCCAAAGGAATGTTTGATTTTGTGGTGGGTTTGTTCTGTTTTCCTTTTCCTTTAGGGACTGTCTGAAACTTGCCTACATCAGGGGAAGGTATATTTAATTCTGGTCCTAGGGAATTTTCAGGGTTGGAAAGAATGGGAGTTGGAGAGGGTTCACTCTCTACCGGCACCTGTGCGGCGGGGGGGTTCTGGAGTAGGTGGTTCCGGATTTGAGAGACTGGTTATTTGGTTTTGTGGTGGGTCTGGACCAGGGGGATGGGACTTAGTCTGTGGAGCTCGATGAGTTGCTTTGTTAATATAAAAGTTATGCTCCACAAAGTCTGCAGGTGAGGTATTGTTAGAGGCCCCCATGCAAGAGGTGAATGTATGTCCTTCCTCTTCACATAAATTGCACTGTGGAGTGAATGTACAGTGTATCCCTGGATGTCCCAAAGAACCACACATTGTGCATTTAATTTGATCACAGTTATTACTTAGGTACTTGGGAGACCCACATTTATAGTACAATTTGGGTTGACCTGGATAAAACAATATACCTCTGTCTCTCCCCCCAAAAAAACTACTCAGGGGATATTGTATACCTGTCTTTGTGTGCTCTAGCTAGGTTCATATAGGTTCATAGAAGTTTACGAGCACAGTAGGCAAATGAAAAAGATGCCCTTTATTGTACTCACCACCCATATACCCTATGGGTGGAATTAAAATTTCTTTTCCCCCCAAAAAATCATCTAATCTCTGCTTAAATGTAGTTAAATTAGTACTATTAACAACACTTTCAGGTAAGTTATTCCACATTCCCACAACTCTTTGTGTATAGGAAAGACTCCTTTTTGTAGATATACATTTCTCACCTACGAGTTTATAACTATGACTCCTGGTCGATTTAAGGTTGGAAGCTGTTGTTAATCCTATTGTTGTTTTTAAATAATCATCTTTTAACGTTTGAAATACCAAACATAAATCTCCCCTTATTTGTCGATATTTAACAGAAAAAAGTTTTAATTTTTTTAGTCTTTCTTCATAACTTTTATTATGTAAAGTTGTAACTTTCTTGGTGAATCTATGCTGTATACCCTCTGCTAGTTTTAAACCCCCAATAGATGTAGGGGCACAACATTGGGAACAGTATTCCAGATGAGGATGCACCAAACTGGTGTAAAGTGGCATACTTACTTTAGAGTCTCTACTTTTGATATTTCCCAAAATTGAACTGATAATTTTGTTACATTTTTTAACTTTAATTATATTATTTCTATCAAAAGTTAAATTTTTGGAGATTATAACTCCCAAATCTTTTTCTTCAGTAATACTCTTTAATAAAATATTGTTTAAAGAATAGTCAAAAGCATATTATTTTGCCCAAATGTAAAACTTTGCATTTGTCTACATTGAAAAACATTCCGTATGCATTTGCCCAATTTGATAGATTATTTAGATGTTTTTGCATTAAACACTTATCATACATAGAGCTTATCAAACTACCAATTTTACAATCATCGGCATACTTTGAAACCCACATCTTGTTAGTTGTAGGCATTGTGGAAACTATAATATTAAATAATATTGGACCCAGAACAGAGCCCTGAGAAACTCCACTGGTCACCATACCCACATCAGATAGATGACCTTTTACTGATACCTGCTGGGTCATATTATCTAACCATGATTGTATCCAATTTATAACATTGGGGTGTAGTTTAATTCTGACTAATTCTTGTAACAATACTTTATGTGATACTTTGTCAAAAGCCTTGGCAAAGTCCAAAAATTTCACCTCCACCGGTATACCCTTATCCAAGGCAGCACTCACGTGTTCAAAAAAACTGCAAAAGATTAGTCAATACAGATCTCTCAGTCACGAATCCATGTTGAAAAATATCAGCTATATTATTCCTTTCTACATGGTTAACAATATAGGTTTTAAGCAGTCTTTCCATAATTTTACCTATGATAGAAGTCAGGCTTATTGGACGATAATTGTTAGGATTATGTTTATCTCCTCCCTTGTGAATAGGAATAACTTGCTTCTCTCCAGGCCTGAACAACTTTGCCTTCAAGGATGGATGCATTAAAAAGCACTGTTAGTGGACCAGAAATTAAATGACTGATTCTCTGTAAAAATCGAGGTGGAATGCCATCAGGACCTGAAGAACTGTTAGGTTTCAAGGATTTAATTATTTTTTCAATCTCCACATTTGTAAAGACAGGTCAACTAATGTTGTTCACAAGAAATGGGCTTCTTACAGCTTCCTTGGTTTCAAAAACTTTTAAGAATTGTTCATTTAATATTGTAGCAGTGACGGTTTAATCAAAAATAGAAATGTTGTTAATACTAAAGAGGCCTATAGATTGATGACTTCCTTTCAAGGAACCAATGTAGTTATAGAATTGTTTTTTATTATCTCTAACCTTTGTAACTAAATTGAGTTCTACTCTTGATTTAGAAAATGTAATCATATTTTTTAATTTCTTAGCTGCAGTTTTGTACTTGTTCAAGAAACTATTAGATTTATTTTTAATATATTTTCTATATAGTTTCCTTTTTTTAACTAGTTGTTTCTTAATATTAATGGACCACCAGAGAGGAACACGTTTGTTTCTACACTACTTAGTTCTATAAGGAACCCAAGTAGAAAGACAGGTGTTAATTTTACTATTATTTTTTTCCCAAATTTGTAATAATTTCAGATTATTGAGTTCAGTAACCCAATTCCATTTTGATAAAAAGTCATTTATTTTAGAGTAGTCTGCTTTGTTAAAATTTTTGATCTTAGTAATACCCTTGGTATGTGACAAATCAGTCTTATATTGAAATTCACAATACAATGATTGCTATCCCCCAATGGTGGAAGTACTTTTATGTTTTCTATTTTCTCATCAACATTTGTGAGGGCAATATCTAAGATATTTTTTCCTCGAGTAGGTTCTTTAACTATTTGTTCCAAATTAGATTGAATGAATATATCAATAAACTTAGTTTCAATATTAGAATCCGATGCATAATTGTCCCAATTAACAGGTGGTAGATTAAAATCACCCATCAATATATAGGAAATATTTATTTGTACCCTGATGATTTCCTCAATTAAATCCTGGTTCTCATCAGAAGTAAGACTGGGTGATCTATATATTAAACCTATTATGAGTGGTCTATGTGGCAAAATGATATTGACCCATAGACTCTCATTTGTACTTATTTTAGTATTAATTATATTTGCCTTCAAGTTTTCCTCAATGTATAATATAATACCTCCACCCTTTTTGTTTTCATTTAATTTTTTTTGAAATTTATTATATCCCATTATATCAGTATTCCAATCACCATCCCTGTTCCAGGTTTCAGTTACTCCACATACTGATATATTTTGTGATTTTGAAATATATGTAAGCTCTTCTTTTTTATTGCATAAGCTTCTGGCATTGGTCAATATAACATTTAAGTTAGTTTTAGAAGTGGAGCTAGATATATTCGAAGCTGTCAACTGTTGGTTACTTGAAATTATGGGACTGGGGAGAGGATTTTGTGGATGGAGTTCTAGAGTTGTATTACATACATACAGCTCCCCCTTTACTGGAAGTTTAAACAATTAGTAATGGAATGGCCTATACTTTCTCCCAATAGTTTACTACCTCTCCTACTGAGATGTAGGCCATCCCAACAATAGAGATTTGATTTACCATAGTAATCTTCCCAATGGGTGATGCATTTTATGTTCTGTTTCATACACCAACCTCTTAACCAGTTATTAATTTCCCTTAATTTACACTGCTGAGCAAAATTGGCTCTTGGAATTGGTAAAATTTCAGACAGTAGCACCTCACACCCTAAATCTAATAATTTATTAGTTAATGCAACATAGTCCTCTTTTAGTTTTTGATTAGATTCGTAAAGTACATTATTAGTTCCTACATGAACAATTACTAAAGGATTAGAACCAGAATTGTGTAGTATAGTGCTAGACATCCATGTGATATCTGAAATACCAGCACCCTTGAAACTAGAGCGAGTTCTATTAGCATTATCTGGATTACAAATTATCCTATCAATATGTTTTATAATGGAGTCACCTAAAACTATTACTTGTCTCTTTGTATTACCAACTTCGTCTTGTATCACCTCGGACTTAGTGCAACTTTCCAAACCTAGTGAAATCAATGGATCATCCTCATGAAAGTAAGGAATGATAGGTTCACTAACATCAGTATTGGGTTGCACTATACAAGAAGAAAAAAACAGGGTTTAACTCTTGATTTGAGACATCCGACTTACTTGCAATAAGTTTTGTAGTTTCTGAATTATTGGTATTATCAAAAGTGTAAGTTTTTGTTATTTCTGAAGTATTGGCTTTATCAGAAATACATGTCAAAGGATCAAAAAAATTAAAAGTTGGAACCATGTATTGATCTGCCCTTCTTCCCTTTTTTGCATTTTTTTTGACTTTGTAAAATGTACCAGTCTTCATCTGCGTTATCTGGGGTGTCTTCTTTCCTTGTTCTTTTTACCCTTTTTTGAGATGTGGGGACTATTTCAGTAGTTACTTCAGAATGAGTAAGGGATTCATTAACACTTTGACCCTTAAGTAGTGTTTTAGGTTTTTTCCTCAGTGGTTTTGACTTTTTAACAACTGTACTGCGCTTAGTAGGTTGAGAAGTATTGTTATTTTGATTCTTAAATCTACTAGACATTTTTTCTTGACTTGTTTTTAAGAACCTCAGTCTATTGTTAAAGAGCTCTAATTCAGCTGTTAAATCTTGATTCAACTTGCATTTAATACAAGTAAAGGGTAATATAAACTCATTGACACTAGATAGTAGGTACATACTGTAGTACAAGATTGACATCTGCACCCAAAGCATTCTTTATTTATTTGAATAATGTCGTCCATGATATCAGCTTAAACAAAGAGTAAGCCAAAGCCCCAATCACTCAAATGCAGGGAGATAAAAACTCAAACTACATAACAAGCATTTACAATGCCTACATATTATGCACAGAACATCCAAAGTTGACCATACATTTATTTACCAGTTAAGGATTAGGTATTGGTATGACTAACAGTACCATCTAGCCTTCTTCTGCCTACGGACACTGACAGACACCGCTGGCCTCTGCCTGAGTCGCCTCTGCTCCGTGCTCAACTCCGCTCGCTGGAGCTGACAGCTATATGGCCATTGCAGCACTGACGTCACCAGTTACTATGGTGATGCTCATTTGTACAAGTAAGCAAAAGTGGGACCGGACAATGTATATAGCTCACCTTTAAAAAGGCGAGCTAGCCAACACCAGAATCAACTTAAAACAGCTGTCCCCGAGCACTGAAAAACGATGCCTGCCCAAGTTCCTATCCTCTCGCAGAGCGGGGGGTTAGAAAACGCCTCTACACAAATTGCTCTCACAAAAACAGTCTTTGTAATTTAGAAAACAATCCCTCCTGAGCTGCTGCAGTGTTTTTAACCAGAAGAAAAAGACAGCTGCTCGCTGGAGCTGACAGCTATATGGCTGTTGCAGCACTGACATCACCAGTTACTATGGTGATGCTCGTTTGTACAAGTAAGCAAAAGTGGGGCCGGACAATGTATATAGCTTGCCTTTAAAAAGGCAAGCTAGCCAATACTGGAATCAGCTTAAAACAGCTGTCCCCGAGCACCGAAAAACGATGCCTGCCCAAGTTCCTATCCTCTTGCAGAGCGGGGGGTTAGAAAATGCCTCTACACAAATTGCTCTCACAAAAACATTCTATGTAATTTAGAAAACAATCCCTCCTGAGCTGCTGCAGTGTTTTTAACCAGAAGAAAAAGACATTACATTACAAGTAGTAGATCAGGGAGGGGCTGTGGACATGGCCTACCTAGACTTTAGCAAGGCATTTGACACAGTCCCACACAAAAGATTAATATACAAGTTAGCCAGCCTGGGAGTGGGTCCCAAGATGACAGCCTGGGTAAAGAATTGGCTAGAGAATAAGACACAGAGAGTAATAGTAAATGGAGTCCACTCTGAAAAAAGGGGGGTTAGCAGTGGGGTACCACAGGGTTCAGTATTAGGAACGGTCCTCTTCAACGTCTTTATAAGTGACATTGCAGAGGGACTGGAAGGAAAGTATGTCTCTTTGCAGATGACACAAAGATCTGCAACAGAGTTGATGCACAAGGTGGGGTGGAAAGGATGAGAAGGGACTTGGCAAGGTTAGAGGAATGGTCAAATGTATGGCAGCTTAGATTCAATGCTAAGAAGTGCAAGGTAATGCACCTGGGAAACAAAAACCCAGGGGAAGAGTACACAATGGGGGGTGAGATACTAACAACAAAAATGGAAAGGGACCTGGGGGTAGTCATATCAGATGACCTAAAGGTGGGCAAGCAATGTGAGGGGCAGCAAGGAGGGCTGGGGAGATACTGGGATGCATAGGGAGAGGCATCACCAGCAGAAAACAGAAGTTATTATCCTCTGTACAGACAGCTGGTGAGACCACATCTGGAGTACTGCGTGGTTCTGGAGACCATCTCGCAAAGAGACATAGACAGGATGGAAGCTGTCAGGAGGGCAACTAAAATGGTGCAGGGTCTGCACGGAAGACATATGAAGAGACTTAAGGAGCTTAATATGTATAACCTTGAGGAAAGGAGGAGGGGGGGACATGATAGAAACTTTCAAGTACCTCAAGGGAATCAACAAAGTCCAAGAGGGTAGCATCTTTCAAAAAAAGAGGTGTGCAAGAACAAGGGGGCACAATTTGAAGATAGAAGGGGGGCGGCTCAGAGGTAATTTAAGGAAGTATTTTTTCACAGAGAGGGTTTTGGATGTATGGAACAGCCTTCCAGAGGAGGTTGTGGAGTCAAAAACAGTGGTGGAATTCAAGCATGCATGGGACAGTCATAAGGCAATTCTAGGGGGTGGGGGTAGGAAGAAGTAGGCTGCTGGTTAACTAGGATCTGCAGCTTATCCATCAGGTAGGGAAATGGGCAGACTGGGTGGGCCAAGCGTTCCTTATCTGCCGTCAAATTCTATGTTTCTATGTAAGGACCTAACCAGGAGGATTGAAGCCATTGTCATGCAATGGGTGAGCTGTACTCTAAATTTCCACCACCCTGTCCAGAAACCCTCATCGTCAATGATGGGTTCTGGTAGACCTTGTACTTCACATTTTTGCTCCAACCAATAAACGATGTCTTTCACACTACTTCATTTTAGAATAATATTGTAACCATTTTTACAGTTGGTTTTGACAATGGTATTGCATAGAAATGAGTCCAATTCTGGCTGTCCATCACTAAATGATACTGTTGCTAGAATTTGTCCAAGAGAAATGCTAACCTAAAACTAAAATAAAATGTTTGCTCTCCAGGAGCGTGGACAAATTCAAAAAACATCTGACAGTGTAAAGTTTAAAGACTGCTTTACTAGTAGTTTCACCACATAAGTTCTGTCTGGAGGAATTTCTAATCCCCCTTTGTACTTAATTTGAACAGCGTGTCTTCTTCTCACATTTTCTGTGAGTTTATGGAAAAGACTTGCAAAGCTGGGCTGCAGCCTGGGTTCAGGACGTTCGGATACCAACTCCAAAGGATCTGGTACACGGTTTGACTGTCAGTTATTTCACTGTCCATATTTAAGTGCACATTGTCATGTGTATCAGAGTTATTGTTTAAATTAGAGGTATATCTGTTTGTACAATCTTGTTTTGCAGTGTCCGGTTGCGAAGTAACCTCTGCCATTTTTCCTTGTGTTTCTGAAGGCTGTGACAGTTCTTGGTTTCCTTGATTGATGTTTGTTCCTGGCAGTATCCAGTGATAACAGCTATGGAAAGACAGCGAGTGACATATAAGCCACAAGACAATGCCAAAAGCATATATGTCTACTGACTAAATACAGCGACTAGTGTACAATGGCACAAGCAAATATCTGCAACATGTCAAAATGGTGACTTATGATAATGGCGATTGTAATTAAGGGCTACTGACCCTAACAGCAAGTAATGAATGCAAAATGGTCTTAAGAGCAAAATGCATTTTGGTGAATAGGCAATTGAGCAAACCCCGAATTAGTGTGCACGCATACATGCCCGTGTTACATTGTACTAGTGCCCATACATGGCCTGCATAAACCACACACTGCAATCTAGTATACAACCCCCCTGCCCACTGCTGCTGCTCACCACTGCCTAACATTACAGTGCCCAATGGATCCTCCAGCAGTATGCTGCCATCATAGTGTACACAGTTAGGTAGGTGCTAGGCAGGTAGGCAGGAAAGGTTACAGCAGCATGCATGGAGTTCCAGTCCCCTCGGGTGCTATTTGGGAACCTCTCCAGAGCACACAGTATGTAATGGCAGAAATTTGAACATACCATTCCATTGACAAGGAAATGCAATTTACCCATGTTGGCCACTGGAAACGTGTGCTCCTGCACTCACCTTTGCCCTGCTCACTCCTAGACTGTTCGCCATTCTCCATATGTGCTGTCTACCAGAGTCAAACCAAAACTAATGCATGTGCTACTCCTTTTGTGTATAAGGCACTCATGGTGGGCATTGCCACCCAGTAACACCTCACAGGTGACCACACCACATGACACAACCAGGAAGGGATAAATGCCAGCTGAAACATAGTAAGGACATCTCACTGAAACAGCAAAAAGGAACTATGGAGCTTTCACAATTTCTAACTAGCCAGAAGGGGAGACCCTTACTATCCCTAGCAAGATTTCTCTATAGAAGAGATAAAGAGGTGTGTGGTAAGGTGTACTGGTGCTGTGGCCAGTACCACAAATATCAGTGCCCTGCTTGCCTGCACACAGAGTCATGTTGTTTACCAGGGCTACCCACACAACCATGTCCCTGATGCTGAGGAGATTGGCATCAGGACAGTTGTAGGCAATGTAAGGGACAGGGCCTGAATGAGTATAGAGAGCACCTCCCAGGTGCTTGTCCAGTGCACCTCAGGTGTGTCACACACAGTTGCAGGCAGGCTGCCTGCATTGCCCCTGCTGAAGAGAACAGTGCAGTGTGCTCGCCAGGCTGCTAAGGGCTGTCCTGAAACCCCTGCAAACATTGAGGAACTCATGATCCCTCCTGTGTATGGCGTCACAGGGGTAGGGGAGACCTTTCTCCTCCATGATAGTGGGCTGTCTGCTGATCGGGTGCTTGTATTGCAACCCAGCAGTCACTTCACTTTTTTTTATTTGCAACCCAGTGGTCACTTCACTTTTTGGGTAACAGCGAGGACTGGTTCCTTGATGGCACCTTTCGTGCCTCACCACCTATCTTCGGGCTACTGTACACAGACTAGGGTATATGTGTTCTGATGTTGTGGTGCCCATGGTGTACATTCTCATGTGTGGCCATTGTGAGCAGGCATATACACATGTCTTCACCGAGGTGTGGTGTCTGGTGGGGGACTACAAGCTGAAGACAGCCCTAATGGATTTTCGAAAGGGTGGCTGGGCATGGTTTCGCAGCTGTCTTTGTGAGGGGGTGGTCATTAGAGGCTGTTTTCTTCACTTTTGCTGAGCTGTGTGGTGCCACATTCAACATTCCCCTGAAGTGCACACCGGCTATGCAATGGATGAGGAATTCGCCCTCCAGGTCAGGATGGTGCTTGCCCTCACTTTTGTGCCTGTTGCAGACATTGTTGATGTTTATGGTGAGCTCTGTGACATGTCTTTCTACCAGGAGCATGAGCCCCTCTTGCAGCCAGTACTTGACTACATCGAGGATGCATGGCTCAGGTGGCCTATTGACCAGACAGCTAGGTGGTGCACTATGTTCCTACTGGATGCTGGAACATGTTTGATGTCACCTGTGCAGGGCTGGCATGAACCAATAACTCTGTTGAGGGTTGGCACCGGGGCTTCAACACTCACCTTGGTGCCACACATCCAAGCATATGGAGGTTCCTTGACTGTCTCTGTGAGGAACAGTGGCTGAGTCAGCTCCACATGGAGCAGCTTGTCTCCAGGTCAGGCACTGCTGTGAAATGTAAACATTACAAGGACCTAACCTGGAGGATTGAAGCCATTGTCAGGGAGTATGGGGACCACAGTATGGCTGACTACCTGAGGGGGCTTGCTTTTAACTTTTAGCTCCAGGTGTAGTTGACTGGTGCTACATGCTGCATCCCGCTCCCACTGTCTGCTGTGTGATGTCTCCCAGGCAACCTTTCCTGCTATCCCACTTGCCCTGTTCCTCCTGCTATATAGCCCATGCCCCACTCTGCCACATTAGTTTGTGCAGTCACAGCACCCAATACCCGTGCGTGCCTGTGCGTGTGTCTGCTGCCATCTGTATGGCTCTCCATTGTTTACTTTTTGTACTGTGTGCCTCCCCCTCTTCCAGTACCTGTCCCTGGTGTCCTTATCATTTGCAGCCTCCTCCCCACCCCCACCCCCATTATCTACTCTGGCAGTCCGTGTGTTCTGCATCTCTCGGTCCCATATGTAACCCGCTTATGGCCATGTGAGGTTCAAGTCCATGCTTGGATGTGTCAGTGGTACCACTCCTGGTTGTTCCTCTCCTACGCCCCATAGTCCTTCCCATTCCTTTGCGTGTTTCTGGTGCTGGTGGTGTAGATCGCGTTTAAAAAAACTCTATTCCTTTGCTATTTTGATGCTTGCTGATATTTGTATTGTGCCATTTGGGAGTGTGCTGTGCATCCTGCACACTTATATTGCTCACCCATCCTGGTTTGCTGTTATGACGTAGAACCATTCCTGGCAGAGGAATCTTAGGATCTGGTATCCATTTGCAATCTATATCCTATATCCAGCCTGCAATGGCCAATGCAGAGCCTGTCAACCAGTCTGAGGGTTTGTTCGGGTGTGGTTCTGTGTTTGAAACTGATAGTTGTTCTGAAGTTTTGGTGCCAAAACCTTTTTCTGTAACTACATTTGAAATCTTTTTACCTGGCAATTGTGGAGGGCTAGTGTCAAGACGGTTTCTTCCCCCCCTTCCAATTTTGTTTTCTTCTGGAAAAAATGTTCCTCACAGCTGTAAGCATTTCTGTTAGCTGCTTCTTTTTTTTCTCTAAATTTTTCTGCAGAAGCAATTCCACAGTTTCAAAATCCATGTCCCCATGGTCATCCTGCAAGCTGGGGTCTGTACTGATACTGTCATCCGAAATATCACATTCAAACTAGCCATCTCTGAGGCTGGACCTGCAGGAAGGGAGATAAGCTCACCTGCAGATACACCAGCAGCTCCTCCACTCTGTGACTGCAGTCTGCCATGATTGACTGACAGACAAAGGTTCCCCCCTACTGCAAGAGTAGGGGAATTTCCTGAGTGTTCTGGCCAAATTTCCCCTCATTCACAAAAAAATACCACTGAGAGCTTAACCTGATTCAATATGTCAGATTAGCATCTGTATCCCCCCACCCCAGACAAGGCTTACAATAAGCAGAATTGTCCAGCTCTCCTTTCCCAGTCAACAACAACAACAAAAAAAAAAAAGAATAAACAGGCAGGAGGGCTGAGCAAAGCTATGGTGACACACAAGAACATTATAGCAGTGCCGGCTCAGGCCATGCTTCCAGGGGTGTGGTTTGAGTGCCGATCCTGGGAACTGTACAGGAGTCAGGGGGGTAGCTCTCAGTGAGACTGTACAATCTTATACCCCTAGATATGAAATTTGCCCTGAAACTATTGTTCACATCTCCTGACCACCATAAGAACAGTGGGAGAGTGAAAATGGGGGTGCTAGGCATAAAAGCCATGTTCTTCTGGCTCACAATCCCATGATTTTCAAGTCAGATGACTAAATGAGGCTGCCTTTTTCACAGTCAGGTGCAGTCATTAGCATGAATTCTGTGATGTTCACACATTTGTAAAGGTCAATGGCTGCACTGCTGGAATATTTTTCACATCTCTTAAAAAAATGTTAAAACAAAGCTGCATTTCTGGAAACCGAAAACATTATATAAAACAAACACTAGAAAAAGATGTGTACTCATGAACTAATGTCATTGAAGGAGGCTAAAGAGCTCATAAATCCATACACCTTAAATGAGGCTCAATGGCATTATTTCCTCGAACACTACACTTTTCTAGCATTTTATTGTATCTATATTAGTTAGGCACAATTGCACATGTATATTAGGATTGAATTAGTGTTTGAGTTGACCTCTTATATCTAGGTAATTTTAGCCCCTAGGACTGTGAACTTTGGTGTTCAAAGTCTCTGTCCTAGGAACTCATTAATTTGTAAGTTTGGTAACAATTGGTTCAATAGTTCAACGGTTATTAATTTGTGAATTTTTGTAAAAAAAATCTCCCCAAAGACTTATTTTTTGCCTATGAATCGCGAGAAAATAACACTGGTTCAAATTATGAAATTTACAGGTTAATTAGAGACTGGCCCAGAATAATGTCTTTTCATGATTTTAGAACAAAATATTTTGGTTTTTAAGTTATAAGGATATAACATTTTAAAATTGGATGCATTAGCAGACCACTTGACAAAATAGCTGAAAAAAACACTAGCCTTTAGCTGAAAAAAACAAAACACTGGCCTTTTTTTCTGAGTTTAAGTTGGACATGAACAGAAACTTTAAAAGATAGCAGAAATTATGGTAGCACTTACTAAAACAGACTAAGGATGGTGGGGTCAGTAGTGAGGAAGGCCAGTGATGAGACAGGACTCAAAGTTGCAGAGGGGTCAAGGACAATGATAAAGCCTTTTTTTGATATATTAGGGAAAGAAGAAAGACACAGAAGGGCATAGGAAGGTTGAGGAGAGGGAGATGTGGGAGGTTAAGGACACTAGGAAAGCAAATCTACTCAATAAATACATTGCTTGGTATTCATGATGGAGGACAGAGGTCCACTTCTGGAATGCTCTACCAACCTTAAGGTAGACAGCAGGCAGAAGTTAGAAATCAAACTTATTACAGCAGAAAGGGTACTCCAAAAGCTCAACCTGGGTTAGCCATGCTCCACCCCAGGGTACTGATGGATGAGGGGGTGGAGCCAGTGGGTATCCTAGCAGATCTGTTTACCTGTTCTCTGGCAACAAGGGTGGTCCCAAAGGACCGGAGAGTGGCAGACATGGTTCCTCTTCACAAGGGTGGGGATACATGAGACCAAGGTAACAAAAGGTTGGTAAGTCCAACCTCTATTGAGGTGAAGCTGCTTGAGGCTGTCATCAAGGAGGGGTCTGTGGAATTTCTTGAGAAAAATGACCTTCAAGATAAGAGGCACCATGGATTTGTAAAGGGGAAGTCATGTCAGACAAACCTTATTGACTTTTTCAGCATGGTGCCCCAAGTATTGAACATGGGCCAGACTATGGATGTCTTGTATCTGGATTTCAGCAAGACCTTCAACTTGGTGCCACACAGGAGGCTGGTAAAAGAGCTGAGGGACCTGGGTATAGGAAATAGCTTGGTGGCTTGGACGAGCAAGGGGTGATGGTAAGTTGTACTCTTTCAGAAAGTCAAGAGTGTGATGAGTGGGGTACTGTAGAGTTTGTTCCTCGGACTAGTCCTCTTCAAGGTGCTCATCTGCAACATGGAGGAGACATACAGGGAAAGATTAGTCTGTTTGCAGATGACACAGTAGGGTGGCAAAGTGTATATGAAAGAGGAAGTTAAAAAATGAAATAAGTAGTGACCTAGAGAAGTTAGAAAAATGGTCCAGAGTCAGGCAACTCAGATTTAATGTGAAAAAAAGCAATGTTATGCATATTAGAAAGAAAAAAAAAAAAAGAACTCCAAAACTGAGTATTGGATTGGAGGTGTCAGGATAAACCAAACAATGGAGAACAGGGATCATGGGGTGGTTATCAGTGATAATCTCAAGCATTCAACCCAGTGTAACAAGGCATATGCTAAGGCATAGAAGATGCTTTGCTGCACTGGCAGAGGCATCATCAGTAGGAGACAGGAGGTGATTCTACCCCCAATGATCCATGGTGAGGCTACATCTGGAGTACTGCATACAGGTTTGGAGCTCATATCTCAGAAAGAAATATCACATGGAAGTGTAGAAATTGAGAATGCTGGTAGTGATGCAGTGTAGTGGCTGTGGGGTAGCAGTTTTCAGACACCTTCTGGAGACTGCAGTGCTGCCCAATCTGCATGCACTTCTCTGGGTTGAGGGAGGAGGTGGCTAAACTCCAGCCTGAGATGGCTAAGACATGTGCAACCTCTACCCCCACCCAGGGACCACCAAGTCTGACACCCTTACCTCAGAGAGTGCCTAGGAGGAGGAGGAGCATCTGGACTATGGTGGGCTGTGGAAGGGTAGGGGTGGTGGGTTAGAGGCACATTTCTTAACTGCTACCACTATGTAATTCCTGTGCCAATTTGGCAGGGTGGGATTGCTGGGAGCAGGCACCTGTAGTAGGGATGAGGGAGAATGTAGGGGTCCTCCATAACAGAGACCCCATGAATGAGGAGTAAGCAACTTGTGATGGGGGACTCAAATGTGAGGGGAATAGATCTGGGAAGAGGAAGCATGGGGAGAGGGAGGTTAGGTGTCTATGCGGTGCCATGACTTGGAAGGATGGGAAGCAGATCCTCAGGATTGCTAGGGCAGCAGGAAGGGAGTGGAGCTGGATGTCATTGTCCACCTTGGGACAAATGGCCTGGCTAGGGATGGGGATAGGGTAGTGCAGGGGGAGTTCATGGAGCTGGGGAGAGGTCTTTGGCAGGTAGCACATTCAGTGGCTTTTGCAGAGGTGCTGCCTGTCTATGACAGGAGGGAGGAGATGGATCTCTGCACCAGGAGCTTCAACTCATGGTTGAAGGAATGGTGCAAAAAGGAGGGGTTTCAATACATTGGGAACTGGGATCTAAGCTGGAGGCACAAGGGCTTTTATAGGGATGATGGCCTGCATCCTTCAGGGAGGGTAACTGCAGTCCTCAATAGACAGTTTAAATGTTACCGTGATGAACATTTAAACTAGCTGAGGGGGTGGTGGAAGAAATTTGAGAGGAAGTAACTGCCCCCCCACAGACTAAAGTAGGAAGTAGCAAGAACCTGAAGGGAGAGAAGTACCTCGGGGTGAAAATTAATAAATAGGGCCCAAACAGCATGATTCGAGTCTTTTTATTATGTAAAAGTAGAAGATTATTGGAAAACCAGTGCATGATTTTGTCTAGATCACCCTGAAGAATTGAAGAAATAAAAGAGGGATGGTTCTCGAAAGACGTGGCTGAAAACATTAAGGCTAAAAGGGTAACATTTAGAAGATATAAGGAAATGTAGAGGGAGGAAGATAGGGAGGTATATCAGGAGGAACAGAGAGCACAAAGAAAACAATGAGTGTGAAGGCACAAACTGAAGAGACAATAGCCCAAGCAGTAATGAAAGGGGACAAGACATTTTTAGGTATGTAAGGGAAAAGAGGAAGACCAGACAAAGGATTGTAAGGATAAAAAGGGATGGGAGGGAGGACTGTGCAGGAGAGACCAGGAAAGGCAGACATCATGAACAAATGGTGGAGCGGTGGATGTGGCTAACCTAGATTTTGGTAAGACATTCAGCACTGTTCCACAAAGGAGACTGTTAAGCAAGCTGGGTAGCTTAGGAATGGCTCCAAAAGTGGTAAACTGGGTAAGAAATTGGTTAGGGGATAGGTGACAGAGGGTGGTGGTAAACGGAGTTCACTCTGAGGAGGGGAAGGTGACCAGTGGGGTGCATCAGGGATCAGTGCCCAGACTGGTCCTCTTTAATGTCTTCATAGGTGACATTGCAGAGGAGCTGGAGGGGAAGGTCTGCCTCCTTGCAGATGACACCAAAATCTGCAGTAGGGTGGACAGTCCAGAGGTGGTGGAATAGATGATGAGACACTTGAGAAAACTCAAGAAGTGGTCAAGGGCATGGCACCTGGGTTTCAATGTGAAAAAGTGCAAAATAATGCACTTGGGACTCAGAAATGCAGGGACAGAATACAAAATGGGGGGAGTGTTATTAGTGATCACCAAGCAGTTGAGAGACCTGGGGGTAATTATCTCTGATAACTTAAAGGTGGCCAGACAGTATGACAAGGCAGTTGGAAGGGCTAGTGGGAAGTTGGGTGCACAGGGAGAGGTATCACTAGGAGAAGGAGGGAGGTGGTGCTGCTTCTATATAGATTGCTGGTAAGACTTCATCTAGAATATTGTGTACAGTGTTGGAGATCACATCTCTGGAAAGACATAGACATAGAGTGGACACGGCTCAGAGGAGGGCAACTAAAATTGTGTGTGGTCTTCATCAAAAGCCCTATGGGAAAAGACTAAAGGAACTCAATGTGTACACCCTGGAATGGGAGTGGGTAGGAGATATGATAGAGACCTTTAAATACCTCATGGGGGTAAATAAGGTACAGGAGGAAAGTATTTTTCAGAAAAAGGTGCTCAAGAACAAGGGGACATGCTGTGAAGTTTGGTGGTTTCCTGGAAAAGCCTACTAGCTGAGATGGTGGAGGTGAAAACAGTGGTGGGGTTCAAGAAATCATGGGATAAGCATAAGGGAATTTTAGTGAGAAGGCAAAGAGGAGGGAGAAAGAACCAGAGATCAAGTAGGGTCTGCCATGATACTGAGATAGGGAATAATGGGCAGACTGGGTGGGTCAAGCGGTCCTTATCTGCTGACAAATTCTATGTTTCTGTGTTAAAGGGATTACCCAGCTCACTGGCATGACAGACTGAGGCACCCCATACCACACCGGCAATTTCAGTTTGGAAACAGACCAAGGTCGCTCAGGGGCCTGTTGTGGGAAGGAGTGTGGAGCATCTATAGACAGCTCTCCATTGGGGAGGGGAGACAGTGCATGCTGCTGCTTGGCTGCCACCTAGTTAAGGCTGGGTGGTGCTGCAGTGGCTGCCTCTCAGAGTGCTGGATGCAGACACAAGAGTACATGAGGTATCTTCAAGGCTCACGCCCATGTCATGGGACATGTGCCAACCTTGGGGGAAGGGTGAAAAACTGGAAGGAAAAGATCCTTCACTGGCAGGGTAAAGACATCAATGTCACAGGCTTTGCACCACCAACCATGGTGCCCACCCACCTATGGTGGTCACAAGAGGATCGGGTAAGTCCCAGGACAATGGGTGACAGGGCTGGGGGTGAACATGGGAAGGGGATAGTTGAGAAGTACAGGTGGCTAAACAGGATGAAAAAACAAAGAAGAAAGGACTATGATTATCTAGAGGCTGTGCAGAGGAGGACAACCAAGTATGCAAGGGAGGTCATATGATGAACAGTTGTAACATGTACTTGCTACAGGCCGGAAAGGGGTTTAAAGTTTTGATGTTGCCAGCTCTGTGGCACAGAGTGAAGGTGTTTGCCCGGCATGCTGGTGACCAGGGTTCACGTCCCAAGAACAAGTGTCAGGAGCAGAGTCCAGTGGTGGAGGGAGTACAGAGTGTCCTTTGGATGCTTCCATCAAGGGTGGGGGGTGGGCCTTCAGCACCTGGGAGGTGGCATTCTTGGTCATGTGGTGCCTAAACATGCCATCGAATACCCCCGCCCCCAGGTTGCCACCATGGTGGGCCCGTTGTGGGAGGACAGTGGTGGTTCAGGCAGAAAAGCAGAAAATCTGCCCCCAGTTAACTGGATGATGGCCACCATTCCCCATTGCCATGGTAGCCTGGAAGTGTCTGAGCTGACCCCACTGTGTCTGGGATACATGTCTGTGCCTGTGGGGGTTTCTCCTCCCCCATCTGTCCTATGGGGGGCTCCTCCCCCATCTGTCCTATGGGGGGGCCCCTCCCAATGAAGTGTTACATCAGGTTACCTGGGGGTCACAGCAGAAAGGGGCAGTGGATGGCAATGGGGTGAGGTGGTGGTGGTGGTCCTTGGCGGCCAGAAATAGTGGCCAACTGGGAGGCTTGGGAGGAGCAAAAAAAAAGGTTCGATGTTATTGTTTTGCCAAATGTTTTTAGAAATATTAGAAGACAAACATTATTCACAGACATATGGCATAGATTTCATAAAAAAAAAAAATCAATAAATTGCAATTACAACATATTCTATCAGAGTTTCAGGCCAGAAGGGAGACAGGAGATATGATCAGAACATTTCAGTACCTCATGGGGATTGACAGAGTAGACTTTCAAATCACTGTTCAAATAAAACAAAGGGACCTGCAGCAGGGGCCATGAGTACAAGCTAGTAGAAGATGAATTCAGGAGGGATGTCAGGAAATATTTCTTCATGGAGATGGTGGTGGATAGTTGAAATGTCTTGGCAAGAGATGTGGTCAAGGCAAAGAGGATGCAGGGTTTTGAGACGTGAGATATGCATAAAAGGTTGGTAGTTATGGGCGCAGAGAAGGGGAAGGGAACAGAGCTACAAACTGGACTGTGGTACCAGTAGGGGCTGACTCTAGTGACTCTAGAGCCCGTCCAGCAATAGGCTGAAACAGAGATAGGTAGGATCAGAGCAGACTGGATGGACCATTGATTTTTTTCTGCCTGTAAATGCTCCTAAACATACATGAAAAAAAAAACCCTGATATCCATACAGTTATACACACATGCACAGTCACACACTCAGCAGTCCTACACACATGGATGCAAACACATGTAGGTATACATACATGCATGCAATCATATATTCGCACACATTCTCACATGAATACACACACTCATGCAGTCATACAACTACATACATGTACTGCTACTTATTCACTGATGGTTACTTAAACACATGCAGGGAGACACACACACATGCACACGTGCACATGCACATGCACACACACACACACACACACACACACACTTGTATGCAATTATGCACCCACATATATGCAGTTACCCTCATGTAGAAACACCCTGACCTAGATACGTGGACACTCATTCACTGATTGTTACTTACACACATGCAGGGACACACACACACACACACACACACACACACACACACTTATGTAGAAACACCCTGACCTACATACATGCACCCTCATTCAATGATGGTTGCTTAAACACATGCAGGGAGAGATACAGAAACTCATGCAATCACACACCCACATACATGAAGTGCTACTCGTTGACTGATGGTTACTTAAACACATGCAGGAAGAGATACACACACACACACACACACACACACACATATACACACATACTTACCCACATGTAGAAACACCCTGACCTACATACATGCACACTTATTTGATGATGGTTACTTAAACACATGCAGGGAGAGATACAGAAACTGATGCAATCATATACCCACATACATGTAGTGCTACTTATTCACTGATAATTACTTAAACACATGCAGGGAGAGACACAGAAATTCATGCAATCACACACCCTCATACATGTAGTGCTACTTATACAACAGGGGTGAAGTGATATGTAATCACTTAAATTTTCGTGTATCCACCCCATACTGATAACAGAAATGTGACGTGTACACAGTAGAAAAAGGCACTAGTAATATATACATGTCACTAAGGTAACTTGCCGAACTACATTTCTGAAGCCTCTTTAAAAACAATACTACCAGGTGCATTTAATTTACCTGCAATAGCCACAATATAACACAAAGCACACAAAAAACAATAGTTTTGCAAAACAAAAAGGGGTTTCAAGCACACATACCTGTAATCCACATTCCTGATGTCCTGCACCCTCAACATAGACAAGCAGTAAAGTACACTAATAATAAAAAAAAACAAATCTACAAAATGGTAACCAAATAAAATGTGTTTTCCACCCAAAAGAAAATGCTGAAACTGGAACCACTGACTAAGCAAATCCCATGACACCTATCCAATCAGACAGCACCACTAAGCAAACAATCAATGAAAATACCACACCACAGAACTATTCAAACAAATCACCAAACCCACATATGACACACCTCACCCAATGAAATGGAATGAACACATTTCATTTACCAAACCAACCAATAAGAAATCAATACAAACTCCATTCATTAAAGCAGGAGAAACATCGTAGAAGAACACAAAAATCAAAGAAACCCTGCAAACCACACGTAAAATGAAGCAATAAAACATAAAATAAAGCTATCAAAATTGCACAACAGTACAATGCCTATTGTATAAAAAGCATATGTGATGGCAATAGGCTTGATACAAGATATATCAAAACTCATGGCAAATGAGCTCGGGGAACAACCACTCATGACTCCACTATGTTCCGCCACTCGTGATAATCCCTGAGCTCAATTGCCACTTGTTCAGATATATCATGTATCAAGCCCCTTGCCATCATGTATCACTTATCATTCACTGACGGTTATTTAAAAACATGCAGGGAGAGATACAGAAATAATGCAATCACACACCCACGTACATGTAGTGCTACTTCTTCACTGATCTTTACTTAAACACATGCAGGGAGAGATACAGAAACTCATGCAATCATACATCCACATACATGTAGTGCTACTTATTCACTGATGGTTACCTAAACACATGCAGGGAAAGATACACAAGCTCATGCAATCACAGACCCACGTACATGGAGTGCTACTCATTCACTGATGGTTACCTAAACACATGCAGGGAGCGATACACAAACTCATGCAATCATACACCCAGATACATGTAGTGCTACTTATTCACTGATGGGTACTTAAACACATGCAGTAAAGATACAGAAACTCATGCAATCACACACCCACATACATGTAGTGCTATTATTCACTGACGGTTACCTAAACACATGCAGGGAGAGATTCACAAAGTCATGCAATCACACACCCACATACACGTACTGCTACTTATTCACTGATGGTTACTTAAACTCATGCAGGGACAGATACAGAAACTCATGCAATCACACACCCACATGCATGTAGTGCTACTTATTCACTGATGGTTACTTAAACATAGGCAGGAAGAGACACATAAATTCATGCAATCATACACCCACATACAGGTAGTGCTAATTATTCACTATTGGTTATTTAAAGAAATGAAGGGAGAGATACACAGACTTATGCAATCACACAGCCACACACATGTAGTGCTACTTATTTACTGAAGGTTACTTAAACGCATGCAGGGGGAGACACACAAACCCATGCAATCACACACACCCACATACATGTTCTGCTAGTTATTCACTGATGGTTACTTAAATACATGTAGGGATAGATACTGAAGCTCATACAATCACACACCACCATACATGTAGTGCTACTTATTCTCTGTTGGTTACTTAAATACATGGAGGGAGAGGTACAGAAAAACATGCAATGACACACCCACATGCATGTAGTGCTACGTATTCACTGTTGGTTACTTAAATACCTACAGGAAGAAATACAGAAACTCATGCAATCACACACTCACATTCATGTAGTGCTACCTATACCTTTATTGTTATTTAAACACATGCATGGAGAGCTACAGAAACTGACGCAATCATACACTCACATACATGTTGTGCTACTTATTCATTGATGGTTAGTTGAACATATGCAGAGAGAGATATAGAAACTAATGCAATCACACACCCACATACATGTTGCGCTACCTATTCACTGATGGTTACTTAAATACATGCATGGAGAGATACAGAAACTCATGCAATCAGACTTCCACATACATATACTGCTACATATTCACTGATAAGTACGTAAACACATGCAGGGAGAGATGAAGAAACTCATGCAATCACAAACCCAAATACAAGTAGTACTACTTATTCACTGATGGTTACCTAAACTCATACAGTAAGAGATACAGAGACTCACATAATCACACTGCCACATACATGTAGTGCTACTAATTCACTGATGGTTACCTAAAGACATGCAGGGAGAGAAACAGAAACTCATTCAATCAGACACTCAAATAAAGGTAATGCTACTTATTCAGTGATGGTTACTTAAACACATGGAGGGAGAGATACAGAATCACCTGCAATCACACATCCATATACATGTAGTGCTACTTATTCATTGATATTTACTTTAACACATGCAGGTAGAGTTACAGAAACTTTTGCAATCATACACCCCCACATACATGAAATGCTACCTATTCACTGATGGTTAGCCAAACACATGCAGGGAGAGTGATAGAAAGTCATGCAATCCCAGACCCACTTACAGGTAGTGCAACTTATTCACTGATGGTCACATAAACGCATGCAGGGAGAGATACAGAAACTGCTGTAATCACACACCCACATACATGCAGTGCTACTTATTCACTGATTGTTACTTAAACACATACAGAGAGAGATACACAAACTCTTGCAATCTTAAACCCACATACATGCAGTGCTACTTAATCAGTGATAGTTACTTAAACACATGCAGGGAGACTTAGAGAAACTCATGCAATCACACATCCACATGCATGTAATGCTACTTATTCACAGATGATTACTTGAACACATGCTGGGATTGTTACACAAACTCATGCAGTTACACACCCACATACAAGTAGTGCTACCTATTCACTAATGGTTCTTAAACACTTGCAGGGAGAGTTACAGGAACTCATGCAATCACACACCTACATACATGTAATGCTTATTCACTGATGGTTACTTAAACACTTGCATCAAGAGATATACAAGCTCATGCAATCACATACCTGTATTCATGTAGTGCTATTTATTGACTGATGGTTACTTAAACACATGCAGGGAGAGATACACAAACTCATGCAATTGTACATGCAGATACATGTAGTACTACTTATTCACTGATGGTTATTTAAATGCAGGCAGAGAGAGATGCACAAACTTATGCAGTCTTACACCCACATTCATGTAGTGCTACTCAGTTAGTGATGGTTACTGAAACACATGCAAAGAGATGCCCAAGCTCATGCAATCTCTCACCCACATACATGTAGTGCTCTGTATTCGCTGATTGTTACTTAAACACATACAGAGATACCCAAACTCTTGCTATCATAAATCCACATAAATGTGCTACTTATTCAGTGGTGGTAACGTAAACATATGCAGGGAGAGTTCGAGAAACTCATGTAATCCCAGACCCACATACATGTAATGCTACTTATTCACTGATGGTTACTTAAACACATGCAGGGAGAGATACACAAATCCATGCAATCATAAATCCACATACACATAGTGCTACATATTCACTGACTGTTACTTAAACACATGCAGAGAGAGAGAGAGATACACAAAGTCTTGCAATCATAAACCCACATGCATGTAGTGCTACTTATTCAGTGATCGTAACGTAAACATATGCAGGGAGAGTTAGAGAAACTCATGTAATCTCAGACCCCCATACATGTAGTGCTACATATTCAGTGATTGTTACTTAAACACATGCAGAAAGAGATAGACAAACTCTTGCAGTCTTAAACCCACATAAATGTGGTGCTATTTATTCAGTGATTGTTACTTAAATACATGCAGGGGAGAGGAACATAACTTATGCAATCATACACTCACATACATGCATTGCTACTTTTTCATTGATGGTTACATAAACATATGTAGGGAGAGATGCAGAAACTCATTCAATCACACACCCACATACATGTAGTGCTACTTATTCACTGATGGTTACTTAACCACATGCTGGGGCAGATACAGAAAACTCATGCAATGATAAACCCGCATGCATGTAGTACTACGTATTCAGTGATGGTTACTTAAACACATGCAGGGAGGAGAGATACAGAAAATCATGCAATCACACATCACATAAATGTATTGGTAATTATTCACTGATGGTTACTTAATGAAATGCACAGCGAAATACAGAAACCCATGCAATCACACACCCACATATATGTAGTGCTACTTATTCACTGATGGGTACTTAAACACATGCAGGGAGAGAGACACAAACTCATGCAGTCACACACCTACATGCATGTAGTGCTATGTATTCACTGATGGTTACTTCAACTCATGCAGAGAGTTATGGAAACTTATGCAATCACACACCACAATACATGTAGTTGTACTTATTCACTAATGGTTATGTAAACACATGCAGGGAGAGATACAGAAACTCATGAAATCAGACATCCACATAAATGTAGTGCTACTTATTCACTGATGGTTACTAAAGCACATGCTGGGAGAGATAGAGACACTCATGCAATGACACTCCCACATACAAGAAGTGCTACTTATTCACTGATTGTTGCTTAAACACAGGCAGGGAGAGATCCAGAAACTCATGCAATCACACATCTACATACAAATAGTGCTACTTATTCACTGATGATTACTGAAACACATGAGAGCGAGAGATTCATACACTCAAGCAATCAAATACCCACATACATGTAGTGCTATGTATTCACTGATGGTTGCTAAATCATAAACAAGGAGAGCTACAGAAACTCATGCAATGATACATCCACATACATATAGTGCTACTTATTCACTAATGGTTACTTAAACACAAGCCTGGAGAGATACAGAAACAGATGCAATCATATACCCACATACATGTAGTGCTACTTATTCACTGATGGTTTCTTAAACACATGCAGGGAGAGATACAGAAACTCATGCAATCACACACCCAGATTCATGTACTGCTACTTATTCACTCATTGTTTTTTAAAGACATGCATGGAGAGATACGGAAACTGATGAAATCATACATCCACAAACATGTGGTGTTACATATTCACTGATCGTTACTTGAACACATGCAGGGAGAGATACAGAAACTCATGTAATCAAACACCCACATAAAAGTAATGCTACTTCTTTAATGATGGTTACTTAAACACATGCAGGAAGAGATACAGAAACTCCTGCAATCACAGACCAACATACATGTAGTGCTACTTATTGACTGATATTTACTTTAACACATGCAGGAAGAGTTACAGAAACTCATGCAATCATACACCCACATACATGTAATGCTACCTATTCACAGACGGTTCTGTAAACACATGCAGGGAGAGTTGCAGAAACTCATGCAATCCCACACCCACATACATGTAGTACTACTTATTCAATGATGGTCAAACATGTGCAGGGAGAGATGCAGAAGCTGCTGTAATCACACACCCACATACATGTAGTGCTACTTATTCACTGATGGTTACTTAAACACATGCAGAGAGAGAGAGATATACACAAACTCTTGCATTATTAAGCCACATACATGTTGTGCTACTTATTCAGTGATGGTTTCTTAAACACATGTAGGACGAATTAATGAAACTCATGCAATCACACATCCACATACATGTAGTTCTACTTATTCACAGCTGATTACTTAAACACATGCTGGGAGAGATACACAAACTCATACAGTCACACCCCCACATAGATGTAGTGCTACATATTCACTAATGGTTCTTAAACACATGCAGGGAAAGATTCAGGAGCTCATGTAATCATGCTCCCACATACATGTAGTGATACTTATTCACTGATGGTTACTTAAACACACGAAGGGAGAGATACAGAAACTCATGCAATCACACACCCACATTCATGTAGTGCTACTTATTCCCGCATTGTTATTTAAACCCATGCATGGAGAGATACAGATCCTGATCTAATCATACATCCACATACATGTAGTGCTAGTTATTCACTGATGTCTACTTAAACTCATGTAAAGAGATACAAAACTCATGCAGTCATACACTCACACCCATGTACTGCTACTTATTCACTGCTAGTTACTTAAACACATGCAGGGAGAGATACAGAAACTCATGCAAGTTTAGACACATATCCATATATTGCTACTCATCCACTGATGGTTACTTAAACACATGCATGGAGAGATACACAAACCCATGCAATCATTAACCCACATATATGTAGTGCTACTCATTCACTGATAGTTACTTAAAGACATGTCCGGAGAGATACACAAACTCATGATATCACACACTCACATAGATGTAGTGCTAAGTATTCACTGACTGTTATTAAACACATCCAGGGAGAGATACAGAAACTCTTGCGATCATAAACCGACATACATGTAGTGTTACTTATTCAGTGATGGTTACTTAAACACATGCAGGGAGAGATATAGAAAATCATGCAATCACACACCCACATAATGTAGTGGTACTTATTCACTGATGGTTACTTAATGAAATGCAGGGAAAGATACAAAAACTCATGCAATCACATACCCACATATATGTAGTGCTACTTATTCACTGATAGGTAGTTAAACACATCCAGGGAGAGAGACAGAAACTTATGCAGTCACCCACCTACATACATGTAGTGCTACGTATTCACTTATTGTTACTTCAACTCATGCATAGAGTTACGGAAACCTATGCAATCACACAGCCACATACATGTTTTGCTACTTATTCATGGGTGGTTACTTAAACACATGCAGGGAGAGATACAGAAACTCATGAAATGTGACACCCACATACATGTAATGCAACCTATTCACTGATGGTTACTTAAATATATGCAGGGAGAGATACAGAAACTAGTGCAATCCCACACTCACATGCACGTAGTGCTACTTATTCACTGAAGGTTACTTAAACACATGCAGGGAGAGATACATAAACCCATGCATTGATAAATCCACATACATGTAATGCTACATATTCACCGATTGTTACTTAAACACATGCAGAGAGAGAGAGATACAGAAACTCATGCAATCACACACCCAGATTCATGTACTGCTACTTATTCACTCATTGTTTTTTAAAGATATGCATGGAGAGATACGGAAACTGATGAAATCATACACCCACATACATGTAGTGCTACTTATTCACTGATCGTTACTTGAACACATGCAGGGAGAGATAGAGAAGCTCACGTAATCAGACACCCACATAAAGGTGATGCTACTTATTCAGTGATGGTTACTTAAGCACATGCAGGGAGAGATACAGAAACTCCTGCAATCACAGACCAACATACATGTAGTGCTACTTATTGACTGATATTTACTTTAAAGGAAAACTACACCCAAACCTTGAAAAAATATATGCTGAGTAGAGTGCTTTAATTTGTATGTGAAGTTCTAGTGTTTCCTTCCCTCTGACTGGTATTAGGAGTTTCTCCTAAATTAGCCTGCTAGCTTTAGGGTAGATCTCCATATCAAATAGCTTTATTGCCATTTCTTTGTCCTATAATGCACCTTGTTTCATGTGATGGTGATGTAGCAGAGCCCATAAATCCAGCAGAAAGCATTGCATTACAATCAGTTCACAACAATAGAGATGGCTATATTTTAAAATCTGTAGAATTGAGCTTGGTGACCACCCTCATCCTAAAGGTTTTACTGTCCTAAAAAACTTTGCTGCTGGTAATTTTTGTGCAGCTTGTAAAGCTTCCAAGATATTTAGTTTGTTTGGCATGTGTGTGCTGAATGTTGGGTCTCTCTTACATCATAGTCACATGAGACAAGATGCACTGTAGGAACAAGAAATGCAATTACACTATCAGGTATGAAGATCCCCAGGGGTCGTAAAACTATCATAAAGCTAGCAGGCTAGTTTGGGAAAAACTCCTAATACCAGTCAGAGAGAAGGAAACACTAGAACTTCACATACAAATTAAAACACTCTGCACAACATGTATTTTTTCAAGTTTTGGGTGTAGTTTTCCTTTAACACATGCAGGAAGAGTTACAGAAACTCATGCAATCATACACCCTCATACATGTAATGCTACCTATTCACAGATGGTTACCCAAACACATGCAGGGAGAGTGACAGAAACTCATGCAATCTCACACCCACATACATGTAGTGCTACTTATTCAATGATGGTCAAACACGGGCAGGGAGAGATACAGAAACTGCTGTAATCACACACCCACTTACAGTACATGTAGTGCTACTTATTCACTGATGGTTACTTAAACCCATGCAGAGAGATACACAAACTCTTGCATTATTAAGCCACATACATGTGCTACTTATTCAGTGATGGTTTCTTAAACACATGTAGGACGAATTAATGAAACTCATGCAATCACACATCCACATACATGTAGTGCTACTTATTTACAGCTGATTACTTAAACACATGCTGGGAGAGATACACAAACTCATACAGTCACACCCCCACATAGATGTAGTGCTACGTATTCACTAATGGTTCTTAAACAGATGCAGGGAGAGTTACAGGAACTCATGCAATCCCACACCCACATACATGTAGTGCTACTTATTCACTGATGGTTACCTAAACACATGAAGGTAGAGATACAGAAAGTCATGCAATCACACACCCACATTCATGTAGTGCTACTTATTCCCTCATTGTTATTTAAACCCATGCATGGAGAGATACAGATTCTGATCTAATCATACATCCACATACATGTAGTGCTAGTTATTCACTGATGGCTACTTAAACTCATGTAAAGAGATACACAGACTCATGCAGTCATACATCCACACATATGTACTGCTGCTTATTCACTGATGGCTAGTTAAACACATGCAGGAAGAGACACAGAAACTAATGCAATGAGACGCCCACATACATGTCATGCTACATATTCACTGATGGTTACTTAGACACATGCATGGAGAGATACAGAAACTCATGAAATGTGACACCCACACACATATAATGCTGCTTATTCACTGATGGTTACTTAAACACATGCATGGAGAGATACAAAAACCCATGCAATCATAAACCCACATACATGTAGTACTAGTTATTCACTGATAGTTACTTAAAGACATGTCCGGAGAGATACACAAACTCATGATATCACACACTCACATAGATGTAGTGCTAAGTATTCACTGATTGTTATTAAACACATGCAGGGAGAGATACAGAAACTCTTGCGATCATAAACTGACATACATGTAGTGCTACTTATTCAGTGATGGTTTCTTAAACACATGCAGGGAGAGATACACAAACTCTTGCAATCATAAACCCACATACATGTAGTGCTACTTATTCAGTGATGGTTACTTAAACACATGCAGGGAGAGATACACAAAGTCATGCAATCACATACCCACATATATGTAGTGCTACTTATTCACTGATAGGTAGTTAAACACATGCAGGGAGAGAGACAGAAACTTATGCAGTCACATACCTACATACATGTAGTGCTATGTATTCACTGATGGTTACTTAAACACAAGCCTGGAGAGATACAGAAACTGACGCAATCATATACCCACATACGTGTAGTGCTACTTATTCACTGATTGTTCCTTAAACACATGCAGGGAGAGATACAGAAACTCATGCAATCACACACCCAGATTCATGTAATGCTACTTATTCACTCATTGTTTTTTGAAGACATGCATGGAGAGATATGGAAACTGATGCAATCATACACCCACATACATGTAATGCAACCTATTTACTGATGGTTACTTAAACACATGCAGGGAGAGATAGAGAAACTAGTGCAATCCCACACCCACATACACGTAGTGCTACTTATTCACTGATGGTTACTCAAACACATGCAGGGAGAGATACAGAAACTGCTGTAATCACACATCCACATACATGTAGTGCTACATATTCACTGATCGTTACTTAAACACATGCAGAGAGAGATACACAAACACTTGCAATCTTAAACCCACATACATGTATTGCTATTTATTCAGTGATGGTTACTTATACACATGCAGACAGAGCTAAAGAAACTCATGCAATCACACACCCACATACACATAGTGCTACTTATTTACTGATGGTTACTTAAACACATGCATGGAGAGATTCAGAAACTCCTGCAATCATACACCCACATACATGTAATGCAACCTGTTCACTGATAGTTACCTAAACACATGTAGAGAATTACAGAAACTCATGCAATCACACACTCACATACATGTAATGCTAGTTATTCACCAATGGTTCTTAAACAGATGCAGGGAGAGTTACAGGAACTCATGCAATCATGCTTCCAAATACATGTAGTGCTACTTACTCACTGTGGGTTACTTAAACACATGCATGGAGAGATTTAGAATCTGATGCAATCACACACCCATATTCATGTAGTGCTACTTATTTACTGATGGTTACTTAAACACATGCATAGAGAGATACACAAACTCATGCAATCATACACGCAATACATGTAGTGCTGCTTATTCACTGATGGTTACTTAAATGCAGGCAGGGAGAAATACACAAACTCAAGCAGTCACACACCCACATTAATGTAATGGTACTCATTTACTGTTGGTTACTGAAACACATGCAAAGAGATACCCAAGCTTATGAAATCACTCAGTCACATACATGTAGTGATACTTATTCACTGATGGTTACCTAAACACATGCAGGTAGAGTTACAGAAATTGGTGGAATCAGCTAGCCACATACATGTAGTGCTAGTTATTCACTGATGGTTACTTAAACACATGCAGGTGGAGATACACAACTCATGCAATCATACACCCTCATGCATGTAGTGTTAGTTATTCAGTGATGGTTACTTAAACAAATGCAGGGAGAGATTCAGAAAATCATGCAATCACACACCCACATAAATGTTGTGGTACTTATTCACTGATGGTTACTTAAACACAGGAAGGGAGAGACACACAAACTCATGCAATCATACACTCACAAACATGTAGTGGTACTTATTCACTGATGGTTACTCAATGAAATGCAGGGAGAGGTACACAAACTCATGCAATCACACAACCACATATATGTAGTGCTACTTATTCACTGATGGGTACTTAATCCCCCACTCACTCAACATTAACAACGTCACGATTACTGACCCTCGGCACATCGTGGATTCTCTCAACACAGCGTTTACTGACCTGACTGGAGTGCTACCCCCCCGACTACCTGCACCCTGCTGCCCTGCTGGAGAACAAACCAACTTCATGCCTCAAGGGGGCTCAATCCCTGTCTTCTACTTCAAAAAAGTGTCAGTGAAGGAGGCTTACAAACACATAAAAAAAATACTAGGCAAGACCAGAATGGGGAGTGATGGAATCAGTATGAAACTCCTATCCCTAACACTGGATGTCATCATCGTGCCAGTTACAAAACTATTTAACAAATCGCTGGCTCTTGCACAGGTCCTTGGGATCTGGAAACAGGCTCTCGTGACGCCGGTGCACAAGAACGTTGATATGACATGCACCACCAGTTATAGGCCAATATCCATTCTCTCTCTCCCTTATCTAAAGCCCTGGAAAAGATTGTGGCCACCCAACTCACAGATTACCTCAACAAATACAACCTATTATGTCCCAACCAACATGGCTTCAGGCAGAAACATAGTACCTCCACAGCTTTGCTGGACTACACTGACTACTTGCACAAGGCACTAGATGAAGGAAAGCAGGTGGGGTCAGTCTTCATAGACCTCACCAAATCCTTTGACACTGTCAATCACTCTCTCCTCCTGACTCAACTATAGAACCTGGGGGTTGCAACCAATGTTGTCTGCTGGTTCAAGGATTACCTAACACACAGAAGCCAACGTGTAACAATTGGGTACACAGTATCTAGCTCCAACAAGGTATCTTTAGGGGTCCCACAGGGGTCAATAATAGGGCCCTTACTATTCAATCTCTTCCTAAATAATCTTCCTGAAGCCTGTGACACTAAACTGATACTTTACGCAGATGATGCTGTGCTTCTCACCAGCAGTTCATCAATAGTCACCCTCCACTCTGAACTGCAGGCATCCTTCTGCAAGCTGGAAGACTGGTTCTGTAGCCATAAACTTCTATTAAAGTACAAAAAAAAAAACAAGGTGATGCTCACAGCCAGCCCACAGCACAAAAAGAAGCTCCCTTCCCTCACCATCTCCAATAAAGTCAGTGAGCCACTGGAACAAGTTCAGACCTTCAAGTACCTGGGGGTCACCATTGATGACTGCCTCACCTTCACCCAACACATCGACACAGTGGTAAAGGCAGTGAACACCAAGCTGGGTGTACTATATAGGCATAAAAACTATCTCAGTCCTGAGGCCCTCCATCTCTCAGTCTCCAGCTCCATCCTTTCTACCATCGACTATGGATTTGTGGTCTATGGTGCAGCAACAGACAGTGCACTAAAAAGGATTCACATTGCCCTCAACAAGGCATGTAGGCTCAAAATGGTTGCAGATCGAAATTCCCACACCTGCTCCTTATACAAGGAGACCAATTGGCTGCCACTAAAGAACAGGATTATATTTCAAACATGTCTCCTTGGCATACCTCTCAACCTCCTGCCTCATAAATCAGGGACACTGCTTAAAATAATCAGGGACAAAAGACCAAAATCAGGGACACAGCTTCAAAATTAGAGATATCCACCCAGAAAGCTGGTAGAATATGGGGATTAGTGCAAAATGCATTTTCTAAAGAAGAACAAGTCTGTAACTTTACTGCTTGACATTGTTTTGTGCTTACTGTCCCCATTGTTTAGCCACAAAAACACAAATTTTAGGAGGGACAGAGTAAAATTTTGAGGCAAAATCAGGGACGTCCCTAAAAAGCAGGGAAACTTGAGAGGTATGCTCCTTGGAAAAAAGGCACTAATGGGTAAAACCGCCCCATGCATTTCTAGCATCCTAACACCAAGTGCTACCAGCTATACCACCAAAGGCAGGATAAGGGGTGCCCTATCAACAACTTTCCGTCAAACTGTGCAGGGACAGCGTGCTTTCAGCTATAGGGCCCACCAATGGATCAATGAAATCCCAGTGCACATTCTAAACTCCCAACGCATCTCACAATTCAAAAATGGCCTAAGGCAAAACCTTCTTACTAGGACAGTTTGTGACTGCCACTAGGACTCTAACACCCATAATGCCCACTCAACTACATTCTCCTTCCCTTTCCTTTAACCCCCACTCTTCCCTCTTGCCCTATCTCTCTGTCTTCCTCTCCCCCTGTGCCTTTTCTCCCACTGGATCAACCTTAAAACCAACCTACTACCACTACCTCCCAACCTCCTAGACAAAGCCACTTCTTTTGGCCACCCACTCTCCCCTCCCCAGTCTCCCCTTCCCTTGACTCCTCCTTGGACTCTCACATTAAGTGTCACACCTCTTTATCTCCTTCGCTACATATAAACATTGTCCTTTACCCTAGTTGAATGCTCTTGATGCTGTACTATCACCATTGGTACTATGAATGACATTGTAACCTTATTGTACACTAGCTACCTACTATTCGAGTATTGTATGTGAACTGTTTGTTATTGCTGTCATTGTCACTGTTTGACGTGGAACCTTTGTAAAAGAGCTCTGAGCTCAAAGGTATGATCTGAATCCCTAAATAAATAAAAAAATAAACACATGCAGGGAGAGATACAGAAACTCATGCAGTCACACACCTACATACATGTAGTGCTTTGTATTCACAGATGGTTACTTAACTTCATGCAGGGAAAGTAACTGAAACTTATGCAATCTTACACCCACATACATGTTTTGCTACTTACTCACTGGTGGTTACTTAAACACATGCAGGGAGAGATAACTAAACATATGCAATCACACACCACTATAAATGTAGTTGCACTTATTCACTGATTGTTACTTAAATACATCTAGGGAGAGTTACAGAAAGTCATGTAATCACACACCCACAAACATATAGTGCTACTTATTCACTGATGGTTACTTAAACACATGCTGGGAGAGATAGAGACACTCATGCAGTGACACTTCCACATACATGTAGTGCTACGTATTCACTGATTGTTACTTAAACACAGGGAGGGAGAGATACAGAAACTCATGCAATCACACACCTAGATACAAGTAGTGCTTCTTATTCACTGATGGTTACTTAAACACAGGAGAGCGAGAGATTCAGAAACTCATGCAATCAAATACCCACATACATGTAGTGCTACTTATTTACTGATAGTTACTTAAACACATCTAAAGAGACACACAAGCTCATGCAATCATACACCCATATACATGTAGTGCTACTTATTCACTGATGGCAACATAAACACATGCAGGGAGAGATACAGATTCTCATGCAATCACATACCTACATAGATGTAGTGCTACTTATTCACTGATGGTTACTTAAACACATGCAAGGAGAGATACAGAAACTCATGCAATCACCCACCCATATTCTTGTAGTGCTACTTATTCACTCATTGCTATTTAAACACATGCATGGAGAGATACAGAAAGTGATGCAATCATACACCCACATACATGTAGTGCTACTTATTCACTGATGGTTACGTAAACACATGTAAAGAGATACACAAACTCATGCAATCATAGACCCATATACATGTAGTGCTACTTATTTACTGTTTGCTACTTAAACACATGCAGGGAGAGATACAGAAACTAATGCAATCTCACACCGACATACATGTTGCGCTACCTATTCAATGATTTTTACTTAAACACATGGGGCCCGAGTCTAGAAAGGTAGCACAAGTCGCCGCCAAATGCAACTTGCACTACCTGGAACTGTGACATTGACCTTGTACCCTATTCAAAGAGGGGCAGGGTTTCTGCAGCTAAGTCCTGTGATTTGCGACATGTGGCCAGGTATGCTGAACAGAGGGCTCACCTGGCAAGCATGTCACAAACCACAACACAGAATGCAAGTGCCCCCCATGCCCAGCTAGTCACATCAAATGCCCCGCAGGGCTGCCCACATCTACTGACACCCCTGTAGTATACATGTAGAGCCCCGCAGGGCTGCCACCCCCCTGCCCCTGAACCCCTGTGTATGTAATGCCCCACAGGGCTGCCCACACCAACTGACCCCTGACTCCCTGTGTAATTATTGCCTCACAGGGCTGCTCACACCCTCAGTCCCCTGAATCCCCCATTGTAAAATGCCTTGCAGGGCAGTGCTGTCATCCCCACACCCATGCCCTGATCCCTGAGTTGCCAGCCGCAAATGTGGCAAATACCCTGACAAGCCCTGGTAGTCTAGTGACCCCCCACCCAGCCATGCCTGCCCATGCAGCACCCCCCCACCCATTCCCAGCTGGTGACTGGCACAGCCCACCTCTCACCTCCATGGCCAGCTGCCAACTTAGTGCTGTAGGAGTGCTACTGTAAAGATGCACTCAGAAATTATTTTTTGAGCACGTGTTTCCTGTAAGCTCTCCTACGGAACTGTCAGTTGGAACAGCTGACTTATTACTATTTGCAATGACCTCGACTGTGGGATAATATATGCACTGCTTGACAAGACTGAGCTGTAAGTTCTATTAAAGATCATCAGGGTTTAATCCTTTTATTGTAACAGTATGACTGAAGTTGGTTTGGTGCCACTTATCATGGACAGAGTTCAATGTCTTGAGTGCCTCATGTTTGGTACTAATGTCTGTGCTAATTTAGAAAATGGATTCATATGTCCCAAATGCAGTGAAAACAAATCATTAAAGCGGGCTGTGTCTTTATTTAATTCTAGGCTTTCTGAATTAGAAGTTAGTCAAAAACAAATGCAGACTAGATTCTTGATACTTGATCAATCTGACGCAGCTGCACCTTTTCCTAGTGTGAATAATATACCGGCATCTATCCTTGATCGTGCTTACCCATGTAATGATATTTCATCCAACGTAGTTTTTCCTGCTAGTACTAGGAAGCGGCCTAGGGACACTGAGTGTCCTAATACCTCAGATAACCAGTGGTATGAGGTCCAGAGCAAATAGGGGTGCCGGAAAATGGTAAAAGCTGAGGGGGCTGAGAATCAAAAGGGCACTTATGAGGGTACAAAGGGCACTTTTTCTATACTAGTTTTTGGCATACAGAAAAAAAGTGGAGTGGCTACCGGCCCTTCCGCCCCCCCGGTTACGGCACCTATGAGAGCAATACAGTATATGAAAAAGGTTGCAAGGCCTCCCAGGTTTCCCTACCTATTAGTAACCAGTTTTCTGTTCTTAATGGGCTTACCGATTTATGCACTGTTTCTAACAGTTCTACTGTTAATAATTTTGATACAACAGTAATAATACTAATGATAATAGTTCTATGCCCAACTGTCCACCTCCTTCAGATATCCCATTAATACCAAATGTTCTTACTACCCCCACTGTAAATATCTCCTCTATGAAAGTCCCTATACCTATTGAAGATGTTAATAGGCAGATATTTGTATTGGATGACTCTATGGTGAAACATTTGGATAGAGCCACATGTGATCCTGATAAAAAAAAAAATCATACTTGCTCAAGCTCTAGGGGAGCTAGAATTGCAGACATCACAAGGATGTCTTGTAAAATCTTAGCAAATCAAAATAAAAGAAAACTTGTGATTATCCACACCGGCACAAATGATTTTATGCATGCTGACTCATTCAATATTGAATGTGACCTGGTTGCACTCTCAAATACTTTGGTGAACACTGGATGTGAATTGGTGTTTTCTGAAGTTTTGCCAGTTCCCAGAGCCTCTATTGAGTGCAATGATGCCATACATAGTTTTAATAATTGGCTTTGTGTGTGGTGCCTTCGTCAAGAGTTGGTTTGTATTACCCACTGGGAAGAATTCATCGGTAGATCTGATTTATATCGTAGGGATGGTTTACATTTAAACCAAAATGGAAATTTAATATTTGGTAACCACATACTAAGTTGCATTGACAAACATTTAAACTGATTAACTTGGGAGAGAATATTGTCTCTCCCCCTTTTCATTCTTTTTGTTCTGGGAGAAAACATATACATATAACTAAGTTACAATGTTTTTACTGTAATGCTAGGAGTTTATAAAACAAACTAGATGAATTTAAGGCTGTAGTCACTACTGGGAATATTGATATTGTGTTCATTACAGAAACTTGGGGAGATGATAAATCTAGTTGGGAGGTCTCTTTAACGGGATACACATTATATAAACAAAATAGACAGAATAGGAGAGGAGGTGGTGTTGCTATTTTTCTCTGTAATACTCTGCAGGTAATTGATATTTCACATAAAATTAAAGACCCCATTAGTGCATCTGAATCCTCATGGATCAAATTAATGTTTAATACCTCTCAACACATTATTCTTGGGGTTTATTATCGTCCCCCTAGTACCCCTAATGAGTATTTGGATGAAATCATTAAAGAGACAGAATGAGCGTGCTCATTGGGAAATATTATTCTCACTGGCAACTTTAATTTGAGTAATATTGACTGGACTAACTTAGTGGCTACATCTAATTCCGGGAAAAAGCTTATTAATTTGTGTCAACAATGTAATTTGATTCAAGGAATAAATAAACCAACATGGGGTAATAATCTTTTAGATTTAGTATTTTACAGTAATTCTGTCATTGTTAATAATCTTTCAATCCAATCTCCCATCGGTAACAGTGATCATAGTTCCATCACTTTTGGCATTTCACAGGATGTTTCTGTAACCTCTAATAGTTCTACAATTTTTCTGTATGATAGGGCAGATATTCCTAGTATTAAAAAAGGATTAAATAATACTAACTGGTCTTCTGTCTGTGATACTGTAGATATTAATGAGTATTATATTATGTTTTTCAATTTGCTTTGTTCACTAAGACAACAATATGTACCAACTAGGGTAAAATATACCTCAAGAAGTCCAAAACCAAAATGGATGACTAGAGAATTAACTAAATTAATAAAGAAAAAAAACAAATGTTATGCAGCTTATCTAAAAGAAAAATAACCTATTAACTGGAATTCATACTTAAATATTCAAAGGAAATGCAAAAATGGCATTAAAAAATCTAAAATGTATTGGGAACAGAAACTTGCCTTTAATACAAATAAGGATAACTCTAAGTCCTTCTTTTCCTATATTAATTCTCTAAAAAAAACAACTAATGTGGTGGGTCCTTTACAGATTGATGATGACTTAATTCATGACCCTCTCAATATGGCTAATTTATTTAATGAAAAGTTCTGTAGTATCTTCCAAAACAATCAGATAGATGTTACATCGAGCATGTTCTAATGGTAACTAAATTTTCATCACTGAAGATGTGATTCATGCCAAATTAGTTGGGCTTAAAGGTAAAACCAGTGTATCACCTGATCAAATTCCTTGTCATTTTTTATGTCTATTAGCTGATAGTTTGTCTTTACCTGTAAAACTACTGCATGAGCACTGCTTGAATAAGAATCATGTTCCTGATTCATGGACCGTTGCATATGTCATTCCCATCCATAAAGAAGGACCCAAAACTCTTTGGGAAAATTATAGACCCATAATCCTTACTTCATCATTATGCAAAATCTTGGAAAGTCTAATTAAGGATCTAATTACACTTACTTTAACTGATGCTGATTCTGAACAACATGACTTTTCTAAGGGTAGAAGCTGTCTGACAAATTTGCTGAGCTTTTATGAAGATGGTAGCTATCATTTGGACAACAGATTACCTTATGATGTTGTTTACATAGATTTTAGTAAATCTTTTGATCTCCTCCCACATTGGGCAATACTGCATAAAATATCTTTGTTTAATATCAACCCCCAATTGGTTGATTGGGTAGCAAATTGGTTAACTGGGAGATCTCAGAGAGTTCTTACTAATGGCCAACTTTCCAGTGTTGGATTTGTCACTAGTGGTGTACCTCAGGGTTCAGTTCTGGGTCCATGTTTGTTTCACCTATTAATCTCTGATATAACTATTAATTGTCACTCAAACATTATTAAATATGCTGATGATATTAAGATAGGGGGACCTTGTGCTAACCCTGATCAAATTGAATTAATACAGAATGACTTAGATAGAGTCACATTATGGGTTTCATCTTGGGGTATGAAATTAAATCATACTAAGTACAGGATCATGCATTTTAGAAAGAACAACTCTATGCATTCATTTATTTTAGATAATCGAGTTCTGGCTACTACTGACACAGAGAAGGATTTAGGAGTTCTCATAGCTAATGATTTTTCTCCTACTCCACAGATTAATGCAGTCATACATAAAGCTAATGGGGTTATTTGGGCAATTAAGCAAAATATTAGATCAAGGGATAAAGAAGTGCTTATGCCTCTATATAGAGCCTATGTTCGACCACATTTGGATTATTCATCACAGTTTTGGGCCCCTTTTAAGAAACAAGATATACTGAAATTGGAAAGAGTTCAGAGGGGATACACTAAACTGGTTAAAAACTTGAAGGATGTTTCACACAAAACTAGATTAGCTTCCCTTAACTTAATGGATCTATCCATAAGACTCTTGGGGTGGGATATTCAGAACTGCACCTGGCAGGGGCGCAAGCTGGGTGCAGTGCAACTGGGATGTGCCAGGGCATGGACTGGGTGATATTCAATGGTGCTGCACCATGGCTCAGCACCATTGAATATGGCACTGTGGCCTCCCGCATTGCACATGGTGCAGTGGCACTGTGCCAGCATAAGTGGCCAGAGAGGAGCAGAGGGATGCAGTAGCACAAGTGCCGTTGCGCTAGGCACATCAACCGCGATATTCAGCGGTGGACATGCAAATGGGGCCATAAGGTATGCAAGGCGCAAGTGGGGCCATTAGCATGTCATTATGGCCCCATTTGCATGCAGGTGCACCGATCCCCGGTGACTTATGCCTGGCGCCCTGCCAGGCAGCAGCCGTCGGGGACCGATGCCCCCTGCACCCACCGGCAATGCGCTCTGACACCCGATCTTGATCATGAGTATAAAACTTAAATGTCCTATATCCCTGGTGGTCCAGTGGACTTCTTCCAGCCTGATTGCAGTTGCAGGCATAAGTGTAAAACATAAACGTCGTATATCCCTGGTGGTCCAGTGGACCGCTTCCAGCCCGATCTCGGGCATACGTATAAAATTTAAATGTCCAAACCATCCCTGGTGGTCCAGCAGTACTCGCCTCCCCACCTGCCCACTGAGCCCCACCACCCCGCTCCCCCCCGGTCAGCGGCAGGTGGCAGCTCCCCATCCGCAAGCCGCCTGGCCACCCGCCGACTGACTGCATACAGTACAGCTGTACTCCCATTGGTCCACAGCATGGGCCAATGGGTGTGCAGACCGTACTACACAGTCAGATATGTGAATGGATTCATTCACTTATCTGGACTGTGTATGCACAATCTGCATGCCCATTGACCCCACGCTGTGGACCAATGGGCATACAGCTGTATGGTATGCAGTCAGTCGGTGGAGGCCAGGCGGCTTGCAGGTGGGGAGCTGCCACCTGCTGCTGACTGGAGGGGGAGTGGGGTGTTGGGGCTCAGTGGGCAGCTGGGGAGGAGGGGTACCACTGGACCACCAGGGATAGTTTGGACATTTAAATTTTATACTTATGCCTGCGATCAAGCTCGAAGTGGTCCACTGGACCACCAGGGATATAGTACGTTTATGTTTTATACTTATGCCCGCGATCAGGCTGGAAGCAGTCCACTGGACCACCAGGGAAATAGGACATTTAAGTTTTATACTTATGCCCATGATCGGGTGGGAAGTGGTCCACTGGCCCACCAGGGATATAGGACATTTAATTATTTTACTTTTGCCTGTGATCGGGCATGGGGGGCACTACCATGATGGATGGTGCCGCCAGAGCTCAGGTGGCCACCCACAGCTGGCAGCTGCTGTGTTGCACCCTGCAATACGGCAGCTCACCTGTGGGTGGCCAGCCATTGCTCCTGTTTTTTTTGGCTCAACTGTGTGCGGCGCAGGTTGGGGTTCACCTGCATCTGCTCAGCACATCCTGGGCTGAATATTGGGATGTGCGGAGTATGCATGGGCACGCCCCCCCCACTTGCACCGCATACATTACTAATGTGCCCCGGCGCATTGGGATTTGTGCCATACACTTTCCCCTTTTGAATATCATGCCGGGGCACATCAGTGGGTTGCGCATGGTGCAACTGTGTTGCGCCATGTGCAACCCTTCTGAATATCCCACCCCTAATGTACAAGATTATAAAAGATCCTCAGTTACTCGTTAATCTTGGATTATCTTTCAAAGATGATACTTTTAATCTTAGAGGTCACCCTTTACATTTACAGGTGAAACGATTTAAGTTCACTCCATGAAAATGTTACTATTCCTTACTTATTATTAAACCTTGGAATGCACTTCCTATAGAAGTTATTACCAGTAGCAACAAAATAACATTTAAAAATCAGTTGGACAAATTGATTTTTTCTGATTTTTCATTAAACTATTGCTAATCTATAGGAGTACTTGATGGACTACAATGCCTCCTAACTCCTACCGCTGTTAGTATGAATCTTAATATGTACTGCCACATATTCACTGATGAGCACTTAAATACATGCAGGAAGAGATACAGAATCTCATGCAATCACAACCCTACTTACATATAGTGCTACTTATTCACTGATGGTTACCTAAACTCATGCAGTGAGAGATACAGAGACTGACGCAATCACACTGCCACATAAAGGTAATGCTACTTATTCAGTGATGGTTACTTAAACACAAGCAGGGAGAGATACAGAAACACCTACAATCATACACCCACATACTTGTGATGCTACCTATTCACTGATGGTTACCTAAACACATGCAGGGAGAATTACAGAAACTCATGCAATCCCACACCCACATACACGTAGTGCTATTTATTCACTGATGGTCACTTAAACACATGCAGGGAGAGATACAGAAACTGCTGTAATCACACATCCACATACATGCAGTGCTACTTATTCACAGATGATTACTTAAACACATGCAGGGAGAAATACACAAACTTACACAACCATACATCCAGATACATGTAGTGCTATGTATTCACTGATTGTTACTTAAACACATGCAGAGAGATACACAGACTCTTGCAATCTCTCACCCACATACATGTAGTGCTACATATTCACTGATTGTTACTTAAACACATGCAGCGAGAGATACACAAACTGATGCAGTCACACACCCACATACATGTAGTGCTATGTATTCCCTGATGGGTACTTAAACACATGCTGGGAGAAATACACAAACTCATGCAGTCACACACCCACATACATGTAGTGCTACTTATTCACTGATTGTTACTTAAACACATGCAGAGAGATACACAGACTCTTGCAATCTCTCACCCACATAGATGTAGTGCTATGTATTCACTGATTGTTACTTAAACACATGCAGAGAGAGATACACAAACTCTTGCAATCTTAAACCCACGTACATGTAGTGCTATTTATTCAGTGATGGTTACTTAAACACATGCAGAGAGAGTTAAAGAAACTCATGCAATCACACATCCACATACATGTAGTGCTATGTATTCTCAGATGATTACTTAAACACATGCTGGGAGAGATACACAAACTGATGCAGTCACACACCCACATACATGTAGTGCTATGTATTCACTGATGGGTACTTAAACACATGCTGGGAGAAATACACAAACTCATGCAGTCACACACCCACATACATGTAGTGCTACTTATTCACTGATTGTTACTTAAACACATGCAGAGAGATACACAGACTTGCAATCTCTCACCCACATAGATGTAGTGCTATGTATTCACTGATTGTTACTTAAACACATGCAGAGAGAGATACACAAACTCTTGCAATCTTAAACCCACATACATGTAGTGCTATTTATTCAGTGATGGTTACTTAAACACATGCAGAGAGAGTTAAAGAAACTCATGCAATCACAGATCCACATACATGTAGTGCTATGTATTCACAGATGATTACTCAAACACATGCTGGGAGAGATACACAGACTCATGTAGTTACACACCCACATACATGTAGTGCTACTTATTCACTAATGGTTCTTAAACAGATGCAAGAAGAGTTACAGGAACTCATGCAATCATGCTCCCACATACATGCAGTGCTACTTACTCACTGTTGGTTACGTAAACACATGCATGGAGAGATTTAGAATCTGATGTAATCACACACCCATATTCATGTAGTGCTACTTATTGACTGATGGTTACTTAAACACATGCAGGTAGAGATACACAAACTCATGCAATCATCCACCCAGATACATGTAGTACTACTCATTCACTGATGGTTACTGAAACACATGCAAAGAGATACCCAAGCTCATGCAATCACTCACTCACATACATGTAGTGATACTTATTCACTGATGGTTACCTAAACACATGCAGGGAGAGTTACAGAAACTGATGGAATCAGACAGCCACATACATGTAGTGCTACTTATTCACTGATGGTTACTTAAATGCAGGTAGGGAGAGATACACAAACTCAAGCAGTCACACACCCACATTCATGTAATGGTACTCATTCACTGATGGTTACTGAAACACATGCAAAGAGATACCCAAATTCATGCAATCACTCACTTACATACATGAAGTGATACTTATTCACTGATGGTTACCTAAACACATGCAGGGAGAGTTACAGAAACTGATGGAATCAGCTAGCCACATACATGTAGTGCTAGTTATTCACTAATTGTTACTTAAACACATGCAGGGAGAGGTACACAACTCATGCAATCATACACCCACATACATGCATTGCTACGTATTCAGTGATAGTTACTTAAACACATGCAGGGAGAAAGGCAGAAACTCATTCTATCACACATGCACATACATGTAGTGCTAGTTATTCAGTGATGGTTACTTAAACACATGCAGGGAGAGATTCAGAAAATCATGCAATCACACACCCTCATAAATGTAGTGGTACTTATACACTGATGCTTACTTAAGCACAGGAAGGGAGAGACACATAAACTCATGCAATTGTACACCCACATACATGTAGTGCTACTTATTCACTGATGGGCACTTAAACATATGCAGGGGGAGATACAGAAGCTCATGCAGTCACACACCTACATACATGTAGTGCTATGTATTCACAGATGGTTACTTAACATCATGCAGGGAGAGTAATGGAAACTTATGCAATCACACACCCATGTACAAGTTTTGCTACTTACTCACTGGTGGTTACTTAAACACATGCAGGGAGAGACAACTAAACATATGCAATAACACACCACAATAAATGTAGTTGTACTTATATACTGATTGTTATTTAAATACATATAGGGAGAGTTACAGAAAGTCATGTTATCTCACATCCACAAACATATAGTGCTACTTATTCACTGATGGTTACTTAAACACATGCTGGGAGAGATAGAGACACTCATGCAGTGACACTCCCACATACATATAGTGCTACGTATTCACTGATTGTTACTTAAACACAGGGAGGGAGGGAGAGATACAGCAACTCATGCAATCACACACCTAGATACAAGTAGTGCTTCTTATTCACTGATGGTTACTTAAACACATGAGAGTGAGAGATTCAGAAACTCTTGCAATCAAATACCCACATACATATAGTGCTACATATTCACGGATTGTTACTTAAAAACATGCAGAGAGAGCTAGACAAACTCTTGCAATCTTAAACCCACATACATGTAATGCTATTTATTCAGTGATAGTTACTTAAACACATGCAGAGAGAGTTACAGAAACTGTTGCACTCACACATCCACATACAGTACATGTAGTGCTACGTATTTCAGATGATTACTTAAACACATGCTGGGAGAGATACACAAACTCATGCAGTCACACACCCACATACATGTAGTGCCATGTATTCACTAATGGTTCTTAAACAGATGCAGGGAGAGTTACAGGAACTCATGCAATCATGCTCCTACATACATGTAGTGCTACTTACTCACTGTTGGTTACTTAAACACATGCATGGAGAGATAAAGAATCTGATGCAGCCACACACCCATATTCATGTAGTGCTACTTATTGACTGATGGTTATTTAAACACATTCATGGAGAGATGCACAAACTCATACAATCATACATGCAGATACATGTAGTGCTGCTTATTCACTGATGGTTACTTAAATGCAGGCAGGGAGAGATACACAGACTCATGCAGTCACACACCCACATTCATGTAATGGTACTCATTCACTGATGATTACTGAAACACATGCTCAGAGAGATACACAAACTCATGCAATCACTCACTCACTCACATACATGTAGTACTACTTATTCACTGATGGTTACCTAAACACATACAGGGAGAGTTACAGAAACTGATGGAATCAAACAGGCACATACATGTAGTGCTTGTTATTCACTAATTGTCACTTAAACCCATGCAGGGAGAGGTACACAACTCGTGCAATCATACATCCACATACATGCATTGCTACTTATTCACTGATGGTTACTTAAACACATGCAGTGAGAGATGCAGAAACTCATTCAATCACACCCTCACATACATGTAGTGCTACTTATTCACTGATGGTCACTTAAACACATGCAGGCAGAGATACATACACTGCTGTAATCATGCACCCACATACATGTAGAGCTACTCATTCACTGATGGTTACTTAAACACATGCAGGTAGAGATACACAAACTCATGCAATCATACATCCACATACATGTAGTGCTACATATTTCCTGACTGTTACTTAAACACATGCAGAGAGAGATGCACAGACTCTTGCAATCATAAACGGACATACATGTAGTGCTACTTATTCAGTGATGGTTACTTAAACACATGCAGGGAGAGTTAGAGAAACTCATGCAATCACACATCCATATACGTGTAGTGCTATGTATTCACAAATGGTTACTTAAACACATGCTGGGAGAGATACACATACTCATGCAGTCACACACTCACATACATGTAGGGCTACTTATTCAGCAATGGTTCTTACACACATGCATGGAGAGTTACAGGAACTGATGCAATCACTCTCGCATAGACATGCAGTGCTAGTTACTCACTGTTGGTTACTTAAACACTTGCATGGAGAGATATAAAATCTTATGGAATCACACACCCATACACATGTAGTGCTGCTTATTCACTGAGAGCTACTTAAACACATGCAGAGAGAGATACACAGACTCATGGAAACATACACTCACATACATGTAGTGCTACTCATTCACTGATGGCTACTTAAACACTTGCAGGGAGAGATACAGAAACTCATGCAATCACACACCCACATACATATAGTGCTACTTATTCACTGATGTTGACTTAAACACATGGATGGCAAGATACAGAAACTCATGCAATCATATACCCGCATACATGTAGAGCTACGTATTCACTGATGGTTACCTAAACACATGCAGGGAAAGTTACACAAACTCATGCAATGACACACCCACATACATGTAGTGCTACTTATTCACTGATAGTTACTTGAAGACATGCAGGGAGAGATGCACAAACTCATGCAGTCACACACCCTTATACATGTAGTGCTACTTGTACAATAGGGGTGAATTGATATGCAATCTCTTACATTTTTGTATCTGCACCACATACTGATAAGAGAAACATGATGTGTATGCAGTAGAGAAAGGCACTAGTAATATATAGTGTGTAGACGTCACTAAGAAATTTCAGCACCCTGTACAGCCGACTAAGGTGACTTGCTGAACTATATTTCTGATGCTTCTTAAAAAAAACACCAGTTGCATTTTATTTTCCCTGAATAGCCACAATATAACACAAAACACATGAAAACAGGGAGATTGCAATTGCACAGAATCGACTGGCTCAGCTGTTTTGGACTGTAGACAGGCTGTGCAACCCAGCCTGTCTACAAGTTCAGAAAACCTTTTTGCAATTAGAGTGCGAGGAGCTCGCTCGTTACTTTGCAACTAAGGTGGCCGACATCAGGACGGACCTCTGTCTGGCAATCTCTAAGGGTGATGTTGTAGAACAATGTGAGCTCACAGTACCCCAATTCTCTTGGAGTTCCTTTGGTTGACCTGAGTCTGTGGATATTGTGAGGATCGTCCATAGTGTGCATCCCACAAGCTGTGGTTTGGACCCTGGACCGACTCCCCTAATTTTGGATTATGTTGATATCATTGGTCCAGTCCTGGTGCAAATAGTCTGGAGCTCCTTGGAGTCGGGTGAGTTTCCTAGCTCCCTGAAAGAGGCGGTGGTGACACCTCTCTTGAAGAAAGCTACCTTGGACCCAGACTGTTTCTCAAACTACAGTCCCATCTCTAACCTTCCCTTTATTGGGAAGATTATTGAGAAGGTAGTGGCTGCCCAATTGGAAGACCATTTAACCAACCACAATATCTATGAATCCTTCCAATCCAGTTTTCGTAAAAGACATAGCACTGAGACTGCGCTGGTTCGGGTGCTTAATGATCTTCTGAGGGCGAGAGATCAGAAGAGATGTTCCATTCTGGTTCTCCTTGATCTCTCATCAGCCTTTGACTCTGTGGATCACCTGGTGTTGATAGCATGCCTGAGGCAAATTTGTGGAATATCGGGAACTGTTTTAGAATGGTTCACCTCATTCCTCACTGGGAGATCACAAAGAGTTGTGTCAGGAGTTTTTTCTTCTTGCCCAACTCCTTTGTTGTGTGGGGTGCCTCAGGGTTCCGTGCTGTCACTCATGTTATTTGCAGTGTATATGCTGCCCCTCGGAGACATTATTAGATGGTATGGGCTGAGGTTTCACTGCTATGCAGATGATGCCCAGCTATACCTGCCTTTTGCACCCGATCAGGATGGAGCTCTCGCGGTGTTTAACAAGTGTCTTGAGGAAATTCAGGGTTGGATGGATTCTAGTTGGTTAAAGTTGAACTCAGAGAAGACAGAGGTTTTGGTTGTGGACCCAGGAAGTCAGATAGAGAGGTCATGTGGTGGCACGCCTTCTGGAACATTTCTTGGTGGCGTGTCATTTCCGTCCTTTGAACCGGTGCGTAGCCTTGGGATTGTCCTAGATGACTGGCTGACATAACGGTCTCAGGTGTCGGCCATTGTCAGGACTTCCTTTTACCATCTTAGGAATATCACCAGGGTTAGGCACCTTGTTCCGTCTGACTCTTTGCCAACATTGGTCCATGCCTTTGTGTCCTCGCATTTGGACTATTGCAACACCCTTTACTTTGGGCTTTCCGGGGTTGAAATCTGCCACCTACAGCTGGTGCAGAACGCTGCAGCCCGGGTTTTGACTGGGACAAGTAGGTCCTCCCATATTACCCTGGTGCTGCGCGAACTGCACTGGCTGCCTGTACGGTGGCAGATCACCTTTAAAGTCATTTTACAGACTTTCAAATCCCTTCACTATCAGGGTCCAGCCTATCTGAAAGAACTTCTGGTGCCTTACTACCCTGCCTGACCGATCACTTCGCTCGGCTAACGAGGGGTTGCTAGAGATTCCGAGAGTGAGTTTAAAATCTTTTGGCAGTAGAGCTTTTTCTCATGCCTTCCCCTCTCTGGAATTCTCTACCCTGCCGGTTATGGGAGTGCACCTCCGTGGGGGAATTCAAGAAGAACTTGAAAACCTATTTGTGGCAAATGGCCTTTTTGGATGCTTAATCCTTCTTGGATGCTTAAGTAAATTTATTCTGTTGAGATTTTTTATATGTATTTATTAATTGATTTTAATAATCATTGTTAACATGATATGATTTTATTTATATGTATTATTGATTTATATTTGATGCTGTGGTTTTAATATGCTCAGCGCCTTGATATGCTGAAAGGCGCTATGCAAATAAACTTATTATTATTATTTATTATTATTAAAAAGAAACGTTTACAAGAAAAAATATGTTTCTAGCACACGTACCTGTAATCTGCATGCCTGATGCCTGATGTCCCACAACCTCAACATAAACACACAGTAAAGTACACTTTTCCACTTATCACCATTTGTGAAAATAAATATAATAAAACACAAATCTATGAAATGGAAATCAAATGAAATGTATTTTCTACCCCAAAGAAAACAGTGAAACTGGAAGTACCGAATAAGCAAATCCCATGACAAGCATCCAATCAGGCAGCACCACAAAGAAAACAACCAATCAAAGTACCACACTACAGAACCAATCAAACAAATCACCAAACCCACATTTTACACACCTCACCCAATGAAAAGGAATGACCTCTCTTCATTCACCAAACAAACCAATAAGAAAGCAATACAAACTCCACTCATTAAAGCAGGAGAAACATCATGGAAGAACACCAAAAAAGAAAGTAACCCTGCAAACCACAGGTAAAACGAAGCAATGAAACATAAAATAAAGCTAACAAAATCGGACAACAGTACAATGACTATTGTATAAAATGCATATGTGATGGTAAGGGGCTTGATACGAGATATATTAAAACTCGTGGCAAGTGTGCTAAGGGAACAATTACTCGTGGCTCAACTACGCTCTGCCACTCATGATAGTCCCTGAGCTCCCTTGCCACTCAACCAGATATATCATGTATCATGCTCCTTGCCATCATGTATCCCCTTATTATTTACCAATTGTTACTTAAAAACATGCATGGAGAGATACAGAAACTCATGGAATCATACACCCAGATTCATGTAGTGCTGCTTACTCGCTGATGGTTATTTTAATACACGCAGGGAGAGTTACAGAAACTCCTGCAATCACACACCCTCATACATGTAGTGCTACTCATTCACTGATGGTTACTTACACATGTGCAAGGAGAGATACAGAAACTCATGCAATCACACACTTACATACATGTAGTGCTGCTTATTCACTGATGGCAACTTAAACACATGAAGGGAGAGATACACAAACTCATGCAATCATGCACCCACATACATGTAATGCAAGCTATTCACTGATGGTTACTTAAACACATGTAGTGAGAGTTACACAAACTCAAGCAATCACACACCCACAGACATGTAGTGCTACTTATTCACTGATGGCAACTTAAACACATGTAGGGAGAGATACACAAACTCATGCAATGACATACCCACATACGTGTAGTGCTACTTATTCACTGATGGCAACTTAAACACATGTAGGGAGAGATACACAAACTCATGCAATGACGCACTCACATACATGTAGTGTTACCTATTCACTGATAGTTACTTAAACATATGTAGTGAGAGTTACACAGACTCATGCAATCACACACCCACAGACATGCAGTGCTACTTATTCACTGATGGTCACTTAAACAAATGCAAGGAAAGATACAGAAACCCAAGCAATCACACACTCACAGACATGTAGTGCTACTTATTCACTGATGGTGACTTGAACACATGCAGGGAGACATACACTAACTCAAGCAATCACACACCCACATACATGTAGTGCAACTTTTTCACTGACGTTTACTTACAAACATGCAAGGAGAGATACAGAAACTCATGCAATCATACATCCACATACATGTAGTGCTACGTATTCACTGATGGTTACCTAAAAACTTGCACAGTGAGTTACAGAAACTCTTGCAGTCCCAAACCCACATACGTGTAGTGCTACTTATTTGCTGATTGTTACTTAAACGCATGCAGGGAGAGATACACAAACTCATGCAATCATTCACCCTCATATATGTAGTGCTACTTATTCACTGATGGTTACTTAAACACGTGATGGGAGATATATAGAAACTCATGCAATCATACACCCACATACATGTAGTGATATTTATTCACAGAAGGTTACCTAAACAAATGCAGGGAGAGATACACAACCCATGCAATCATACCCTCACATACATGTTGTGCTACTTATTCAATGATGGTTTCTTAAACACATGCAGGGAGAGATACAGAAACTCATGCTATCTCCTAACAACATACATGTAGTGCTACTTATTCACTGATGGTTAAAACACATGCTGTGAGAGATACACAAAGTCGTGCAAACACACCCACATACATGTAGTGCTACTTGTAGAATAGGGATGAAGTGATATGTAATCACTTACATTTTTGTTTCTCCACCCCATACTGATAACAGAAACATGATGTCTATGCAGTAGAAGAAGGCACTAGTAACATATACTGTGTACTCATCACTAAGAAATATAAGCACTCTCTTCATATCACTAAGGTGACTTGCCAAACTACATTTCTGTAGCCTCTTAAAAAAAACAAAAACAAAAAAAATAAGTGCATTGAATTTTCCCACAATAGCTACAATATAACACAAAGCACATGAAAAACAAAAGTTTTGCAAGACAAAAATGTGTTTCAAGCACACATACAGTATCTGTAATCTGCACTCCCAATGAACCACACCCTCAACATAAACACACCATAAACTACACTTTTCCAGGTATCACCACATGTGAAAATAAACATACTAAAACACAAATCTATAAAATGGAAACCAAATGAAATGTGTTTTCCACCCCAAAGAAAACACCAAAACCGGAAGCACCGAATGAGCAAATTCCATGACACCCATCCAATCAGATGGCACCACTAAGCAAACAACCAATCAAATTACTACACTAGAGAACCAATCAAACATATCACCAAACCCACATATGACATACCTCACCGAATGAAATAATAAATTCACTTCATTCACCAAACCAAACAATAAGAAACCAATACAAACTCCATTCATTAAAGCATAAGAAACATTGTGGAAGAACACCAAAAATCACTGAAACCCTGCAAACCACAGGTAAAACGAAGCAATAACACATAAAATAAAGCTATCAAAATTGCACAACGGTACAACGCTTATTGTATAAAATGCATATTTAATGGCAAGGGGCTTGATACAACACACATTAAAATGCATGGCAAGCGCGCTCTGAGAACAATCCCTGGTGGTTCAGCAATGCTCTGCCACTTATGATATTCCCTGAGCTCACTTGCCAAACATTCAGATATATCATGTATCAAGCCACATGTCATCATGTATTCCCTTATTATTTACTGATGGTTACTTAAACACATGCAGAGAGAGTTATAGAAACTCATGCAATCACACACCCACATACATGTAATGCTGCTTATTCACTGATGGTTACTTAATCAGATATACAGTAGGGAGAGATTCACAAACTCATGCAATGACACCCACATACATGTATTATTACTTATTCATTGATGGTTACTTAAACAGATGCAGTGAGAATTCCAAAAACTCATGCAGTCACTCACCCATATACATGTAGTGCTACTTATTCACTGACGGTTACTTAAACACATGCAGGGAGAGATACACAGACGCCTGCACTAACACACCCACATACATGTAGTGCTACTTATTCACTGACAGTTACTTAAACACACGCAAGGAGAGATACAGAAACTCATGCAATCATACACCCACATACTTATAGTGCAAGTCATTCACTGATGGTTGGATAGGGAGCGATACACAGCCCATGCAATCACACACCGACATACATGTAGTGCTACTTATTCACTGATGGTTACCTAAACAGATGCAGGGGGAGTTACAGAAACTCAGGCAATCACACACCCACATACATGTAGTCCTACGGATTTACTGATGGGTATGCAAACACAGGTAGGGAGAGATACAGAAGCTCATGCAATCATACATCCAGATACATGTAGTGCTTCTTATTCACTGATGGTTACTTAATGGAATGGAGGGAGAGATACACAAACTCATGCTATCACACACCCACATATATGTAGTGCTACGTATTCGCTGATGGGTACTTAAACACGTGCAGGGAGAGATACAAAAACTCATGCAGTCTCACACCTCCATAATATCCCAGTACTGGCACTGTAGTGCAGCATGAGAGGGGTGCTGCACTTCTGAGGTGCCGTCTTTTGGATGAGACATTAAACCGAGGTCCCATCTGCCTGGATTGGTGGTAGTTCAGGTGGATGTTAAAGATCCCATGGCACTTATCGAAAAGAGTAGGGGAATTTCCTCGGTGTTCTGGCCAAATTCCCTTATTCACTAAAAATACCACCAACAGCTTAATCTGGTTCAAGGTCAGCTGGCATTCATCTGTATCCCCCTTCCCCAGGTCGTGCCTGAAAATAGGCAGGATTTGTCTAGTGCACTTACCCAATCAACAAAAACTAAATAAATAAACACACGCAGGAAGAGATACACAAATTCATGCAATCATACACCCGTACACATGCAGTGCTACTTATTCAATGATGGTTACTTGAAGAAATGCAAGGAGAGATACACAAACTCATGCAACCACACACCAATGTACATGTGGTGCTTCTTATTCAGTGATGGTTACTTAAACACATGCAGGGAGAGATACAGAACACCTGCAATCACACACCCACGTACATGTAGTGCTATATATTCACTGATGTTTACTTTAACACATGCAGAGAGAGTTACAGAAACTGATGCAATCATACACCCACATACATGTAGTGCAACCTATTCACTGATGGTTCCCCAAACACATGCAGGGAGAGTTACAGAAACTCATGCAATCCCACACCCACATACACGTAGTGCAACTTATTCACTGATGGTCACTTAAACACATGCAGGGAGAGATACAGAAACTGCTGTAATCACACACCCACATACATGTAGTGCTACGTATTCACTGATGGTTATTTAAGCACATGCAGGGAGAGATACCCAAACTCATGCATTCATACATCCACATACATGTAGTGCTACGTATTCACTGCTACTTAAACACCTGCTGAGAGAGCTACACAGACTCTTGCAATCATAACCCCACATAGATGTAGTGCTACGTATTCAGTGATGGTTACTTAAACACATGCAGGGAGAGTTAGAGAAACTCATGCAATCACACATCCACATACATGTAGTGCCACTTATTCAGTGATGATTACTTAAACACATGCCGGGAGAGATACACAAACTCATGCAGTCACACACCCAGATACTGTATATGTAGTGCTACTTATTCACTAATGGTTCTTAAAACACATGCAGGGAGAGTTACAGGAACTCATGCTTGGCAGAAGACACCAGGAGAAAGGACTGCTGTGTGACTGAACTTCTCTGCTGGGACTAAAGTAGAAGAACTTTTGTATTTGACTTTTAATTTAGGGTAAAAAAACTAACATACAAAAAAAAAGTGTGTGTTTGGGTTAACTGAACTGAATGGGTATCTGAAGAGTTATCTAGGTGTAAATCTCAGGTGACTGAAAGGACTTAACTGCTGTGAGGTTTAAATTACTTGTAGAAGATCTGGTAAGTAGAGAGGTAGGCAGCTAGAAGGAAGCTACATTTAAAGACTGCCTTAGAAAGTTTCTGCTAATAGCTTGGCAGAAGACACCAGGAGAAAGGACTGCTGTGTGACTGAACTTCTCTGCTGGGACTATATTGCCCTCCTTCCCTTCCCTCCACCTAAAGCTAGTCCTATTTTTATAGGCACAGAATTTAACTGACAACTTGAACTTCCTGTTTAGGGGCAGGAAGTGAGTGATCACAGAACCACCAAGGACCCACCATTCTAGAAGGGCAAGAGTAGCTCTCTGGCCCCCTCTAGCTGCTGGAGGTCTGCCTCTGAGCAAGTAAGTGGTCTACTGCCAAATACAGGATATTCTTGTCTCAGAACAGGACAATCAGGAGCTTAAAGGGCACACAGGCAGAAAGTAAGGAGAGAGAGAAAAAAAACGAGGAAAGAGTAAGGATTGCAAACAGTTAAGGGGCCAGAAATAAGACATGATTGGAGTGGTGCAGTGCAGTGGCTGTGGAGCAGCAGTCTTCCGGGAGATGTTCTGGAGGATGCGGTGTTGTCCCATCTGCAGGCACCTCTCTGGGCTGAGGGAGGAGGTTGCTCATCTCCAGGCTGAGTTGGCCAGGATTTGTGGGACCTCCTCTTCCATCCAGGGACCACCAGTGCCACTGCCATTGCCTCAGAGGTTGCCAAGAAAAGGAGCAGTTGGACCACAGTGGCTCCAGGAGGTGAGGGTGGTGGAACAGAGGTGCATCCCTCCCATTGTCCTCTCCATAATTCCTATGCCATTCTGGCAAAGTGTGGTTCCTCTATGTAGGCACCCACAGTGGAGACCAAGGAGGATGTTGGGAACCTCCAAGGAGACCCACAGGAGGGTGGCAGGGGACCCTGTAGGGAAGAGCAACTCCTGGTGGGGGACTCCATTGTTAGGAAGGTAGAACTGGGGAGGAAGGGAGGGGGAGGTAAGGTGCCTGCCTGCGCCATGGCTTGCAGGGACAGGAAGCAGAACCTCAGGATTGCCAGAGTAGCTGCACAGGGGAGGGAGCTGGATGTCATTGTCCACCTAGGGACAAATGACCTGGCTAAGAAAGGGATTAGAGAAGTGCAGGAAGAGTTTGTGGAATTGGGGAGGGGCCTTAGTCAAGTAGCACGCCTGGTAACCTTCTCGGAGGTGCTACCCATCTATGGCATAGGAGAGGCTAGGTGTTCACCATGGGATTCAATCAGTGGTTGAAAAACTGGTGTGAGCTCAGGATTTGGCTTCATTGGGGACCGGGGGCCACCTGGAGTGATGCAAGCCTATATTGGCATGATGGGCTGCATCTGTCTGGGAGGGAACCAGGATCCTAGGTGATAGGTTTAAATGCTTCATTGGTAAGCTTTTAAACTAGCCAAGGGAGGCACTGGAAAGGAGCAGGAAAATCCTAGCTCCAAATAATCGCAGTAGTATGCGGCAAACACCAACATAGAGGTGTCGATAGAGAGAGGGCAGGGGTAAATGAAGAAAGTGACAAAGGCAAGAAGGACAGGGATGGGGCAAAAGGGAGTAAGGCCATCAGGAAATGGAGGGTAATGAGTACCAATGCCCGTAGTCTGGGAAACAAGCTCCTGAGCTGATGGCCTTAATGGAAGAGGGATGCCTGGATATCGTAGCAGTCACAGAAACATGGTACACAGAGAACCATGACTGGGATGTTAACATACCAGGGCACGTGAACCTACAGGAGAGACAGGCAGGGGAGAAGAGGGGAGGAGTTGCTCTCATGTAAAGGAAGGGATAAAAGCAACTGAACAAAAGAGTAAACAGGGAGAGGAGGCACTGTGGGTCACCTTGGAGACTGGAAAGGGCACCACAATCCGCACAGGGGTTGTGTACAGACCCCCACGTCAGGGGGAAGGAATGGACAAGGATATGATAGAAGGCATTCTTAGAATGGCAGAGAAAGGGGAGATACTGTTGATGGGAGACCTGAATATGCCAGATGTTAACTGGAGCACATTTGCTGCAGCCACATCCAAAAGGGGCCATTCTTGATGCCCTACAGGTGGCAGGCATTAGACAGCTAGTTTCGAACCCACTCGTGAGGAGCAATCTTAGACCTCGTGCTCTCAAACGGGGCAATGAGAGGATCTCAGATCTAGAAGTGGGTTGCCATCTGGGGACAAGTGACCATCAAACAGTGTGGTTCACGTTAAACTCAGCTACAGAGTCAAGCCATACAAAAGTGAGGGTACTGGACTTTAGGAGGACTGACTTTGGCAAGATGGAAGAGTGCCTCAGAAAAGCACTAGCAAACAGGCTAGAAGGAGGTGTGGAGCAACAATGGGGAATTATCAAAACTGCCATCACAGAGGCAACAAGCCTTTGTGTGAAGCAAATGAACAAATCAAAATGAAAGAAAAGCCACTATGGTTCTCAAAAGAGGTGGCTGTGAAAGTCAGGAAGAAAAAGCTAGCATTCCGGAAGTATAAGGAAACACAGAAGGAGCAGGACAGAGAGCTGTACCAGTTAAGGCAGAAGGAAGCAGGGAAGGAAGTCAGAATAGCAAAGGCCCAAACTGAGGAAAAGATAGCCAACTCAGTTAAGAAGGGGGATAAAACCTTTTATAGGTACATCAGTGAGCGTAGAAAGACAAAGGGAGGGATAGTGAGGCTGAATAGAATGAACAGTGGGTGGGCAGAGGGGGATAGTGAAAAAGCAGGAATACTGAACAAATATTTCTGCTCAGTAGTCACAAAAGAGGAGGGGGAAGTGCCTAATCCAATTAACAGAAGCATCTTGATAGGGGTGTCAATCCCAGTCCTTTCACAGAAGAAAGGGTTCTGCAAGAACTCCTAAAACTGAAGGTGGATAAAGCAATGGGTCCTGATGGAATTCACCCCAGAATTCTAAAAGAATTAAGGAAGGAACTAGTGAAACCACTGGCTACTCTTTTTAATAAATCATGGGAGGATGGTGTGGTACCCGAGGACTGGAGGAGGCGGATGTGATTCCCTTCACAAAAGTGGGTCCAAGACAGAGGCAGGAAACTACAGACCTGTCAGTCTGACCTCTGTGGTAGGGAAAGTGATGGAGTCACTTCTGAAGGAAAGAATAGTTGAGTACCTAGAGGCCAGTGGAGCACAGGACCCAAGGCAGCATGGGTTTACAGCGGAAGGTCAGGTCAGACGAATCTAATAGATTTCTTTGACTGGGTGACCAAAGTAGTAGACCAGGGAGGGGCTGTGGACATGGCCTACCTAGACTTTAGCAAGGCATTTGACACAGTCCCACACAAAAGATTAATAGTCAAATTACCCAGCCTGGGAGTGGGACCCAGGGTGGTAGCCTGGGTAAAACATTGGCTGGACAACAGGACACAGAAGGTAATTGTAAATGGAGTCCATTCTGAAGAAAGAGGGGTTACTAGTGGGGTACCGCAGGGTTCAGAATTGGGTCCAGTCCTTTTTAATGTCTTCATCAGTGACATTGCAGAGGGACTGGAAGGAAAAGTATGCCTTTTGCAGATGACACAAAATCTGCAACAGGGTTGATACACAGGAGGCGTGGAAAGGATGAAAAGGGACTTGGCAAGGTTGGAGGAATGGTCAGAAGTATGGCAGCTAGGATTCAATGCAAAGAAGTCAAAATAATGCACCTGGGAAACAAGAACCCAGGGAAGAATACACAATGGGTGGGAGGTAATAACAACAACAAAAGGAAAGGAACCTGGGGTAATCATATCAGATGACCTTAAGGTTAGCAAGCAATGTGAGAAGGCAGTAGGGAGGGCTGGGGGTATACTGGGATGTATAGGAGAGGCATCAGCAGCAGAAAACAGGAAGTTGTTATCCCTCTGTACAGACAGTTGGTGAGACCCCATCTGGAGTACTGTGTCCAGTTCTGGAGACCCCATCTCCGCAAGGACATAGACAGGATAGAGGCAGTCCAGAGGAGGGCAACTAAAATGGTGCAGGGTCTGCAAGAGAAGCCGTATGAGGAGAGACTAAAGGAGCTTAATATGTATACCCTTGAGGAAAGAAGGGAGAGGGGGGACATGATAGAAACTTTTAAGTACCTCAGTGGAATCAACAAAGTCCAATAGGGTAGCATTTTTCAGAAAAAGAGACTTGCAAGAACAAGGGGACACAATTTAAAGATAGAAGGAGGGCGGTTCAGGGGCAATGTGAGGAAGTATTATTTCACAGAGAGGGTAGTGGATGCATGGAACAGCCTTCCTGAGGAGGTTGTGGGGTCTAAAACTGTGGGAGAATTCAAGAATGCATGGGACAGACATAAGGCAATTCTTGTGGGTGGTAGGAAGAAATAGGCTGTTGGTTAACTAGGATCTGCGGCCTATCCTGCAGGTAGGGAAATGGGCAGACTAGATGGGCCTAGCGGTCCTTATCTGCCGTCAAAGTCTATGTTTCTATGTTTCTATGTTTCATGCAATCACACTCCCGTATACATGTAGTGCTACTTACTCACTGTTGGATACTTAAAAAAATGCATGGAGAGATATACAATCTCATGCAATCACACACCCTTATTCATGTAGTGCTACTTATTGACTGATGGTTACTTAAACAGAGGCAGGGAGAGATACACAAATTCATGTAGTCATACACCCACATTCATGTAGTGCTACGCTTTCACTGATGGTTACTGAAACACATGCAAAGAGATACCCAAGCTCATGCAATCACTCACCCACATACATGTATTACTATTAATTCACTGATGGTTACCTAAACACATACAGGGAGAGTGACAGAAACTCATGGAATCAGACAGCCACATACATGTAGTGCTAGTTATTCACTGATTGTTACTTAAACACATGCAAGGAGAGGTACACAACTCATTGAATCAGGCACCAACATACATGCATTGCTGCTTATTCAGTGATGATTACTTAAACACACGCAGTGAGAGATGCAGATACTCATGCAATCATACCCTCACATACATGTAGTGCTACTTATTCACTGATGGTTACTTAAACAGATGCAAGGAGAGATACACAAACTCATGCAATCATACACTCACATCTATGTAGTGCTATTTATTCACTTATGATTAGTTAAACACATGCAGGGAGAGATACAGAAACTCATGCAATCACACACCCACATACTTGTAGTGCTACTCCTACACTGATGGTTACTTAAACACATGCAAAGGGACACACAAACTCATGCAATCACACACCCACATAGATGTAGTGCTACTTGTCCGATGCTTACCTAAACAGATGCAGTGAGAGTTACAGAAACTCATGCAATCACACACCCACATACATGTAGTGATACTAGAGATGGGCGAAGTGGCCCCAGTTCACTTTGCAATGTGAATCACCGGCGGCGGAATCACGGTGCCTGCATACGCAGGAAGTGCGTGTTATGATGGGTAACGTGAAGTCCATTGAAAACAATGACTTTGCATTACTCCGCCTTCACAAACCACTACTCCACCAAATCTTATGGTGAAGTACATTGAAAACAATGTACTTCACCTTACTTCGCCTTATTTTTAAGCTACGAAAGTGAATTTTGCAGTGATTCATTGGATTTCAGGTCACATGAGCTCTATATTGTTCTGCACAGCCTCAGTTCAGGGTAGTGTGTTTAGGAAGCTGTAGGAGACAATGTGATCTGAGAGATGTCTGTGATTCAAACCTTCTAAAAGCTGTTCAAAAAGCCTTTTTCAGTAATTTTTATTTTGCTCAAACTTAGTTCATCGATTTTAGGAAAACCTCCTGTGCTCATATCATCGAACGTTTATTGTTTGTGTGTGGATTTTGAATGTTAATGTACAACATCGGGTCTGTGTAGTAGGAGGCAGTGAAAGTGTACTTTGGGAGAGGGGTGTATCTGACTGTGGTGTAGATACATAGATACATAGACAGTGTCGGCAGATAAGGGCCTGCGGCCCACCCAGTCTGCCCATTTGAGCTTGTAAGTTTACTTTATGTTTTCCTAGAAGTCTGTTGCCCCTTAACCCTGACTTCCAGAATTCCTTTATGTCTATCCCATGCATTCTTAAGTCCCGTGATTGTTTCAGCCCCCACCACTTCCTCTGGCAGGGTGTTCCACTTGTCCACCACCTGTTCTGTGAAGAAATTCTTCCTCATGTTTCCTCTGAATCATCCTCCCTCCAACTTCATCCCATGCCTTCTAGTCCTGGAACATCTTTTTCACTTAAAAATAGTGTATTCTTGCACCCTGTTCCTCCCTGTAAGATACTTGTATGTCTCTATCATATCCACTCTCTCCCTCCTCTCCTCCAGGGGGTACATATTCAATTCCTTCAACTTGTCCTCATAGGACTTGTGATGCAATCCATGTACCATCTTTGTTGCCCTCCTCTGAACTTTCTGTACCCTGTCTATGTCCTTATGTAAGTAAGGTCTCCAGAACTGTACACTGTACTCCAGGTGGGGCCTCACTAGTGTCTTGTATAGTGGAATTATGATCTCCCTTTTCCTGCTGGTGATGCCCCTGCCTATGCATCCCAGCATCCTATTTGCTTTACCTTCCACCTTGTCACACTGTTTCCCTACCTTGAGGTCATCAGAGATGATAACCCCAAGATCCCTTTCCTGCTTGGTGCATGCTATGTCCTCACACCCCATCTGATATATTGTGCCAGGGTTTTGTGCCCCATATGCATTATCTTGCACTTCTTTGCATTGAATTTCAACTGCCAAACCCCTGACCATTCTTCAAGTTTCTGCAGGTCCCTTCTCATTCTGTCTACACCGTCTGGTGTGTCTGCTCTGTTATAGAGCTTTGTGTCATCAGCGAACAGGGAAATTCTGCCTTCTAGGTCCTTCGCAATGTCACTGATGAAGATGTTGAATAGGACCGGTCCCAGCACTGATCCCTGTGGTACCCCATTGGTCAATCTTTCCTCTGTGGAGCGACATTCATTTACCACTACTCTCTGTGTCCTGCTGCCCAACCAGTTACCTACCCACCACACTACTGTCCTGCCCACACCCATATTCTCCAGTTTATGTAATAGTCTTCTATGTGGCACAGTGTCAAAGGCCTTGCTGAAGTCCAGATAGGCCATGTCCACTGCCCTCCCCTGATCCACCTCCCTAGTCACCCAGTTGAAAAATTCAATGAGGTTGGTCTGACATGACCTCCCCCTGGTGAAACCATGCTACCTTGGGTCCTGTAGTCCATTGACAACCAGATGTTCCACCAGTCTGTCCTTCAGTAGTGCTTTCATGATCTTCCCCACTACTGAGGTGAGGCTGACTGGTCTGTAGTTCCCCGCTTCCTCTTTGTTCCCACTTTTGTATAAGGGGGACTACATCTGCTGTCCTCCAGTCTTTGGGTACCTCCCCTGTTTCCAGTGATCGGCTAAACAGGATTGCCAGAGGTTCAGCCAACACCTCTCTTAGTTCTTTAAGGACCCTGGGGTCCACCCCATCTGGCCCCAATGCTTTGTCAACTCTTATTACTTCCAGTTCTTTCAGGATCCTTTCTCGGGTAAAAGGACTTGTGTCCATTTCTGCACCATTCCCACCTCTTGTACTCCCTTCTGACCCATTACCCTTCTCTTCCTCAGTAAATACTGAGCAGAAATACCTGTTCAATATATCAGCTTTACTGTTGTCATCCTCCATGTGGGCCCCATCCTCCCCCTTCAGTGTCACTATCCCTCCCTTTGCCTTTCTTTTTTCACTGATGTACCTATAAAAGGCTTTGTCCCCTCTACCCACTGATTTTGCTATGTGCTCTTCTGTCTGAGCTTTGGCTTCCCTTACTGACCTCCCTGCCTCCCTTTGCTTCTCCTGGTACTTCTCCCTAACCCCTTCTGCCTGTGTCTTTTTGTATTGCCTGAATGCAACCTTTTTGGCTTTCACTTTCTCCGCTACCTCCTTGGAAAACCATAATGCCCTCCTCTTCCATCTCCTCCTGCTAACCTGCTTGATGCATAATTCTGTTGTTCTTGTAATCCCCATTTTAAATACTGCTCACTGTTCCTCAACCCCTGATTCCTGCCCCATTCCACTTAATGCCTCTTTCAAGCATCTCCACATTTTCCCAAAGTCTGTCCCCCTAAAATCCAGGACACGTGTTTTTGTGTGGTTTGGTTCTGCTCCTTCTGAGATTTTGAACCACAATGACTGGTGGTCACTGTTCCCCAGGTGCTCCCCCACTGTTACCCCCATCACACTGTCCCTGTTTGTGAGCACAAGGTTCAGTATTACCTTCTTCCAAGTTGGTTCTAGGACCAGTTGCTTGAGGAAGGCACCCCGAAGGGAGTACAGGATAAATCTGCTCCTAGCTGATGCTGCTGCTGGGATGCCCCAGTCCACATCTGGAATACTGAGGTCTCCAACCAGCACTACCTCACCCTTTGGATGGCTAGCATCAGCTCCCTATCTGTTTCTTCCTCCTGGGCTGGTGGTCTATAGACCACACCTGTGTGGATGGCTGTCCCCATTTTCCTTTCCAGCTTAACCCACAGTATCTCTCCCCCATTTTGTTCCTCCTGGAGCTCTGTGGCCCTTATGTCATTTTTCACATACAGCGCCACTCCTCTTCCCTTCCTACCTGCCCTGTCTCTTCTGAATATGTTATAGCCAGGCATGGCCATCTTCCAGTCATGGTTATCATTTCACCAGGTTTCTGTGATGGCCACAATGTCCAGGTCTGACTGCACCATGACAGCCTCCAGATCCTCCATCTTGTTGCTAAGGCTCCTGGCATTTGCACACATGGCTTTCCATGATTTGACCTCCTAGACTGTTTAGCTGTTCTACTCCAGCCCTTCCTGGTTGTCCTTTATCCTGGTTCTCCTTGCTGTCTGCCCTTCTGTTAAATTTTGCTCTTTTTATGCCTATCCATCTCTTGGGCACTTATCTCCATCTTTTGCACACTGCTTTGTAGAGATATCCACTCCTCCGGTTCACTGGTTCCACTGCTAGCTGTAGGGGGGTGGGCAATTAGATACCCTCCTTGCTGGCCTGCCACCCCCCTTTGCTAGTTTAAATGCTTGCCAATGTAGCATTTAAACTTATCATTGAGTGCTTGGATTCCTCTCCAGGATGGATACAGGCCGTCAGACTTGAACAAGCCTCCATCCCTCCAGGTGGGTCCCCAGTCACCAATGACTCCAAACCCTTCCTCACAGTACCAGTTCTTCAACCATGAGTTAAAGTTCCTGGTGCATGAGCCCCTATGCTCTCCCATGCCTCTTACAGGTAGTACTTCCGAGAAGGTGACAGAAGTAGCTACTTGCTTGAGACCCCTCCCCAATTTCCTAAACTCTTCCTGAACTTCCTTTGGCTCCCCATTTGCCGGGTCATTAGTACCTAGGTGGATAATGACATCCAGCTCACCCTCTCGTCTTGCCTTCTCAGCGATCCCCAGGATCTTCCTTCTATCCCTCCATGCCATGGCACCTGGTAGGCACCTCACCTCCCTGTCCTCCCCCTCCTGTGTTCCTAGCTGGATCCCTCTTATGATGGGTTCCCCACCAGGATTTGCTTCCTCCTCCTCTGGGGTCCACTGTTCTCCCCACTGAGGTCACCCCCTTGGCTAACCTCCACATCCTTTCCTTCCACTTCTCTGGGTACATCTATTTGGTTGTCCCCATTTGCCAGGGTGGCATATGAGCTCTTGAGTGGAATAGGATCTGGGATGTGCCTCTGCCTGACTGCCCTAACCCTCTCTGAGCCCTCTGTCATTCAAGTGCTCCTCGTTCTCGGCATTCTTTGAGGCAGCGACATTGCACTGGGTGGTTTCTGGATAGGGGTGATGGTACTCCTGACCCAGTTTACTTCTGCTCTGAGTCTGGTGACCTCATCCTGCAGTCCAGTGAGATGCATGCAGATAGGGCAGCATCTCAGAGTCCAGAAGGTCTGCCTGAATATGGCTGCCCTGCAGCCACTGTATTGCACAACTTCCCACATTATATTACACTTATACTGCTATTCCAGTAGTTGTGTGTTACTGAAACTCTCCTGGTTCCCTTTTTATTAATTTACTGTCCTAAAAATCCTTCCACTGATCCTCAGATGCATTTCTTTAAAAAAAAAAAAAAAGAGTCAAAACACTTGTCATGCTGAAGGCGGGCTTCTTCCCCTTTATGCCCCTCCTACTCCACACCCCCTACTATCTCCTGTCAATCAGATTTAACAGGGCATATAATTAAGAGTTGGGGGCGGGGGGGGCGAACTCTGCAGCAATTAAAGACAGCCAACAAATACAGCACCACTATAAGCACTCAAAACTACATTTTAAATTTTCAACAGCCCAAAAACAATTCTAAGTAAAGACAGCAAAGAAATTACAATGTCACTAAAAGCTCACAATCTAAGTTTAAAACAAAAATAGCAAAGTACAATTACCGTAAAGCACTGAAATGAATCTGTTTCCTTTTCCTTTTGGCTTCTTCTGAGAAAACAAAAAATCACTTGCTACCTCAACTCTGACTAAGCCCCACCTCCAATAATCACATAGCTGAGGTCAGAGGCCAGACAATTAGCACCCCTCACCCAAACTACAGGACAAGTCAGACAAGCCAAGACAAAATTTGCAGCAATTAAAGACAGCCAACAAATACAGCACCACTATAAGCACACAAAACTACGTTTTAAATTTTCAACAGCCCAAAAACAATTCTAAGTAAAGACAGCAAAGAAATTACAGTGTCACTTAACACCCACAATCTAAGTTTAAAACAAAAATAGCAATGTACAATTACTATAAAGCACTGAAATGAATCTGTTTCCTTTTCCTTCTGGCTTCTTCTGTAGGAAGATTAACTAGGAGAGAAAGACAGTTCTTTCTGTTTTGGTGATATTTTTATTTTATAATAACCGTGTTAATGTACACACATTAATATTTTCAATAATTCTTGACATTTTTTTCGCTGATTGTTGTGGAGCAGCAGTGCTTAATTTTAGTTTGTTTAAAATATGTGGTTATATTACTGAAGTTTTCAATTTGCTACTCATTACTTAGTGTGTTTGTGAGTATGAGTGTGATGCGTGTTATGAAATCAGACACCTTTTATTGTGCCACATAGTAATTTCAGCAATGTGAACCTTCTATCCACTACAGCTGTGTGATTTTTCTACTTCTTTGTGGTATCTTTACTGGTGGTGCTGGTACTAGTACTAGTGACTGTTACTGCAGCAGTGCAGTACACTGCCCACCCCCCCCACGGCTCTTCCAAACCGGCAAAGGTATTTTTTCCAGATTTGAATTTCTGATGGTGAGCACTGGTTAGGTGTTATGCCTTTGCATCTGTATCTCTTCAGTGTGCAGCACAATCTTAATCTGTCTGTGCATTTGCATCTCTTTAGGGCCCAATCTCCATCTGTAACTTAAGTCACAGTTGTTTCTTTGGCTTCCCTTCAGAGTACTGGACAGGTGTGGTGCTTAATTCTGCATGAACATTGTACTCATTAATATGCATTTTTAAGTCAGGACCATCATCATGTTCATGAGTCACTCATGAATGATACAAATCATGTTTTTCATCATAGTTATTTTTTTTACTGGTTACTTGGATGTATTGTAAGCCTGTTTTATAGTATCTCTCCATGCTTCACCACCCCACCATTGTACTCATTAATCAGTGTTTTCAAGTCAGGGAGTTTTGTGCCACACCTCATTCGGGCCCGGGGAAGTACAGCCATAGGCATTCGCATTTCTTCATCATCATCATGGTTACAAATGCAGTCACAAATCACTGATTTACGATTACATCACAAATCACATCATTATTTTTTTTTACTGGTTACTTGGATGTATTGTAAGCCTGTTTTGTAGTATCTCTCCATGCTTCACCACCCCACCATTGTACTCATTAATCAGTGTTTTTAAGTCAGGGAGTTGGACAGTGTCTGCAGTACATACACAGACTGGAAAGAAGACTGACTGCACACATGCAGTTTAGCACACAGTATACTTGCACTGCTCAGAATACAAGGTGTCACGCATATGGAAAATAACAAAAAAAGGGCATTATTACACACAAAGGTCAGGGATGGTGGAGGAATACATTTTATAACACAGCAAGGAAGGTGTGGGGGGGCACATCATGGTTTGAGGAAAAAAAACCTACTGTGGGATCCCATGATGATCCAGCAGCAGTTCCAGCATGGACATAATTTGCAACTGATGTCCCTCTATGTGATCCAACTGCTGCTTGACAGCACTCACTCTCTCATTGTTCTCCTCAACAGCACTCCAGAGAACTGCCAAGTCAGCCTGCGTTACACACAGTTCTCTGGGGTCCACACGTTCTACAGACTGACCTGCTGGTGGTGGTGGTTTGGGTGCTGGTGGAGCAGCTGGTGCTGCTCTTGTCCTCCTCTTCTTAGAGCCACTGCCATGCAAAGCTGCACCCTCTGCCACAGAAGGGCCAGCAGGTGCAGGTATGGCCCATACTGTGGCAGTCTGCCACTCCAACTGGTGGTGATTGAGCATATGGGTCAGGGTGCACTGGCCTCCAATCCCCAGGTGAGTCCCCCGGGGGTCACGGTGCACCTCCACCTCACATAGGTGGCACCTGACCACACTGCTGTCCTCCCCGACAAAGTCAAAAAACTGCCAAACAATGGAGGTGCTTGGAGGACCAGGCACAGGCAGGGGAGGGCCAGATGAACAGGCAGCTGACTGGTCATGGTGCTCAGCAGGGTTGGGATCTATACCTGGGCCCAGGGGCACATACACATCCTGCTCCAGAGGACCTGGTGCTGGAGCTGGTGCTGGACATGGTCATGGTGGTGGTGGTTCAACTGCCTCAGAGTCAGGAGGCGGTGCTGGTCCTGCTTCTGGGGGGGCACTCAGAATTTTTGATCGGTCCAACAGGAACCAGCGGCCATGCTCACCACTCATCTGCACAGTACAACACCTACCAGTACCATGCTCTCCCAGAGCTGCCCCCACCCCAGACATTCCCTCAGACCCTCACTCTGGTCCATCTCTCCTACTGCGCTCCCTCAGTCTGAGCAATGACTACTCACACTGTCACACTACACACACACAGTCACACAGACACAGACAAACAACTAACTACTTATAAAGGTAAGAAAAATAAATTTACAGAAAGAACACATCAAGTAAAAAAAGAGCACAGAAAAGACTAAAAAATGTAGTGCTGCTTATTCACTGATAGTTAGCCAAACGCATGCAGCGAGTGATACAGAGACTCACACAATCACACTGCCACATACATGTAGTGCTACTTATTCAGTGATGGTTACTTAAACACATGCAGGGAGAGATACAGAAACTCCTGCAATCAGACACCCACATACATGTAGTGCTACTTATTCACTGCTATTTACTTTAACACATTCAGGGAGAGTTGCAGAAACTCATGAAATCATACACCCACATACATGTAATGCAACCTATTCACTGATGGTTACCCAAACACATGCAGGGAGAGTTACAGAAACTCATGCAATCCCACACCAACATACATGTAGTGCTACTTATTCACTGATGGTCACTTAAACACATGCAGGGAGAGATACAGAAACTGCTGTAATCACACACCCACATACATGTAGAGCTTCGTAGTCACTGATGGTTACTTAAACACATGCAGGGAGAGATACACAAACTCATGCAATCATACATCCACATACATGTAGTGCTACTTATTCACTGACTGCTACTTAAATGCATGCAGTGAGAGATACACAGACTCCTGCAATCATAAACCCACATACATTTAGTGCTACTTATTAAGTGATGGTTACTTAAACACATGCAGAGAGAGTTTGAGAAACTCATGCTATCACACATCCACATACATGTAGTGCTATGTATTCACAGATGAGTACTTAAACACATGCTGGGAGAGATACACAAACTCATGCAGTCACACACCCACATACATGTAGTGTTACTTATTCACTAATGGTTCTTAAACACATGCAGGGAGAGATTCAGAAACTGCTGTAATCACACACCCACATACATGTAGAGCTCCGTATTCACTGATGGTTACTTAAACACATGCAGGGAGAGATATAGACTCTGATGCAGTCACACACCCACATACATGTAGTGCTACTTATTGACTGATGGTTACTTAAACACATGCAGGGAGACATACACTGACTCATGCAATCATACACCCAGATACATGTAGTGCTGCTTATTCACTGATGGTTACTTAAACGCAGGCAGGGACAGATACACAAACTCATGCAGTCACACACCCACATTCATGTTGTGCTGCTCATTCATTGATCGTTACTGAAACACATGCAAAGAGATACCCAAGCTCACGCAATTACTCACCCACATACATGTAGTACTAGTTATTCACTGATTGTTACTGAAATGCATTCAGGGAGAGGTATGCAACTCATTCAATCAGACACCCAAATATATGCATTGCTACTAATTCAGTGATGGTTACTTAAACACATGCAGGGAGAGATACAGAAACTCCTGCAATCAGACACCCTCATACATGTAGTGCTACCTATTCAGTGGTTACTTAAACACATGCAGTGAGAGATACAGAAACTCATGTAATCACACACTACAAACATGTAGTGGTACTTATTCACTGATGGTTACTTAATGAAATGCAGAAAGAGATACACAAACTCTTGCAATCACACACCCACATATATGTAGTGCGACTTATTCACTGATGTGTACTTAAACACATGCAGGGAGAGATACAGAATCTCATTCAGTCACACACCTACATACATGTAGTGCTATGTATTCAGTGATGGTTACTTAAACTCATGCAGGGAGAGTTATGGAAGGTTATGCAATCACACACCCACATACATGTTTTGCTACTTATTCACTGGTGGTTACTTAAACACATGCAGGGAGAGAGGCAGAAACTCATGCAATCACACACCACAATACATGTAGTTGTACTTATTCACTGATGGTTTCTTAAATACATGCAGAGAGAGATACAGAAATTCATGGACTCCCACACCCACATACATGCAATGCTTCTTATTCACTGATGGTTAGTTAAACACATGCTGGGAGAGATAGAGACACTCATGCAGTGACACTCCCACATATATGTAGTGCTACTTTTTCACTGATGCTTACTTAAACACATGAGAGCGAGAGATTCAGAAACTCATGCAATCAAATTCCCACATACATGTAGTGCTACTTATTCACTGATGGTTACTAAAACATATGCAGGGAGAGATACAGAAACTCATGCAATCATACACCCACATACATGTAGTGCTACTTATTCACGGATGATTTCTTAAACAAAAACCTAGAGAGATAGAGAAACTGATGCAATCATATGCCCACAGATGTGTAGTGCTACTTATTCATTGATGGCAACTTAAACACAGGCAGGGAGAGATACAGATACTCATGCAATCACATACCTACATAGATGTAGAGCTACTTATTCACTGATGGTTACTTAAACACATGCAGGGAGAAATACAGAAAATCCTGCAATCACACACCCACATAAATGTCGTAGTACTTACTCACTGTTGGTTACTTAAACACAGAAAGGGATTGACACACAAACTCATGCAATCATACACCCACAAACATGTAGTGGTACTTATTCACTGATGGTTCCTTAAAGAAATGCCAGGAGAGATACACCAACTCATGCAATCACACACCAACATACATGCAGTGCTATGTATTCACTGATGGTTACTTAAACTCATGCAGGGAGAGTTATGGAAGCTTATGCAATCACACACCCACATACATGTTTTGCTACTTATTCACTGGTGGTTACTTAAACACGTGCAGGGAGAGATACCAAAACTCATGCAATCACACATCACAATGCATGTAGTTTTACTCATTCACTGATGGTTACTTACATACATGCAGGGAGAGATACAGAAACTCATGGAATAACAAACCCACATACATGCAGTGGTACTTATTCACTGATGGTTACTTAAACACATGCTGGGAGAGATAGAGACACCCATGCAGTGACACTCCCACATACATGTAGTGCTATTTATTCACTGATGATCAGCAAAACACAGCAGGGAGAGATACAGAAAATCATGGAAGCACACATCAACATATATGTAGTGCTACTTATTCACTGATGGTTACTTAAATATACCCAGGAAGAGACACACAAATTCATGCAATCATACAACCCCATACATGCAGTGCTACTTATTCACTAATGGTTGCTTAAACAAATGCCGGGAGAGATACATAAACTCATGCAGTCTCACACCAACGTACATGTAGTGCTTCTTGTTTGCTGATGGTTACTTAAACACATGCAGGGAGAGGTCCAGAAACACATGCAATCACACACCAACATACATGTAGTACTACTTATTCACTCATGGTTACTGAAACAAATGCAGGGAGAGATACACAAACTCATGCAATTATACACCAACATCTATGTTGTGCTATTATTCACTCATGGTTACTTAAACACTTGTAGGGAGAGAGTCAGAAGCTCATGCAGTCACACAGCCACATACATGTAGTGCTACTCATTCACTGATGGTTACTTAAACACATGCAAAGGGACACACAAACTCATGCAATCACACACCCACATAGATGTAGTGCTACTTGTTGTCTGATGGTCACCTAAACAGATGCAGGAAGAGTTACAGAAACTCATGCAATCACAAACTCACATACATGTAGTGCTACCTATTCACTTCCTTTTACTTAAACACGTGCCTGGAGAGATACACAAACTCAAGCAATCATACACCAACATACATGTAGTGCTACTTATTCACTGATGGTTAAAACACATGCAGGGGGAGATACACAAAGTCATATAGTCACACACCCACATAAATGTAGTGCTACTTGTACAATAAGGGTGAAGTGATATGTAATCACTTATATTTTTGTATCTCCACCCCATACTTATCACAGAAACATGGGCCCTGATATTCAGACTGTGCTTGGCAATGGCGCAAGTGTGGGTGCAGCACATCTGGGATGCGCCGGGTCCAGGACCAGTCGGTATTCAACGGTGATGCACCATGGTGCAGCACCATTGAATATGGCATGGAATGCACATGGCGCAGTAATGTGCAGCACCCGTGATATTCAGAAGAGGGCATGCAAACGGGTATAATATATGCAAGGTGCAAATGGGGCAATTTGCATGTCATTATGGCCCCATTTGTATGTGTTGTGCAGGGCAGCCTGATGAAATGCACCTGGCACCCTGTGGAGCTGCCTGCAGCAGGTACTGGTTCCCTGGTGTGCTAGTTACCCCCCCACCTGTATGCCCGAATGTGGGCTCCCATAGACAAAGAGGCCATCCAGTGGTCCAGTGGTACCCCCCTTCCTGCTGACATGCCTGATCGAGGCCATCTGTATGCAAACATAGCACTCAGTGTGCAAGTTGTTCCCTCCATTCTGCCCAATCGTAGGCAGTAGTATCCCAAAGCCCGAATGCTGTATGTGCATATTCACCCCGTCTGCCCGATCACGGGTATGTGATATATAGAGAACATCTGGTGGCCCAGTGGACCCCCCTCCCCACCCACCCACAGAGGACCCAGCCACCCAGCTTCCCTTCCATCATTGGTAGGTGGCAGCACCCCACCTGCATACCGCCTGGCCACCGCCCGATGACAGCGTACAGTATGTGCTGTATGCCTATTGGTCCACAGTGTAGACCAATGCACTTGCAGACCCTACTGTACTACACAGGCACAAATATGTGACTGAACGCGATTAAGCAGGTGGGAGGGGGGTACACTAACCCACCAGGGTGTGTTCCGGAGCCTGTGGCCGGTGTTTCTGCTGGGAGTGTGGCCACCCTCAGCTGGCGACTGGCTGGTGTGTTGCACCTACTGTACAGCCACCCCACCTGTGGGTGGCCAGGATTATTCCTCCCTTATTACGGGCTCAACATTGGCCTTCTCACGAGTGCACAGGAGGTTGTGCCAGCATATGTGCTACACATCCTGGGCTGAATATCGAGATGTGCTGCATATGCGTGGGCACGTCCCCAGCATTTGCACCACATACGTTACCATTGTGCCCCGGTGCATTGGGATTTGTGCACACAAATTGCCCATTTGAAAGTCGTGTCGGGGCGCATTGGGGGGTTGCACATGGTTTCAAGCACCCGTATCTGTAATCTGCACCCCCAATGTTCAGCACCCTCAACTTAAGCACACAGTAAAGTACAATTTTCTAGTTATCACCACGTGTGAAAATAAACATACTAAAACACAAATCTATGAAATGGAAATCAAATAAAATCTATTTTCCACCCCAAAGAAAACACCAAAACCAGAAGCACCAAATAAGCAAATCCCATGTCACCCATTCAATCAAACTACACCACAAAGCAAACAACCAATATAAATATCAGACTACAAACCAATCAAACAAATCACCAAACCCACATATAACACACCTCACCGAATGAAACGGAATAAATTCACTTTATTCGTCAAACCAACCAATAAGAAACCAATACAAATTCCATTCATTAAAGCAGGAGAAACATAGTGGAGAAACACCAAAAATGAAAGAAACCCTGCAAACCACATGTAAAACGAAGCAATAGAATATAAAATAAAGCTATCAAAATTTCACAACAGTACAACACCTATTGTATAAAATGCACATGTGATGGCAAACGGCTTGATACGAGATATATTAAAACTCGTGGCAAGTGAGCTTCGGGAACAATCACTTGTGGCTCAACATTGCTCTGACACTTATGATATTCCCTGAGCTGACTTGCCTCTCATTCAGATATATCATGCATCAAGCCACTTGTTATCATGTGTCTCTTTATTATTCACTGATGGTTACTTAAACACATGCAGAGAGAGATACACAGACTCATGCAATCACACACCCACATACATGCAGTGCTACTTATTCACTGATGGTTACTTAAACACATGCAAGGAGAGATACAGAAACTCATGGAATCATACACCCACATACATGTAGTGCAAGTCATTTCACTGATGGTTGGATAGGGAGAGATACACAACTCATGCAATCACACACCGACATATATGTAGAGCTACTTATTCACTGATGGGTACTTAAACACATTCAGGGAGAGATACACAAACTTATGCAATCACACACCCACAGACATGTAGTGCTACTTATTCACTGATTGTGACTTAAACACATGCAGGAAGAGACACACAGCCTCATGCTATCATAGACCCGCATGCATGGGGTGCTTCTAATTCACTGATGGTTACTTAAAGAAATGAAGGGAGAGATACACAAACTCATGCACAAAATCATACACTGACATACATGTAGTGCTTCTTGTTTGCTGATGGTTACTTAAACACATGCAGGGAGAGGTCCCGAAACTCATGCAATCACACACCCACATACATGTAGCGCTACTTATTCACTGATGGTTACTTAAACACATGCAGGGAGAGATACACAAACTCATGCAGTCACACACCCACATACAAGTAGTGCTACTTATTCACTGATGGTTACTTAAACACAGGGAGGGAGAGATACAGAAGCTCACACAATCACACACCCACACACATGTAGTGCTGCTGTTTCAGTGATAGTTACTTAAACACATGCAAAGGGATACACAAACCCATGCAATCACACACCCACATAGATGTAGTGCTACTTGTTGTCTGATGATTACCTAAACACATGCAGGGAGAGTTACAGAAACTCAGGCAATCCCACACCCACATACATGTAGTGCTACTTATTCACTGATGGTCACTTAGACACATGCAGGGAGAGATACAACTCATGCAGTCACACACACATATGTATGTAGTACTTCTCATTCACTGACGGTTACTTAAACACATGCAAGGAAATAAACAAACTCATGCAATCATACTCCCACATGCATGTAGTGCAACTCATTCACAGATGGTTACTTAAGAACATGCAGGGAGAGATAGAAAGACTCATGCAATCATGCACCCACATGCATGTAGTGCTACTCATTCACTGACAGTTACTTAAGCACATGCAGGGAGAGATACACAAACTCATGAAATCATACACCCACATACATGTACTTCTAGTTATTCACTGATGGTTACCTAAACACATGGATGGAGAGTTACAGAAGCTCATGTAATCACACTCCCACATACATGTAGTGCTACTTATTCACTGATGGTTAGTTAAACACATGCAGGGAGAGATACACAAACTCATGCACACAGCCAGATACATGTAGTGCTACTTACTCACTGATGGCTACTTAAACACATGCAGGGAGAGATACAATAATTCATGCAGTCACACACACACATATATGTAGTGCTTCTCATTCATTGAGGGTTATTTAAACACGTGCAAGAAAATAAACAAACTCATGCAATCATACTCCCACATACATGTAGTGCTACTCATTCACAGATGGTTACTTAAGCACATGCAGGGAGAGATAGACATACTCATGCAATCACAAACCCACATACATGTAGTGCTACTTATTCACTGTTGGTTACATAAACACATGCAGGGAGAGATATACAATCTCATGCAATCACACACCCACATACATGTAGTGCTACTGATTAACTGATGGTTATCTAAACACATGAATGGAGAGTTGCAGAAACTCATGCAGTCACACATCCACATAGAAGTAGTGCTACTTATTCACTGATGGTTATTAAAACACATGCATGGAAAGTTACAGAAACTCATGCAATCGCACACCCGTGTACATGTAGTGCTACTTATTCACAGATTGTGACTTAAGGATGTGCAAGGAGAGATACACAAATTCATGTAGTGATAAACCCACATACTTGTAATGCTACTTATTCACCGATAGTTACTTAAACACATGCAGGAAGAGATACAATAACTCATGCAATCACACACACACATATATATGTAGTGCTTCTCATTCACTGATGGTTACTTAAACACATGCAAAGAGATAGACAAGCTCATGCAATCCTACACCCACATACATGTAGTGCTGTTTATTCACTGATGGTTAGTTAAACATGTGCAGGGAGAAATACACAAACTCATGTAATCACATGCCCACATGCATGTAGTGCTACTTATTCACCAGTGGTTTCTTAAACACAGGGAGGAAGAGATACACAAACTCATGCAATCACACACTCACACACATGTAGTGCTACTTATTCACTGATGGTTACTTAAACACATGCAGGGGGATATAAAGGATCTCATGCAGTCACACTCCCACTTACATGTAGTGTTACATATTCACTGATGGTTACTTAAACACATGCAAGGAGTGATACAGAAACTCATGCAATCACACACCCACATACATATAGTGCTACTCATTTACTGATGGTTACTTAAACACATGCAAAGTGATACACAAGCTCATGCAATCACACACCCACATAGAAGGAAGAGGTGCAGAGACTCATTCAGTCATGTACCCACATACATGTAGTGCTACTTATTCACTAACGGTTACTTATACAGATGCAGGGAGAGATACAAAAACTCATGCAATCACACACCCACATATATGTAGTGCTAGTTATTCACTGATGGTTACCTAAACACCTGCACAGAGAGTTACAGAAACCCATGGAATCAGACACCCACATACATGTAGTGCTACTTATTCACTGATGGTTACTTAAACACATACATGGAAAGATACAGAAACTCCTTCAATCATACACCCACATACATGTAGTGCTACTTATTCACTGATGGTTACTTAAACACATGCAGGGGGATATAAAGGATCTCATGCAATCACACTCCCACTTACATGTAGTGTTACGTATTCACTGATGGTTACTTAAACACATGCAAGGAGTGATACAGAAACTCATGCAATCACACACCCACATACATATAGTGCTACTCATTTACTGATGGTTACTTAAACACATGAAAAGTGATACACAAACTCATGCAATCACACACCCACATAGAAGGGAGAGATACGGAGACTCATTCAGTCATGTGCCCACATACATGTAGTGCTACTTATTCACTAATGGTTACTTATACAGATGCAGGGAGAGATACACAAACTCATGCAATCACACACCCACATATGTGTAGTGCCAGTTATTCACGGATGGTTACCTAAACACATGCACAGAGAGTTACAGAAACTCATGGAATCAGACACCCACATATATGTAGTGCTACTTATTCACTGATGGTTACTTAAACATGTGCAGGGAGTGATACAGAAACTCATGCAATCATACACCCACATACGTGTAGTGCTACTTATTCTGTGTTGATTACTTAAACACATGCAGGTTGAGATATACAATCTGATGCAATCATACACCCTCATACATGTAGTGCTACTTATTTACTGATGGTTACTTAAACACGTGCAGGGAGAGAAACACAAAGTCATGCAATCAGACACCAACATACATGTACTGCTGCTTATTCACTGGTGGTTACTTAAACACATGCAGAGAGAGATACAGACACAGACACATGCACACAGTCATAAACCCACATCCTTGTAATGCTACGTATTCACTGATGGTTTCTTAAACGCATAGAGGGAGAAATACACACAGAGACACACACACACACACATGTGCGTGTGCACAGACACACACACACACACACACACACACTCATGCAGTCATATACCCACATACATGCATTTACCCTTATGTAGAAACTCCCTAATCTACATAGATGCACACTCATGCACTGATGGTTACTTAAACACACACACACACACACATTTTGTATAAAGGGGCCAATGATACAATGTCTGACATCCCAGAAAAGTGCATCCATTATAGACAGCTGGTTCCACTCATCAAATGTAAAGCAGTCAGAACAGTGGATACAGCAAGGCATTACTCCTGGCAAGTGTTTGCTTTTGCAAGAGGTGTAGTTCCCTTGTAAATCCCTGCACTGCCATAAACTAGCTATTTTCTACTAAATAACATGTAAAACATTAAAGCATATATGATACACACGAATGTCACCAATACACACATCATGGATAGTAAAATAGACTCCACAGTTTTATGAATTCCTCGATTTATTTAGGAATAATGCTGAGTCACATGTCTGTTCAAAACATTTGATGGTCCTTTGACCAGCCCTAATAATTAGCTAAATTACCCTAGAAACTGGTAATATTTGGACGGGCCTGTTGGTGCAGTGGTAATGGTAACCCTCGGGACACAAGCAGTCTGGGTTCAGAAGAGAGCCTGGGTCAGTAGGGGACAGCCAAGGGAGGAGGAGCCACTGTTTTGGAGGATACTCACCTCCTCCTCTGGGAAGGGAGGGAGGGTAGTTGGCTCCTGTGTAATACTGCCACCTGGGTGAAGACATGTGGAAGTGCACTCAGATCAGTTTACAGAGCAGGGGGATGTCGATGGTGACATGCTCCACAAGCTTGCATGCCTTGAGCTTGTGCACACCCAAGTGTTGTCATCCCACAGGGGAGGAAATAATGGAAAAAGCCTGGCAGGGCAGCATGAGGGAGTCTGACCTTTTGCAGGCTCCACTCTGGTGTCAGGGCTCTCTCCCATAGCAATTGGATCCATTGCTCAGCTGTAAGGGGGTCCTGCCAGCCCTGCCACAGGGATATGCTGGTTGGAAAGATGCAGGATGAAATTTAAGTCCCTCAGAAGCTGGCTGATGCAGCTGATGGACTGGACTAGGATGGGGTTATGCTGGGGGGATGGAGATAAGAGATCAGCTAAAAAAAAAGTAGACATTGGTAGTACTGGGTGCTGTCTGATGACTTGGCAGCAGTCTGGATGTGGCCTGAGACTCAGGGAGCTGGTGTCCATTGGCTGAGGACTGGAGCAGTGCTTTCACTGGAAGTGTATCCCACTCTGGGGGTGGAGGGAAGGGGGGCATGGTGCAGAGTTCCTCCACCTTCACAGTGAACCCTGTGGTGAGTCAGAACTTTCTTCTGTGTTTGTTATGCATGCATCAGGCTAACAGAGGCACTGCTCATGGCTGCATAGGTGGTGGGAGGTCATGTGGCACTAAAAGAAAAAGCGGAGAAAACCACTGGACCACTAAATGACAGTTACCTGCTCTTTCTGGTCCCTTGTCACATGGATCTCCGTAGGCAAGTACCTCCAGGAGTAATGGAAGTAGGGCAAGGAGGTCACCAGCGCAGCAGCCTGAGGACCAGGAATCAGTCCTAGGAGCAGAAAGAAAAGTTATACACCACAGTAACAGCTTTTCTTCTAAAAGATTAGAAGCCAGTCCAACTTGTGCATCTTATCTGCAAGGGATACAGTGCCTCAGAACTGAGAATCATTTTTTTCAAAGCTGCTCTCTCTCATTGTACTGCTCTCAAGCCCCCCAGCATTTCAATGGTAGATCTTTGAGAGGAAGACACCAAGAGAAAGACTGAATAAACTTGGGCTGTAGTCACTGGAGTACAGGAGGTTGAGGGGGGATCTGTGTTTTGTGTTTGGAGCTTTTGCCAATGATGATATATGGGAGTGCTCTGGATTGGAGCTCAAAACAGGAGGATATTTAATCATATCGCATATGTTGCAGCTTAAGGGGGAAACATGTTGTACATCCAAAAGACAAACCTGGTCCAACCAAAGAGTGGTGGTCTTTTGGAATGGCCTGCCACTTGAAGGAGTGGGTAGCAAAAATATGAGTGAATTTAAGAGCAAATTGGATGATTACTGTACAAGAAATGGCATTAGTAGCTACTCCCTTTGAGTTAAGGGTGGGCTGTTTGGGGGCATGTGCCCTTTTAGGCCCATCTAAATCTATGAGGTCTATGAGATTTGAGACCTAATTTATAAACAGAGAAACATAGAATTTGATGGCGGAAAAGGGCTGCTTGGCCGACCCAGTCTGTCCAGTTTTTTCCCCTGCCTAGTTTGTCTCAGCAGACCTTAACTGATCTCCAGTGACCATCCCCCTTTTTTTATTTACTAGTGTTCCCCTATGTCTATCCCATGCATGTTTGAAACCCCTCATAGTTTTTGTCCCTACTATCTTATGTGGCAAGCTGTTCAAGGCTTCCACCACTCATTCAGTGTAAATGCCCTCTTGTTCTATTGCACTTTTTAATTTGAAATAGACTTCCCTCTTGTACATTGTTTATTCCTGTGAGGTACTTGTAGGTCACTATCATGTCCCCTCTCTACCCCGGCCCCTCCTCCAGGGTATACATATTGAGTCTCTCATTGTACTGTGTTTCATGCAACCCATGTACCATTCTAGCTGCCCTCCACTGGACTGCCTCTACCCTGTCTATGTCTTTTCTGGTATGTGGGCTCCAGAACTGTGCACAATACTCCAGGTGTGGTCTCACCAATGATCTATGCAGTGGTAATATCACCTCTCTCCTTTTGTTTTTGATACCTCTCTCTATGCACCCCAGCAATCCACTGGTCCTGCCCACTGCCTTGTCACACTGTCCTGAGACTTTGAGGTAATCAGATATTGTGACCCTTAGGTCTCTTCCCTTCTTAGTGACTGAGAGTACTTCCCCCCTTCCATTTTATACTCAGCTTCTAGGTTTCTGTGCTCCAGGTGCATGATTTTACACGTTTTGACATTGAACCCCAGCTACCACACCTTTGACCACTGCCCAAGTTTTCTAAAGTCTCTTGTCATTTTCTCTACTCCTTCCTGAGTGTCCACCCTGTTACAGAACTTGGTATCATCTGAAAAAAGGCATACCTTCCCTTCAAGCTGTTCTGTGATGTTACTTACGAAGATGTTGAAACTGGCCCCAATATTGAACCCTGTGGCAGCCCGCTAATTACTCTCCCCCTCATTAGCGTAAATGCCATTTACCACCGCTCTCCGTCACCTATCCCTACCCAGTTAACAACTTTGACTCCTGCTCCTTGACCATCGAGCTTCTTTATCAGTCTACTATGTAGTGCAATGTTGAAGGCTTTGCTGAAGTCCAAATAGGCCACATTCACAGCCCTTCCCTGATCTATTTCCCTGGTCACCCAGTCAAAGAACTCTGTTATAGTTCTCTAATGTGATCTCCCCTTCATGAATCCATGCTGTATTTGGTCTTGTAATGCCTTGGATTCAAGATATTCCACTAGCCTTTCTTTTAGCAGTGTTTGCCTTAATTTCCCCACCACTGATGTGAGACCGGGCTATAGTTTCTAGCCTTCTCACTGCTGCCACCTTTATGGAGCAGAACTACATCAGCTCTCCTGTTTCCAGTGATATGTTGAATATGGCTGCCAGTGGTGCAGCAAGCTCCTCCTAGAGTTCCCTTGGGACTCTTTGATGTATCTCATCTGGTCTCGTGGCCTTGTCCACTTTCAGATTTGCAAGTCCTTGGCAGAAGACACCAGGAGAAAGGACTGCTGTGTGACTGAACTTCTCTGCTGGGACTAAAGTAGAAGAACTTTTGTATTTGGACCTTTAATTTAGGGTAAAAAAACTAACATATAAAACAAAAAAAAGTGTGTGTTTGGGTTAACTGAACTGAATGGGTAACTGAAAAGTCATCTAGGTGTAAATCTCAGGTGACTGAAAGGACTTAACTGCTGTGAGGTTTAAATTACTTGTAGAAAGATCTGGTAAGTAGAGGGAGTGGCTTAGCTAGAAGGAAGCTACATTTAAAGACTGCTTTAGAAAGATTCTGCTAATAGCTTGGCAGAAGACACCAGGAGAAAGGACTGCTGTGTGACTGAACTTCTCTGCTGGGACTATATTGCCCTCCTTCCCTCCCTCCACCCCCACCCAAAGCTAGTTCTATTTTATAGGCACAGGATTTGACTGACAACAGGAACTTCCTGTTTAGGGGCAGGAAGTGAGTGATCACAGAACCACCAAGGACCCACCATCCTAGAAGGGCAAGAGTAGCTCTCTGGCCCCTCTAGCTGCTGGAGGTCTGCCTCTGAACAAGTAAGTGGTCTACTGAGAAATATAGGATATTCTTGTCTCAGAACAGGACAATCAGGAGCTTAAAGGGCACACAGGCAGAAAGCAAGGATAGAGAGAAAAAAAAACGAGGAAAGAGTAAGGATTGCAAACAGTTAAGGGGCCAGAAATAAGACATGATTGGAGTGGTGCAGTACAGTGGCTGTGGAGCAGCAGTCTTCCGGGAGATGTTCTGGAGGATGCGGTGTTGTCTCATCTGCAGGCACCTCTCTGGGCTGAGGGAGGAGGTTGCTCATCTCCAGGCTGAGTTGGCCAGGATTTGTGGGACCTCCTCTTCCATCCAGGGACCACCAGTGCCACTGCCGCTGCCTCAGAGGTTGCCAAGAAAGAGGAGCAGTTGGACCACAGTGGGCTCAGAGAGGGTGAGGGTGGTGGAACAGAGGCACATCCCTCCAGTTGTACCTCTCCACAATTCCTATGCCATTCTGGCAAAGTGTGGTTCCTCTATGGAGGCACCTACAGTGGAGACCAAGGAGGATGCTGGGAACCTTCACAAGGAGACCCACAGGAGGGTGGCAGGGGACCCTGCAGGGAGGAAACAACTCCTGGTGGGGACTCCATTGTTAGGAAGGTGAGAACTGGGCAAGGAAGGGAGAGGAGGTAAGGTGCCTGCCTGGCGCCATGGCTTGGAGGGACAGGGAGCGAATCCTCAGGATTGCCAGAGCAGCTGCACAGGGGAAGGAGCTGGATGTCATTGTCCACCTAGGGACAAATGACCTGGCTAAGAAAGGGATTAGAGAAGTGCAGGGAGAGTTTGTGGAACTGGAGAGGGGCCTTAGTCAAGTAGCACGCACGGTAACCTTCTCGGAGGTGCTACCCATCTATGGCATAGGAGAGGCTAGGGTGTTCCGTACCATGGAATTCAATCAGTGGTTGAAAAACTGGTGTGGAGCTCAGGGATTTGGCTTCATTGGGGATTGGGGTCCACCTGGAGTGATGCAAGCCTATACTGGCATGATGGGCTGCATCTGTCTGGGAGGGGAACCAGGATCCTAGGTGATAGGTTTAAATGCTTCATTGGCAAGCTTTTAAACTAGCCAAGGGGGGAGGCACTGGAAAGGAGCAGGAAAATCCTAGCCCCCCCCAAACAATCATGGTAGTAAGTGTGGCAAACACCAACATGGAGGTGTCGATAGGGAGAAGGGCAGGGGTAAATGGAGAAAGTGACAAAGGCAAGAAGGACAGGGATGGGGCAAAGGGAGAAAGGCCATCAGAAATGGAGGGTAATGAGTACCAATGCCCATAGTCTGGGCAACAAGCTCCCTGAGCTGGTGGCCTTAATGGAAGAGGGATGCCTGGATATCATAGCAGTCACAGAAACATGGTACAGAGAACCATGACTGGGATGTTAACATACCAGGGTACATAACTTACAGGAGAGACAGGCAGGGGAAGAGGGAGGAGTAGCTCTATGTAAAGGAAGGGATAAAAGCAACTGAACAAAAGAGTAAACAGGAGGAGAGGAGGCACTGTGGGTCACCTTGGAGACTGGAAAGGCACCACAATCCGCATGGGGTTGTGTACAGACCCCATGTCAGGGGAAGGAATGGACAAGGATATGATGGAAGGCATTCTTAGAATGGCAGAGAAAGGAGATACTGTTGATGGGAGACCTGAATATGCCAGATGTTAACTGGAGCACATTTGCTGCAGCCACATCCAAGAGCAGGGCCATTCTTGATGCCCTACAGGTGGCAGGCATTAGACAGCTAGTTCGGAACCCACTCATGAGGGAGCAATCTTAGACCTCATACTCTCAAATGGGGGCAGGAGAGGATCTCAGATCTAGAAGTGGGTTGCCATCTGGGGACAAGTGACCATCAAACAGTGTGGTTCATGTTAAACTCAGCTACAGAGTCAAGCCATACAAAAGTGAGGGTACTGGACTTTAGGAGGGCTGATTTTGGCAAGATGGGAGAGTACCTCAGAAAAGCACTAGCAAACAGGCTAGAAGGAGGTGTGGAGCAACAATGGGGAATTATCAAAACTGCCATCACAGAGGCAACAAGCCTTTGTGTGAAGCAAATAAACAAATCAAAATGAAAGAAAAAGCCACTATGGTTCTCAAGAGAGGTGGCTGTGAAAGTCAGGAAGAAAAAGATAGCATTCCGGAAGTATAAGGAAACACAGAAGGAGCAGGACAGAGAGCTGTACCAGTCAAGGCAGAGAGAAGCAGGGAGGGAAGTCAGAATAGCAAAGGCCCAAACTGAGGAAAAGATAGCCAACTCAGTTAAGAAGGGGGATAAAACCTTTTATAGGTACATCAGTGAGTGTAGAAAGACAAAGGGAGGGATAGTGAGGCTGAATAGAATCAACAGTGGGTGGGCAGAGGGGGACAGTGAAAAAGCAGGAATACTGAACAAATATTTCTGCTCAGTATTCACAAAAGAGGAAGGGGAAGTGCCTCATCCAATTAACAGAAGCACTTTGATAGGGTTGTCGATCCCAGTCCTTTCACAGAAGAAAGGGTTCTGCAAGAACTCCTAAAACTGAAGGTGGACAAAGCAATGGGTCCTGATGGAATTCACCCCAGAATTCTAAAAGAATTAAGGAAGGAACTAGTGAAACCACTGGCTACTCTTTTTAATAAATCATGGGAGGATGGTGTGGTACCCAAGGACTGGAGGAAGGCGGATGTGATTCCGCTTCACAAAAGTGGGACCAAGACAGAGGCAGGAAACTACAGACCTGTCAGTCTGACCTCTGTGGTAGGGAAAGTGATGGAATCACTTCTGAAGGAAAGAATAGTTGAGTACCTAGAGGTCAGTGGAGCACAGGATCCAAGGCAGCATGGGTTCACAGCGGAAGGTCATGTCAGACTAATCTAATAGATTTCTTTGACTGGGTGACCAAAGTAGTAGACCAGGGAGGGGCTGTGGACATGGCCTACCTAGACTTTAGCAAGGCATTTGACACAGTCCCACACAAAAGATTATTAGTCAAATTAACCAGCCTGGAGTGGGTCCCAGGGTGGCAGCCTGGTAAAACATTGGCTGGACAACAGGACACAGAAGGTAATTGTAAATGGAGTCCACTCTGAAGAAAGGGTGGTTTACCAGTGGGGTACCGCAGGGTTCAGTATTGGGTCCAGTCCTTTTAATGTCTTCATCAGTGACATTGCAGAGGGACTGGAAGGAAAAGTATGCCTTTTGCAGATGACAGAAAGATCTGCAACAGGGTTGATACGAGGAGGCGTGGAAAGGATGAAAAGGACTTGGCAAGGTTGGAGGAATAGTCAGACGTGGCAGCTAGGATTCAATGCAAAAAGTGCAAAATAATGCACCTGGGAAACAAGAACCCAGGGAAGAATACACAATGGGTGGGGAGGTAGTAACAACAACAAAACAGGAAAGGGACCTGGGGTAATCATATCAGATGACCTTAAGGTTAGCAAGCAATGTGAGAAGGCAGTAGGGAGGCGGGGGTATACTGGGATGTATAGGGAGACATCAGCAGCAGAAAACAGAAAGTTGTTATTCCTCTGTACAGACAGTTGGTGAGACCCCATCTGGAATACTGTGTCCAGTTCTGGAGACTCCATCTCCGCAAGGACATAGACAGGATAGAGGCAGTCCAGAGGAGGGCAACTAAAATGGTGCAGGGTCTGCAAGAGAAGCCGATGAGGAGAGACTAAAGGAGCTTAACATGTATACCCTTGAGGAAAGAAGGGAGAGGGGACATGATAGAAACTTTCAAGTACCTCAAGGGAATCAACAAAGTCCAAGAGGGTAGCATCTTTCAGAAAAAGAGACTTGCAAGAACAAGGGGACACAATTTAAAGATAGAAGGAGGGCGGTTCAGGGGCAATGTGAGGAAGTATTATTTCACAGAGAGGGTAGTGGATGCATGGAACAGCCTTCCTGAGGAAGTTTTGGGGTCTAAAACTGTGGGAGAATTCAAGAATGCATGGGACAGGCATAAGGCAATTCTTGTAGGGGGCAGGAAGATATAGGCTGTTGGTTAACTAGGATCTGCGGCCTATACTGTAGGTAGGGAAATGGGCAGACTAGATGGGCCTAGCGGTCCTTATCTGCTGTCAAAGTCTATGTTTCTATGTTTCTATGTTTCTAAGACTCTTTCCACTGTAGATGGACTTGTGTTTTCCATCCCGTTCTGTGTTTCTACTGCTCCTTGTTGGTCTGTCCCCCCCCTCCCCCCACTGTGAAAACTGAACAGAAGTATCTGTTCGGGATGTCAGCTTTCTCTTGATCATCCTCTGTGTTGTCACCACTGACTGACTTCCTTATCCTCACTATTACTCCTCCCTGCCTTCCGCTTCTAGCTTATGTACCTGAAGAATGTCTTGTCCCCTTCTGCCACTCCTTTGGCTATCCTTTCCTTTGTTTCCACTTTTGCCTGCCTCCCTGCCTCCCTCTGTTTTATCTGGCAATTCTCCCAATCCTCCTGCTGCTGTGTTTCTTTGTACCTCTTGACTACTATCTTTTTTTGCTTCACTTTTGTGGCCACCTTCCTAGAGTACAATAGTGGCTTTCTTCCTCCTGTTTTTACTTACTTCTTTTACATAAAAATTTGAAAAAAGATATTCTAGTATAGCAATATAAATTTCTGATTAAATATGATTTTAATGATATTGAACAAGCAACAGCAATCAGTAAAAACTCAACCTATGAAAACCAATAACTGATTCTGAAGACCCTAATTACCCTATCCTAATAAGGGGATGCAGGAAAGGGTCACTTAGTCTGGCTTTTCTAATCCCTTTAGGAAAAAGCTGTTACTAGTGAGTAACTTTTCCTGCTAACCACAGGAATTAGAACAGCCAAGTCAAACTTGTGCAGACTCTAATCAGTTTGGGTGGTTTATTGTTTGTTTTGGCAATATATTCTGAAATACAGAACTCCCAGATCTAGCATCTTCTCTTGCATATGTGCCCACGAAATAATGAGTTGTGAATGTGAGGACTGTGGACCAGGTAGGAGCGCCATAAATTTCTGCCAGTGACACATTCCTTCTTGCTGCCACTGATGCTGCTGTACTCCTAGTGGAGTGAGCTTTGATGGCATCTGGGGGCACCTTCCTTGCCTTAGTATAGCAGAACTTGCATTATGGATACTATCATCCTTACCAAAGACAGTTTAGAGGCTGGGTGTCCCTGTGATGCCGCACCATATGTGGCAACAATTTTCATTAATTCTTATTGTCCTCTGTTCTAGACTTGCAGAAACTCAAGGCTCTTCTGACACCTGATATAGGAGTTTTTCCTTCCTTTTGTTGGCATACAACTTTGGAAAATACAATGGCAAGGTAATATTTTGATTCAGGCAGAATTTTGACACCACCTTATGAAGGAATTCCGCATTTGTTCTTAAAATGTTTTTTTTTACAGAGGAAAACCCGATATGAAGGAGAAGGATCAATGCAGAGTGCTTGTAACTCACTGACCCCAGCTTGCTGATTTAATAGCCACCAGAAATAATGTTTTTCATAATAATAATGTTTTCCTGATGAGGTGTTGTGAGTCAGTAGTGGCCATGGGTTCAAAAGGGCAGGTCATTAACTGAGTGAGGATCAGGTTTTGGTCCCCAGCCTGTATAGGCTTCTTTACAGGTGAATACATAACCAGAACCTCTGAATTACTGGTTGTGCGAACAAAGACTCTGCTGCAGCCTTAGGCCTAAAAGCAGAAATTGCAGAGAAGTGCACCTTTAAGGAAGCTGGCCTTAAGACTTTAAATGAAATAAAGAGTCCAGGATTAATGCAATCTCTGCCTTCTTGGCTGGATCAATTTTTCCTTACATAAGATTGAAAACCTTTTCAATTTTGAATTATAGCCTTTCCTAGTGAAAGGCTTTCTGGCCACCTGAAGGATCTCTAAAACTTGAGTGGAAAGTTTTAATCCTGAAAATTCTATTTCCTCAGGAACCGTGCCTCAATTAAAAGTGAAGGGACTCAAAGATTGTATGGTTTACCTTACGTTTTGAAATTGTTTAAATGGTCTCGACACAGAGGCAGAGTCAGAGTGTGAGCTGTTTTGGACATCTGGAGTGACTCTGAGTACTATGGAAGCCGGGGCCAGTGTGGTGCTATCAAGGCATGCTTACATGTTCCACTCATTTTTATGTTGGCACGCTTGCACAGCCAACATCTTGGGGTAGTGCAGATTTGGAGGTGCGGTCGCTGTTGGGCGAATGCAGGGCACGCACCAGTAGTTGCATCCCTCATTCCCCAATCAGCCTACATGCCAATGCCACACCACCTGGGCAAGCACATCTAAGGAAAGGTCCACTGCAATGTGAGCAAAGCTCATCACACGCAGCGGACCCTTCCTATGTGCTTGCCAGCTGGAAACATGGCGGCACAGTGGCCGCTAAACTGCCAACTTCGGGGGTGCCCAATCCCCTGATCGGCTTACCCAGCCCAGTATAGGCCGACGGGGAGCCCACCCCATCGGCAGAATGTGTCTCCCCGCTTTTGTTGTTTGCCAACAGGAGTGCCCAATCCTCTCGGCATCAGTCCCCTTTCCGGTTTAATGTGCGACAGAGGAGCCCTCCCCATCGGCATGATGTCCCCCCTTCTTCTGTGCTGATGGGGTGCCCAATCCCCTGTCAGCTACTGTACCCCCCAAAAAGAAACCACCTATAAAAAAAAACACTCTGCGATGTTTTTATTTAGTACCTGTAAGCAGAAAATGGTCCCTCATAGTCTCCCTACCCACCACCCGCACCCACCCACTGTGCACCCTGCCTCCCCACACACTCCCACCCCATACTTACCTCCGGAGCTCAGCACGAAATCTTCTGTGGACTGGGAACACATCCTCACTCTTCAAATCCGACCGCGAATTGAGGAAATGCCGGTAAGCTGTATAATGGAATAAATAGGGTTTTTTCAACTTTGATGCATATCTCGGGCATTTTTGGGAAGTTTTGCACCAAATTTTCAACATGGGGTTTTTGGGACCCCTACTCATGAATTCTGTCACAGTTATGACGTTAATCGGTCCCGAAAGGTGATTTCACAGTCACTGCACGGAATCACCTTTCAGGACCAATTAACGCAAGGACAGTGGCAGTGTTCATGAGGTGGGCTCTCAAAAAGCCTATGTTACAAATTTGGTGGAAAAAATAAAAACAATGGCTGTTTTATGAGTGTGCGTTGCGCAGTTGCTACGCATGCTTGTAACTTTGAGAATTTGCAATATTTTCATGCCAGATTTTCAACATTGTCATTTTTCCATACCTTCTTGTGAACAATACAGCTGTCATTTTCCACATCCTGGCTGAAATGTGATTCCACACTTCCAGCTCACAATACCGCGGTTGCTGTGGGAAATCAGTGTTTGGGGAAGATTATGAAAATGACAATGACACTGTTCATGAGCAGAGGTTCTAAAATGCCTATGTTGAAAATTTGGTGGCGATACTCCATAAAATGACTGTGTTACGAGCATGCATTGCGCAATTTGCACGCACGCTTGTACCGTTGTGCATTTGTAATATTTTCACTCTGGATTTTCACCATTGGCATTTTTCCACACCTCTTGATGAACAGTACAGCTGTCATTTTACATATCCTGCCTGAAATGTGTTTTCGCACATCCGGCACAGAATAGCGCAGTCGCTGTGCGAAGTCACTTTTTGGGACAGTTTGAGGAAATGACAGTGACACTGTACATGACCAGTGGTGCTAAAATGCCTATGTTGAAAATTTGGTGCCGGAACTCCATAAAATGACTGTGTTACAAGTGTGCGTTGCACATTTCCCACACACTCTTGTAACATGCAAATTTGCAATATTTACATGCCACATTTTCACCACTGCCATTTTTTTACACCTCCTTACGAACAGTACAGCTGTCATTTTTCACATCCTGCCAAAAATGTGTTTCTGCACTGCACCAACAAAGCCAATGACAGCACGACAGCATTCGGCATTGACATATGCTTGTTAGAAACACCTTCTATATCAAAGGTAAAGGTGGGGAAAGCTAAAGGCACCTGTTCTCTCAGTATTTGCATAGATCACCTTCTGGGAGTGTTCCTAGATATGAGACTGCAGAAGAACAGTGGCAGCTTCTTTTTCTCCTTTGAGGCAAAAAGATTCACCTCTGAAACACCCCACTTCCTGACAACTGACTATAGCACAGTTTGTTTTGGGAACCACTCATGGGTCACTTGACTCATCTTGCTGTGTGAGTTTGCCAGGACATTGTCCTTCCAGCAACATGAACTGTAGATATATATATGTAACCCCATCCCCAGCCAAGGGGTGATCCGCAGTGCTCATTTACAGGGAAGGAGCCCATGGAACAAAAATACACTTAATTGACCTCCCAGGCCTGTGGTGACATCCTGTGTGCTCTGGTGTATTTTGGACCGCTACATGCTGCAAATTAACTGGTTAGCAGGCAAATCCATTGTAGCAAGTAACTGAATATCCACATTGGTATAAAGTCCAACAGAATCCATTTTTTTGTAAAATCTCTTTATTGCATTTAAGAACTGAATACAACAAAAAATCATCTTACAGAGGATGATATATGAAACATTTCATAATGAGCAATGTTATAATATAGGCAATCTCCAACACCCTCCTAAGCTGTTACAGCTATGGAGACGCAAACTCCCAATAAAGTATACTAGCAGCAGGGCTGCTTACAATACATTCAACAGGCCTATCGACTACTCATAGCCAGGGCACTGAAACTGTCCAATATAGTCCAAGGAGAACAGTTCCTGCTACAGAAATTGGCTTAGTGCCCCCATATCTAAAAAGTACTAAAGGCTAAACCTGATGGGTGAGCATTATGCAAGAACAAAACAAATTCAGCCTGACATACAGGTTTAAACAGACTGAAATAAACTATCTTGTGCCAAAACTTGAAAGATCATGCCTGTCAGGTTTAAAATGCTATGAAGAATTATACATATCTTAGCATAAACAGATTTGCTATGGCTGTCTAAAATATAATTCAAACTGATTCCAAACAAACTTTTTTTTTTGCCCCCTCTCTCTGCCACGGTGGAACTTCCTCAGGGAGCCCTAGACTGTGGTCCCCTAGTCCCTCCCCGGGTACCTCCTGTGGTGACGCTCGGATCTACCTCCATGCTGCCTCGGTCTGCCGCCCCTCGAGCGGGGAGGAGGGGGGAAACCCCTTTACCCCCTCCAGTCCATTAGTGTGTGTCAAGAGGTCCATCTGCAGTATCCATCGGGAGCCCAGTTATGGGTTATCTGGGGCAGTCGGGTCCCGTCTCCATCCTCCGTGACAGGGTCCTTTTTCTCTGGTTTTCTTGTCTCCTCCGGATGTTGGCACTCTCAGAGAGCCTAGGGGTGGAGCACGCAATGGCGTACATACACTCCAGCTCTCAGCTGGTGTCCTCCCTCTCTTCCTTCTTTTTCTGCTAGCCCGCTGCACCTCCACCTGTGGTCACCCAGGTGGTGGCAGAGCAGCGGGATGAGCAACTCACCCCCTCAGAGGAGGAGAGCAGCCTCTGGGCGCTCAATCCTCCTCCCCCCTGGCTGACCCTGATTCCAAACAAACTTGATGATTTTGCAACATTTAGCTGTAATGTTACCTCTTCAGGGAATAGTGAGATATTGAGTCTCTACTGCTCCATACCCTCGTAGCACAGGAAAATCCCTGCTGGAGATGGGGTGGGGGATCAATCCCAAGGAGCCCTGTGGCCACCGAAAAAGAGAGCATTTTCTCCAAGTTGGTAATTCAAGTAACATTTACTCATATTAAAGAAAGAATGATCACCATTTACCTCTATTCAGAGAATGACCCTTAAACCCCGGTGACATGGTGACCGCTAATACTGTGGTTCTGCTGAGATGCTGATTTTTGAACTAAAATTGCAAGGTACAGAGCAGTTCAATATATTATAGCTCGAGGGAGCGCCCCTGACCAATCAAAGCACTCCTTTCCCCTGCACATGAGACACTCTTATTCTGTGAAGAGTGTCTCATGCTCAGATGCCCTGTAAATGGTTGATCCATCGATCTATAATATATCATTATATCCCACGTCACCACTCATTGCAGTATAACAGTGGGTTCACTTGCATTCTGCTTGGGTCAGAACAGCTCAGCTTCGATTCGCTGTTCTCTCTTGGTCAGAACGTGTGTGAAACCACTCTTATACCACAACAAGTGGCTCCGTGGGACATATTAATATATAACAGAGAGTCTTATCTGAGCAGATGTCCAGTTAAGTGTCCCACTCAGCATCTGGATGTTCCTCTTTGACTCTCACAGAGCACTCCCTCCTAATCTTGGCAAGTTTTCCTGCATCCACAAGTTTGCTAGAAAAACAGGTTTTCCCCCTGTAGTGCACTTTAAAGAGCTGCTGGTACCTCAAAGAAAACTTCAAAAAACATAATATTTAGGTACAAATCAGCTGGCATTCCATATATATTCTATATATTTCTCCTCAATATTATTTATTACTGAGGAAATGTGCATGAATACATGATCTTTATCCCTCAGACTTCATCTGCCTCTGTAGTTCACTCCCTACTTCAAGTCAAAATCCTCTGTTGTGACATCACAATCTGTTGCCTTGGGAGTAATTGTGATGTCACAAGTAGTGCATTGTGACTTCAGGTAGGGAGAAAGCAATAGGAATAGTTGAACACTTTAGAAGCAAAGATCCTGTTTTCATGCAAATTACATCAGTAATAAATAATGGGGAGGAGGAATGCAGAACTAATGTGAAATACAAGCTGAACTGTGTCTAAATATTATGTTTTGTTAAAGTTCTTCTTAAGGTGTCAGCTGCTCTTTAAGTCTTGCCAACAGCAAGACATAGTGGTTGGCTTCAGGTTGTCTAAGGAGGACATGCATTCCATTGAATTACCTCCTGCACTGCACTGCCTTTTACTGAAGCTGAGGTTGGGAAAAAGCTTGGTAGTATAGCGTCTCCCACCTTGATTTCCTTCCTACCGCATGGCTGCTTACAGTGCCACATCTTGCTCCTACATTCTCCCCAGCACTATCTGTACTGTCCGTCCAGTATCTTCCAATATTTTATTTTTATTTTTTGTTGACCAGGTAAGTGCACTAGACAAATCCTGCCTATTTTCAGGCATGACCCGGGGGAGGGGGATAAAGATGAAAGCAACTGACCTTGAACCAGATTAAGCTGTTGGTGGTATTTTTAGTGAATGAGAGAAATTTGGCCAGGACACCAGGGAATTCCCCTACTCTTTTCAATAAGTGCCATGGGATCTTTAACATCCACCTGAACTACCACCAATCCAGGATGATGGGACCTCGGTTTAATGTCTCATCCGAAAGACAGCACCTCAGAAGTGCAGCACCCCTCTCATGCTGCACTACAGTGTCAGTATTGGGATATTAACCCAAGTGCCAGATGTGGGAACTGAACCCACAGCCCTCTGATCTCCTGGCCTCAGAGGCAAGTGTGCTACCTACTGAGCCACTGACACTGACATATGGGTGTACAGTGGGGGTTAATGCAGTAGGCTGTTCTGATGGTGAGTTCATTAGTCAGAAATAATGTTTGTGGACATTAGGAAGCTTTTGAGATCTTCTCCCTCCCTTAATTCTGGTAGCCCCAAAAAGTCAAATATTGGCAGCATGAGAGAAGTTTTCTAAGTGCTCTAATAGGGCCCTCAGAACCAAACTCACTCACACCAGTCCAGTGCACATTTGCAGCGTTTTTCTGCCATAGTTCCAGCTGCTTTTGTCTCTGTTTGTGCCCCTCAGCTTTTTTCTCCAAAAGAATGGTTCTGGTTTTAAAATTTTCCATTTATTTCTATACAAACCTTCGACAGCAGCAAGCAAGGATGCCAGTGATGGTTCTCCAGTCTGGGTTGGGGCCGTTCCCATCCTGCAGCTTGATTTGGAGGTCTGGGCTTTAGGCTTTTGCTGCTCTGTCACCGGCTAGTTTTTTTGGCTTCACCCTTCTCCATTTTCTCTGAAAATCGCACCACAGCTGCAGAGGCACCCACCCTAATGAAAGCATATTGTTCACAATGAAAAAGTTAAGTTTGAAGGGTTAAGTTATATAGTTTTTAGTTCTTCACTGATGGAGTTCATCCACCACACATCTGATGTGCTTAATAGTCAGGCTACATACCCTCCAACAAAATCCATTTCAATGAAAATAAAAACTCAGGAGCATATTACTGCAAGGGGAAGAATCACAAGTTCCAGCCCGAAGGGTTTCAGACATTGAATATCTTACAGGGGCAATGTTTTCTAATGAACTTTATTGTCTCCCATGGGAGGCACTTCGTTAGGGCATTAGCCATTTGATCAGCATTTTTGAGACTCTGTGAGGCTATGCACAACCCTGGGGCACAAGGAAATTAGCTGTAACTGTGGGTTTCATACCCAAATTTCTAGACAAGATCCAACAAGACAGATTTAAACCAAACCAATGTTTACAGGATTTAAACAGCACTAGCAATGATACATGGATGTAGCTATAGGGCATTTTACTTGGAAGCTTACTTGTGGATTCCATCCTTCCAATCCTCCCTAGATTCAGTACCCTCCTCGCTGCTGCCCCTTCCCCAATGAGAAGGTCCATGGTAACCCAAAGGCTCCCAAATGTCCACTCCTTGGAGGAATTCCAGCGTCCAACTCAGGGGCTCTTCAGCCTACATAATCTCCACCAATTCCATGCTTTGGTCCCTGCTACTCTGGGACCTGTGTGGCTCACCACACAATTTAGAAAGGTACAGAGGGGCATTTGTCTCTGGGGGACTGCAACTTCTGAGAGTCCTGCCACCTCATCCTCTACTCTCCAGCCCCCTCAAAGCAAAGGGTACCGGGTCAAATGGTAGTACCACCTAATTACAGGGTTATCACCCTGCTACCCATCAGATGGGAGGCACCACAGTACCTAATACAGTTCTTTTCAAAGTTCGGAACAATTACATTTCTAACAAAGAGGCTGCACACTCAGCTTTGTGAGTAAAGAAATAACTTCCCTTGCAGATCTATATACAGGGGATTCATCCCACGGAGAGCTCCATAGAGAAGGCTGCTGCTACAATCCCAAGGCTCGGGTTGGTTACACTTCTAGCAAGGCAGCAATACCAAAAGGTCTTAGGAAAACTCCCAGCCAGTCCAGTCAGTAGGGAGTCTCCAGGATGACTAGATTTAACCTTTAGAGGTCTGTGAACCTACAGGGGAGCCTAGGCAACCCAGGGGCTACATATACTTTGAGAGTATAGGCAAGATTCAAAATTTTCAGTGCCCCAGGAAATGGGTTGCCATAGCCCAGAGGGTATAAACTGGAGGCCTGGGAAAATGTTGAGTGAGTTCCAAGGAATTACAGTCAGTTGCCAGATTAGAGAGTTGGTCTAGTGTTCCAGGTGCTAATGGGCTGCACAGCTGAGAGGGTGCCCCAGGACCTGGGGTAGGTGGGACCACAGGTTCAGCTGTCATGAGGATGCTGGAGCCCCGGTGGCTGTGGTACTCATAGCTGTGAATGTGAGGTGGGGGGTATTAGTGGTGAGTAAAGCCATTATTGGTTCTACCACACCCTCTGGTGCTTGCTTCCATGGGACCTCTCAGAGTAGCTGGCTCTTTGCATGAGTGTTCAATGAGGCTGTCTGCACTGTTTTGGCATTTTGTGATTTGGGGCTATAAATTCAGTTTCTTTTTTCAGCTGTCCCAGTGTGCTGCCTTCTTTTTGTTTGTCTCATAGCTGGACCACCTGTAGGCAGAAGTCAGGAGCACATCCTGCTTTATGCATAGAGGACCCAGTCCAAGGACGATCAGAGGTAGAAGTGTTATGGTTGATAGTCTGGAATGGGTTGTAGTGCCATGGAGGGGGTCTCTTTCAAGGGGGCTGCTCAAAAGATGAAGCACAGGGAGTGGGCCAAGATAAGAGAGGGGCGCGAGAACCTGCTGTGCTTGGTAGGCAGACACAGTTCAAAATTTCTTCAGTTCTTCTTTTCATAGTGGCCATCTCCATGAACCCAGCGTTTTGCCCTCAAGTGGACTTCATCAGGGAAAGAATGGCATCCTGTCCAAGAAATTAACAAAAACTAAGTAATCCAATAAGTGCTAGAGGTAAACTAAATTCACCTCTATGGACAAAGTCAATAGTGTCATTTCAATAATTTTTTAATGAATTACAGGTATTTAGATTGCAAGCCAAGAGGAAAGCTAGAATTAAATGCTTACTTCTTCACATATTCAAAATTGTTTTCTGAATTCCTCCATGGTGATGTACTACTCAAATCATTTGAGCCTTTTTGTGTCTACAAAAATTAATCAATTTTCAATCACTTGATAAACAAAAACAAGTCCTTTCATAATATTTATGTGCACATACTTAAACCACAGCTACTCTTTTAATGGATACATGCTCTATGTGCAGACTCATGTGAGTTGCCACCACCAATTTATACCTTATTTTTAGTGCCAGTCACATAGATGTGCTCCCTTGTATTAGATAATGCTGTTTCCACATGCCACAACTCAGTCATCACAAGACAATTATTCAGTGGTTAACTCACAATATTGTGAAGCATACATCCAAAATACTTATGTTCACAAAAGTGTTTCTGTCTATTTTTACACATTTCTTATGAAAATCAGAACCTTCTACCTTATAGCTTCTGTGATGGGATTTTTCTGTGATAAAAAACAGGAACATGAAATTAAGTTCATGTTAGTGTTTTTTTTTGTTTTGTAGACTTTATTTATGTGCTGGCTGACCAGAGAATTCCCTCAGGCATACCCCACACACCACTGCCACTCTGCCTCCTGTCTGAAGCTCTTCCACCGGGAAATTAGGGACAGATATCCTCATCCTAGCCTGGCCCAATGGACCCCCTGGCTCTGAACCCCCCCCCCGAGGAAGGGCCACCATCCACCCTGGTGCTCTATCTATAATCTAGTGCACTGGGTCAGGGTTGGGTGAGGGATCGGGAGAGCCGGCGGAATGAGCCCGACATTGGGAGTGTGGTTGCAAGGCACTGGAGGCTGCCATGGCCTATCCCTGGAGCCGAGGATTTTTACTTATGCTGGTTTCCCCCAAAGTGTGGACATGCAGTGATGTCTGCACACATGAGCGCTAACATCCGCTGCTGCTCCAACCCCCTTAGCTGCATTGCTCCATGTAATGCCCCCGATCTCCACTGGGGGCCACTAAGGAGCTATGAGAAGCCCACAACTCAACCCAGGAGTGGAGAGCAGTCTTCCGGGCACTCAATCTACTCCTTCCCCTGCCAATCCTCGGCGAACCCAGGTCCATTCCCGAACCCGGGTCACCGGCACGGCACGAGGTGTGGCATCCAGCACCTCAACCCTCAGTGCCACCGGGCTGGACCCCAGTTCATGTTAATGTTGCTTACTATAATCTTAAATAATGATATATATATATATATATATATATATATATATTACTGAAGTGGCAGAGGTTTACTTACATTACCACTGCTGGTGCTATGCTTTGCATTTTTTGTCCGTAAAAGACAAACAAACACAGCCAGTTCCTTATTTTAACTGAATACATGTGCTACAATCAAATTTTCTTTAAAATAGTAACACAAACCAACAGTGTTTCTCCAGCTGACCAGTATTTCTGAAGGTGTAATGGTATAAGAGGCACTCACCTGAGCATTGCTATGCTCCTGCAGCTTCTGTAGCACAATGAGCACTTGAACACTGAGCCTTTTATTGTTGCCTGAGTAGGGGTGGACTTGTGGTATCACATCCGGGTGTAGCACCATGATGACTTCACGACATCTGTGCATGTTCCAGGCTGTACACCCCATTGTTAACGATGAGTAATATGCCTCTAGGGCAAATCCCCACATTGCCAGTGTAGCCTTGTGGCCGAGATGGTGTATGAAGGTGTATGATGCCACTGGAGTAATCCCCATGTATTTCATCCACTTCCAGTGGGAAATAATCTGTGCCCAGGAGGGGAAGGGTTCAAGACCAACCACAGAGGTAGAAACAGCTATGTGCTCAACTAATGCCAAGTCTGGGAAGAGTGATGCAGGAGTTCAAGGGAAGCAGGCAGAAGGCCTGTATCTATTAGTCAAAAGAAGTAGGGAATTGCTGCCTGAAAGAATGGGGAGTTTGCTGAGTGGGTAACCTGTGTTTTGTCTGGGGGATGGCCATCTGAAAGAAAGGGGGAGTGCACCAAGCAGCCTAGCTCAAGTCGGACCGGTGGCGCGGAGGGCTGAGGCATCATGTCTTACCTCCTGCCACACTGATGACCTGTGTTCACTGAGTGAGTGGATCTCCAGGGGTTGGTTGGGATGGGAGAGGATCAAGCCTCTGGAGGACAGCTCTCCTCTCCTGGGGAGGGAGGGAAATGGAGGCTGGCATACGTCTGACACTTAATTGTGGCTGCGTGTCTGAGCACCTGGGTCCTATACGTAGTGGGTGGAGGCAGAGCAGCGAGCCGGCATGCTGTGGGCAGAAGCGCATGCAGCTCAGTCATTGCTGATGCTGCATGCTCCTCCTCCAGTGCGGTGAAAACAGGAGGAGAAGATGGTCCTGGGTGAGATGGACAACTGCCACCACCCACAGGTGCTGCCCTCGACAACAGCAGGCACCTTCCCAAACTGGATTCATATCAGCAGGTTGAGGGATCCCTGCTGCCCTGCCATGGGGGTAAGCCCTGGGGGAAGAAGGAAGGTAGCCCTGCATGGTCAGGTGGACAGGGCTGGGGGATTGACAAGAACTTGAGCCACCCAGGATGGGGGGGGATAAAGAGAGTATAAAAAAAAAAGTGGCCTAGCCCATATTTTTTTGCTTAGCTCCCGAAGGCCAGTAATTTGCTACTCAGGAACTTATACTGGTCCACACGTTACCAAAAAGAATGTGAATGTGAATATAAGAACTATGTGCCAAAGTGAACCCTCAAGCCAGCACAGATTTTTAGCTTATTTATTCATTTTACTTTCTATTTATGCCCCCTTTCCACTCTGCAGTTGATCTCCTTCTAGATTCTCCAAGGCACACCAGCTCCGTCCCCCACTGTACCTGTTGCCTGGCATGCTGTTCCTTTCCACATGAGCCTTGGCTATTCCCTCCAGGTGGGGATGAGGTGACCCTCAATCTTTGAGTTTAATCAGGAGGCATGAGCGGTGGATCAGGCAGGGGAACCTGCATTGCCGGGTGGTCCTTCGTCCTTGGGTAGAGGGTTCCATTTTCCTTGTTTTCTCCATGAGTCTGAGGACATCAGTACACAGAGGGAATCAGTGGGTGCGTGTGCATGCATAGGCATGCTGTTGTACCTGGATCCCAGTTGACGTCCTCCCCACCCTAGACATCCCCAACTGCACTGCCACCTGTGGTCACCGACATGGCAGTATAGCAGTGGGGATGAAAACCCTCCCTTCCCGGAGGAGGAAAGCATCCTGTGGGATGCTCAACCCTCTTCCCCTCCTGTCAGCCCCCAGCAACCCGAGCTTGCACACAAACTTGGGTCACTGGTGTCATGAGTGGTAGTTCTACTGCCACACTAACAGGCTGGTCGAGCCTATATTCATTAAAGTCGACTTATTTGCCACTTTCTTTCTCAGCATTTTTGATTGTTGACAATTCAAGCAGGAGTGTAGGAGAGATGGATTTAAGAGTGGGTGCCTGTCAGAGGGGGCCTGAAGCAAGAGATCAATGTTCAACAAAGGTTAATATTTGTGGGGTTCCCCTTTCTCCTGTATGGAGTTGGCTGCATAGAGGGCAGTATCTCTAACTATGCTATTATATTTCTCCAGGGCAGCATCCATAGGTCATTGCCTAGGAAGGAGCTTTTGTTGTGAAGGCACCGCCAAACCAAAGACTATTAGAACGTTATGTGAACCTAGGCACCTTCTGCCCTAAGGATCAACCCCTTAAGTCACTGTTTCTATAAATTGACTATTGTGTTTAAGGTTTCTCCCTTAGGGGCTGAGATGACAGCATTACATGTGTACAGTGTGATGCAGATGAAGTTTGGATAACCTAAGGGACAGGCCTCCTACAGTGTAACAGTTGAGATGTATGGACAGAACAGTTCTGAGGGGTGAAACGAAGGACATTGCTCATAATGAGGGATTTGACAAGTATGGACAGAATGGTTCTGAGGAATAAAATGAGGGACATCTCTGCTAATGCGGGACAGCTGAGAGATATGAACAGAATTGTTCTGAGGTGTAAAATGAGGGACATCCCTCTTATCATGGAAATGTTGAGAGGCATGGACAGAGGGCTTCTGTTGGTTAAAATGGGGGACATCCCTCCTAATGTGGGACATTTGAGAGGTATGGACAGAAGGTTTCTGAGTGGTAAAATAAGGGACAATTCCCCTAATGTGGGAGAGTTGAGACACATGGACAGAGGGGTTCTGAGGTATAAAACAAGGGATGTCTCTCCTCATGTAGGATAGTTGAATGGTATGCAGAGGGGTTCTAAAGAGTAAAATAAGGGACATTGTCCTAATATGGGAGGTTCGAGAGGTAGAGACAAAGGAGATCCAAGTAATAACATCAGGGTGTCTTTCTTACTGTGGGAGAGCTAAGAGGTATAGGCAGAGGGGATCTAAGTGTTAAAATAAGTGGAAATGCCTCCTAGTGTGGAAGAGTTGACAGGTAGAAAGGATACCTCAGTAATAACATTAGGGACATGTTTCTTACTGTGGGAGAGTTAAGAGGTATAGGCAGATTGGATCTAAGAGTTAAAAAAATGAATGGAAATGTCTCCTAATGTGGAAGAGTTGAGAGGTAGAGACAAAGGAGATCTGAATAATAACATTAAGGGCATCTTTCCTACTGTGGGAGAGTTAAGAGGTACAGACAGAGAGAATCTAAGGGTTAAAATGAGTGGAAATGTCTCCTAATGTGGGAGAGTTGAGAGATATGCTTTAAAGTAATATTTGAAACACTAAAAAGTGTGCAAAAGTGTGTAATAGAAGGATGGTGCATTCAACAAGTTGGCAGCAGATGAAATACAGTACTTTGTATAAACAAATACTATGTGAAGGCGCTGAAGAATGACAGCACTTTTTTTGGGATGTGGGGGTGGACAGACCGGCTAACCTGCTGCTGGCTTTGAACGGGTTCTGCAGAGCCTGGGCTTCAAGCCAAAGTATACAATTTAAAGGACATGTTTAATAAATACATGGGAGCTTGTAAGTATTTTTTAATAGTAGAAAGGTAGCAGTTCAGTATAATGTAGCGTAGTGTATTCAGGACTCTTGGTTATTTGTGGAAATTCAACCTTAAGTAGTACAGCAGGGTTTCTAAGCTTTGGGGGGTGGGGGGGTGGCGTTACATCATTTCTATAGTGGGAATTGTTTACTTCTGTGGCATATGTCTGTCACACCATTGGCTATCATTCCATGTCATATCACTGATGACCTCAGAAAATCTGCTTTTCAAGAGAATCACAGGGTACTCTGGGTAGTAGAGTGAGTGGGGGGATTCTGTATAAAGTAGTACAGTACTTGTTTGTACAGCACACTTAAAGGGACACTATCAGCCATTTTTGCATCATATTATTTCTAGTTGAGAAAACCAACATTTTATGATTATTACTGTCTTTAAAATTCATTGATGTTGCTGGCTGTTTTATCTGTTTCCTTTTTTTGTTTAACTCTTTTTATTGAATTTTTCACATAATAAACATACATTTACACACGCTTCATTAAACTATATACAAGGGTCCATATATATTCCATTCCTAATCAAGGCAATTTAATATATATACATTCAATTAAATAGTAAGAGACTTCATATTCTTAAGCCAGTTCCCTGCCCCATACATTTGGCTGTTCCAAATAATATTCTATGGAGATTAACCCCTCTTCAAATTCATCCCTTATGGTCATCTCTCCTTGCCCTGTATTTTCTATCCTGCTTCCTATGGAGGCTCACATTAAGCAGGTGCCCATCTCTCCCAGCAGGCAGGGACTAGCCTGTTATCATCAAGGTTTTCACCCAATCCCATCAGGCAGTTTGTAGTATGTATCCCCCAGTGCCTATAGATCAAGCACCTGAGTCCACCACCAACATTTCACCCATGCTTAATGTGCTTAGGTACACTCCCCAGAGATTTGAGAAACTATTCAGTCTCCCCTTCACCTGGTACAAGCATCTCTCCAGGGCTAGAGCTTTCAGTATCAAGGTGCGCCACTATAAGATTGTGGGGGTCTCCCCAAGACCCAGGTGTTCAGGATCTCCTGTCTAGCCAACAGGAGAAGAACCGTAACCCATCTCTTCTGCCGTGACCATCTATTTCCTTTTTCAGTAAAACAGAAATGCATGCTAATGCTATAATTATACTTTAAGAGCTCCTGACACAGTTGAGACAACTTTGAAAAAAATGTAACATTCAGACATAAATGTAGCTTATATTTTGTATTTTATTCTGCAATTATACAATGGCAAGGAAGAATCCTGGTCTCTGATTGGTCAGCCTGGGACTGGACCCGTGATGTTATCCCAGCACAACATCACGGGGCTAGTCTCCACACTGTGAACCAATTCGGATGCCCACCTTGATGACCTTTAGTTACTCTTTTTTTACATCTTCTCTTAAGAAACAAAAATATTCTTCCACACTAACAAAAACATTCTTTAAAATTATTTTTTTATTCTGTATTACAACAAGCCATTGTATAATAGCAATAATGCCCTCCAGGGTGTGTGTTGTGCTGGGTTAACGTCATGCCTCAGGTATTGGATGCACTTGGCCTGTGGCCTCGTGCCCAACCACCTGAAGCATGACATTATCCCAGCACAACACACACCCTGTCAGGCATTATTGCTTAATTCTTACCTTTATTTCTTTATAACTAGGGGTATTTGCATGAATACAGTACCTCTGCCCTTTTAGCTTTGGCTGCCTGCATATACCTGACATCACAATTCTGTTTATGACATCAAAATATGTTGCTGTTGAGATAATTATGATGTCATAAACAGGGGATTGTGATGTCATGTGTAGAGAAGCAGCCAGAGTAGATATTGTTTTCATGCAACTATTTCCAGTAATAAAGAAAATGGGGAACTAATTAATGAAAATATATAAAGTAATAAAGGAAATGAGATGGAGCTGAATATAATCTTACTTTTTTCAATGTTTTCTTAATGCTGCTGTCAGAGGCTCTTTAATCTTGTTTTGTTTCAAATCCTTGATCCACACTTTTTGCATAATTCTTGAACAGTAGGAACACCTCCAAACAGTGTAGCCACTCAACATGCATTAGTTCCCTTTCCTCCCACTGCACTGTGATTGGCTAGACTGTGTTGGGGTGTTTCCAAGTCTAGGAAAGATGCAGTAAGAATTAGTTGATCAAAGACTGTAAACAAGCACATTTTGGTGTGGTAACATCAGTATGGTAGGAAGTCTGTTTTTCACTTTTTTTAAACTTGAACATTATTAAAGGAAAAGTACACCCTTATATCTTGTGAATTTTATTTGTTTCCATGTCACAGACAACTCTTTTCCTGTAATTGTTAGGGATATATGTGACTGCTTTAGTTTATTTTCACTGTTCATACTAGTCCCTTGTAACTATCCTGAGGTCTCCATTTTTTGTTTGTTGAAATCCCATTGTCCTTGGGAGCTGTATTTGTATATGTATATGTATATGAGAACACGATGTGACAGCACCCTTTGGACTCCCCAGTATACCTGTCTGCTTCATTAGATTTCAACAAAACAAGTTGCAGCAAGGTGTGAAATATGACATTTACCTTCAGTTAGCTTTGCAAACTGTCTTGAGTTGTAATACAGGGGGTTTCCCTTTAAATTTCTTTCAGTTTGCATGCTTCCAGAAGTTTTTTCAGGTTATTTGTACTTCCAACATAGAGACACATGGTATAAATGGCTGATGTGACATCATGTTCTCATATGGTAATGCAGCTATCATGGACTATGAGATTTCAACAACCATAAAATGGATACCCCCAGGACAGTTACAGGGGACAAGCATGAATAGTGAAAACAAACTAAAGCAAACACACATATCCCCATCAGCTACTGGAAACAAGTTGTCTGTTGACAAGGAAACAAATAAGATTTCTAGGATACGAGGGTGTAGTTTTCCTTTAGGTTTTGGCAGACATTCAATATACATCCATTACTTTCAATCACATGCTGCACAGGAGGTGACAAGGAGTTATATGTAATAGAATTACTCAGAGATCTAAACCGACATCAATTCAAACGTTTCATCAAGGTGTCCACATCTCTATCCTACTACCTGAACTTAGTGTAGCACTCTGATCAGCCAGGACCAGTTGATGCTCCTTGTCATGCACCCACTCCTGGAGACCAGGTCCACTGAGCTCACAGTTCCCACTCTCAAATGCAATCTGCGATGGGGGAACAGAACTACCCTCCAAGTGTCCTTCTAGAGTGCTCACCAAGTTCACAACTGAGCACCCACCATGAGGTCATAGGGCTCCCTGTCTATTCTGGGTAAGGGCAAAATACAGTCTCAAGTCTGTAGCCAGGTGAGAACTCTCTTCGGTTGCTGTGCCGGCAGGGGGGGAGAGACCCAGGCATTACAAGCTCTGCAGGATTTGCACTCGAAAACCTGATTGTGTCCTCTCCTACTGGGTGTGTAGCACCCAGTTCCCCTTTACAGACTCTTCCTAAAACCTGTGTATTCTCCCCTACTTAAGGCACCCAGATAGTCCCTTTTTAGGATCCTAGACCTGGTAGCGAATGGTGATACCTTGTACTAACCAGATCGGTCTCAGAATTTATTTATTTATTTATTGAATTTTGATGACCGGGTAGGCCCACTGGGCCCCAGAGGTCCCTTTTTCAGGGGCGACCCAGGAAGTAACAGTACATGAAATAGAAGACAATGGTACAATATACAGGCTGAGGGTTTACAGTAAGCAACAGCTTTCAGATCCATGAGGTATAGCTTTCTTATCTATGGGTCATACAAGTCTAACTACTTATCCTATTGTGCATTTGCTCATGCTACAGAGATCTACAATTAATGAGACAGTACAGTGAGTTCATTAGGTAGCATACCTCTAAGATACATAGGATATTTTCTATGAACGTGAGGTGGGGTAAGTGCTGACTGTTCAGTGGGTAGAGATTAAGTATGGTAGAGAAAGCTGACGTAGGTCATTATTTTAGAATTAGGTACCGTAGATAGGCAATTACTCATTGACAGCAGGTAGGGGTCTTGAGTCTTGTGCAGAAACACGGTACCGATGGGGTTTCACGCACCTCCAAAGGAAGGTTGTTCCAAAGGGAGGGGGTAGCATGTGCGAAGGATTTACAACCTGCCTTGGTCCTGACCTTAGGGACCTCTAGTAGCATTTGACCAGAGGACCTGAGGTTACGCACACTTCTTTTTCCTGTGAGGAGTCCATCGAGGCTCAGAGGAGGCATTGGGCTGATTAGTTTTTTTGCCGGACAGAGTACGGGGTACCTGAGCCGAGCTTCAAAGGATGGCCAATTGAGCCTCGCTAGGGCCTCGCAGTGGTGGCTCCTTGAGTGAGATGAGGAGGCAAAGTGGACTACCTTATGGTATAGTGTATGTAGTCTGCCATATTCCAGTTTAGCAACTCCCTGAAGGACTGGGGCAGCATGTGTTGGCATGGGGAGTAGGACACTAGAAGCTATTGCAGTCCTAGCTTCAGGGGTCAGCTGCTCCTTGAGCTGATACAGTAATCCAAGTTTGGTATGGATTACTTTGGTAACTTGGTCTACGTGTTGCTTGAAAGTGAGACCTTGGTCGAGGGTAAGGCCAAGGTACTTTGTTGAGGAGACTACTTTCAGTTTGTTGCCCTCCAGGGACATAATTTGGAGTGATTGTGATCTGTCTAGTCTGAGGGTTTTAGGGCCAAACAACATGGCTTTGGTCTTATTGGTATTTAGGACCATTTTGTTCATGGTGAGCCATTCCTCCATGACACGGATATCCTTTTGGAGGGATGGGCCTAGGTCATCCAGGTTGTCAGAGGCTTTGTAAATAACAACATCATCCGCATATTGGATTACCTTGCTGTTCCCACAGTGATTGTGCATTTCATTAATAAATAGTGAGAACATTAGAGGCCCTGGTATCGACCCTTGTGGGACACCCTCCTTTAGGGATTGTGGTTTGGAAAGTTTATCTTGCCACCTGACTCTTTGGGTGTGACCTGAAAGGTAGCTTTCCACCCATTTAAGGGTATGGGTATCCAGGCCTATGTGGAGGAGTTTGTAGGATTTAATAAACCTTTTTACCTTTACACACACAAAATTACTCACAGGCAGTTTTAAAAGCAAAATGCTTTTACTAAATCTAAATGATTACCATACAAACTTTATAAACAAAAGATTTAGAAATGTGGTTACAGAATAACAAAAATAAAGGTGGAAATATACATGCAAAAGCACACTGTAAAAATGTTCTGTCTGTTTCCTACCTGGTTGGTGGGAAATCAGAAGTCCAGAAAACAAATGAAGTTTCAGTCCTTCTGTAGCATTCAATGGTTTTTAGTCTGTCTTCTTTTATGGCAGTCTTGCCTGCTGTGTGATGGGAAGAGTGTCCAAAATGTATTGCCATGAGCTTCTGTTTGTAGGAGCATATATAGCCTCTCTGGCAGTCTGTAAAAACTCTCTCTGGTTTATAGATGGTGGCCTTATCTTTTAGGCCAGCAGGGGTCTCTCTTGCTTTTTCCCAAGCTTTGAGGGAATCATCATGATTAATATTTTAGGTGTCCCCACCACCCCAACTTCCTGGCAAATGTAATTAGACTGTGGTAACCTTGCTGAAACCTCCTGCCTAAAACAATTTCTCATTTGATCTTAATTTTATGACAGGGGTCAGAGTCTCTCATCTCCTGAGTTTTATGACCCTCTTCCTTGATTAGTTAACCAGGGAAATCCCCTTTGAAAACCGACTCTTGGTTTCCTAGCTAATCATCCTGTTCTCAGGTCACAGAGGAATGTCAAATATTTTGCAAGACCTTCTCTCGTTCCTGTGATCTTTCAGTAAAATAATAATAATAAAACTTTATTTTTATGGTGCCTTTCCAAAACCAGGGCACCTCACAAAATTTAAAAACATATCAAAATTACAAGTATAACAGCAGCTTAGTTAAACAAAACAAAAGCATCAAATTAAATAAATACATCTGATCAGTCACAAAATGCTTGGTGCCAGAGATGAGTTTTCAAAGCTCGTTTAAATCCCTCCATGGTCATGCACTCACATAACTGGCAGGGTAGAGAGTTCCAAAGGGATGGGGCCACATGCATAAATACCCAGGCTCTGGAAGATTTTAAACAGACCCTTGGGATCTCTAGCAACCCCTCGCAAGCTGAGCGGAGGGATTGCCCAGGGTGGTAGTCATGTAGTCTCGGCCCTGTCCATGTAGGGCTTTATAAGTCAGGAGACCAACTTTAAAGGTGATCAGCCATTGTACTGGTAGCCAGTGCAGACCACACAGCACTGGAGAAATATGGCAGGACTGAGAGGTTCCTGTCAAGAGCTGGGCCGCTGCATTCTGCACTAGCTGCAAATGGTGGATTTCCACCCCAGGTAGCCCTAGGTACAGGGAGTTGCAATAATCCAAATATGAGGACACAAAGGCATGGACCAACATGGGAAGGTCACTGAATGGAACAAGGTGCTTAATCCTGGAGATATTTCTCAGATGGTAAAAAGAGGTCTTGATGACGACTGACACCTGTGAATGCAGTGTCTGCCCTTCATCAAAAATTACCCCCAGGTTTCGCACCAGTTCAGATGCCGGGAGTGATAAACCTCCAAGAAAAAGCCCTGATTGTGAACCTGCCCCTGACCCCTCTATTCGGCACCCTGGATCCACAACCAGCACTTCAGTCTTTCCCGAGTTCAACTTCAACCAGCTCAAATCCATCCACGCCTGGATTTCTGTGAGGCAGCTGTTAAAGACTGAGAGAGCTCCATCCTAGTCAGGTGCAAAAGAAAGGTAGAGCTGGGTATCATCAGCATAGCAGTGACACCTCAGCCCATACCTTCTTACAATGTCTCAGAGGGGCAGCATATGCACTGCAAACAACATGGGGGACAACACTTATCCCTGAGGAACCCCACATAACAGGGGGATTGGGTCCAAGGAATAAATCCTGGACACCACCCTCTGAGTTCTTCTGGTGAGGAAGGATGTAAACCACCTGAGGACTGTACCCAACTGGCTGCAGATGAACCTCAGATGATCGAGCAGAACCCCATGATCCACAGTGTCAAACGTTGATGAGAGATCTAGAAGAACCAAGATGGAGCAGTTCTTCTGCTCTCTAGCCATCAAGAGATCACTGAGCACCTGAGCCAGTGCTGTCTCAGTACTATGCCTCTTTTGAAAACCAGACTGGAGAGGTTCATAGATGTCATGGATAGTCAAATGGTTCTACAGCTGTATGGCCACTACCTTCTCAACCACCTTCCCTTAAAAAGGAAGGTTAGAGATTGGTCTGTAGTTCACATGGCAGTCTAGGTCCAGAGAAGTTTTCTTCAGGAGGGAAGTTACCACCGCCTCCTTCAGGGAGCTAGGAAACTCACCTGTTTCCAAGGAGCACCAGACTATCTGTGCAAGGACTGGACTGATGGAATCAATACAACCCAAAATCAGGGAAGTTGGTCCTGGATCCGAACTACAGTACATAGGGCACGCACCCTGGACAATCCTCATGACATCCATGAACTCCAGGCAGTCGAAGGTACTCCAGAAAGACTGGAGGCTAGTGGCCATTGCTGATCAGAAGCAATGCCCATAGAGTGTGCTGGTCAGAGAGCTGCCCTGATGTCAGTCACCTTAGCCACAAAGAATTGAACAAGTTCATCACACTCTATCTGTGAAAACGCTTTCTGGACTTGTATACAGGCTGGGTTGTACAGTCTGTCCACAGTTCAGAAAAGTTGAACTGGTCTATTCTGAGTGGCCGCAATCTCCCTGAACAGGAACTCTGCCTTCTTACGGGTGATTGCAGATTGATAGACTTGATACAGGTCCATCAATCTAAGGTGGTGAGCATCAAGTGCAGTTCTCTGCCAGTGATGCTCTAACCTTCGTCCTAATCGTTGCATCTCCCTCAAAGTCCCATCAAACCATGGAGACTGAGGGCAAAGGGTGAGAAGATGAACTCAGACAGGAGCAATGACATCTAGGGCACCCACGATGGCCGTATTATAGGCACCACAATGTCCTCTGGGTCGCTGTTTGCCAAGGGACTAATCAATAGATCAAGTACTGCCATAAGGCCCTCAGAGCTAACATCTCATAAAGGGTGATACTTGACCATCTCCACAGGGGTAAGCTTTCGAGAGAGGGCACTAAAATTGAACCCCATGGTGTAATGATCGGATCATCTGACTGGTTCCACCCCTCAGATCCAAGGCTTCGATCCCCAGGAGGAAGACTAAGTCAAGAGAGTGATCATGTTTATGAGTAGCAATGGTAACAATCTGTGAAAGTCCCAGAGATGTCATCAACTGGAGGTAGTGTTGTCCAAATTGTGAGAGTTCATCATTGACCCAGGCATTAAAGTCACCCAGGACCATCAACCTGGGAGACTCAAACGCCATGTCAATGACAAAATCCACCACTTCCTGAAGGAACCATTTCCTATCCCCGGGTGGACAGTAGATGAGGACGATCCTACAACCTACACCTGCTACCACAGTACACTCAAATGACTCAGTCTCCTCAACTTGTACACTCATGAGGCCCAATCTGGTCTTGAAACAGACCGCGACCCCCCTCTGTGATCCAGTCTCAAGCAGTGAATCACAGAGTAACCAGCTGGAATTGTGGTCTCTAATACAGGGCCGGAGTTCTCAACCAGCCAGGTCTCGGTGATGCAAGCCAGATCCACTGAATTTACAAGATCTGCAATAATTGCAGTCTTGTTTTTAATGGATCCGGCACTGTATAACACCGCTCGAGTTGGATGAACTTCCGGGGCCGCCCGAACCACATGCCCACTTAAATCGGTGGTTCCCTTGGGTATGGAAACCAGACATAGCAGACCACGATCTGGGTTCCATTTCTCTCCAGGACATCTTCTGGACCCTACAACCCGGAAGTGGTGACCCCACTCATTCAGCCTCTGCCACTCGCACCCGCAACCCCCCTTCCCTGATGTGCAATACCCAGTGCTCTACAGCACTGGTAGATTGAATAATGCAGTTGGGGGGGAGATGAAGGGGTGGAAGGAGCGGAGGGTGGAGGATGAATAGTGTACGACTGTGGGGGCAAGCCTCCAACACATTCTGATGACCAAATTAACTAGAGCCTAAAACCAGATAGACATAAAACTAAACTTAAAATAAACAAAACAAACCCCGACCCTCCAACCGAAAACACAATTACTAAAATAGTTAAAATATAAATCAGTCTTTGAATCCAAGTCAAACTGGCAGTTTATATAACACAGAGAAACCACACAGGGCAGTAATCCTAAGAGCTACTGAAAGTCACAGTGGTAGAAGAACTCGATCTTTCCAGTCCCCAGTAGATCTCTAACTTCCAAAGGAGGCAAGTTAAAAAGTCCCGGGAACTCACACTTCCAGGGCAAGACAGGTCATGAGTCTTTATGAGTTCATCAAACCCCTTAGGCCCTGGACACACTACAGAACTGTTTTTGAAAACAATTTTTAAAACCAGTTTAGCTAAACCATTTTAGTGCAGCCACACTACTCAGTAACCATTTTTGAAAATGGGTTAGTGTGGCCACACTGCTAGTGTTAAACCTGTTCTCCTTGTAACTATTTTGTGTGAAGTCCAACACACAGAACTGTGCTTGCCTGGACACACTGCAGCTAGAACTGTTTTAGTTAAACTATTACAGTTTAAAACACTTTTACTCCTGGACAGACCTGTAAGTAAAACCATGCTAGCTCTAAAACGTTTTTAAAAATGGTTTTAAGACTAGGTATCTAGCTGGGTTTAAAAACACTTTTGTTAAAATGTTTTAAGGGGCTTGTAGTCTGTCTGCAAACAGTGCTAGGGGGATTTAAACTGTTTAAGGCACTTAAACCATTTTAAGTTCCCCAGTGTGTCCAGGGCCTTGGTCACTCTCACTGAAGAAGGGATAAAAGCAAAAATCCAGACACTTCACAGAACACAGGCACTCTCACTGCCCAAGTCTGAAAAAGTAGCATGGCACTCTCACTGCCTTCTTAAGGAACAAGTATATTGAGAAATACAGCCACAGTTAGAAAATGAAGAAAATGAGTCAGGAAAGGTCTTCTTCAGTGGGTAACTAGCAGCTCTGAAGCTGGTGCAGGCCCTGGAAAATCCACAACCAGGGGTTGGCCATGAAGCAAACAGCCAGTACTGTGAGTCTCTGCCCGGACCCACCCAAACAGTGGGACCAGTGAAGAAACCCTAGGGACTACCCACCCCAAACCACCGGCTACCCGGCAACATAGAGCTGAAGCCCCCGCCCAGCTGCATACCCACACTCAACCCCCCAGTGGAACTGGGACAAAACTGTTTCCTGCTCAAATCAAACTGCCCTTAGCCCTCCAGCCTGGCCACTTTACTGTGCAAACAGTAGAAGTCTGTAGAGATGTCCACAGCCACCACTCCAGGATCTCCTCATGTGCTGTTCAGTAAATCACCTCCTCAGTAGTTCCCCTCTTCAGTCACTTGCAGGCATTAATAATTGCAAACCCCGAGGGTCTGAATAATCCAGGGGTAAAGTCTGAAAAAATCCAGGTAAAACTAAACCAGCCAGTCCGACGAATCGAACATGCGGCGGGGGTGGTAAAGGACCGTACTGAGACAAACCACAGTGCACACTGCGAAGAGGTCCCATTGTAATGCTCTGGTATCACTCCCAGTCTTGACACACTCAGGCTGCAATTCACCACCACAGGACTAGAAGGGGGGAAAAACTCGAAAGAGGCAATGCTCTCAAACCCGACTGGCAGTCCTCCAAACAGCGCTCCAATATGCTACGGTGGAACTCTTGACAGAACTCTGAACAAACAAAAAGAAAACAAACAGGTAAACAAACAATAAAATCAATGATTAAAACAAGCAAAGAAATAAATGAATGGGCAAAACAGCTTGAAAATAAAACAAAAAACTAATAAAACTAATAAAACAAGCTAAATAAAACAAGGGAACTAAAACCAAGCACTAAGCTGCTGCAACAGCTAACGGCTCACCCAGCCCTTTAAAAAAACACACAAGCATCTTTCTGTCCTGTTTGGGAATTTAAACATAACCAAAATCCTCTGCATGTAACCCTTTTAAAGCATAAACAGAAAAACATATACAAAACATTTTGTCTGAAATATTCCAGCAGTTGGCAAACTCGCCACAGTCCTAGGATACCTGAAACCTCTCTGCAGCCCCTATGGCTAAGTATCCTCCACATCTACAGCATCATATTAGTTCTGGTTTCCATGATGTGTAAGAGCCAGGCATTCCATCATTCCTGGAGTTTGGACTCCTTATTCGGTTCTATGAGATATTAATGACTCAAAAACCGTGAAGACAATAACAGCGAGTGCATACTGCTGAAAACCCAAAATGGTGATGTGAACTACAGTGAGCTGCAGAAACAACGATGGCTTCTTTCATTCTCTGGGGGCTGATCTACACTTGCTTTTTAGAGGTACTTTGAGAAAACACTTGGTGTGGCGCGAAAACGTTCAGTTCAGGAAGAGTACAGTCCATCGATGTGCTACTGCTGATGTTTTTTATTGTTTTCTACAGATATGGGCTGCCTGGACATCCAGACCGTGTCTATGTGGCCCACACACCACTGAAAGACTCCTAGATGAAGGACGATTAAAGAAACAAATAAAGGTTGTTAAAGCTTTGATAGATCCAGGCACAGGCATACGTTATTCTTTCACAGAAGTTAAAAAATAAATATAGGCATCCAATAACTCATTTTTATAAGTAACTAAAAATAAGAGAAGTGCTATCAGGCATTCTTGACCCAAACTTAAAAGTCAAATCCACCTCCAGATGGTCCAATCTTATGAATGTAGCAGCCGGGAAAGGAGGGACAGGAAGGATATGTAGGTTGCTAATAGAAGAAGATATAGTATTAAAGAGCTAGTATACTGCCTAAAACTAATATTAGTTTTTAAAAACTGTCAAGACAGCTATTACCTTTTATATCTGAGGTACTTTTTCTTTTCTATCTGGTTAATTAGAAGATTTCTTACCTGGTGTTAGTAGGTGTGATGAGTGGAAATGCACTCTGCTTGGCAGCTGACATATCTAGTTCTTTTATTTCCACTACATCCTCAGCACTGTGACATCACCGACTGTGACATCACAGCTGCTCAGAAAGACCCATTCACCAGCTGCCAGGTCAGTCACCTCTGATGTCATACTCAGTGACATCACAGTGCTAAAGATGTAGTGGGGGGAATAGAACTAAACATGTCAGCTACCAGGCAGAGTGCTGTTCCACACATCTCGCATAATGCTATCACATAGAAAAGTTTCTAATGGGCAAAATGAAGAAGAAAAATATTTCAGAAATAAAAAGTTACAGCTGATGACTTCTTACAGTTTGTAACATTTTCCTGTCTGATATTTTTGGTTCAACTAGCTCTTTAATAAACAATGCTAGAGAGAAATGGGAAGAAGATACAGGAATAATGATTAACAGAAAATAATGGGATAAGTTGTATCACACTGCTTATAGATTTAACAAAGATGAAGATGTGCAAAGGTGCCAAGCTCAATTCAAAATTTTTATTATTCTCTCAAATGATTAGAATAAATGGGGAAACTTCCAGATGGGAAGTATTGACGTTATGGCACTAGCCAAGCATCTCTCTTACATATGCACTGTCAGTGGCTCAGTAGGTAGCACACTTGCCTCTGAGGCCAGAAGATTGGAATGTTGTGAGTCCTAGCCCTACATCGGGAATGTGGGATAAATCCCAATATCGACACTGTAGTGCATCATGAGGGGGACGCTGCACTCCTGAGGTGCCATTTTTCAGATGAGACTTTAAACCGAGGTCCCGTCTGCCTGTTCTGGTGGTTGTTCAGGGGGACGTTAAAGCTCCCATGGCACTTCTCGATAAGAGCAGAGGAATTTTTTTTATTGATAAATCAAAATCAATACAAACAGGCTGGCCCAGTGACACTGAGGGTTGAGGCACTGGATGCCACACCTCGCGCCACGCCGGCAACCCAAGTTTGAGAGTGAGCTTGGGCCACCAGGTGATGGCTGGGGGGGCGAGGAGATGGATTGAGCAGCCACAAAGCAGGTCTCCTCTCCAGGGAGGGATATGGGGGTTTCCCTGGCTGTTGGCTGCCTCCCAGTGGAGGCTAGGTGGCAGTGCCAAGCCATGGGAGGAACCTGGTATTAGACCAGGAGGGAGGATAGGGCTGTCACTGGTGCCACGGAGTGCTTGCATGCCTCCACGTGCATGCATCACCATGAACTGGGGTCCTAGGAATTAGGGGAGAAAACTAGAAATATCATGTCTCCCTCATTGCCAAGTGGGTGAGGTGGTAACGGGGGAGCAAAAAGGAAGATGGGGGAAAAAAAATCAATACAAACATAGTGTAGGATGATAAGAAAATCATAATACACACAAGTGAGAATACATTTTCATTATACTGTCAGTTCCCCTAACACATACAACCCAATAGAGTATATCCCAAACCGAAAAACCTAATCAGTGTTTCATAACAAAAAAATAGTAAACCCCACATCCAAAATAAAACATAAGAAAATGTCAGCCGCCTTCAGGCTCAGAACCTGTTCTCTGTCTGACCTGAGTGTTTTACTCCCCACATTTTTTGATTTAACCACTGAAATGTCCCCCACCACTTAATATAAATAGTACATGGGCATGTTTTTCTTTCCTGATCTTGTACCTCCTTAATACTATATAAGATAGATTGCAAAAGTTGTTCTTGGGTTATTTCCAATTACTGCAAAGAGACTCTGCATCTAGCTTGCCATACCCAGTTCTTTAGGCAGGCTAGGATTACTCATACAGAACTGTGGTCATATAGTGATGTCCTTGAATCCAGAATTCCAAGGAACAAAACTTCAGTGATAATTTTATGGAAATGGGGGTGGTCCATCTTTGATCATGGTCCAAAATATTTGGATGAATGGGCAATCAAAACATAGGTGCTCCATTATTTCCAAAGAGCCATGGCATGTGGTCCTAGGGCAGTATCGCTCTGTGATACTCTTATGTTTTTATTTATTTTTCATGTTTAATTTGCCATGGGCACATAACCAGATTGTGTCTCACATTTTTGGGGGAATTCGAGTGCCAGTAAGTTTGCGACTGGTAAATTCCCTGTCTTGAGGGGGTCTCTGTAGGAATAGAGAGGGTTTCTGATAGTACTGTATCATGATGGTGTTATAGAACTGCTTTCTACTAGTGGTAATAAGAAGTAATTCTGGGGTATGCCACTGCTTCAATTTAGCAAATGCAACTTGAAAATTTAATGGTAACCTAGACAAATGTTTTTGTTTAGGTACTGAGGCAGTTAGTGGCCAGTTCTCAATGACATGGTAAATCTGATCGAGTACCCAAGCAGTCCAAATGGTTGTATGTGTAGGAACTGGTTTAAGGTTGCTATATAGAAATATACTATGAAAAACATAAGTGGATTTATCATATCCAAACCTCCCTTGGTTACTTCTAGATATATGAGCCCTCTTCTAACATGATTTAACCAGTTACCCCATATACAAATAAAAAAGAAATTAAGCAGTGGAGTTTCAAGTACCTTTGGGGGTTGGTAAATACAACTTATATGTAAGAACATGAGAATTAAATAAGAATCTGCAGCTTATCCAGTAGGTAGGTAGGGAAATGGGCAGACTGGGTGGGCCAAGTGGTCCTTATCTGCCGTCAAAGTCTATGTTTCTATGTAAATAAGTTTTGATCATGTAGACCCTTTTCTTTTTGTTCATTAGCCACCTATTCCATAAGGCAATTCTATTTAGAGCTTTCTTAATTATGTGGTCCCAATTAAAATGTGTCAGGTCTACAGTTCCAAAAAATACCTCTAAATTTTTTTTAATTTTTTCCTTTGAGATAGGGACGTCTATTAGAACTTTGATGTTAGAATGAAGGGATCCTATAGAAATACAGTTGCTTTTTTGGTAATTAAAAGAGTTGCCAGTCAATTGTGAAAAATGCTGTAAGATACAGATATCATGTGTTTCTGATTGGACGTCCGCTAGTATGAGACAGATGTCATCTGTGTAAACCAATGTCTTGATGTCTGCATCTTGGCTGTCCACTGATAGATCTGCGATGTTAGGAGATGAACTGAGTGGTCATATTAATGGGTCTAGGGAGATAATATACAAAAGACTGCTGAGTGGGGAGCCTTGTCATACTTCTTTTAGGATTGGGCACTTACTACCTACCCAATCGTTAATATATGGGCAAATGGAGGCCTGTTTCTAACAAAGGTGAATCCAGGTAATAAAAGTTTCTGGAATCCCATATGCTTCTAGGTATTGCCATAGATATGCATGTGACACATTGTCAAATGTTTTAGATTGATCCGGGCTAAGGAGAAAACTAGACAATTCATCATTCTCTCCTTTTTCCAGGCTCTCTCAAATTAAAATCAATGCATCTGTAATTCTTCTGCCTGGTATAGAACAGATCTGCATAGGGTGAATGATGGTGTCCAATATTACTACTAGCTGGTTACTTAAAATTTTAGTTAAGATTTTGAAGTCCACATTCAGAAGGGTAATGGGTCTCCAGTTCTTAAGTTCTTTATCACCTTTTTTGTGTAACAAAACTGATAACCCCGCATACATGTCATCAGGGATAACCTCCATTGCTAAAAAATTATTATAAAGTTTTGTGAGCTCCTGATTCTCACGTATGGAAGAAGGAATTTGTGAAATTCACAGGATAGTCCATCCAGGCCAGGGGCTATACCTGTTTTAAGATTCGTAATCACTGAGGTAAGTTCCATCTGGGTAATGGGTCTCATCAAGAGCTGGGTTTGATGCTGTGATAATGTGGGCAAATTACAACTTTCCAACCATTTTGGTAGTTCAGGGTTATCAACGGAAATATGGCCAAATGTTTGGGTAATATGCAGTTCTATCTCTGCTAGGATTTGTTTTTACCTGTAACTGTTGTCCCTTGGTTCATTTTCAAACAATTAATGGCTTTATTTTTTCTATAACTAGCACAACTCTCATAAGGATTAACCTGATAATATTTACCCTGTGTACCAAATCTTTGTTCGGACTCGAGGGATTTCAATCTATTGTACTTGTAATTATATCAAAAATGAGAACTGTGTGCTCAGTCAGGTAACAGAGTGCAGAGCCGGGTAGCAAGCCCCATAATTTATTAGAAAATCCAGGATAAAGCCTAATCATTTATTTTGATTCGCCAGCACTTATTTATTTATTTTAATATTCTGTGTTACATAGCACGAATAACATTCTGCATTCAGTGGTATCAGACACGACCACTTCCCGCTGCTCAAATGAACATTCAAATGCGGGAAAGCGGTCATTGTTGTTTGTTACCACTGAATATGCTGGAATGTTATTTTATTTATGCTGTTAAACTTTACAGTGTTAAAATAAATAAATAAATAAATAAATAAATAGAAGGTTAACAGTGAATCAAGTCTTCCAGTGGTTTATTGCAGTGGAGTGCAGAGCTTTATCCTTGGTTTTCTATTGTACTTGTAAGCTTCCCCTCACGAGAGGGCTTATGGATCACCCTTAGGGCTCCCCCCAGTGCTTAGGGATTTTTTGTACACCATGGGTTGTATTTTCTGCTTGCCACAACTTGGGGGCAGCAATGGGTGGCTCTATATATAGAGGGAGTTGGGAGAGAGTTGGGGAGAGATTGGAGGGTTCTGCATTAGGGCAGTCTCTTAGGCAGGTCGGCAGTTTCAGTGGCGGTGCACTGGGTCCCTGGGTTTGGGGAATCTGGGAGGTAAGTAGCAAGGCAGATTGTGGTTGTTTGGGTCCTGGGTTCCTTGGGACTGGGTGATAGAACATCCAGGAAGTGTTGGAGGGCAGGTACAGAAAGACCCCTGGTGCATTGGCTCAGTAGCAGAAGAGGATTCTCGAGCCATCAGGGCTGGTGAGGTTGTGGCAGGGTCTCATCAGTGGGGTCAGAGGGTGGTGGCAGCATTCCCTGATTCCTTTCCTGCATGGCAGGGTGGTTCATGAACTTGAAGATGGGAGTGGGTGGTTGCCTGGACTCAATGGGGCCTGTGATGGGCAGGTCCAGGGCCTAAGGTTGGGTTTGAGTCCCACTGTAGGTCTTAAAGCCAGTATAGGCTGTAGCTTGGCTTGGGCAAGAGAAACTGTAGGTAAGGGAGCCACTGTGACTGCTGTGGGAGGCTCAGCTTTGGGGAGAGCTGCAGGAGCAGTTTGAGAGAGAGAAAGAGAGCGGAGAAATACAGTGACCAGGCCGGTCTAGGACAAAGGGCCAAAATGGAGTAATGTGACCAGTGTTTTGAGAGACAGCCAAGGAATTAGCAGGCTATGGAATTTACACCCCGAGTATAAAATAACTTGGTGGCATCAGAGGAGCGCATCACTCCTCTGGTAGAGGTGTTTAGGCAGAAGAAGTGAGCACTTTTGGTTTGAAGTTCCAGTTTTCCAAGTGAAGCCCTGCAGAAGAAGAGAGCATTTGAGTTAAAGTCCCAGTTTTTAAGTGAAGTTCTGTATGGAGGGAGGCAGTGATAATTTCAGGTACTTACTAGTGCCGGTGGTCATTTTGGGAGTGTCACGCTTCTGGCAAAATAAAGAACAGTCTCTCATCCTGAGTAAAAATGTTTGCTGCTGGGTCTGTGTGTATGGAAAATCTAAGCCTAAGAATGCCCACACATGTCTCTCTCAGTATTCTGATTGTGTAAAAGGTTAGCCCCATGGAGCTGTGTAACTTAAAAGCCTTTAAGTAATTGGGATCCTGAGCTCTTGCAGTCTTTAAGAGCTCTGGAGAATAAACCTGATTTGTTCTGGGGAGAAACTGGAGTCCAGTGTGATCAATTTTACTAAGGATTAAAATGAACTAACAAGTCCTTTAGTTTTTAGGGGCTTCCATGGTTTCCCTGGGGTCTTGAAGCTTTCTGGTTTCCCTGAGCCCTCTTGCTGTGGGACTGGTGGGTGGAGAATCCCGAAGATTAACTGTTTCAGTCCATCTGCTGGGGGACCGTGACCACTTTTGGAGTGCAGAGATGGTGAGATTGAAGATGTCTCAAGGTAGGAGAACCTTCTGTAAATGCTGTTATCTCCTGAGAAATGCTTGATGAGGTTCTGGAGTCTGGGACCCCCTTTCCTAGTACATATGGCCCCTAGACAATTAGAAAGGGGGCTACAGATTATGGGGTCTCAGCCAGGATCCTTTCTTGGCCCCAGCAGGAGTTTTCCCATTTTAGGAGCGGGAGGAGCTGGTGGGACCAACCGCCTTAGGCCAAGGCAGTGTGATGCAGTTTTACAAAGGGTGTGGTGTGGGGGTTGGCCTATTTGGATGGCTAGGCCTCCATCCTCTCTCTGGTGTGGTGCTTGCATGTGACTGGTGGGTCACGTGCCCATTTACAGCCTCTCTGACTGGCTGGTGGTGGGTTGAGAGGAAAGAAGGACTGTGAGCTCGGTGCCATTTTGTGGGGACATTCGGCGAGAGTAGCAGCTGTGTTAGAACTTCTGTTGGTGCTTTAGTGAACTAGAGGCCTGCCTTGAAAATAACTTTGTTTCCCTCTTTTGCCAGAGACAAAGAGCAAAAGGGTCAGGATGCAAACTGATGAGTCGGAGTTACAGGATGGCTGGCAGAAGGTTTAAGTCTGAAGAGAGTACTCCCCCAGAGGAACCACAGCTTACAGTTCCTGTTTCACTCCTGACCTGGCTATGGAACTCAGGATGGAGAGGTCAATCAGATGAGAGGTGCATTCATTGTGGATATAGGGGAGAAGGTGTAATTAGACTGCCTGTGTGCTTGATTTGCTCCATGTAACCCCCACCCAGGTATGCCGTTTCCATCTTGACAGCTGTACCTGGTGGGCTGGATTCGGGCAGGAATATGTCACTTGGCACATTGGCTAGGTTTGGCTACCCTGCACAGGGGCACCCAAGTAACTCTGGACAAAGGAAGCAATAACTGCAATGTCCAATACCAGAAGTGGGATTCTAAAGTGTGGTTTTTATTCACATCCAACAGAATAAACAAAGCATAGATGGACCCCCACAGGGCTACACTCCTAGTAATGCAGATTTATGGAGATCAGAGCACATCCTATTCACTTTAGCCCTCAGGCTCTGACACACACTGGGCACACAGCCCGAGCATGTACACTGCTCTGGGATTTCCCTGGCTCGGTTCCCTTGCCAGCCACTTGGACACTTTCCATTTAGCATGGAAACATTTACTGGTGGCTCACTAAACTACCTATGAGCACTTCTAGCTCCATAAGAGAATCTTCCTCATCAATCCCACATCTGGGTACTTTTCTCAAGCACTGGACGAGTACCTGAGAGAAAGCAACAGGTGTCCCAAGATAAACCCGTAGAGGTGAATTTGATTACTACTGATGGGGGGGTCTCCTACCTCTCGCTCCCATAATTCATACCCATCCATTTCTCTGGACTGTAACACCTCATCCTTTAAAACACTTTGTTGTGTAGATTCTTTTTAAATGTATTCACATTCAATCTACTGTCTTTACATCCCATTTGTGCCGAACTTGAACATACTTAATAAGTGGCTGTGTCCATTACTCTAGACCCCCCACAAAGTTAAGCAGTCCAATCCCCACATCTTCCAGCCTACAGCAGAGCACTTCTACTACTGACTGCACAGACTCTACTGAACTCTACAGAATGACTTCAAATTCCCCAGCGTTCTACTGTAACCTCCAACTGCAACATTCCAGTGTGGCTTATGCAGCTGTGACAGTTCTAAAATTATGTCATCCCTCAGTCTCAGCTGAGACTGAGAACAGAGTGAGACAGCATGAAATCCATTTAACTTGAGTTTCATAAGCTGCCTTCTCTGCCTACCACTAGGTCTTACTGGGATTCTAGTAACCCCCCACCGGGTAATGGGGGGGGGGTTACACTTCAGCTCTGCCCCTGGAGGAATATTTGATCACGCTTCACTCATGTTCCATTGGGGATCCCCCTCAAGTGCTTCGGGGGGCCACCATCCATATTGTCTCAAGGGAGTACAGAGGCCAGGGCCCTTGAAAAGCTTATGTTGCAGGATCGAGGAGATGGGGAGAAATAAGCAAGAGATCCTTCCCCTGATGTGGTTGTAGAAGCCATTGAAGAGGAAGTGAAAGAGAGAGGTGACGAGGAGCACCAACATCTGCCCAGCTCCTCATCACCAGCTGCTCACTCTCCCCATGGCAGAGGGAGGGGCAGGAGTCTGAGAAGTCCACTGGGTGACCCTCCAGGTCCCAGGGGGTCCCCTCCAACATCCCTGTCTGGTGGCAGCCCACCGGTCCTTTCTGTAAAGTTGGAAGCATCTCCTGCTGTAAAAATGCATCCTGTAATTAAGCTGGGAGTGGCTGGAGTATGTATTGAAAGGGAAGAAATACCTGAAGAGACAGAGTTTAATGAGGAGAAGATGCTTTATAAAAGGTTCCAATCCACTGATTCTGAAGTTCAGCGAGCCATTCCTCGGGGCCTTACCACCACCCTGTAATTACCCTGGTAGACAGAACCCCATGTATGCCAGTGCGGTCAAAAGCTCTAAAGGTCAGGATGGATGGACTAATGAGAAGTGACCCACTACATGTTACCTATCAGAATGGAACATGGCTGGAGCCAGGACTGGCCAGAAGGACCAGTGTAAGAGAGCTACCCAAATGGACCAAGGCAGAAAGGGGGATCAGGAGGAGTATCCACATGGAATATCCTTAAGCAGAATACCCATATGTGTCCGAAAGAATGTGAGATGTGATCGAGGAAATGCAAGAGGAGTGGATATACAAGGAACAGCTACAGAAATTGAGGTCCAGGCCTGGACATTGTAGTCAACCATCCCAGCAGTTATTCCAGAAAGCACGAGCTATGTGCCACACTGCGCCTTGATCTGGTTTGACTTTGTTTAAGAAGTTTGTTCTAATGCAGGACTTGGCAGAATGCTGAATGAAATGTTATTTTATCACCAAAGACTCATTTGGAGACCTTAGCTAAACCATTTCAGTAAACATTTCTGATAATGGTTTAGTGTGTCCACACTGCTGGTGTTAAACCTGTTCTCCCTGTAACTATTTTGTGTTAATTCAGGCACACAGAACTGTGCTTGTCTGTACACACTGCAGCTAGAACTGTTTTAGTTAAACCATTACAGCTTAAAACGTTTTTACTCCTGTCCAGACATGTGATTAAAATCTTCTCCCTTGGGGTTTATGCAGCCATCCAACAATGAGTGTGTGTGTGTGTAAAATTTGAGTTTACACATTGCACCCCATACTTTGTTTTATTTAATTGAGGGGCCATGTTTTTTTACCGCATTTTCTCACACAAAGAGCCATGTATTAAATGCCATAATTAACATTCGTGTATTATGGTATTTAATACATAGTTATTTGTATATGGGACCCATTAATTAAAATGTTTTTGTTAAACTATTTTAAAGGGCTTGGTCTGAATGCAAACAGTGCTAGAGGGATTTAAAACGTTTTAAGGCACTTAAAGCGTTTTAAGATCCACAGTGTGTACAGGGCCTTAGAGTCTCTGTTTTTCTGGAGGCATGTATGAGATGATGATGGAGGAGGAGGCCCATGTAGTTCCTGGGTGAGGAGGACTGGAAGAGGACAGAGTGTGGAGCATCATCAGTTGGGGCAGGAATGGCAGCAGGTTCACATTAGGCTGGTGTCTGGCATTTCCTCTGCGTTAAGAATCTGGGTTTTTCTGGTGGCATGCATAAGATGGAGGAGGAGAAAGAGGAGGAGGAGGAAGAGGAGGAAGAGGAGGCCCATGTTGTTCCCAGGAAAGGAGGGCTGGTGGAGGCCAGAGTGTGAAGTTACATTCTCCTCCTTATTTCTGTGTCCTCCAAATTAATCAATCTACTGCTCCTCATCCCCCACGACAAATAACCCCTCTGCATCCTCTGAATTTTCACCACATGGGAATTCTGCATCCATTAAGCCCACATCTAGTTCTGTGGTGGGTGACTGTCCTTCCCCTGGTTTATCCTGGTGCGTCAGTGGTGCCCACAGCAATGCACTTTTATTTGAAGGTATATGTGCACTATTCATTTTAATAAATGTCAGCACAGTGACATTTTTGGGGGATAGGTTTGTACTTTGGTCTGTGATGATTGCTCCTGCTGCCCTGAACACACGGTCAGAACTAGCACTAGATGGTGGACAGCTTAAATATTTAAAAAGCTACATCTGCCAGTGCAGGCCACTCTTTAACTTTATTTTTCCACTACAGCAGGGATTCATCATCAGCTCCAATGTGCTTGGGGTCTGCCATACATGCCTCAACAGATCTGGCTGCTGCCTTTAGTTCAGCATCCTTCCATGGTTCTTCCTCCTCCTTCTCCTCTTCACAGTCTGCAATGCCAACCTGTGCAAGAACTGCCCATAGAGGGTTTCATTTTGGAGGTGGTTTTCTGGTTGTCTTACTGGTAGATGTCGAGGCTGCATCTCCACATCACTCACTACCCTTGCTGACTGTTGTTGAGGGTGACACAGTGCATCTGATCTCAGTATGCTTTTTTTTAGCATTTGCAAACAGCGTACACAACTGATCAGCAGTCTTTGCAGATGCCCAGCTTTCTGACTACCACCATTGTTTATGGCTGAAAGCCCTCGTTTGTACCATGGATCCAGCATTGTTGCAGTACTGAAATCCACAGATGTCAGGATAACATTCAGATGTCTGTTATGATCTAATATATTAAGCATATATTCAGACAATGCGGAGCTTACAGAGTCACTTTTTACCTCAAACTGCTGCCGTACATTACAGATGGTCTGCCTCAGCACCTGGAGCAATGGGATGGCCTGGCTAATAGAAGCAGTGTCCTCACTCACTGCCTGTGTGGCATGATCAAAAGGCTTCAAGATCAAAATCAACCCATCCGTAAACCTCCACTGTTCTGTTGTCAGTGATATAAATGCTCCAGAACTGTCAAGACTTATGAAGAAGCATCTCCTCTGATAAAGCCTTATACTGTTCATACATCCACTCCATCATATCCAATGTTAAATTCCACCTCGTGACAACCTCCTGCTTTAATCGGTGCTGAGGTAGGTTGTTTTTTAATTGCAGTGGGTGTAATTGGTCCCTGGCCTTTCAAGACCCTGTAAAATGACCACAAATTTGATGGCACAGGGTGAGTACTTCTTTAATGTCACATTGTGAAAAGAACTCCTGCACAACCAGGTTTAGACAGCGTGCAAAGCAGGGCACCCTAACAACCCCCTCATTGACAATAGCCTTGACAACATTTGCACCATTGTCACTGACTATGAAGCCAGCCTTTAAGGATAGTGCATTCCACCAGGTGTTCATCTCCTTCAATATATTTTTTTTTTTTGTATACTCTATTTTTTCTCCCTCCTCAGCCTGGGCATCCTTCCGGGGTGCTCGCTCGATGAGACCTCTACTCCCTGACTGAACCCTTCATCTTCAGATGGACTCCCCCTGACCACCCAGGCAGGCTTAGCCCCCTAGATCACTCCCTGGGGTGAGTCCGCCTTCCCATGGTGGCCTATCTGTAATTAGAGAGGTCTTACCTGGGCATTGGGTCTGCCGTGGAGTCCTCTGAAGTGATGGGCCGGTGGTGGGATGTGGGCCTGTCCCTGGAGCCCAGTTCATCTCCGTGGTGCTGTAGCGGGGGTTTTTTCATTAGGTTATCCCCCTGAAGTGTGGCTGTGCAATGACATCAGCACGCGAGCGCCATGGACGTCCGCCGCACTCCTCTTCTCTACTTCTGCTTTAAACTTCTGTGGTGCCTCCTGCTTCCACCAGGGGCTGCCACAGAGCTGGTCAAATCCTGGATCCCTCCCCAGAGAGAGGAGAGCAGTCCTCCGGACGCTCGTTTCTCTCTCTGCCCTGCCGACCCCTGGTGCCCAAGCTCATTCCCAAACTCAGGTTGCTGATGTGGCACGAGGTAAGACAACCAGCGCCTCAGCCCTCAGTGCCACCGGAACCCCAGATCTCCTTCAATATTGATGCAAAACTGTCCCCAGTGTGTGAATAAAGCTTGTTCTCCATAGCCAGTGTTACATGCTTGCAAATTTCAGGCATGTATCTTCCATTACAATTAAGTTGTGTGCATTTGCTGCCAAGGTTCAGTTCTACCCAATGTATTGTTATGCATATAAATGAACTCATAGCTATTGGCCTACTGCTCCACATATCTGTGGTAAGATGGATGCATGAACAAGGGGAATGATGCGGGCTCTGTCAAACTTCTTTTTCAACAACATCCCTCAGTTCAGGAATTGCCTGCTGTGAAAAGTAGGTCATGGATGGCACTTTTTCATCTGGGGCATGCTTTGGACATAAAGTGCAGGAAACTAGCATTTTCCACAAAAGAAAATGGGAGATGATCAGTAGCGATCACCTCTGCCAAGGCAGCATTCAATTCCCTGGCCACTGAATGATTGGAGTGAGTTCACATTACTGAGCTAGAATGTTAGTAATATCCGTCTGGATCTTTTTTGGGAAGATGCTTTTTGGGAACAGTTTTGTGCAGGCACCACGTTGCTCTGAGGATGTCACAAATGGAGACGGTGTCAAGAAACTTGTGACTTGGCTGAGGGATTTTGTCAGGGTGATGCTGCTCCTGCTGTTGCTGTTGTTCATCAGTTATTTCACACATTCAGGGGTACTACTAGACTCCGGCTCCTCAACTGTCTTTTCCTCCACAATATCCTCTGCCCCATCTCTACCTCCCAAACCAGCTGTAGACTCTTTCCGCTGATGTGCTTGCCACCTAGCTATATGTTTGACTTTAAGATGGGTATGCTGGCCACCTCTGCCAACATGAGGCTCTTTCTTGCCATGGCGTACTTAGGCTTGACAAAATTGGCATATTCCCACAGTGTCATCTTTTGGATCAGTAATAAAAAAGTCCTACACAAAGGGTTTTGAAGAAAGCACAAATTTATGCGGAACATCAGTTGTGGTGGCCACCACACCCACACTTGCTTCTGTTCTGGGATATGTGTCATCACATAGTATCTTTTTTTTTTTTATTGGGCTCCACATCTGCCAGCCATCAGTCCCTGCTCACTCTTCCCCACACCTCCCACCTCAGAACTGACCCGACTCCCGAACACCCCCCCACTGACCCCCCGGGGCAGGGCCACTGGGGGGCCCCCTTCCCCTGAGATGGAGACGAGTAGGTAGCACAGGAACGGGAGCCTGGGGGGCAGTGCAAGGTCCGCTACGTAGGGTGGATGCCATCCTGTGGAGGAGGAACCTCTGATTTTCACAGGTTTTTCTCCCTGGGAGGCATGTCGTGCAATGACGTTAGTGAGGCTCTCTGAACGTCTGACATGCCTCCCATAAGATACAGTCCCAGCTGCTGGACTCCCTACTGCTGCATAGGGTTTTCGCAAGCACTGCCAACTCCCCCCTGGAGGAGGAGAGCAGTCCATAGGATGCTCAATTCTCTTCCCCCTCGGATGGCCTTCCGACCATCCGAGTCCGTTCCCAAACCCGGGTTGCTGGTGTTGCGAGTGGTAGTTCTACCACTGCCCTGACAGGCCGGCCCATCATATATTATCTTTTGTGGCAGAGGTCTGCCATCACCCTTTGTTTTTTTTTTTTTCAGGCTCCCACGAAGGATCGTTGACAATGTAATTCTTACCTTCACCCTCCACTTCCTCCTCCTCCTCATTTCACCGGTCCTCTGGTCCTCATTTTCTTGAGATGGCAGTGGCACTCACAACTCTGCCACTGCATCATTCTCAAACCCAGATCCCATACCACTAACCACTGAGGACTCTTTTTGATATTTTTGAACACCACCATGTCTATTCACTGGTGTTCATGGAGCTGAAGAAATTTCAGATACAAGATCATGGCTCTGGCTGCCACCTCCTGCAACTAAGAGAGCAGCCAAATCAGCTGTGGGAAGTATTTTTTAACAGTGCCACTACCATCACACACTGCGGATACAGTGCTACCTCCTACATCCATACCATGTCCTTGTCTCCCTCAACTGGTGGTCACCACTGCCACCTTCCTTGCCTTTCCTCCCTGTCTATCCTTTCCTTTCCCTCTACCACTCATCCTAATGTGATAATGTGCAGTAGTACTAGTGGCTTGAATAATAATAAAAATACTGCAGATAGTAAAATATTTATGATCAAATTTTAAACAATTTTCAAAATGACAAGAAAGGGTTAAAGTAATTCAAAAAGTAGTCAAAAATATTAACAACTACCTGCCGGAGCCCTGGACAGACATTAGTATTTTAGCAGCACTGGAACACTGACACTGCACAGAAATTATGGGACTTGAGAAAAATCTATTGTCTAAGAGTGACAGTGAAAACTGAAAATGCACTGAAAGTTTCTGATACTAAAGCTGTTGCTGGCTGCAGACAAAAGCTTGTCCCTCCTTCCACACACAGCATTTTCCCAGCACATCAGCACCACACAGAAAGAGAAAGGAAAATAATTAACTAAACTGTAGGCAAAAACATTCAAATTATGCAAAGAAACATAGAATTTGACGCTAGATAAGGATCGCTTGGCCCATCTAGTCTGTCCATTTCCCTACTTATTGGATACTCTGCAGAACCTAGTTAACCAACAGCCTACTTCCTCCTACCCCCTGCTATAATTGCCTTATGTCTGTCTCATGCATTCTTGAATTTCCCCACTGTTTTTGACCTCACGACCTCCTCAGGAAGGCTGTTCCATGCGTGCACCACCCTATCCACGAAAAAATGTTTCCTCACCTTGCCCCTGAGCTGTCGCCCCCTCTATCTTCAAATTGTGATATGAGAAAAAGACCAAGGTAGAACGGTTAGTGGGGGATGCTGCAACAGAAGGTAAAGCCATCAAAAAATGTAGAGCAATGAGTACCAATGCCCGAAGTCTAGGTAACAAGCTTCCTGAATTAGTGGCCTTGATGGAGGAGGAACATCTGGATATTGTGGCAGTCACAGAAACATGGTACACACAAAACCATGACTGGGACATAAACATACCAGGATACACTATCTACAGGAGGGACAGGGAGGGTAAAAGAGGAGGAGGAGTAGTTCTTTACATAAAGGAAGGAATAAAAGCAGCAGAACAAAAGGGTAAACAGGGAGGAGAAGAAGCACTGTGGGTAAATTTGGAGACAGGCAATGGCACCACAATCCGCACAGGGGTTGTATACAGACCCCCTTCTCAGGGGGAGGAAATGGACAAGGAAATGATAGAAAGTATACTTAGAATGGCAGAAAAAGGGGAGATACTGCTGATGGGTGATCTGAATATGCCAGATGTTAACTGGAGTGCAGTTGCAGCTGCCACTTTGAAGAGTGCAGTTATTCTAGATGCCCTACAGGGGGCATGCCTTAGACAACTAGTACTGGAGCCCACTTGAGAGGAAACAATATTAGACTTGATACTCTCAAATGGAGATAGAGAGAGGATCACAGATGTAGAAGTGGGTAGCCATCTGGGAACTAGCGACCATCGAACAGTATGGTTCACAATAAACACAGTAATAGAGTCAAGCCATACAAAGACAAAAGTACTGGACTTTAGGAGGGCTGACTTTGCCATAATGGGTGAGTGCCTAAGGAATGCACTAGCAAATGGGCAGGAAGGAGGGGTGGAAGAACAATGGGGAATAATAAAAACGGCCATCACAGAGGTAACAAGCCTTTGTGTGAAGCAAATAAACAAAACAAGACGATGTAAGAAACCACTATGGGTATCAAAGGAAGTGGCAGTGAAGGTTCAAGAGAAAAAGAAAGCATTCAGGAAGTACAAGGAATCGCAGAAGGAACAGGACAGAGAACTGTATCAGTTAAAGCAAAAGGAGGCTGGGAAGGCAGTCAGAACAGCAAAGGCCCAAACAGAGGAAAAGATAGCCAACTCAGTTAAGAGGGGGGATAAAACCTTTTATAGGTACATCAGGGAGTGAAGGAAGACCAAAGGAGGGATAGTGAGGCTTAATAAAGGGAGGAGGGTGGGCAGAGGAGACTGTGAAAAGGCAGAGATACTAAACAAATATTTTTGCTCAGTATTTATGAAGGAAGAGGGGGCAATACATAAAACATAGAACTAGTGACACCACTGACTACCCTTTTTAACAAATCATGGGAGGATGGGGTGGTACCCGAGGACTGGAGGAGGGCAGATGTGATTCCCCTTCACAAAAGTGGGAGCAAGGCAGAAGCAGGAAACTATAGACCTGTTAGTTTAACCTCAGTGATAGGGAAAATGATGGAATCACTTCTAAAAGAAAGAATTGTCGAGTATCTAAAGGCCAGAAGGGCACAGGACCCTAGGCAGCATGGATTCACAGCGGGAAGGTCATGCCAGACGAATCTGATAGATTTCTTTGACTGGGTGACCAAAGTAGATCAGGGAGGGGCTGTGGACATGGCCTACCTAGACTTTAGCAAGGCATTTGACACAGTCCCACACAAAAGATTAATATACAAGATAGCCAGCCTGGGAGTGGGTCCCAAGATGACAGCCTGGGTAAAGAATTGGCTGGAGAATAGGACACAGAGAGTAATAGTAAATGGAGTCCACTCAGAAGAAAGGAGGGTTACTAGTGGGGTACCGCAGGGTTCAGTATTAGGACCGGTCCTCTTCAATGTCTTTATAAGCGACATTGCAGAAGGACTGGGAAGGAAAAGTATGTCTCTTTGCAGATGACACTAAGATCTGCAACAGAGTTGATGCACAGGGTGGGGTGGAAAGGATGAGAAGGGACTTGGCAAGGTTAGAGGAATGGTCAAATGTATGGCAGCTTAGATTCAATGCTAAGAAGTGCAAGGTAATGCACCTGGGAAACAATAACCCAGGGGAAGAGTACACAATGGGGGTGAGTTACTAACAACAACAAGAATGGAAAGGGACCTGGGGGTAGTCATATCAGATGACCTAAAGGTGGGCAAGCAATGTGAGAGGGCAGCAAGGAGGGCTGGGGGGATACTGGGATGCATAGGGAGAGGCATCACCAGTAGAAAACAGGAAGTTATTATCCCTCTGTACAGACAGCTGGTGAGACCCCATCTGGAGTACTGTGTGCAGTTCTGGAGACCCAATCTCCGCAAAGACATAGACAGGATGGAAGCTGTCCAGAGGAGGGCAACTAAAATGGTGCAGGGTCAGCACCGGAAGTCATATGAAGAGAGTCTTAAGGAGCTTAATATGTATAGCCTCGAGGAAAGGAGGGAGAGGGGGGACATGATAGAAACTTTCAAGTACCTCAAGGGAATCAACAAAGTCCAAGAGGGTAGCATCTTTCAAAAAAAGAGGTGTGCAAGAACAAGAGGGCACAATTTGAAGATAGAGGGGGGGGCTCAGAGGTAATTTAAGGAAGTATTTTTTCACAGAGAGGGTTGTGGATGCATGGAACGGCCTTCCGGAGGAGGTTGTGGAGTCAAAATCAGTGGGGGAATTCAAGCATGCATGGGATAGTCATAAGGCAATTCTGGGGGGTGGGGGTAGGAAGAAGTAGGCTGCTGGTTAACTAGGATCTGCAGCTTATCCAGTAGGTAGGGAAATGGGCAGACTGGGTGGGCCAAGCGGTCCTTATCTGCCGTCAAATTCTATGTTTCTATGTGCCCCCTTGTTCTTGCACATCTCTTTTCTGAAAGATGCTACCCTCTTGGACTTTGTTGATTCCCTTGAGGTACTTGCAAGTTTCTATCATGTCCCCCCTCTCCCTCCTTTCCTCAAGGGTATACATATTAAGCTCTTTTAGTCTCTCTTCATATGGCTTCTGGTGCAGACCCTGCACCATTTTAGTTGCCCTCCTCTGGACTTCCTCCATCCTGTCTATGTCCTTGTGGAGATGGGGTCTCCAGAACTGCACACAGTACTCCAGATGGGGTGTCATGAACTATCTATACAGAGGGATAACAACTTACTGCTTTCTACTGGTGATGCCTCTCCCTATGCATCCCAGTATCCCCCAGCCCTTCTTACTACCTTCTCATATTGCTTGCCTACCTTAAAGTTGTCTGATATGACTACCCAGGTCCCTTCCCATTTTTGTTGTTGTTAGTACCTCTCCCCCCCCCATTGTGTACTCTTCCCCAGGGTTTTTGTTTCCCAGGTGCATTACTTTATTTATTTATTTAGTTTTTGTTTACCGGGTAGGTGCAACTAGCCATAGCAATGACTATTTCAAGGCATGACCTGGGAGGGTACAGAACAAATGACAGAAAACAAATTACAGTACATAGCAGACAACAGCATATCATATGAACAGTGTCAGCAGGCGTAAACAGCAGTAGGGTAAATACATAACAGTGCGAAGGTACAGTAAGAATACTGGTAGTTATACATTAAATCATAACTATTTCAGAAAATAGGAGAGGAAAATACAATGATTGCTATAATCTATGAAATAGCCAATATCAGGTAGGTGTAGCAGAGAAAAAAATGAGGCATGGAGGGTAGAGGGTGAGATAGGGTAGGGCTTGGAGCAAGATAAGAGGGAGAATTTAGTTGATGTAAGGGCAGTAAGAGAAGGTAGGAGCAGGTGCAGAGCGTTAAGCGGGGCTAACAGAAATGTCCTAGGTGGTGGAGGTTAGGGAGAGTTACGAAGCTAAGGTGGTTTGAAACAGGAGCACATGCTTGAAGTGGTGAGATGATTACAAAGCTCCTTCTTGAACGTGGCATGGGAAGAGGCTTGGTGTAATTTTAGAGGGAGGGAGTTCCAGTACTGGGAGGCGTGACAGGCAAAAGCACTCGGATCTTTGGAGATGCTGTGTTTAGGGATATGGACAAGGGCATTTTCCATCGATCGTAAGCCATAGCAGGAAGTGTGGTTTCGGAAGAGAGTTGCCAGTGGTTTGGGTATCTGTGATCTGATAATGTTGTCAATGATGGTGCCATATGCATAGTACCAAGATGCTTATGGTGGGAGCCACCCCAGATCAGAGTAAAGGAGGCAGTGATGTTTCAGCCGGTGAAAGGAGGACTCATGACGACAGACGTTGTTATAGGTAACATCCCATTTCTTAAGGTATGATTTGCCCGCAGAGGCATATGTTGCAACAGCATAAGTGAGGGTTGGTAGGAGTATGTCTCGTGCTATGGCAAGCCTTGCTGAGGGGGTAAGGACATAGCTGGTTCGGTAAGCAATACCGAGTTTCATGCTGACCAGCTTGCAGGTCTGTTGTATATGGATATTGAAGTTAAGTAACGGGTCAAGTGTTATGCCTAGGAATTTAAATGAGTCTACCATCCCAACTGATGTTCCATTAGAGGAGGAGGAGACTCTGAAATTTGGTTGGGAAGTTTTGAGTTTCATGATGGACCCTAACAGCATGGCTTGGGTCTTAGATTCGTTCAGGACCAGTTTGTGTCCCAACAGCCATCGTTGTATTTGTTGGAAATCTTGGAAGAGACTTTGGTTGATGTCTTCAACAGCTTTCGGACTCTTGTATAGGACAATATCATCCGCATATAAAAGGGAGGAGGTCTGCAGGAGGTTAGAAGTGATACTGTTGATAAAGATGGTAAAAAGCAGTGGTCCTAAAATAGACCCTTGTGGCACACCAATGTTTATGGTAGTTTTATCTGAGAGGGTGGAATTAAATTTAACCATTTGAGTCCTATCGGATAAGTAGCTGTCAAACCACTTGACTACATTGGGCGAAAAGCCTAGAGATGTGAGGGTGGCTAAGAGGATGGGGTGGTCAACTAGGTCAAATGCCTTAGTCATGTCGATAAAGATGGCTCCTGTGAGATGTCCAGAGTCCATGGCTGCTAGGTCATCTGACATAAATTTGAGGAGGGCAGTGGTGGTACTGTGACCCTTTCAGAAACCATGCTGTGCGGATGTTAGAAGGTTATATTTATGGAGGAATTTGATAGTTTGGGTAGCTACAAGCTTCTCGAGGAACTTGCTGAGAACTGACAAAATGGCTATTGGTCTGTAGTTTGCTGGATCCTTGCGGTCTCCCTTTTTAAAAATGGGTAATTCTAGCAATCTTCCAGACATCAGGGACAAAGCCCTGGCATAGGGAGAGGGTAAAAATCCTAGCTAGAGGAGCAGCAATGTAAAGAGCAGCCAGTTTCAATAGTTTAGGTTCCAGATTGTCAGACCCTACTGCAGTGAAATCAGAGATGTTATTCAGTAATCTTAGTACCGCATGGTTAGAGATGCTTTTGAAGAAAAATTAGGGTTTGTATAGTCAGGCAGGGTGCTTGAGTGAGGTAGGGTGGTGAAAGTGGAAGTATATTTGGTGAGGTCTTAAAAATGAGAGTTAAAAAAGTTTGCTATGGTTAGGGGATTGATGCAGTGGACCCCATTTAGCAACATGTCATTAGGAGTAGGGGCTGGATTCGAACCCAGGAGGAATTTTATATGGGACCAGAATTTTTTGGAGTCACCATAGGAGATAGTTAGAAGATTTTTGCAGTAATCGCTTTTGGCCCGTTTGATTTCCTTTTTACAGGAATTTTGCAGTGCTCTATAGGTATTTAGGTCAGGTATTTGCCCAGACCTCTTGGACTGGCACCAACTTTTGTCCCTCTGCCTGTGTTTAGAAAGCAAGTCAGAGTTTAGCCAACAGGTATGCCTATTTTTTACCCGATGGGTAGTAAGGTGGCAGTGTTTATCCTGAAGCGCAAGAAATTGGGTCATGAAGTGATCCAGAGCTGCTGGAGCATTATTGGTTAAGAAGAGGGGGGAAAAATCAATAGTACCGACATCAAGAAGAAAGGCTTGAGGGTCGAAGTTCGCATAGTTGTGGAAGGTGTTAAAATGTGGCTTTGACGGAGATGGTCTGCTTTTGCCCCAGATACAGAAGGTAGGGGAGTGGTCGGTGATGGCATCGACAAGCACCCCTGATGTGATTATATGTTCAGGGTGGTTAGTCATTATCCAATCTAGCAATGTACTAGTGTTCGAGTACGGGGCAGTTCTGGTGGGTTCACAGATCAGTTGGTGCAGGTTGTGGTTTTGTAGCTTGGATAGGGATGTGCATTGTGAGTTGCCCAACCAGTTGATATTTAGGTCCCCAAGTATAAGTACCTTGTTTCTCCCAGAAAGAAATGACGTTTGATCCAGCAGCTCATCTAATCCTTTGAAGCTGCTAGCAGGGGGGTTGTATGCACATACGATGTGTAATTTTTTGGTGCCGAGAGTGAGAAGGGCATGTAGCGCTTCACAGTGGGTTAGAGGTGGTGAGGAGATGGGGTGAGTTGAATGTGGTCTTTGAAGTAGATAGCCATCCCCCCTTTTAGGTGCTGGTCTGTCACATCGCAGGAGACTGTAAGATGGGATGGGGCAAATGGTTAGGCATATTATATCTGGCTTGTAAAGTGAGGTCCAGGACTCCAACTCAGCAAAGTTGTGTTTGAGACTCCTTATGTTGTGAAGAGCCACAATTAGACCTTTGGCATTTGTAAAATGACTGGGTGTAGCATTTACTGGACCTGGGTTGAAGTGATCATTACCTGAGAGCAATATGGCCAGTAGGAGGAGATACCATAATTTATGGCTCAAGAAGGGGCATAGAGTATTTATATGCAGGCAACAATTTTTTAAGGCATACGCTACCATATTGATCCAAGTCCTGTTTAACAGTAGTGGAGTGGAGTCATACCAGGTAGTGGGCATAAGAAGAAGGTTCGAGTAGAGGTAATCATTGGGCGAGAAGGATGGGTTAGCTGAGGCAGCTCTGGATACTATAGGCATAGATAGGTGGAATAGAGCTAGTGAGAATGCAAGAAATGACAGTGGTAAGTATTGGTTCATGGTAGGATGTCCTAAGGGCAGATAGATTTGCCAGAGAAGAGATTCCTGGAGGATTAGTGAAGAGAGGTAGGACTGTAACTGGACTTGAAATAGATTCCCTTATATCGGTAGATAAGGTGAGTGTCTTTAAGTAATGATCCTAGGATAGGCTAGGCTCAAAACTGTCAGAGCTGGAGGTTGTCTAGTTGGTTTAAAGAGACTAGCTGGTTTAGAGCTTAGTAGGTTTAAGGAGAAATGCTAATGAAAACTAGGTAGTTTGAAAGAGGAAAACAACTGGTAAGGTGGGGAATACACAGGGCAGTTTACAGGGTGGAGCAGAAATGGACGGATAAATAAAGGTGATTTAACTGGCATTAGCTGATCAGTTGTGCGTCTTTGGTAAAGGGGATTGGAGATGAGTTGGATAGGTTGAACCGGTAGGAAGGGAGATTGCAGAAGTGGGCAGAACAACAGCGTATTTAAAGGTGGTCTGGGAGGGGGAGGGGGCCGGAAAAACGAGAAGCTGAAGTAAGCAGCACCCAGGAGCACTGAGGCACCGCTGTTCGGGTCTATGGGAAAGGCACTCCAATCGACTTAGCTGTGGGATGCAGGTGGACCAATCAGAGTCCATCTGCAGAATGCCACACCAATGGGAGAAGGCTGAGGCATGCTGGTTTCCGGGTAGAAGTCAGCGGTAGTACCTGAGGTGAGGGATCTGGTTCCAGGGACCATGAGGGTGACAGGAGTTGGTGGCTTTGGTCGGCGGGCGGTGGCCAGAAAAAACCCCCGAGAAGAGAAGGCGCCGCTCTGGCACGAGTCCCTGAGGAGTAGAGGAGAACAGGCAGTTAAATATACAGCTAGCAAAGAGGGGTGGGAGGCTGGCGGCAGACCGTCAACAGAGGGTGGGGCAAATTAACTCAGAGACAAAAGCTAAATGGTAGGGTAGTTAAGGTACAATAGGTAGAGTGAGGTGAAAGTGAAGAGAGAATGGGGTAGGATTATCAGTTGTAGCAAGGGGGAAGGGAAGGTTTTATTTTTCAGAAATTAATTGCAGCAGAGACGCCACCGAGAAACAAGCAGGGGGGAGCAGGCAATAGTTAGAATAGTCAGGAAAGAGACAGTGAATAAACACAAACAGGTATCTCAAAATGTTACAGGTCTAGGTCATGCACTGCAGTAGTACTACAACATTAGGCTACACTCTGTATTTTAGGGCTAACAGTGTAAGGTTTTTGATAGCAATCAAATTTCTGCACTAGCTGGCTAACATTAACAGTTTAGCTGAAACATTTGTACACAGTAGAAATTAAGGCTTTTAAGGGGGAGTCAGAGAAAAGAGAACCTGAAGTAAGCAGCACTCAGGAGCGCCGAGGCACCGCTGTTTGGGTCTATGGGAAAGACGCTCCAATCGGCTTAGCCGTTGGATGCAGGTGGACCAATCAGAGTCCGTCTGCAGAACGCTGCACCAATGGGAGACCGCTGAGACGTGCTGGTTCCCGGGGAAGAAGTCAGCGGTAGTACCTGAGGTGAGGGATCCGGTTCCAGGGACCGTGAGGGTGGCAGGAGTTGGTGGCTTTGGTCGGCAGGCGGCGGCCAGAAAAAATGCCCCGAGGAGAGAAAGCGCCACTCTGGCGCGAGTTCCTTTGCACTTCTTTGCATTGAATCTAAGCCGCCATACTTTTGACCATTCCTCCAACCTTTCTAAGTCGCTTCTCATCCTTTCCAACCCCCCTCATGTATCAACCCTGTTGCAGATCTTCGTGTCATTTGCAAAGAGGCATACTTTTCCTTCCAGCCCCTCTGCAATGTCACCTATAAAGATATTCAAGAGGACCGGTTCTAGTGCTGAACCCTGCTGTACCCCACTAGTAACCCCCCTTTCTTCAGAGTGTACTCCATATACTATTACTCTCTGCATCCTGTTGTCCAGCCAATTTGTTTCCCAGGCAACCACCAAATAGAAGGTGGTTTTAAAAAAAGTTTGTTTCATGCAATGAACAGCAGCACAAACTGAATCAAAGCTGAGCCTGTGTTGAGCTCCCTGATTGGCTGGTCTCACTCACCTGAGACAGGAGTGCCCGAGACGTGTGGCTTAAATGTAAGCCTGCATCCCTGTACTCAGCTTCTAATTTATATATTTTAATTTAGCCTGTTCTGCTCAGCCTGTGGAAAGTAACTTACCATTCCCGTCCGCTGCAGTTTCTCTCCAACTGTATGTGCACTGATTTAGTGCTAGCTCTGCAAACTTCCCTTGATTTTTCGTCCCACCCCCTGCCCCTCCCAGGCACCCCCATCACCCTCCCAGGCCTTCTTTAAATGCACACAGTCTCTGCCCACTCCTATCTGATGTTTCAATTTATTGGTTACTTACTGTCAACAACTGCAATTCCTTCCATCCCCTTTTTGCAACTATGCTTCTAGCAGCTTTATCTCATTCTGTCTTGCTGAGGCATACCATTTTGGTACTTTAGATTTGCTTATTGCTGACTAGCATATCCTGTCTTGCTAAGGCACTGTTTTACTTGAAAATTGTACTACAAATTACTGAACTGTGACTGATTTGCCAAAAAACTGTGTTTATTGTCTAAAAATGTTCCCAGCAACCAAGTGTTACAGCCCCTTCATGACTTTGTAGCTCTCTCCAGACTGCAAGGTGCCAAGGAAATTGCAGGCTTTTTAGTTGCTAATTGAGCTGTTTTCGCTCAGACTGCTAGCCTTTGTGTTACCCCACTATTAATTCAAGCTACTCTCTCCTTTCTCTAGCCGAGGGTGGTATACATTTATCTTGCGTTACTCCGTTTTTAAACTTTCCCAAACAGTCGCATAAGGAAAAACGACCCCGGGACCTATATAACTTAGATAGCAGAAGCTACTGCAGTATGCTCCTTACTTACATAAAGGGCAACCATGACAGGCCTTGTTTGGCTACGCTTATTCACCAGCCTTTGTATAATATCCTATGTGGTTAGGCAACCTGACAGAATTGATTCTAACATAGGTGCATGCTCTACCATGCTAGTCTCCCCATATACCAACACTATGAACAAATTATGCTGCCACTGTATGCCTTTGATCCCCTCACAGTTTGTGGAATCTTCTTGAAGTGTAACTGCTAACCAATGTCATCTACGTGGTCCTATACCCTATCCGTTCAAACTAGGTATGGCTTGGTGCTATTCTGCATGGATCCTAGGATATGTATCCGTAGGGCAGCACAATAAGATGATTCAGTCTTTGGACCCATGTACTCAAACCTATACCAGACGTAGAAAGACTTGTGCCTTTAAACTTCTCCTTGCTGCCCTGAGGAAAATTGTGCCCCTTCTACTCCTATTCTCAGGTGACGTCGAACTTAACCCTGGCCCTACGAAAGTGCTCTCATCTCCTTCTGAACTCACAACTTTGAAAGGAATTAGCTTCTTGCATACTAATGTGTGTAGTCTTTTAAAGAAGCTCAATTCGGTCCAGGCTTGGATTATTCATACTGCACCAGACGTACTTGTGCTTTCGGAAACATGGCTCTGGGCGTCCACCTCTGACAGAGAAGTAAACACCCCTAACTACCTCCTCTTCAGAACCAACAGGCAGACCAGGGCTGGAGGAGTAGCCATTTATGTTAAAAACACATTTTCAGTATCTATATTAGATGCTACCTCCTTTGCCTGTGGATTTGAATGCCTGTCTCTTAAAGTCGAGCTTTCCCCATCAGTGGCGTTTCACATCATAGGCTGCTATAGACCTCCAGCAGCAGGACCACAACTTCTGACACACCTGTCATCCCACCTGGATACTACCCCAATGGAAACAGTCATACTAGGTGACCTTAACTATGACTGGCTGACTAAGGTCTCGTTAACCCTGAAACAATTCTGCGACTCTCATGGGCTCTCTCAACTTATTACTGAGCCTACTCACATCAACAAAAAAAAATCCAATGAGATGCACCCTCTTGGATGTTCTCTTTGTTAACAGACCTCATTCCTTTTCCCATGCTGGTATCCTCTTAGCGGACATTAGTGACCACTGCTTTATTGGTGGCATGAAACTGTTACCAAACCTCTATCTACATCAAAGTGTTCCACTAAAAGATCCAGACGGAACTTCGATCCTATTGCATACTTCAGTGATCTAAAAAACTCTTTGCTATGGCAGAGTTTCTACCTGGCTAAGTCAGTGAGCGATGCCTATGACGTTCTTCATGAAATCATATCCAGCACCCTAAACAGCCATGCTCCCCTGGTTAAAGCACAAATAAAAGCCAGAACCTGTCATTGGTTCTCACCGGATCTGAAGGCTGCCTTACTCAAAAGAGATTACCTCTGGAAAAAGGCTCATAAATCTCCTGCCGACGCAGACTGGTGTCGCTTCAGGGCATCTAGAAATGTCTGTACTAAGTTGGTCAAAGAGGCCAAAGCCAACTTTTATCAAACCGAGCTACTCTCTGCGTCAAACTGCCCTACCAAGTTCTGGTCCACTATAAAAGAGCTATCTGGCCACTCTCCAGGAAGTGCGCTTCCTTCCAAAATTACCACTGATAATATTATCATTAACGATAAATTAGAGATACTGTAGGCTTTCAACAATCACTTTGCCACTGCTGGCCTGGCATTTGATAACACACCTGTAAGTAGCCTTCTTCCTCAGACCAACACCCAGCCTTTAGAACCAAGTAGCAATAACATGGACTTCTCCTTTTCACCTACCACCATAAAAGAAGTTGAAGATCTTCTTCTATGACGAGATACTAAAAAAAGTGCTGGGGCTGACTCCTTCGACCATATTTCTTGAAAATAGCATACCATATACTTGCTACACCTATAACACACCTATTCAATCTGTCCCTAGCACAAGGCTTCATCCCCAAGGCATGGAAGACTGCTCACATCATTTCCCTGTTTAAAGCAGGGGACCCCTGAGACCTAAATAACTATAGACCAATCTCACTTTTTCCCATACTTTCAAAACTTCTGGAAAAAATTGTGGATACGCAGCTGAGATCTTTTTTAGACAATGCTAGACTACTCAACCCAATGCAGTCTGGCTTTAGAGCAAGCATAGTACAATTACGGCACTGACAAAAGTTACTAATGATTGGCAATGGGACCTAGACAACAAAAAATTAGTTTGTGCCGTGTTTCTGGACCTCAGTAAGCTTTCGACACTGTCGACCACTGCCTGCTCCTCCCCACCTTAAAAACTACAGGCATTGGCTCAACCGCACTGGGATGGTTCCAAGACTACCTTTCTGATAGACAGCAACAAATTAAGGCTGATGGAAAGATTTCTCCACTTAAACCAATGAAAAGAGGTGTCCCCCAGGGCTCCATACTGGGCCCATTACTGTTTGCCATTTATATCAACAGCTTGGACGTAGGCATCAAAGATGCCAGTATTCACTTGTTTGCTGATGACACGGTGCTCTACCTAAGCTGGGAATCTCCTGAAGCGGTCTGTGCTGAGTTACAAGCTGACTTTAATACTCTGCAGTACCAGCTCCTTAGCAGAAAGTTACTACTAAGTACAAAAAAAACAAGGCCACTCTTTTCTCACCATCAGGCCCAGGGGCTTACTCTGCTGTCGCTAGTCCATTACCATCAATCTCTACCTTATTAGGAGAAAATCTTGAATTTGTGGCTAAATTCAAATACCTTGGTATCTGGCTAGACAACAAACTCTCTTTCGTGGAACATGCAGAAGAAGAACTGCTGAAAAAACTGAGGCAGAGACTTGGTCTTTTTTTCAGAATTAAACACCTCTTGACCACAGACGCAAAAAGACAGCTTGTACAATCTGCATTCATTTCATTAATTGACTACGCCGACTTCATTTATGGCCATTGCTCTGCCTCATATCTTGCAAAACTGGATGTATTATATCATAGAGCACTGAGATTTATAACTGGCCTTCCATACTCCACACATCACTGCTCTTTATACGCAGCAGTAGGGTGGCCCTCCCTTCAATACAGGTGTTATAGAAATGCATTCCTATGGACGCTCCGAGCCCTTACCAACAAACTCCCACAATACGTTGTTGACTGTCTTCCCCTTAGTCCTATTAGGAACTATGCCTTAAGAAGTCAATTGCAGATTTCTTTGAATGTCCCAAGGGCCAACACTCGCTTTGGAAGGGCCGCCATAAGCTATGCCCTTCTTACTCTCTGGAATAGGATACAAAAATCATTGAGGCTTAGCTCACTTGTCAGTCTGGCCTTCTTTAATACCCTCTATGACAAAAGGTTTGCTGAAATCTGTAATTGCTTCTATCGCTCCTAGCAGCTTGACTATTGTTCCTCTCTTCTTCAACACTAGTCCCAGCTGCTTTTCCAAATCAGCCCTTGCTACTACTACTCCCCCCTCCTCTGCCCCACTTGCCCTTAGCACCCTCTGCATTCCTCTTATTCACCACTCCCTTCTGCTGCATTTACCTAAGGCTTACATACTGTTATGTGCACCTCCATAGCTTAGGAATTTCCATCCAGGCCTGTAACATGTTTCTGCTGGACAGGAATATAAATAGTCTTTTTTTTTATGTTGGCTTGCCGCAGGCTTGCCAACATATTGGGAGAGTGCAGATTTGGGGGCCTGGCCACTGTTGGGCGAATGCAGGGCACGCATCAGTAGGTGTGTCCCTCATTCCCCAATCAGCCTGCATGCCGGCACCACACCATGCATATATAATGGTGCGAGTACATCTAAGCAAAGGTCCACTGCAATCCGAGCAAAGCTCGTCATACGCAGCGGACCTTTTGCTTGCGTGCTCGCTGCCATTATCAGCATGGTCGGCGAGTGGCTTAACCCCCATTTACTGTGCCGATGGGGGAGCCCACCCCGCTGGCATACCCCCAATCTGGAATGCTGAGGTGGTGCCCAATCCACCTCGGCTGGTGCCCCGCTGTGTTTCTATGCCGATGGGGGAGCACACTCCCGTCGGCATCGCGTCCCCCCAATTGTTGAATGCCAAGGTGCCCAATCCCCTCAGCTCGCGCGTCCTCCACCGCTGTCTTTGTTTGCGATGGGGTGCCCAATCGCTGTCGGCATTATTCTCCCTGCTAGAGTCGACTAGGTGCCCAATCTCGCCGGCTACTGACCCCCAAAAAACAGGTGTGGCACGCTGGGAGCCCACCCCAGCGTACAAATGCCCTGCAACAGGAAAACTGTCCCGCGATGGTTTTCTGTTTGTTTGTTTTTTCTGCCTTGTAAAACTAAAACGGTCCCTCGAGTGTCGATGCCCTCCCCCCACCCGCACTCCACCCACTGCGCACCCTGCCTCCCTCACCCCCCCTATACTTACTCTCCGGAGTCCGGGCGCGACGATCTTCAGTGGACTGGGAACACGCTCACTCTTCAAAGCCGACCGCGAACTGAGGAAATGCCGGTAAGCTGTATAATGGGATAGATAGGGTTTTTCAACTTTGTTGCATATCTCAGGCATTTCTTGGAATTTTGGCACCAAATTTTCAACATGGGGTTTTGGGCCCCTCCTCATGAATTCTGTCACTGTCATGGCGTTAATCGAGCCTCGAAGGTGATTTCGCAGTCACTGCGCAAAATCACCTTCGGGACCCATTAACGAAATGACAGTGGCAGTGTTCATGAGTGCCCTCTTAAAAGCCTAAGTTCCAAATTTGGTGGAAAAAATCCAACAAATCTGTTTCAGAGCATCATTGCGCAGTTGCAATGCAGACTTCAGCGATTCACAATATTTTACTGCCGGATTTTCTCAGCATTGTCATTTTTGTACACCTCCTTGTGAACAGTACAGCTGTCAGTTTCCACATCCTGCCCAAAATGTGTTTCTGCACTTCCGGCGCACAATAGCGCAGTCACTGTGGGAAATCAGTGTTCGGGCCAGATTATGAAAATGACAGTGACACAGTTCATGAGCAGAGGATCTAAAATGCCTATGTTGAAAATTTGGTGATGATACTCCATAAAATAACTGTGTTACAAGCGTGCGTTGGCAGATTGCACGCACGCTCGTACCGTCGTGTATTTGTGATATTTTCAGTCTGGATTTTCACCATTGCCATTTTCTACACCTCTTGATGAACAGTACAGCCGTCATTCACATATCCCGGCCCAAAATGTGTTTTCGCATCGCACAGAATAGCGTGGTCGCTAAAGTAAATCATTTCTGGGACACTTTGAGGAAACAACAGTGACACTGTACATCAGCAGAGGTGCTAAATGCCTATGTTGAAAATTTGGTGCTGAACGCCTATAAATGGCAGTGGTGTTGTGCATTGTATATTTCCCACGCACCCTAGTAGCTTCTCAGAATTTGGTATATTTACATACCACATTTCAACACTGGCATTTTTACACCTCCTTATGAACTGTACAGCTCTCATTTTCACATCCTGCCCAAAATGTTTTCCTGCACTGCACTACACTACCAAACACCCAAAGGGGCACCCTAATGCTTGTCACTCTCTGCAGGGTGGGGGTGGGTTGGCATCAGTTCAATACTTCACTGCCATTCCTATGATGCATCTGTCTAACTCCTGCACTACCAATGCCAATGCCAGCAAGCCAACATTTGGCATTGACAAATGCTTGTTTCTTCTATGGTTTGTATATGACATCCATACACATCCTGCTCCTGTGGGAACTGTATATATATATTACGTTTGGGCTGTGTTATGTATATCTTTCTTGTACATGTAACTTGGAATGTAAATGCTCTGCTCCTATCAGTATTGTAAACATATTGTTCCTTTTGTATTATGTATAGTTATATGTAACTGTACAATTGTCCCTGCCAACAGCAGGTCCACTTTGTAAATGAGCTTGCTCAGTGGTGATCGCCTGGATAAATAAAGATCTGATTGATTGATTGATTGCTGATTGAATGATTGAGCTCTAAGTACAGTGCAGATCCTTTCTCCTGAACACATGTCCTAGAACTGCACACAACTCAGCCCTTCTGGTCTGCTTCTTGCTGCAGTGCAGCCATGTGATTTGCAGGTCACATGGTGCAGCAACAGCATTGAATGAGTCAGCTGTTTTGAGAAGTCTCAATGAACTTCGCCAGCTAAGCTGTAAATTCGCAATCTTGTGAAGCTGCCAATACTTGAAGTTTGATTAATCGGTGAGAGTTCATGAAGTTATTGTGAATCGAAGTTTTCCAAACTTTGCACAACTCTAATCAGGGAAAAGAGAAAGAAAGGAAAGGGAATTATTAGGCTATCTGAGGGAGGTAGGGTAATAGAGGACGTGAAAAAGGCAGCCGTCCTTAATGTTTACTTTTGCTGTATCTTCTCACAGGAAAACAGCAGGCCCCTGCCAGAGAGTGGCAGCAAAGCAGGCATACAGGGGTTCCCAGAGAGTGGCAGCAAAGCAGGCATACAGGGGTTTCCAGAGAGTGGCAGCAAAGCAGCCATAAAGGGGTTCTCAGAGAGTGACAGCAAAGCAGCCATAAAGGGGTTCCGAGAGAGAGTGGCAGCAAAGCAGCCATAAAGGGGTTCCCAGAGATGAGGCAGCCAGTATTTACAAGTGAAAAGGTCCGGAAAAGGCCAGCAGCCCTAAAGATAGATAAGGCCCCAGGGCCTGATGAGATGCATCAGAGGGTACTTAAGGAACTGACAGCAGAACTGGCTGAACCCCTGGTAGGGCTATTCATTAGCTCATTACAAACAGGGGTAGTTCCGAAAGACTGGACGGTAGCTGAGTAGTTCTGCTTCATTGAGGGGGGATAAGGAGCAACCAGGGAACTACAAACTTACCAGTTTTACTTCAGTTGTTGGTAAACGGATGGGAGTCACTGGTCAAAGAGGACCTCATGGACTACCTGGAGAGCAACAGACTCCAGGATAATAAACAGCATGGGTCTGTGGTAGGGAGGTCTTGTCAGACCAACCTCATAGTTTTCTTTGAATGAGTGACAAGGACACTGGATAGGGGCCAAACCATTAATTTATCATACTTTGACTTCAGCAAGGCTTTCAGTTTAGTGCCTCCCAGAAGATTGCTGAAGACAATGGAGGATCTGGGTATGGCAAGGGACATAGTAATGTGGGTAGAAAATTGGTTGAAGGAGCGGCCGCAGAGGGTTGTGACTGTGTCAAATTAGAAGAGAGGGAGATCACGAGTGGGGTGCCACCGGGATGCATACTTGGTCCTGTCCTCTTCAGTATGTTCGTCAAGAACATTGGAAGAGGAATTTGGAGCAAGTTGTGTCTCTTCCCAGCTAACACTAAGCCCTGTGGGAGGGTAGATAGCGATGAAGGAATTAGGGAGATGCAGAGTGACCTGTAAAGGATAGAGAGATGGTCCAAGTTTTAGCACTTGAAATTCATTGCCAAAAAATGCAGGGTGATGCACCTTGGGAACAAGAACCCAAGGACAGAGTATTGGATGGGAAGGATAAAGCTAAGCATTATGGCGGAGGAAAGGGACGTAGGAACCATCATTAGTGACTCCCTTAAACAGTCAAGCCAGTGCAACAAGGTCCATAGTAAGGTAAATACAATGCTGGGATGTATCATAAGGGGTACTGACAGTAGACAAAAAGCAGCATTAATACCTCGTTATAGATTATTGATGAGGCCACACCTGGTGTACTGTGCACATTTCTAGAGTTCTCACCTCATGAAAGATAAGGACAGGTTAGAGATGGTGCAACGAAGGGTGACCAGGATGATTCAGGGCCATCTGGGAAGATCTTATGGGGATCGTCTCAAGGCACTGAACATGTACTTGCTGAGAGAGGTAATACGGTAGAGACCTTCAAGTTCCCCCAAAAAATAAATAAGGTGAACTGCAAGGAATTTTTTAGCATGAGTAACAGTTCAAGGACACAGGGGCATGAGTGGAAACTGAAGGGAAGGAGGTTCAAGAGCGATGTGAGAAAGTTTTATTTTATAGAAAGGGTGGTGGAACCATGGAACAGTCTGCCAGCTGAAGTGGTGGGCGACAAAACCGTAAGTGCTTTCAAGCACAGTTGGGACAGAGTGAAAGGTATAGTGGTTACTCAGGGTAATAGCAGTAGGGAGGGGAACGGGGGGGGGATAGTGAGGGCTAGTGCCCTGTAAGGACAATAGGTCCCAGGGTTTGATAGGGAACTGTGGGCCAAATGGATGGAACACTGGTCTTTTTCTGCCTTCATATGTTGCTATGAAGATAATCATAGATGAAAAGCTGGAGGACCTGCACAAAATAGAAGAGGCAGAAAACAAGTGGGCAGTGAACAGAAGGGCAATATTGGGAGCCACCCGTTTCCTTTTATTGACTCTGTTTATTCTCCTCATGCAGCTAGGTGATATACCCTACATCGGTCTGCTGGGTCTCCATGAGGATCCTGGATTTCATGCTGCTTATCGTCCAAGAGTTTTTCTCTGTGTGGGGTTCCCCTGTTGGGACCTCCTTGATGGAGGTGTTCATGCAGTGACCTCAGCGCATGGCTGGGTGTGCTCCCACTCCAACATGCAGATGTCTGCCAGCCCTGCCAATCCAGACTCAGTACTGATCCCAGGCTCACCTACCCCAAGCCATCACTAAGGGTCAGTAGATACCGGGTGCCAGATCCCCTCCCTTCCCGGGGAAGTGGAACAGTTCCATGGGTGCTCAGCTTCTGCCCCTGGTTGGCCCTCAAACAACCCAGGTTCTGCTTCCGAACTTGGGTCATTGATGTCACAAACATTAACGCTACTGCTGCGCTGGTGGGCTGGCTGGAGCCACCCATTCTTGTACAAAATTTGTGAATATGAGCAAGAAGCAGAGAAAAGCACTTTGGCTCAACAAGCAAGACAGGCAGCATGGAACAAAAGAAAGACTCTTAGGTTATACAAGAGGGTACAGAATGAGTCCAACAGGGCTGTATATAAAGATAAATTAGCAAACAGGAAGGACATCATATGGAGGGCTAGAGTGAGCACAGAACTAAGGATAACCGAAGTAGAACAAAAATGATAAATATTTCCATAGGTACATAAGGGAAAAATAGCAGACAAAGAATAACATAGAGAGAATAAAGAAGGATGGGACATGCGTAGAAGAGGAAAAAAGGCAAAACTCGAAGATGAGTACTTCAGTTCTGTATTCTCAACAGAAAGTACTGTGCCATTTCCTAACAGCAACAATAGATTACAGAGTAGTTATAGTAATAGACTGGAGACAGTGTATGTACTAGGGCACAGTTCTAAAAGGTCAACAAGAAGTTAATGTGATCAAGTCCCCAGGACCAAAAGTACTGCACCCAGGAGGAGGACATAATAGAAGTCTACAAGATACATGCAAGGACACAACAGCATGTACTCCTCAAATGTATTTAAATTAAGAAGTAAAATGATTACCAGGGGCATGAACTTAAATTAATGGGGGGAGACTTTTTTGTTGCAATTTTTGCCAGGAAAGATATACTAAGCCAAGACTTGTTTCCAAGTGCATCCTGGGAGGATGTGGAAGTTAGATCATACCTCTCAACCTTGCTTCACTAAAATGTGTGACAAGATGTGTGACACATGAGCAAAATGTGTTACATATCATCAAACAAGGCACTGCAAGCTCAGAACACTATGGCTATCTGTGCACTAATATTCATAATGTTTGCTGATAACTGAGCACAATGGATAATTATGAATTTCTGCTTTAACGTCTCTGTGGGAAATGTGGAATATCACCTTCTCTATGTGGGACAAAGGATTTCTGAGAGGTAGAATGAGTGCTTTACCTTGTCATGTGTGACAGTTGAGAGGTATGAGTTAAATGATTTGCTCATGGTCACACAGTATGCAAGTGGTGGCTGTGGGATTCAAACCCAGATCTTCCAGTTTGCAGCTCTTAACCACTACACTATACTGCCTCCCCAAACTTCAACAAGGACTTAAGAAAATACTTCTTTACAAGGGGTGATAATCCAAAATGGCCGAATGAGTAGAGCAGAGTGCCTGAGCGCCTGAGACACTTCAACATGCTGTGCTGAAAAAAAAAAGGTAAGTCCTCCTGCTTCTCTACTCTAAAATGGTTGAATAATCTTCCCAAAGCTCTCTAGACCCTGGCAATCTGGGTTGACTATCAAAACCATTTAAGAGAATCAAGAGATCATTATTAGGAAGAAAAGCAAGCCCAGCTACAGTAGTGCAGTTCTCAAACTACAAACAGTGATCTACAGGCAGTGTTCTGTGCAGGAGTTGCAAGTAATCTTTCCTTATGTTAGTACAACCCTCTCCTGTCACTATGGAGTGGGAGTGTAACCCTCCTACAAATGGGGGTTCCTTAAAGCCTTCCCAGAGCTGCTTAATAGCTCCTTGCCTAACTGGTGTTCAGTGCAATGCTGCCAAAATGCCGCCATTGTGAGTGCTTTTAAAGTCTCAGTACTGTCTCTTTAAGAGCTGCCTGCTCGCAGGCTCCAGCGGGTTTGTATAGGGGGGACTGGGGTTTCCCTGTTTGAACTCACTGAGCTGTGGTGTAATCGCTCCATTCTGCAGCCGCTGAAAGCACAAAGGGAGCCCATTTGGTAGATGTAACTGTTCGGTTATAATCATTTAAAGTATTAGTGAAATTGCAGTTTGTCTAACCTGCCTTCATTGCAGCTGGGACTTTGTGTGCTTGGCCCCTCCATTTTGCACCCGGACTGCTGAGTTGGGCCAATGGGATAACGAGGGGTGACTGAAATGGAGACCGCTTGAGCCAACCAGAATCAGGACTCTCTTTGGAGAAGGCTGGCCATAGGGGATACAGTCAGTAATTCTGGGAAATGAAGTTCTGGACTGTGGCGCCTTTTTTTACCAATAAGGACTGAATTAGGTGACTGGCATCTGCAGCCCACCAATGGGATCGGGTGGCGCCCGAACTGAGATTCCCTGCCCAAACTGCCAAGGGCAGAGTCGTTGGTGATCGTGAAGGGAGAAGGAGCTCTGGTTCCTGCACTGTGCAAGTATTCGCGCGGGAAGCGCGTGAGTCAGGCCGAGAAGGCGGGCGACTTCATTGCCAAGAGAGAGAGAGAGAGAGAGAGAGAGAGAGCGGACAAGATCTGTGAGCAGTGCAAGCAGAGGAGGCTGTGCGAACACAGCTACCTACCAGGCTCACTCTGTAGAGGACTGGACAATCTGCTGAATCATGCTCGGTCTGTCAGGAAAAGTGAAGCTGCGTAGTTCACCCGGTTTGTTCAGCAAAAGCGATCGGGAATTTTGGAGCAGCTGCCTGGTATGGCACCCCTCTGCATTACATATAAATGTGTGGAGCAGGGTTTGAATCACAGGCTGAGTCCTGTAGTGGTGTGACAGGGATCTTGCTGCAGGATTTGTGAGTACTAAAAATCAGGGTAGCTCCCTGTCAAATGTTCTTCCTGAGGACCAGAGTTGTCTGGCTGGTCATTGGCTGCATGGATTGTACCTGCCGACTATTACAGAACTAACATAGGTACTAAATGCTTGTTTCTTCTCCAGGGCCCCACCCAGCTGCAACAAATAGGCTAGCCTTGTAAGGCCTGGGTACCCAAAGACAGTGACTGATAGGTTTGGCCTGTGCACAGTGCCCTATATAGTAGAAGTGTTAAGCTAATCAACTTGATTTCCCCCATCCTTGTTAATTCCCCCTTAATAAATCAGATTTGTTGTTGCAAGGTGTATCATTTGAACTGTGTGTTTGTGTCACCCTGTTGTGTATGGGTTATTGTATAACTGCATCTTATTTTACAGGGGATCTTCAGCACCAAGTTGGCCATCCCGACCTGGGGAAAAGTGTAAGTCATAACGGTAGAGTGGGGATTGCTGGTGAGCCACTAGTGGGAAGAAAGGGGGGTTGCAGTGACCCAGAGGGCTGTGACCAGGTCGCATTTGACTGTTCCAACCCCGACCTCTGGGTGAAGGCACCCGCCATTGGATCCAGGCCCCTCAACCTGTTATTAGCTGAGCAGGCAGGGGTAGTAACCCTTAGGATAGTGCCCCCTGGGGGTTACAGGAGGTTGGTTACATGACTACCAGACCCAGAGCCTACTTTCTAGTAGACACTGTGACTTTGACAGCCCAGCATGAGGGGCTTACTGATAGAAAGGAGGGGCCAGAAGGCATTGAGGATCTTTGGCTCAGAGGGCTATGCAGTCAAACCTGCACTGGAATAACAGTGCAGTGACATTCATGCGCCACTAGCTTTTCTTTTAAAAGTGTCCTTATTAACGTCTCCACCTCTGACATTAGAGTGACTGCCTATAGTTGCCAGCCTTCTACCTGCTGCCACTCTTATGAAGCAGAACAACATCTACCCTCCTCCAGTCCTCTGGAACCACTTCTGTTTCCAGTGAGTTATTGAATGGGGCTGTCAGAGGTGCGACCAGCACCTCCCAGAGCTCCTTTAGGCCCTTTGGGTGTGCCCTGTCCAGCCCCATAGCCTTATCAACTTTCAGATTCACAACTCCTCTCAGCAGTCTTTCTTCTGTGAATGGACTTGTTTCTACCTCCCTCCCCTCAGTGTTCCTACTGCTTCTGTGTGGTCCAGCCCCCTCTCCCTGTACTGTAAAGACTGAGCAGAAGTATCTATTCAGGATATCTACCTTTTCCTGATCCTCCTCTACACCATCTCCCCCTGCCCTTCTTAACCCTACAGTCCCTCCTCTTGTATCTAAAAAAAGTCTTGTCCCTTTAGTTACCCTTTGACTATCCCTTCCTCTGTTTGCACCTTTGCACTTCTTACTGCCTTCCCTAATTCCCTCCGATTTTCTTGGTACACTTCCCTATCCTCTTCCCTCTGCCTCTCCTTGTACCTCCTGAATGCCACCATTTAAGCTTTTACCTTCGCAGCCACTTCCCTTGAGAACCATAGCTGTCTCTTTTTCCACCTGATTTTGCTGACTTCTTTCATGCAGAAGTTTGTTGCCTTCACTATGCTATCCCTTAATTTGGCCTACTATTCCTCCACTCCACCCCGGCAATCCTCCCACTAGGTCATCTCAGAGGCAGTCACCCAGTTTTTTAAACTCTGCCCCGCTGAAGTCCAGGACCCTTGTCCTTATGTGTTTTGTCTCTGTGGCTGTGCTGATGTTAAACCACACTGTACCATGAACTCTGGTTCCCAGGTGGCATCCCACCTTGACATTTGCAATACTGTCCCTCTTTGTGAGCACCAGGTCCAGTATTGCTCCATCTCAGGTGGCTTCTCTGACTAGCTGCCTGAAAAATACCCCCTGCAGGGAGTCCAGGATGGCCCTTGTTCTTGCTGAGACCACGGATGGGAGGCGGCAATCTACATCCAGCATATTGAAGTCCCCCACCAGCAGCACCTCCCCCTTTTCTGCCATTGTGCTATAACTGCCCCCAGTGCCTTATCCAATTCTTCTTCCAATGTTGGAGGTCTTTATATCACACCAGTGCAAATAGTGGCTCCGGCTACTGTCTCTCCAATGACCCAAAACACTTCCAGGGTTCCCTTGCAGTTTTATTGCTCTGATACCCTCCCTCACATATAGCACAACCCATCCACCCTTCCTCCCCTGCCTATCCTTCCTGAACTGAGTGTAGTCTGGTATGGCCATGTCTCATTCGTGGCTCCCCGTGTACCATGATTCAGCAATGGCCATAAGATCCCGATTTGCCTCTGCTATGATGGCCTCCAGGTCTGGAATTGTATTCTAAGACTCTGTGTTGGCACACATGGCTCTCCACACCTTGTTCCCACTCTGCCTGCAACCTCCCATCCCCCTTACTGCCTTTGTTACCACTTGAAACATCCCTCTCTTCCCTCCCCCTCACTACTCTCTTTGTGTCCTGCTTCCTCAACACCTCCCTTTCCTCTTCTGTGCTTGTCCTCCTTGTCTGCTACTATGCTTCTGCTTCCTTTAACTTGTGCCACGGGGGTGTCTGCTCTCCTTGGTCCCTCTCTTCCTGTTGCTTCTGTCTGTGTGGGTGGGGGGGAGAGTTTATGCCTCCCTTTGTATTACTGCCTCACCTCTTGGCTAGTTTAAATGTTCACCCAAGTAAAATCTAAACCTTCCACCTTCGCAGATGGATGCAGGCCATCACTTCTGTATAGATCCATATCCTTTCAGATCAGCCCCTAGTCCCAAATGAAGCTGAACCCCTCCTCCTTGCACCATTCTTTTAATCAAGTGTTTAAGCTCCTGGTGCAGAGTACCCTATCCTCCCCTTGGCCATAGACAGGTACCTCAGCAAATGCCACCATTCATGCTACTTGCTTTAGGCCTCTCCCCAGTTCCCTGAACTCTCCCTATACTACCCCAGCCCATCCCTCAGTAGGTCATTTGTCCCCAGGTGGACAATGGCATCCAGCTCCCCACCATGTCCTGCCAACCTAGCAATCCTTATGATCCGCTGTCCATACCTCTGAGCCAAGGCAGCAGGTAGGCACCTAACCTCCCTCTCTCCACCCCTTCCTGCTTCCAAATCTATACCCCTGAGAATTAAGAAAATTAAAAAAGAGGAAGAGAGAGAGAGAGAGAGAAAAAATGCCCTAGAGCAGGAAGAACACTTATAGACATGATGGGATCACTGGGGTAGCAGGACAGGAGGGTGAGCTAGACATCATTGTCCACCTGAGGATGAATGACCTGGCAAGTGGTGAGGAGAGGGTAGTTCAGGAGCAGTTCAGGGAGTTGGGGAGGGGGTCTTTGAAAGGTGGTATGCTCTGTAACCTTTTCAGAGGTGTTACCCATCGAGGACAAGGGGGAGAACAGGGTACTCCACACCAAGAGATTCAATGCATGGCTGAAGGACTGGAGTGGAGAGATTTGGCTTCGCTGGTGACTGGGGTTCCACCTGGAAGGATGCAGGCCTGTACAGGGGCAACGGCCTTCATCTATCCGGGGGGGGGGGACCAGGATCCTCAGTAAGAGGTTTAAATGTTTCATCAGCAAGCATTTAAACTAGCCAAGAGGGGGTGGCAGAATTAAGCTGGGTGAAGCAAACAGCCCCCCCCCAACTGATACAGCTGGCAGAGAGGACGCTAAGGTTGAGAAATCACCAATGATAACTAAAAGCAAAATAGGTAAAAATGCAGAAAAAAGGCAGAATGGGAGTAAGGACAAGAGGGGTATGGAGGAAAGACATGGGGATAGGAGGGGAGTTATTAGAAGAGGAGACAGTAAAAATTGGAAGGCAATGTGCACAAATGCCCACAGTCTGGGAAACAAAATCCAGGACCTAGTGGCCCTGATGGCTGAGGCAGACCTGGACATTGTCACTGTTACTGAGACATGGTTCACAGGGAACCATGACTGGGATATGACAATACCAGGTTTCACTCTGTTCTGGAGGGGCAGGGTGGGTAAAAAGGGAGGAGGAGTGGCTATCTACGTCAGGGAAGGAATTAAGGCAGCTGTGGTACAGGAAATGCAGGGAGAGGTGGAGACACTGAGGATCACCCTGGAGATGGGAAATGGCACTGCCATTCACACTGGTGTAATCTACAGACCTTCAGCACAAGGGGAAGAGCTGGACAGGGTACTTGTAGAAACCATCCACAGAATGACAGCTAAAAGGGAGGTGCTGCTGGTAGGAGACTTCAGTCTGCCAGGTGTGGATTGGAGCAACCAGGCTGTTGCCTCAGCCAGGAACAGAGACATCCTGGAAGCCTTGCAGGGAGCGTGCCTAAGAATGCTAGTGATGGAGCCCACCCAAGAGGGTACGACTTTGGACCTTGTACTCACTAACAGGGATAGAATTACAAACATAAAAGTGGGGCGCCATCTGGGATCAAGTGATCACAGTATGGTGTGGTTCAATGTGAGAACAGCAGAAGAGTCAAACCACACGAAAGCAAAGATCCTGGATTTTAGTTGGGATGACGTTGCAAAGATTGGGGAATGTCTTTGGAAATCACTGGCAGAGAAGGGGAGGTGGAGGAACAATGGGAGACTCATAAGGGAGCCATAGCGGAGGCAACACCATTGCATTAGGCAAGTAAACAAAACAAAGAGAAAGAAAAAAACACTATGTTTCTCAAAGGAAGTTGCCAGGAAGGTAAAGCTGAAAAGGGTGGCATTCAAGAAGTACAAGGAAACACAGAGGGAAGAAGACAGGCAACTGTATCTGGAAAAGCAGTGGGAGGTGGGGAAAGCAGTCAGGAGCACAAAGGCACAAACAGAAGAAAAAGTAGTTCAGGCAATAACAAAAGTGGACAAGAACTTTTTTAGGTATGTTAGTGAATGAAAAAAGATGAAGGGTGGGATTATGAGACTAAAAAGGGAAGGAGGGAAGTGTGCAGAGGGGAGCCAAGAAAGAGCAGAAATCCTGAACAAGTATTTTTGCTCAGTATTCACAGAAGAAAGGGAAGGGAAGGGACCAAAGTTAGGTGACGGAAGCACCACTGGGAGGGAAGTGGACACTAATCCATTTAAGGAGGAAAGAGTCTTAAAGGAACTTGCTAATCTGAAAGTGGACAAGGCAATGGGGCCAGAAGGGATACATCCCAGAGTATTAAGAGAACTCAGGGAGGTGCTGGCAGCACCACCGATAGCCCTGTTCAACAGTTCGCTGGTAACAGGTGTAGTACCAAAGGACTGGAGGAGGGTGAATGTAGTTCCTCTCCACAAAAGTGGGAGCAGGACAGAGGCTGGCAATTACATGCCAGTCAATCTGACCTTGGTGGTGGGGAAACTAATGGAGTTACTACTAAAAGAAAGGTTTGTGATATACTGTATCTCAAATCCAGTGGAGCACAGGATCGTAGGCAGCATGGATTCACAGTGGAAAGACCTTGTCAAACAAATCTGATAGATTGTTTGACTGGGTGTCTAGGGAGGTGGATCAGGGAGGGGCGGTGGCTATGGCCTACCTGGATTTCAGAAAGGCCTTTGACATCGTCCCACACAGGAGGCTAGTGAACAAGTTGGGCAGCCTGGGAGTGGGTCCCAGGGTGGTAAACTGGGTCAAAAATCAGTTGAGCGGTAGGACACAGAGGGTGACGGTGAATGGAATTCCATCCAAAGAGAGGGGTTTGACAGCACTTGGACCAGTGCTATTTAATGTCTTCATAAGCGACATTGCAGAGAGGCTGGAAGGGAAGGTGTGTCTCTTTGTAGATGACACAAAGATCTGCAACAGAGTTGACACTCCAGGAGGGGTAGAGAAAATGAGAAGGGACCTAAGCAAGCTAGAGGAGTTGTCAAGGGTGTGGCAGCTAAGATTCAATGCAAAGACATGCAAGATCATGCACTTGGGGCACAGAAATGCAGGGGAGGAGTACGTGATGGGGGGGGGGAGATACTGATGGTCACCAAACAGGAAAGGGACCTAGGAGTAATTATATCTGATGATCTAAAGGTTACCAAATAATGTGAAAAGGCTGTGAGAGGAGCCAGTGGAATGCTGGGATGCGTAAGGAGAGAAATCTCCAGCAGAAGGAAGGAGGGGGTGATGCCACTGTATAGAACATTGGTGAGACCTCATCTAGAGTACTGTGTCCAGTTCTGGAGGCTGTATCTCTGGAAGGACATAGACAGAGTAGAAGCAGTTCAGAGAAGGGTGACAAAAATGGTGCAGGGGCTGCACTAAAAGTCATATGAGGGGTACTAATGAGCACTTAACGTGGAAAGACATGTCTCTGCCTCGCTCCTTCTCGCTGGAGTAAATTTGAGATGTGCGGTGACACTCAGGCGCAGCCGGGGCACATCAGAGCACTAATAAGGGTGCTCGAGTACAAAAGTAATACATGTGGTCCCCTTGTTATGCTGGGGGGGTTGCCCCTTATGTGGGTGAGATTGCTTAGCTGACAAGGGCAGATGAACATCTGGGGAAGGAAAGGAAATAAAATAAACTCAATAAGAACTGAATATGATGGGGCGATGATAGTATACTCCGGAGGGGGGGGGGGGCACAACTACCTAATGGGATTTATATGACACTCAAGCATAATTGACAGATAGTGTCGGGAGGGGATGTTGGCTGCAAAATTCAAATGAGAGAATTACAAAGGGGATAAGTCAAATTATAGAGACTGAAGAATTGGGGGGGAAATATTGAGTTCGGGTGTTTTGACTGTTGGGGGGGTACAGTTAAATGTTACTTACATATTATGTATATAGTTGCTGTTTTGTTAAAACTTAATTTTTGCATACATGCATATAGAGATAAGATAAAAGTGTGCCAGGTGCGAGTACCAAAGGGGATCCGTTGGGAAGGAATATTCATGCACAATTCTAAAAGTGGCAGAAGAAATGATGAGATATGGGTGAGGGGAGTGGGGGCCGGTAACTATTGTATTAATGGCTGATAAATAAGATCTTGTGATGTGTTCCTGGAATGTCTGAGGGATCGTGACCCCTGTAAAGGGAGCAAATCTCCTTACAGCTATGAAGAGACAGGATCAGGTGGCGCTGTTACAAGAAACATATCTCACAGCAGCAGAGCACTTGAAGCTCACAAGGGGGTGGGTGGGGAAAGGTTTCACATCCTCATTTAATGCACATATAAAAGGGGTCGCTGTCCTTCTGCATAGAAATCTCCCATTTCAAGTAAAACGAGTGGTAAGAGACCAGAATAGAGGGAGGTATGTGTTTGTGGAAGGGGAACTATGGGGAGAAGGAATAACCTTTGGAAGCATATATGCCCCTGCAATATTTGAGGCCTCATTTTACAGCACAATCCTTTCACTTCTTATAAAGGAACAGTTCCTGGGATTGATCTTAGGGGTTGATCTGAACTGTACCCTGGATCCTTATTTAGATCATTCTCAGAGTAGGGGATGGCAAAATGATGCAATTAGACAGCAGCATTGGGGAATGGGGGAGTTAGAACTGGTAGATGGTTGGCGAGAGGCAAACCGGGGGCCAAAAAATATACTTTTTCCTTGAACCCGCATGGCACATGGTCGAGAATAGACTATATATTCCTTCCACAGGCTTGGTATCGAAGAGTTCAGACAACGTGCCACAACCCTATCCACATATCCGGCCACGCCATGGTCATAATATCACTCATGATGAATAAACCACCCTGGAAGTTCCCGACAAATACTATTAGGGGATAAAAATTGTAAGGAATACTTAAAGGATCACTGGGAAACTTACATAACAATGAATGCAAACTAGCCCACTAGTAAAGGTACAATATGGGATGCGGGAAAGGCATATATAAGGGGGGATGATCATAAAATACGTGACAAGGGACAAGAAGTAGAAGCAAGCCAGGCGAGTGGAACTAGAAGCCAAAGTGAGACAGCTGGAGAGGAGGGCTGTGGGTGGAGGGAATGAGATGGTCCGGAATAGCTTAAAGGCAGCGAGGGAAGCTTTGAACACTCTACTTAGTGAGGAGGCCAGAAAAGCATGGACCTTTGGGCAGAAAAAGTTATATGAATGGTGGAACAAACCTGGACCCTTGGTGGTATGATTGATGTGGGAGGAAAGGGCCAAACTCATATCTCGGCGATTAAAGATAAAGGGGGCGTGTTACATAAGTCAGATCAACAGATTAGAGAATGTTTTTGTAGCTTCTGTGAATAACTGTACAGGACAGAAGGAGGACAGGGGGCTAGGGAGAGTGATAAAGCCTTTCTGGATACTCTGCGACTATCCAAACTAACTAGGGATCAGAGGAAGGCTATTAATAGCCCTGTGACAAGAGAAGAGGTGTTGAGGGCTATCCAGAGGCTGCAGGCGGCAAAGGCGAGTGGACCAGATGGATTCCCGATAGAATATTATAGATGTTTGGCAGGGCAGCTGGCTGGGCCACTTTGTGAGACATTCCAGCAGGCAGAGGGCGAGACCTTGAGGCTACCGGGGACTTTCTGAGACACTGTGCTATGTCTGATCCCTAAGGAAGGGAAAAATATCTTGGAATGTGCATTTTACCATCCAATTTCACTACTCAATTGCAATGCCAAGATATTTGCAAAAGTTTTGGTGGGCCGCCTGGAGGAGGTGCTACCCGATGTGATCCACCCAGACCAGACCGGGTTCATTAAGGGGCGACTTTCGTATCATAATGTAAGGAGACTTCTAAATGTGATTTGGGGAGCGGGGAAGAGGAATGTGGACACCTGTGTCATCTTTATGGACACGTAAAAAGCATTTAACAGGGTGGAATGGGAGCATTTGTTTGAAATAATGGCCCGGTTTGGTCTGGGGGGGGGCGTTCGGAGACTGGTTGCATGCCTTATACAGTTCACCCAGAGCGAAGGTTCTGGTGAATGGCACTCTTTTGGTGGGCTTTGGCCTGGGCAGGGGCACGAGGCAGGGGTGTCCGCTCTCCCCATTGCTCTTCGCCTTGGCAGTGGAACCCCTAGCTGTAGCCATTCAGCAGGAGGAGTGCATTCATGGGGTACGGGGGTGTCAAGGGAGCAGCATAAAATCACTATGTACGTGGATGATATGCTGCTATTTGTAACAGACCCTGAGAAGTCTATGCCTAGTCTCCTGCAGATGGTTAAGAGGTTTGCCAGATTTTCGGGATATAAATTAAATTTAGATAAGTCTGAGATCATGAGGCTCCCCAGAACTACAAGAAGGGAACAGAGATGGGGCTTTAAGGTAGTAGGTGGACATTTCTGATATTTGGGGATTAAAATTGGATGATCCCTAGAATCTCTGTATAGACTCAACTATGGCTCTATACTTAAAGCGATTGAAGCTGATCTCAAACGGTGGACCTCATTCCCAATCTCTTGGCTGGGAAGAATAAATCTGATTAAAATGAATATACTCCCATGGTTGGTATATGTCATGCAGATGCTGTATGTGAGATTATCCCGGAAAGATGCTAAATGGTTGAAGAGTATGTTCTCTGGGTTCATCTGGAAGGGAAGGCGATCAAGGATAAGTCTGCGGCATCTCAAAATAGATATGGGAAAAGGGGGATTGAATTTTCTGGACATGGGCACATATTACTTGGCAGCACAGCAGAGTTATGTGAGTGATTGGATTCATATGCACCCAGTAGCAAGGTGAGTAGATTTCAAACAGAGGGACTGTTCAGCACAACTCTGCATATTTGGAGAAGCGGGGCAGGGGAGCATGCAGATGACAGGAGTATAGGAACCCCGTGGTGGAAGCAGCCCTGGATAGTTGGGATAGACTGCTAAGGCAAAGGGGGGTAGCAGCACTGGATACATATTTGGTGCCCCTGGTGAGGAACCCTTATTTCTTGCTGGGCTGGGAAGACCCTGGTTTTAAGATCTGGGAGAGGCCGGGGGTGAGGAACATGGAGGATTTGTTTGTGTGAGGGCGGCTGAGCTCATTCTGAGAATTACATCAGAGACTAAAGTTAGGGGAAGGGCTATTATTTCAGTACTTTCAGGTTAGGGCATACGTGATGGGGCTGGAAAGGGTTGGACCTGGGCTGGTGGAACTGCGGAAAATTGAAGCTCAGATACAAGTATCAAGATGGGACACTAAAGGGTTTATGGGGAAAGTAGTAAAAGACACAAGGCAGTGTTTGCCGGACTTGTTGGGAAACACCCGGAGACTTTTGGAAAGAAATTTAGGCCTTCAGATAAGTGTCAAGAATTAGGGAGAGCTCCTCACCATGCATATGGGACTTCTTCTTTGCAATAAATTCAAAGAGGCTTTTTATAAATTTATTCACAGGGTGAATAACCCACCGGTGATCATGCACAAATGCCACCCTACAATGTCGCCTTATTGTGGAAGGTGCAAACAGGAGATGGGCAGCTATGTGCACTGTTTCTGGGCCTGTCCCCTTTTGCAACACTTCTGGAACTCTGTGGTAGTGGAGATAGGGAGGATGTGGGGTAGAGTGATCCCGCCGGGCTCACAAACCTGTCTATTTGGAATTGAGTTGGATGCGGAGGGGGAATGGGACCCTCTCCCAAGATGGATAAGAATATTATTGATCCTGGCCAGACACTGCATCCAAAATACTTGGGTATCCTGTATTACTCATACAGTGCAGGCATGGTGAACACTTACCCTACGCACACTAGCCTTGGAGAGACTAACCCTCCTTGTTAAGGACAAGCTTGAACCGTTTACAAGGGAATGGGCCCCCTTCCTGGCAGACCTCTCACAATGTGAACGTGCATCTCTATGGGACGGGATAGAAGTATAAGACCCGGGACACATGGTTTTTCTTTCTTGAATTTGGGCACCTGGACACTCTAGGAGTTAGCTTGGCACCATTACTAGATAAACTTGCAGGTGTGGGAGAATTGTAATATGTAACACTGGCGCTGTTTAAAATGATTAGACTTCTATCAGATGGAACTGTATTCAAAATCCAAGTGAATGTGATTGAATGTTTGTATGCTTTGAAACTGAAATAAAATTCTTTCATGCAAAAAAAAAAAAAGTCATATGAGAGGAGACTGGAGGATCTCAATATGTATTCTCTGGAGGAGACGAGAGAAAGGGGGATATGATAGAGACTGTCAAATACCTCAAGGGTGTAAATAAGGTACAAGAGGGTAGCATCTTTAAAAAAAAAAGATGTTCAAGAACAAGGGGCCATGATATGAAGATAGAGGGGGTAGACTTAGGGGTAATGTGAGAAAGTATATTTACATGGAAAGGGTGGTGGATCCATGGAACAGCCTTGAGGCATAGGTTGTAGGGGAATAATGGTAGGGGAATTTAAAAATGCATGAACAGGCATAAAGGAACTCTAGCAATAGGAAAGAAAGGGGTTAAGCTGTAGACCATTTAGGATCTGCGGTATATGAAACAGGTAGGGAAAACAGGCACACTAGGTGGGCCAAGTAGTCCTTATTTGCCATCAAATTCTATGTTTCTATGCTTCTAAATCCCCCACCTGAAGCTGCTTTCTCCTCTGCTAGGGTCCTCTGTCTACCACTTTGGGGCCTTCCCTTCAGAGGACCCCTCAGTCCCTCCTATGCCATCACTATGGGTGCCTTCTTATGGCAGTCCCATCCTGCCAGAATGATTGTAGTGGCACATGCTGATGAATGTTCCCCTGACCTGCTACCCCTAGCCTCCTGGAGCCTGCCTAGGTCCAGCCAGCCCTCCTCTGTCTAGGCAACCTCTGGGACAATGGTGGCAGACTCAGTGGCCCCTGGGTGGGGCAAGAAGTCCTCTGGATCCTTGCCAGCTTGGCACAGAGACCAGTGACCTCCTCTGTCACCCAGAGAGGTGTGTGCAGATAGGGAAGCACCTCAGTCTCCGGAATGTCTCCTGGAAAACTGCAGCTCCACAACCACTGCACTGCACCACTTCTATGTCTGCTAATATCAGTCACTCCCGTCTGTGTTCCTAATGCAACTTGCCACTAGTGTCTTTTCCTTTTACTTTCCCCTTTCCCAGTTCCACCATCTATCAGGATCTACTTTAACACCTTACCCTAGATAGAATGTTACCTGCTCTCCCTTTAAACAGTTGCTATTTCAAGGTAAAGCTCTCCCTGTACCCTCTTGCCTTTCCCCCCTCTCTTTTGCTAACTTCCTTCTATTGTCTTTGTGACAGGGTTGAATAAGGCCCTGTCCCATTTGTTATGCAGAAAGAGTTAAATGTAAGGATCTGTTCTATCCTCTCCTTTTCTGTTAAAAGACATTAAACTTTCAAAGTTGTGTCCCTCGGATGATATTGAAGCATACCTGACAACTTTTGAAAGGGTTGCTGCGGCCTGCCATTGGCCAAACCAGGAGTGGGCAATCAGACTGGTACCTTTCCTAACAGGTAAAGCACAACTTGCCCACAGCAATGTGGACACTGCATAGTCAGAAAATTATGACCTGGTGAAAAGGGAAATCCTGAAAAGATATGATATCTCAGGAGACTTATAGGCAAAGATTCCAGTCTCTGAAGTACAGCTTGGTCAACAATCTCAGAGAAGCCTTCACCCGACTCAGAGAACTCCTTATTAAATTACTCCAACCAGCGGGCAAAACAGACCCACAGATCATCTACACACTTGCAATGAAGCAGTTCATCAACATCCTGTCTACAGACGTGCAGCATTGGGTAAAAGAACACCGACCAGAAAGTGGGGAAAAGGCATTTTTTTTGGCAGAAAACTACCAGATTGCCAGACAGATGCCACAGCAGCAAGGTAACACCATCTTTTTCCAGATTTAACTCCAAGTTTGACAAGAACTTTATTTGCTTTAACTGTAATAAGCCAGGCCATATTGCAAGAAACTGCTGTAGTAAGGAGAGTGACACTGGAGCAGATTTGTTCTTAGCAAATTGGAGCAAGTATTTAACAGATGTCAAGGTGGGAGATATGACTGTGAAGGGACTTACTGATTTGGGAAGCAGACAGACTCTAGTGCATGTTGAAGTGCTGGGAAAACACTGTGCAAAGTACCAGGCAGTGGTGTCATCTGCATCCACGGGGACACTCAATACCATCCCACCACCCAAGAGACTCCGAATATTATTTATTTATTTTTATTTATTTGGAAAATGTTTTGCCAGGAAAGACAACATGAGCTGTAAACAGCTTGTTTCCAGAAGTGTCCGGGGGGGGGGGGGCAACAGTTGGGAGAACAAACAAACACATAGCAATACAAGTACAATTTCTAAAACAAAACAGTGTAGTACAATTACACAACAGAAATAACGCAGACCAACTGGCCAGGGTAAACAAAACCATATTTGGATATAGCATACATTGCAACAACCCAAGAGCAGCTGATCCAGGAGGGTAAAAGGTTAGAGGATGGATAACACATATGAAGTGCTGGAAGTAGTAGGCTGAGCACACGATTCATTTATTAATGGAGTGTTGCACAAAATGAAAGTGGGGGTAGTATCTAAGTTACCTGTACCTGTGATTATTGGTAATGACTTTCCAGGATTTACTGAGTTAATCCAAGGTTCTTTTAAGCAGCTGGGGGTGAAACCAAAACAGGGTGAACTAATGTTTAAAAGTTGTAATAGGTTACTGTACAGAGTTTGGTTTAAACCTCAGACACAGGAACAGATAGAACAATTAGTTATACCACAAAAGTATAGATCTGAGTTGTTACAGATAGCACACAATAGTCCTATGGCTGGTCACTCTGGGAGGGATCGCACCCTTGCAAGATTGCGGTACAGATTTTACTGGCCTAGAATTCATGAAGATGTTGCTACCTATTGCAGTTCTTGTGAGAGACTAAAGGAGCTTAATATGTATACCCTTGAGGAAAGGAGGGAGAGGGGGGACATGATAGAGACTTTTAAGTACCTCAGTGGAATCAACAAAGTCCAAGAGGGTAGCATCTTTCAGAAAAGAGATGTGCAAGAACAAGGGGACACAATTTGAAGATGGGGGATGGCCTAGGGGCAATGTGAGGAAGTATTTTTTCACAGAGAGGGTGGTGGACGATGGAACAGCCTTCCTGAGGAGGTTGTGGGGTCTAAAACTGTGGGAGAATTCAAGAATGCATGGGACAGACATAAGGCAATTTTTGTGGGGGGTAGGAAGAAATAGGCTGTTGGTTAACTAGGATCTGCAGCTTATCCTGTAGGTAGGGAAATAGGCAGACTAGGTGGGCCAAGCGGTCCTTATCTGCCGTCAAAGTCTATGTTTCTATGTTTCTATTGTGCTGAATGTCAGAAAATAGCCCCAGTGACTAAACAAGCATTTGTCGATGTCGTATGTTTGCTTGCTGATATTAGCATTGGAAGTGTAGGAGTTAGATGCAGAATAGGAATGGCAGTGAAGTATTGAACTCACGCCAACCCCACCTCCACCCTGCAGAGATGGACAGGCATTGGGGCGTGCCTTTGGGTCGTCACCCATAACGCTCATGCCATGTCACCTCACCCTATCCTGCAGACACCGACAAGTGTTGAGGTGTGCCTTGGGGTGTTTGGCTTTACAGTCACCCCATTCCATAAGGACATACGTGGAGTGTCAGTCTGTACAGGGTGGGACGTTATGGTTAGAAACCCCAACACCCCAGGTGTTTGTTGGTATTTGCACTACAAATTTTCAGCATGGCCTTTTTGTGACCCCACCTCATGAAAGCATTTGGGACCTCTGCTCATGAACAGTGGCACTGTGATTTTGTGAATCTGTCCCAAACGTTGATTTCCCACAGCAACTGCGTCATTCTGTGCCAGATGTGCAAAAACACAGTTTGGGCAGGATTTAAAGATATGGGGGGGGGGGTTCATGGGAAAAGTGAGGAAGTATTTTTTCGCAGAGAGGGTGGTGGACACATGGAACAGCCTTACTGAGGAGGTTGTGGGGTCTAAAACTGTGGGAGAATTCAAGAATACATGGGACAGACATAAGGCAATTCTTGTGGAGGGTAAGAAGAAATAGGCTGTTGGTTAACTAGGATCTGCAGCTTATCCTGTAGGTAGGGAAATGGGTAGACTAGGTGGGCCAAGCGGTGTCAAAGTCTATGTTTCTATGTTTCTGTGTAGAAAATAACAGCAGTACTATTCATAGGGAGGTGTGAAGAGATGGCAATGTTGAAAATCTGGAGTGAAAATATTAACAGTGCTCGAACTTACGACCGTACGTGGAATCTGCACAATGCATGCGCATAACACAGTCATTTAGTGGAATTATTTCACCAAATTTTCAACATAGGCATTTTGTGACCTCTGCTCATGAACAGTGTCACTATGAGTTTCTTAATCTGTCCCAAATGTTGATTTCCCACAGTAACCGCACCATTGTGCGCCAGATGTGCGAAAACACATTTTGGGCAGATGTGAAAAATGACAGCTGTACTGTTCATAAGGAGGTGTGCAAAAATAACAATGTTGAAAATCTTGAGTGAAAATATTACAAATTCTTGAAGTTACGAGTGTGCTTGGAAACTGCGCAAAGCATGCTCATAACACAGTCATTTTACGGACCTTTGTCACCAAATTTTCAACATAGGCATTTTGGGACCTCCGCTTATGAACAGTGTCACTGTGATTTTCTTAATCTGACATTAAGCAAAGCAGAGTTGAAGGCTGCCAATGCAGAGTCAACGTCTGGAGTGGTAAAGACACCGGACCAGTCGGTGAGGTATAAGTCGGTCAGAAGAAACTGTTGGTTCAGAGACTTTAGGGACCTGAACCACATCTACTTTGGAGGGGCAGGGGTGGGATGAGACTTCCTATGGCAGTGGGTGATGCAATGGTTGCTGAAGGCATCTGGGAGCATACCAGCTGAAGAGTATTTATGTGGGTGAGTGGTTAGAATCCAGTCGATTAATGAGTGGTTGTTGCAGTGGGGGTTGAGTCTGGTGGTGTCAGATATTAGTTGTGAGAGATTAAGGGACTCTACCTCTTGTATAGTTGAACGAGCTTGAGGTGCTGACCAGTTCTGATTAAAGTCACCCAGGATGAGGAGCTTGCCGGAGGATGATAGGAAAAGGAGGAGGTGAGCTTACAGACTATCGATGCTGGGGGGGGGAATAACAGTTAGCGACGAAGAGGGGTGAGGAGGATGGGAAAGCCAGTTTTGGAGAGCAGCAGTTCATGTGACTTGGGAACAGCCTCTTTGTGGACAGTGGTGGCCAGGAGGGACTCGCTGATGTAAGTGGCAACTCCACCACCGCATTTGCCCCTGTCCTGGTGAGAGATGGAGTACCCAGGGATCGCCACTAAGGAGTCCCGGACTTTGGCGGATAACCATGTCTTTGTGATGCAGAGGTTGTTAGGAGAGCATTGTGTTGTCCAAGCCTTGCTATAATATAGTTTTTGCAGGAGGCTGCTAGCATTTATGTGGTAAATGCTGAGCCTGTTGGGGGGAAGGGCAGACGCAGGCGCAGGGGAAAGTGGAACCAAGCCCAGGGTTAGGTCTCTATGTCACCGTGAGTAGGAGGAGTAAGAGGCAGGAAAATAAATTTAGAAAGTGTTCTTTTCCTAGGCAGGCTGGGGGGTCCTGGGTGTGTGCCAGAGAGGAGGAAGGTTGCTTGGGAGGAACCAGGAGGAAGGAAGAACAAGGTGCTGTAGAGGGAAGGAAGTGTTGAGGAGGTGAGGGGGGACTGAGCCCTTAGAGAGGGAGGGAGGTGAGAGGAAGGGGGAGGAAAGGGGAGGAAGGGGGAAGGGGGACCAAGGCCTGTGTTTGGTGGGGGTTCTAAGGGAGAGTAGGACCAAGAATGTGGCAAGGATGGCCATGTCAAGCAGATTGGGTTGAGTTGTCATACTGGTCAAAGGCAGGTGAGCTACTCAGGATAAGAGTGGCTGAGAGTGGGGTGAAGATAGGTGGCTTCAGTGGTACAGTGGTAGGACTGCTGCCTCTTGTGGGGAAGGTTAGGGGTTCTAATCCCAGTGCAAGTAGATAGAGAGATGTGTGGAGTAGAGCAGGGAACAGGAATTTGGGGGGTGAATCAGTAGGGGGATGGGTAAAAGGATAAAGGTCTAAGAGCCTGCTGAATGAGGATGTATTTTATAACTGCTCCTGGTTTTCCTATGCTTCCTGACCTCAGTCTTTCCTGAACTACTTCTTTACTCCACCCTAGATTGGGTTCCTCCTATACTTCCACCAGTAGCTATTACCTGCATGCTTTTTTCCCCTGCAATTGTTCCCTACCCCACCACCTGTAGTTACATATGCAGTTTAACAGTAAATAACAGTAAGCTTTAGAGTACCTTACTTTTTCCCTTGTCCATCTGGCAAATGTTCAATGCCAATAAGAAGAGTGCCTGAGGACTGTGGTTCCTGCATGTAAATGGTAACCTGTCAGAAAACTATGACTACTGCTTGATCCGCTATATTATAATGACTTGTTCCTGATAGAGCGGCGGTCTGAGCTGTACTTGTGCCAGAGCTGGGGACCGTGGATGTGTGCTGACAGTGGGCAGTGTTGCAGAAGAGCCCACTGGTGAGTGCACTGTCATACCCTCATACATAGAGGTTCTCCTAGGGCTGAATCCATCCTAGCTAGTGCCCAGTGACAGTGGCGAACACATGCACCTGAGTAAGAAATGGTATCATCGTATAGCTGATGACAGGGTGTCAGCAGAGAGGGTATACTTAAATGACTTTCCTCTAATGATCCTGTTCATGGTAAGACAGCCAGGGGAGGCAGGATTAAAATGCCTCAGCATTAGCAGGAAATAGAATCTTTTCAGAATCACAATCAGAAAGATTTTATTGTTCGTTAAAGAGGCATTATAATAAGCACAAAGAATGAAAACAATTTTTCTAAAGCGCAAATAGAAATGACTTTCTTAAGGGCAACAGATTAAATCGGGGTTTACAATAACTACATTATAAAAATACATTCTATAATAAAAGTTTTTTTTTTATAGTGAATAAATGCAGAATAAAATATGCTAAAAAGCTTATCCTTGAATCACCTGGTCATTATTACTGCTTAAAGTAGTTTATTTTCTCTTCAAGGTTAATATACCCTTCAAAAATATTCCAATCTAGATAATGCTTATTTTTATTTTGAATAGAACAAGTATACGGCCAAGTCCAGTTTTTTTCAGATATTTATTTTTAAGAATGACGCTGATCCATTTTTTCTTGACCTGTCATATTTCGGACAGGTTAAGACTATGGGGGCTAAATCTTCTGTGTGTTCTAATTCACGTGTACAAAGATTTGAAACGATTATTTTTTAAGATTTGTATTATATCTCTTCTCCAACATTTTACCAGCAAATATTCCAAATCTTAATTTATTATGACAAGTAATAAGAGTCAGATAGTCTTGTACAGCAGGAGGTCTTTTCAAATATGCAAGAATAGGGTGCAATTTACTATTTGTGTAATATATCTCATAATTCCTGTCCATATCCATAATCCTCATTTTCAAAACTGAACTGTATGCTATATTTAAGGTAATTTTTTTGTTCTGCCCAAATCCACAAAACTCCTTTCCCAATATGTTTGAATGTCTTTTCAATAAAGACTAATCAAAAGGATTTACATTTCTTAGTTGAATAAATTTTTCTTCCCTCTAAACAAGACTTTGCTAGACTTGGTGAATTTTGTAGCTGCAGAAAAAAATGTAACATTCTCCGATGGGCAAATGCTTTAATCAATGTTTGTCCAAGTTCCACCCTAATATACCCTGGAATAGAAATTGGAATTTTTAGTAGTTTTTTGTAAAACTGGTTAAAAAGGCTTTCTATTTTTTTTTTATTACAGTCATAACCCCCATATTTCAGTACCATACAACCATTGTGCTCCTGCTTTAGCATTCAATACTTCAAGAGCTAGTTCTATGACATTACCCTATATGCACTATTACATTTTAGAATGTCTCCTGTTGTTTATTTAACTTTCTTACAAATATTAATTTGGTGAGTCCAAGTGTGTCATTAAATGTGATACCCAAATAGGTGTAATTATTAACAATTTCCAAATTTTTATTATCAATCTTAAAAAATGGCAATTTTCTTATTGACCTTCCTTTTCTCATTAACAATCATAATTTTACTTTTCTCTGTATTGATTGTTCAATCTAGAGTCTTTGAAACATCCAATAGTTTGTCTCATTATGCTTGAAGGCCATCTTGTGTTAAAGAAATTAGAATGATGGACTGTGAAAATAAAGACAGTAAGGAAGACAAAGAAGGGAAAGACCGCCGGGCTGATGATACAAAATCACACATACCCCGATAATGCAAAGCATCATGAGCTGTATATGCAAATCACCACAAAATATTATGCTGGTTCAACTTTAAGCAGAAATGCATGGTGCCAAAAGGCCTCTCACACAGTCTGCAAAGGGTGCCAACAGAAGACACAGACATGTGTTTTGTCCTACCAGGACTCATCAGTGTGCCTCATCTGTATGACACCCCAGTGGAATGAACCAGCTACCCTAAGTTGATCTATCTGGGTTGGGTTGTGGTGAGCCCAATAAAAACAAAAAAATAAGCTAAAACACAAAGAACCTTAGTGCGTAAGCACTGAGGCAAGGGTTACCCCAAAGGGCATTGGCTGGGAAGCCAAGTTTCAAAGATTTTGTGGTGATTTGCATATATAGTCCATGATGCTTTGCATTATGGGTGTGTGTGTGATTTTGTATTTCTTTGAAACTTGGCTTCCCAGCCAATGCCCTTTGGGATAACCCTTGCCTCTGTGCTTATGCACTAAGGTTCTTTGTGTTCTGGCTGATGATGCACAAAAGCTGATGTCAAACGAGATGTGCCAAGTTTTGGGACGATAAATAAGGAAGTCAAATCTTTAAAACAGGTACTAACTGACTCTGCTGTCAAAATTAAATCTTTAAATTTCTACACTGCAGAACTGGAGACCTGCATAGGGTGGGCAGATAATCAGTTATAGCCATTACATCTATTGGTAGACCAGTAGGACAAAGAACTAAACATTCTGCAAAATAAGGTTGAAGAATAAGAGAACCAATCTCACTGTGATAATCTTAAATTGGGTAATGTGCCAGAGAGGATTGAAGGAAGTGACTCTCAATGCTTTTTTCAAGAATTACTGACTGAGGCATTGGGCTTGAAATATCCACAGGAGAAAATAGAGTTAGACAGAGCTCATAGAGGCTTCAATAATAGGAATCACAAAGACTGCGCTCTTTGGTTTTATAGAGCTGCATCACTACCAAGATCACAGGAGTACATGCTTCACAAAACTAGACTGGAAAAAGGGCATCATGTGAAAGGATTAAGAATCCATGAGTTCCCAATTTTCTGCTAAGTATGGTAATGAAAAAAAAGTCACGTTACACCCTATTACCCCCTGTGAGGCTGAAAATGAACTTGGATGGCAGAACACAATTATTTATTTCCACACAAGAGACTGAAAGATCACTCAGACCCCACTTTCATAACCAGAGCATCAACCTCACTAATGGTGATTAAGTTATGGTAATTAATGCTGTAGCACTACCAAGCCTATCAATACCTATGAATACACATGAAAATGCAAAAGGAGCCACAAGCCAGAACTTACCCCTCAAAGTCATCACCCATTCTCATGCAAGAAATGCAGAATCAGCTGAGGGCACTGCGAACTTTCCCCTCAGGTACCAGAAAGGCAGGCTGCCTAACAAAAATCAAGATATGGAGTTGGACAGTAAAAGGAGGACAGACGCCAACTTTAGTAATGTGGTGAATGTGATGCAGTGAAAAACTATGGGGGAGAGAAGGGTGAGAATGAAGAAGAGAAGAGGAAAGAGGGTTAGGAAAGAAGGAAAGGGAGAAGGGAAAAATTGGGGTATGTTTATGATAAACCATTATGATTAAAAGGCTAATTAAATACTTTCCAATGATATATTTTTCATGGGCAGCACTGAAGGTGGCTACAGTGGCTGTAGCAGAGTAGACACTATGCACGGTAAGGTACAATAAATGCTATAAGGTCTATGACCAGAAATAATTGCTTCAAATCCCACTACACTGGGGTATCTTCTGGACCAAGAAGGTGAAACACTGGCTCTTTAATGGAGGTCCCATTAAAAGCTCTTGCTTTTTCATTGTTACCATGACAGGGAGAAAGGAGAACGATAATATGTCTGTCAGTCTGGATATCCAATGTCAGCCAGTGGAGCAGTGACTAACAGATTTCTAAGCGGGATAGGAGCAGTAACCCCAGAAAAATATATTGATGACATACTGGAGAGAGGGAGTGAGATGTAAAGGTAGTGTGAGATCATATGAAAGGTAAGAGGGTTAAAGGACCAACACATTATTTTTTCTCTCTTTATCATAATACTGTAGAGTTCATAAACAAACACAGATCAGAATATTGTTAATTGTTTGCTCCTCCAAAAATGAATTTTGAGGTTAATGACTTTAAATAAATGACCAATTTCTGTAAAAGAAAGGGAGCACACACTGCATACTTGAACTAACTCAAGAGGATATGCAATTATTATTGAATATACTGCCAAAGTAATAATGGAAGAATCAGCTATGGACTCAAATGGTAGTTATATAATCTATAAAGTACTTGGTCCTCGAACCATTATGGTATTTATGCATCTAATGAAAGCAATAATATGATTCAGTTAGAAAATGAACAAATGTTTACACACCCTAAAGTTATAAATTTAAAGGAAAACTTCACCTTCATATCTTGTAAATTTTATTTGTTTCCATGTCAACAGACAACTCTTTTCATGTAGCTGTTGGGGATACATGTGATTGCTATAATTTATTTTCACTGTTCATACTAGTCCCTGTAACTGTCTTGAGGGGTCTCCATTTTCTGATTGTGGAATCTCGTCATCCCTGACAGCTACATTAGCATATTATAACATGATGTGTCAGTACCCTTTAGACTCCACAGTATGCCTGTCTGTTTAATCTGAGTTCAACAAAACAAGTTGCAGCAAGGAACAATTGATCACGCTCGATCAATAATATATTAATACTGCTGCAGAAATCACTCTTGGGGTGATAAGAGTGGTTCAGGTTTGTTTGTTTATTTAAAATCTGGTAAGACCATGAGCAAAACTGCCTATTTTCATGGATGACCAGATACAAAACAATAATGAAATACAAAGTTTAATCAAACCATACAAACATAGCTTATTACATAAACACTCCAGACATAATAGCACAATATATACATGAAATCAATTGCATTTAAAACAATCTGAAGTGAGTAACAATTTTTAAAGATTAAATTTAAAAACAGTTGTACTTGATATACTGTACTAGCATTAAGACTTTGGGGTGATGTGTTGTAAAATTAAGGTAGCTGAATCAACAAATATCTCTGCACTAAGCTAGTTTTAACATTAGGAACAGCAAAATAAGAAGGCAAGTGAGCTCTTATATTTTTCAATGAAATCTTTGGTTAAAAAAATGTATCAGAGTTTTTGAGACCTTTCTTAAGGCCACTATTTTTACAAAAAAAAACAAGGAGCAATCTAAACCTGGTTATTAAAGTGGGTCACTAAAGTGAATTTAAAAGAACACTGATGTGTATGGGCAAATATTTGAGTGAGAAATCTTGCTCACCCTCGGTTTGCAGTTCTCATACCCTAAGAATGCTCATGAGACCACTCTTACCACCATAAGAGTGATCTCCATGGCAGTACTAACATACATAAGAGGGTGTCTCATGCACATAGTTCTAAAATTCTTTTTTTTTATTTCGAATTTCTGTTTTTTGCCCTGATTTCTCCCGTTTCCTGGGGCCCCAGCACATGGGCATTGTGCATGCATGGAGGTGCATGCACACCCCATGAAGCCGGCTCAGCCCCTTCCACCCCTCCCCATGACTATCACCAGAGCTCCCTCAGGTCAGCGCCACCATCTGTTCTCTACTGAATGGTGGCCAGTGGCCGGGGAGCCCCTCGTCCATCCCAGGAGGAGCGAGCTCCCTTGTGGTGGCTCAATCTTGCTCCTCCCCCTCCTCCCGGTTGACGCCTAACAACCCGGGCTTGTTCCCGAACCTGGGTCACTGGTACAGCGTGAGGTGTGGTGTCCAGTGTCTCAACCCTCAGCACCACCGGCTCAGCGTATAACTCTAAAATTCTGAGGTTCTAAGTTTAGTTAGCACAATCCATTACCCACAAAGGGGATTCTCTAATATTCTGCAAAATACAACATTCTGATTTTAAATTGAAATCCCATTCTTTTAAACAATGCTCTTTAACATGATTTATAATGTGTTTATAAATACTGTTGCTGTGTCTCTTATGGTTGTAAGAGTTTCTTCTCAAGTACTCTGCATGCAGAACCACTCAGCTTCGCTTCACAGTCCTCTCACCCTAAGAACTAGAGAATGCACTCTTCTAACCGAAAGAGACACAATAATTGTTCATAGAAACATACAGTATTTTTAGCACCCTTTATACATAGAATCCATGGATGTTCTAGTTCTATATTAGAACTCAGACCCTTTGATTCTAAAGTGGTTCTAATCATTTTAATACTAGTTCTGACTACCCTTCATTATGGAAAGTTATTTTATTTTAAAAAAAGGCATACGAAGTAGGGGGAGGACATGATGGACCTAGTGTCCCTTCCAACCTTAAATTACCAGGTTAAATTACTGTTACTATGCTAGCTATGAACCTGTAGGGGTAAAATTATATTTTGATATAGAAGAGCTCAATATGCCAGGTTCTAGCACAAAGAGAACTGCACTGTGACTAAAATCTCATCACACTGTTTCCCATGAGATGCTGTATTAGTATCAGTAACAGTTCTTTGATTTGATTAGGTGCTTGGAGCACAAATTGTACAATGTCCAATAAAGCAACAAAAAAAGGAGAGGACATAACAACATCACATCACAAAATTAATAAAATACAGATGTGTAAGATATGCTGCATTATATTCACAAAGGCCTGGATTTTCAAACGATTTGATTAGAATTTGCAGCAGTTGTAGTACTGCAGCTGTGTCCCTGTATGTGCTCCAGAATGTTAGCATTGGATTTTCAAACATTCTGATGCATTTACAACACTTCGGTTATTTTACAGGCCAAAAAATGACATATGCGTCACTTTGATGATACATGCATCATTTCCATTGCAAAACTCACTGCCCTTGTGTCAACAAGGTAGATAACATTTTCTGTGGTCCAGCAGTCTTGTCGAAATTACTGCAGGTACATCAAAATTGTGCCCTGCAGTTGTTTGAAAATATACACCAAAACAAATGTCAGCGTCAGTGTCTTTGCAGGTTGCACAGTCGCCTCTGAGGCTGAAAGATCAGATGGTTGAGAGTTCTATCCCCACACGAGGAACATGGGTTTAATCCTAATATTGATACTGTAGTGTGGCGTGAGAGGGCTGCTGCATTTCTGAGGTGCCATCTTTTGGATGAGATGTTAAACTGAGGTCCTGTTTGTCTGTTCTGGTGATTGTTCAGGTGGACGTTAAAGATCCCATAGCATTTCTTGGAAAGAGCAGGGGAATTTCCCCAGTGTACTGGCCAAATTTTCATCATTCACTAAAAAAACAGCACCAACAGTGTAATCTGCTCCACTCCCCTCCCTGCTGTTACCAACCTAAGCAATTACCAAACCCTTCATTCTGTCCCAGCCATGCTTGAAACCATTTATGGTCTTGCCATCCACCACCTCCTCTGGCAGACTATTCCATGGCTCCACCACCCTTTCCATAAAGTAGAACATCCTTACATCCCTCTTAAACCTTCCTCCTGCCAGTTTCCACTTGTGACCTCAGGTTCTTGACTCTGCTCTTATACTAAATATTTCTCTACAGTTCACCTTGTTTATTCTGTTCTGGAACTTGAAGGTCTCTATTATATCCGTCTTCTCTCACCTGGTCTCCAACGAGTACATTTACTGCCCTTTATTCTCTGTACATACAGTTTTTGTATTTATTCTAATTTTTGTACAATGTATTTACCAAGTGTTGCACCATTGTGTTGCAGTTATGAATTGTGCTGCTGTTCTTCCACTGTTCCTCTCCCCTAGGTTGCACCTGGAAACGAGCCTTTGCTCAGTGTGCCTCTCCCAGTTACCAGTTTTCAAATAAAATAAATAAATAAATAATACATATTCAGTGCTTTGAGATAATCTTTATAAGATCTACCCTGTCTTGAATCATCTTGGTCATACTGCACTGCACTGTCTCCAGCTTGTCCCTGTCCTTTCTTAGGTGAGTACTCCAGAACTGAGCAGTGTTCCAGGTGTGGCCTCACCAGTGAACTATATAGAGGTTGTACCTCCTTTTTCCAGCTGTCAGTACCGCTTCTGATACACCCCAGCATCCTATTTGCCTTACCATAGGCCTTGTTATACTGGCTTGATTGTTTGCGGCAGTCACAAATGATGACTCCCAGGTCCCTTTCCTCTGCCGTAGTGCTCAGTTTAACCCCTTCTGTCCAATACTCTGTCCTGTTTTTTGTCCCCCTAGGTGCACAACCTTGCATTTTTTGGCATTGAATTTCAACTTAGACCACCTCTCTAGCCTTTGTATATCCCTCTACATCTCTTTGATCCCTTCATCATACAATGCAAACACCCTACCATAGCTTCAAATTAGCACAAGGACAGATGAAAGAATTGCTCAGGCATTTGGAACTGCAGACGATAAGACAAAACCATCAATCAGCCAAATGCATTGAAAATGATTTTACTAATAAACATTTGAAACTGTAAGCAAGTGGCATAACAATTATGATTTTAATTAATAGTAGCTATATGTGTCAATATTGCCGGGGGGCATGAGTGGATCCCTGAAGAAAATATCTAGATATGTTAGGATGTTCTGGTATAAAAAAATTGTAGTGACAAGATAGGCCAAATTTAATTCAGCACCAATCAGGAAGAGTAGGTTGGAGCGAACTCCAACAGGAAGGCAAGTAAAATAGCTTGCTCAGGGTCACAGAGTGTAAATGACAGAGGTGGTGTTTGGGTGGGGGGGCAGGAAGGTCTGTATAAAACCAGCATGTCAGATGGTAGGATTGTGTGTGTGTGTGTGTGTGTGTCTATGTAAAAGTGGTATGCCAGCACCCCCAGTAAGCTGCTGACTTACGTTTCTGAGATGCCAGCATGTCTGCAAAGGTGGGTGGTGCCATTTAATTGCCAATGTTTCATCTCTACATCTTTTTTATTATTACGTGAATTACTGCTAGTTCTGGAAAGACTGGGTTATGGTATGCTCTAAAAAATTAAATTGTAAAGCCTTCCATAATGCAACTTAGCACAAATTAAATCTTAGATGTCAGTGGCTCAGCAGGTAGCACACTTGCCTCTGAGACCGGGAGATCAATAGGCTGGGGGTTCTATCCCCACACCAGGCACTTGGGTTAATATCCCAATACTGACACTGTAGTGCAGCATGAGGTGGGTGCTGCACTCCTGAGGTGCCGTCTTTCGGATGAGATGTTAAACCGAGGTCCCATCTGCCTGTTCTGGTGGTAGTTCAGGTGGATGTTAATGATCCCATGGCACTTCTAGAAAAGAGCAGTGGAATTTCCCCAGTGCAATGGCCAAATTTCCTCCATTCACGAAAAATTATCACCAACAGCTTAATCTGGTTCAAGGTCTGTTGGCATTCATCTGTATCCCCCTTCCCCGGGTTGTACCTGAAAATAGGCAGGATTTGTCTAGTGCACTTACCCGGTCAACAAAAAATAAATAAATAGATTAGTTTTTCAGAAAAAGCAGCTATAAACTTCATAGTGATAATACAAAGGAACACTGGCATTTCAATAGCAGCACCCCTACCTTTTCAGACATGCTGGCATCTCAGGATGCTAGTAGTGAGTGGTGTACTGGGGAGCCAGATATGATGGCATGCTATTTGTACAGGGAACTCAACCCTCTCCCCCTTTTTTCTGGCATGCTGGCATGTCAGTAAAGCGGTGAGCTGGTGTGCTGGATTTGATGTTAGTCTTCTGTTCTGTGTTATGCTCATTATTGACCATAAATTATGTTGACTAATAATGGTGTATTCCTCTGTATGATGTGTCTTGTCCATTGCTACGTTCTTAATGTATAATGCATATGTCACTACTTTATGTCTCTCTGTAATTAACCCTAGGTTGCCCCTGAAAAAGGGACCATCTGGTCTTAGTGGGCCTACCTGGTTACCAAAATTAAATAAATATTGGAGTGGTGGGTGGTGTGGATACTATTACTAGGAAATGTATAACACTTCACCACGACTAGTTTATTATCACTATACTCTAGTATTAAATTGCCAGTAGAGCATATCACAAGACCTTCCCAGGACGTTTGTCCACATTAACAAATTTATAACTTCAGTATGTTTGAGGATCAAAACCTTATACCTTACAAGCACAGAATCTCAATATTTCATCTGTACCTTTACATCAAACAAAGACGTTTATTGAAAGAAAAAGCAATATAAGTCAGAGAGATAATAAAAACTGGTTAACATTACACTAGGATCAGTCTATGAAATTCCTGACATGGTCAGCTGGAGTTTGTTCCTGGGATGTTCTTCCTCACTTGCAGCTTGGCTGGTCCTGTGTGATGAGTTATCAGCTCTTTGCACAAGTTTTACTACACATTTTGTCTTTTTGGAGGACACTCAAATGCCATTTGCTTATCTATCCATATTCCTGACTTTTTCGAACAATCTAGATAACTTCTTTGGCTTTGGGTTTGTCTCACTCTTCGATAAAGTTAGTATTTTAACCCTGTCCTTTCTTTTGAAGCAAGGGTCACATTCACAGGAGTGGTTATCTGACAATCTCTGGACTGACCTCCAAATGGCTTGTAGATTTCTTGATGCTCCTTCCAAGATGTGCAGACAGTGGAGTTGCAAAATGTTCATAGACTGCTCTTTTTATTGACACTTAATAATACTAAGGGACAAAACAAAAAGACAGTTTGTTTTTTCTGTCTAGAAGTTTTAACTATGTGGGGCTACTTCTCTTTTTCATACAGCATGCAAGCTGTATGTCTTAAGATGGCATTTCAAGACACCAGAAAGACTGTTTATTTCCTACTGTGTTAATCCGATATAGTTTATCAATTAGCAATTAGTTTGTTATCCAGACCCTCAATGATTGGTGCTGTACTTGCATATAACCATATCTGTACATACATTTCAGCCTTAATCTATTTCTTAGATTTGATTAATAAAAAAATGCTTCTGCATTCTTGGTCCTAAGACCCTGGCTATTAAAAAGTAAAATGTCTAGCTACTACTGTAATTTTAGCCTACATTTATCACAACTGAGAGCCCAGTGTCTCTACTCGCCTTTACTGCAACATTTGCTAAGTCTCTGTTCTTGACATAAGAAAAACATGACTTCCCAATAGGCAGGACTGTTTAGCTTCATTTGTGATATTGAGGGGCAAGGCCCCATACAATCCCCTCTTTTTTATTTTTATTTATTTAACAATCATTAACCAGGTAATACCCTAGGGCTTCAAATACCCATTTTCATGAGGGAGACCCCAAAAATGCAAAATGGTAACAATACAGAACAATACACACTATATCATGAGTCATAATATGAACACTGGGAAGGATTCAAACAATATTGTTTTAAATATTTCTTAAAAACATACAAGGAATTAATCAACAATAATGACTCAGGCAATGCATTCAAAAGCTGAATGACACAATACAGAAAACATCTTTGTCCAAAGGATGACTTACAAAAGGGAGGACAGAAAACATTAGTATATACAGATCTAGTAAGATACTGATTAGTACATTCACGTACATCAGACATAAAAGAAAAAGGAACTTGAGAACTATGAAACCTTTTGAATGTAGTTAAACTAAAATAGTTACCCTTTGTTCAAAGGAGAACCATTCGAGTTTACTGTATACAGAACAATGCTGAGCTGAATGATGGCCAGAACCAGCAAAACGACAAAATGAGTGATAAAGAACTTTTACTCACTGGAGAGCAGTTAGAGAAGCTGAAGAATATATTGGAAGACCATAATCAATAACAGATAACAGCAGTGATTGAGCCAAACCTTTTCTAGATTGAATAAAGAATTGTTTAGTTGGTACTGTTGCCCCAGCTGTCAAGATACATTTTTAATTATATAACCAATGTGATCTTGATATGTTAGAGACTGGTCCATAATAAATACAAGATAATGAACATTTTAACTTATTCAGTTTGACTACTGCCCAAGTCACTAAAAGAAAAAGCAGACTCAAGGGCCCAGATATTCAAAAGGGATGCGCCATGCGCAACAGAGATGCGCCAGCGCAAGTATGAAAATGCACCATTGTGCGATATTCAGCGGGAGGCAGCTGCGCCATGCAAGTTGCAATGCGCAAGAGCGCAATGGTAATGAATGCATGTGGAACCGTAAGAGGGAGGAACCATGAATGAATGGCACAGTGTGATATTCAACAGCATACGCCATGTGCAATAGGGGAGCTAGCGGAAGTTGCACGATAGCGGAAATTATCCAAAACAAAAAGGAACAAGAGAGAGGTGCAAGAATGCTGCAGGGAAGCCAGAGGTGGGAGTGAGGTGACAGCAACAAGAAAGAGGGTAGCGGTGAGTGGGACTGTGCAGGAACAGGACAGGGCACACCTGGGAACAGCTAGGAACAGAACAGGAGTGGGGAGCCTGTGCTACTGTGCAGGAGAGACAGGGAAGTGCCACAGTGGACTGAGGGCAGTGGCAGTAGGCAGGACAGCCAAAGGCTGGAGGTGTACCCGGTGCAGGGGAAGCATCATAAAGGACAGCCGGGGGAACGGGATAACAGCTGTCGGGGGGGACACCAGTCAGGGGCATGGGCAGTGCCACCTTCCAGATGGAGGCGGTAATGAGGGGTGTGAGAAGGCAGGCAGCAGGGGGGCACAGCTGTGGGAGGGCCTGTCAGTGGTACGCCCCCAACAGGCGGTACTGAGCCCGCACCACCTTCGAGCACTACACTGACACAGAGATTGTGGGCTGGTACCGCCTGAACCGGGTGATCCTGAGGCGGCTCTGTGAGTTGTGCAGTGATGAGATGCAGGCAACCACATGACGGAGCTATGCTCTGTCAGTGGAGACAAAGGTGACAGCTGTCATGTGCCTGCTCACCACGGGCACCTTCCAGAGACCAACAGGGGACACAACAGGCATAACCCAGTCAGCCGCGACACACCTACTCACACAATTCCTCAGCACACTGCTGCCACATGCTGTGGAGTACATCCATTTCCCCAGCACACAGGCGGAGTGCACAGAACACATACAAGAGTTCCACAGGGTAGCACGTATGCCTGGCATGCTCGGGGCCATTGATTGCACCCATGTGGCCATCTGCATGCCACCTGACCCAGACGGTGTATCTTATATCAACTGGAAGGGGTTTGCCAGCATCAACTGCCAGGAGGTGTGCGATGCCAGGGGGCACATAACCAATGTCTGTGCCATGCATCCTGGGGGAGCACATGATGTCTTCATCTGGCACCAGTCTGCACTGTGCCACAGGTCCAAGAGTGGGGACATCCCCACTGGCCACCTAGTGGGTGAGTATGCACATCACGTAGGATGACATGAGCAGCTGTGGGGGGGTGCATAGTCAGAGGTGCCATGGGTACCGGCCTTGACGGCCCATGGCAGAGCGACACAGACCACCATACTAATGTCCACCCTCTACACACAGGTGACAGTGGCTACCCACTCCATCTCTGGCTACTCACTTCATACCGGTGCCCCACGACCCCATTGCAGCAATGGTACAATGAGGCACATGCCACCACACATAATGTTATCGAGCGGGTGTTTGGGATGCTGAAGGCACGTTTCTGGTGCCTGGACACATCTGGCGGTGCCCTACAGTATAGCCCCTCAAAGGCCTGCGGGCTATTGCTGGCCTGTTGCATCCTGCACAACATGGCCAATGACTGTGGGATAGCTGTAGAGGTTGAAGAGGGGGACAGCGATGGGGACGATGAGGATGCCGGTCCAGTTGGTGATGGGCAGCCACCCCCTGGGTGAAGAGACCCCCGCCTGATCCGGATTGCACAACTGCACCGGGACACCATCACAGAGGAGCACTTCGGCCAACAAAGGTAGGTCATGGGGCCATGTGCAACCACCAATGGCAAGGGCACAACCCACAGACAGGCATGGACGAACTCCAAGGGCAGATGGTGGCAAGGGAATGGGTCTGAGTGTGGAACCGCACACGCCATCAGGGATGGGAAAGGCCAAACATGACATGCGCTCACGCACACACACACACACACACACACACCCACACACACACCACAAGACATGCACAAGGGGTAGAAGGCACGCCAACCCCGACTGCAACCGCTAGACACACACAGGTCCACACACGACCATGCCCAGTGGCTGTCACTGTGCGTGTCTCAGATGCTGGGCACCATTGCACACTGGTGGACAGTGCAACGCAGGCATCATCATGCACACACCACAGTGGCCAGCAGCCGGGAGGGTGTGCACATAGACCGTGTGTGTGCAGGGCCGGGTACCCCACCTGTGCATTGCACGTTGCACTACACACTGCACACAGGGCAGCGGCAGACAGTAGCCATGGTGGGAGACAGGTCAGTCACGCGGCACAGTGCCACGGCCACCACGGATGTGTGGGCGGCCCTGCCGAGACCTGCCAGCCGTGCAAGGCTGACCATTGGCCTCATGGGGTGGCACCGACGGTCCCCCAGGGGTGACGCTCCGGGAACGCGACCATGTTCATGCAGGGGTCTGCAGCTCACCAAACATGCCCACGCCAGGCGTGCTTGGTATACCCACAACTGAACCTGGAGTCAACATGGAAGGTGTCGCACGATGCCAGGAACAGGGGTGGACATGACACTGCGTGGTGTCTGCAGCGCATGGGCAATGAACTGGGTGCCCAATGTGGCCATGACAGCAGTGAATGCACGTGTCTGCCTGTCAATGGCAGTGGTCACATCCTCCCGCTGCTGGGCCATCTCTGCCAGGAGCAGACCGTGGTCTCTGCTGTGCCACTCCTCTGCCTGGTGCAGAACCACACTGAGTGCATCCACCACCATCACAAGCCGCAACTGCTGATCCACTGAAGCCTGGAGTAGGTGGCTGTGCTCATCAAAGAGGTCATCCGCCTGATCAGCATGCTGTCCCTCATGGTGTTCCTGGCCATAATGGGCAGCACCCCTTGACGATGGGCACTGCACACCAGAGCCATGCCAGGGCACGTCCACACGCTGTGCGCTGATGCTGCCCCCCCAACACTGTCCCTGCGTCCCCATTGGCCGACTGCTGGCACTGCCCCTCCGGCTGCCGATCGCCAGGGCTCACTGATGCTGCCAAAGTGGCTGCAACAGCCCCACTGGCCTGGACGCACACCAGTGCTGCCCCACTGGGGCATACAGGCACAGGCTGGGACTATGACGTCTCGCAGGCCTCCATGGCGGCACCACCCATGGCTACACCTATGCCGTTCCCTGCTGTGGGACCATCCTGCATCCCACACGTATCGCTGTTGGGGATGTGTGATCCATCATCATCAGTGCCCAATCCGGCACCAGTCTGTGTCCCAGCATGCTGGACTCTGTGGCCGCTGTCACGCTGCGACACAGGCAGGGCCTCGTCCGCACCAGCACCACCATCTTCAGTCCGGACAGACAGGCAGGTATGTGGTGGTCCTGACCCTCGGACACCTGTGGAGGTGGATGGGTGCTCCTCCGTGTCCAGGGCCTTGCCCACAGTGGACACACCCACCACCACTGACCCATGTAGATGCTCAGGAGCTGTAAGGGAACACAGTAGTGTTAATGTCTCCGCCCTACCCTGTGGCATTCCCCCCATCTCCCACACAGTGACAGCACAGGACCGACCATGCAGTGATGGGCTGCCACCCATCTGGAAGCCACCACCTGGAATGCCCTCTATGGCACAACGCCGCATGCTGCCGGCCACCCGCTCCTCCTGTGGCATCAGGTGTGGCACATCCGGCTGTCCACCACTAGTTGCAGCACATGCTGCCCTGATGGCAGCCACCTTGCCCTTAATTCTCCTCCTGTCCATGCCGACCTTCTTTTTACATTCCTACACGGACCGCTGATGGCTGCCATGCTGGTTCACGGCATGCGCAACCTCACCCCATGCCGCAGCATGGGTCTGTGGTGTTCCCCGCTGTCCGCTGAGCAGCGGTTCCCTGTTGAGGTAGGCCTCGAACAGGGCATCTGATTCCACCCGGGTGAAGTTGGGCCTCCTCCTTCTCCAACATTCCTGTTCCTCCTCTTCCTCATGCTCAGTCATTATAGAGCCTGTGGGAATGACAGGTGTTACCTTTGAATGTACAGTCCCATGCATCTCTCACACACCACAGTCCACACTTCCAAACAGCATGCAACCCACCACAATAGACTGCAATACCAAACTATGTCCTCTGCAACCCCATGTCGCATTTATACAGCGCAAGGCATGCAAATGAGGTGGAGCGCAACTTTAAGTGGATGCTAATGCAGAGGCTGCGCCATGGAATTGCTGTTGAGCTGATTTGCATATGCTGGCTGAATATTGTGCTGTTGCACCTTGCGCAATTGTGTTGAGCGTGCTCAGACAAAGGCGCAGCTCTGTGATGTGCGCAGTAGGCACCGCACGGCGCATGCCCAGGGTGCTGACTCCGACGCCTGCCACGCTGATGATGTGCTGAGCACAGAAGGCAGTGCAGGGCATGGCCACCACTGTGCCATTGGTGCTAGTGCGCTGTTCACGCATGTTGTGCTCGTGCCCTGGAGCACTGTAGGCGCCATAGTGTCACAGCGTGGTAGGCCACTGCAGGGTGTCACATATAGGCACGCTACCATGCTACATGCAGGGAGTCCCAATAGCACTGTGGTGGTCCATGCGTGACAGACCCTTGACCCTGCGGTCGACCTGTGCCCCCTACGCACCATGCGTCTGCATGGGTGCACCCCTATCACGCTGTTCAGTGACAGCGCAATGGGGAATGGCAGCTCTGGTGGCCATTGTTGAGCCCCATGCTGGGGCCCTGTTTGGGGAAGACCCCTTAGAAAGGCCCAGAAGTGCTATGTGGGAGGAGGTGGCAGAGGCACTGGAGGAGGCCACCAGGATTGCCCACAGTGCAGAACAGTGTCGCCACCACTATGGGACCTCCGGTGGAGGGACCCAGATAGGCTGACTCAGCTACGGGCATGCGCCAGGCGAGGTGCAGTGCCACATCCAGGTAGGTGCTCCATCCATACACTGGTAGCATCCATCCATCCGGGTATCATGGTGTGCATGTGTCCACCATGCAGGGGGGGTGGGGGCCGTCCATTGTGGGCAGTGGTGGGGTAGCAGCATGGCTAGGCTGTGTGGGATCGCACACACCGGGGGGGGCCCTTGCTACTGGTTTGTACTGATGTTCCCCTCTCCGTGTTTGCACCCTAGGCCCTAAGGAGAGATGGGCACAGCATGAACGTGATGCTGCCCGGCAACAGGGATGAGGTGGAGGGCCCATAGTGCAGCAGCACCCAGCTGTTGCAGATGCAGGTGAGTGCCTTTCTTCCAGGAACTTCTGTGCATGCTTTGTTGAGGGGTAGGCGGTGGGGCATGGCCACCAGCCCTTGACACCACCGATGTGCAGGCCACACGGTACACTCAGCACAGTCCTGTGGCACTGCATGTGTGGGTGTGTGTTGCTGGTGGTCCATGCGTGCACCAGGTATATGGCTGTGCCACTGCCTTCGCACCAGCATAGCCATGTCACTGTACAGCCACGGTGGTGCTGTGCGGGACTTGGGCGTGTGTGCGCAGTGCAGCGTCCACATGGCTGTGCACTGGGTAGGCAGGTCTTGTGGACACAGTCACTGTGGTGGTCACACACCATCACAGGCATGGCCCATGGCTATGCCTATGCACAATGGTGGGCTGCAGGGGGATGGACAGTCACACGTATTTACTCTGCTCCCTTGTCCTAGGTGGACAGTGCTGGATGGCCTTGGAGAGAGGCATGCAGGAGCTGCTGCAGCTGGTGAGGGCATCCATTGAAATCCTTGAGAGACTGGAGTGGCATGGGGTCTGAAGGAGTAGGACACATAGGCACCACAGGAGTGGAGAGTGGGGCAGGCAATAGGCCCTCCATGCCCCCGGACCCAACCTACCCCTCTGACTCACCTCTCACACCTTCTTTCCTCTCCCATTTGTTCACCCCTGCTCCATGCCCGTCCCCACCTGGTATGTGGTCCTTCCCCCCCTTGTAAATACTTGTACATAGTTTTTTGTTACCTCTTTGAATACATGTGTTTTGTTATGACAACTGTGGTAGTCTCTGATTTACACTGGGCTACAGATGCTCAGCTGCAGTGGTGTGCATGGTGTCAGGGGTGGTGCAGGCATGGGCGTGTGTGTGTGTCCAGCAGGGAACCGCCTATGGTGTGGGTGGGGGAATCAGTCACTGTCTGTGGTTTATGTGTTGTTCTCTGTGCACTGGACACCTGTGTACAGTGGTCCATGGTGCATGCACTGTGTCCATGGCGCCCCTGTCAGACTGTCCATGGCCTGTGCAGCTGACACCCTTGCATGTCTGTGCTATGCACAGTCTGCTGGCATGTTAGTGGTGGTCTGTCCATGCTGGATAATCCCTGTACCCGCACAATGCCGATTGCCTCTGTCACTGGTATGGTGCGATCGGCCTTGGGTGGCACTGTGGCCCCCGCTGTTGTTGTCTCCCCTCCATGCTGTCGCTTGTATCTGTTGCAGGGGATGTGCTCCACTGTTTGTCACTCGTGCTCCAGCCGCATGCTGGTGGTGTACAGATTCATGGTGCATGTGCAGGTGGCTGGTACACCTGTGCCACGGAGGGGTGCTAGCCATGGGTACACTGCTGCTGTGGCCACATGCCAGCGGGTTTGTTGCCCCACTACTGTGTCCCTGTGTTGGTGTGCCCTTGGGTATGGGTGGGTGTTTGTCCGTGCACTGTGTTGCATCCTGTGTGGTGCATGCTTCCATGCACCACTGTGGGCATCTGTGCTGGCTGTTGGAGCCAGTGCTGGGATGGGGTGTGTCCTTGGGAGGGTGTGCAGGGTGCTGTACCACTGGTGGTGGGGTCCAGGGCAGGCCTTGTCACATGGGGGGGTACCTCGTGCGCTGACGCAGGATCGGTCTCTCAGCTGTACCTCGGGGGGGCCATGTAGGGCGGCACTGTGTCTGCAGTTGTTGCATCGGTGGCTGCTGCCACCCACTGCAGGGTGCTCATGGTGAGGCTGCCTTGCATGGCTCCATGGTGCACAGGGTTGCATTGTCACAGTGGGGGTGGTGGCATGCATGGGGTGTCATGCACTGTTGGGCGCTGCTCCTGGGCAGGGTGTCTGGGGATCGCTATGCAGGGTGTGCTCTGCATTGGTGGGATGGTGTAGCATGGGGTGGCAGGACCTCCTTGTGTTCTGGTCACAGCTTGCCAGGGGGTGTGCTGGGGCACCATGCCCCAGCTGTGGGAGTCTTGCTGGTGTCCATGGGCTGGTGATTCTTCCAGCTCTCCTCAGGTTGTGCGGTTCATGGGGTGTGGGGGGGTGATGTCTGTTCTGCTGCGTGCTCCTCTGCCCAAATCTTCCATGGGTGGTGAACCCCTGCATCCTGTCCCTGCGCATCCCTGGTTGTGCTGATGCGCTGCTACCCTGCTCCTCTGCGCATCCCTGGTTGTGCTACTGCACATCAGACCTGTGCCACTGCACATCCCTGGTTGTGCCATGGTGCAGTTGGGGTGATATTCAGTTGTGTGGCACAGACGCATCTTGGCCTGCGCAGTGTTTGAATATCGCACGTGTTGCGCATAGGCGCACTGAACTTGCGCCTGCTCCTGCTATTGTGCTACTTTGTGGCGCAGTTTGAATATCTGGGCCATGATGTTTAAGCTTTTGTTGAGTTCCAAAAAGCAAAGATTTTGTCTTGGTAGTGTTCAGTAACATTCCATTATCAGATAGCCATATTTGTACTTTATCAAAGTCCCTTTGGAGGTGGAAACCAATGTCATTAGGGTTATTGCTTGATCTATACAAAACAGTATCATCAGCATACATGGTAATGCAAGTGTCCTTAGCCTGTATGACAGAAGACAAATAATTTAAGAAAATACTAGAAACTATGGGGCCCAGGATAGATCCATGGGGAGCACCCATATTTATGTCAGCCAGGGAAGAACACGTGAGACTAAGTATTACCAACTGTGTTCTATCAGATAAGTAATGTTGAAACCAATTTATTGAAGCAGAAGAAAGACTGAGATTCTTGAATCTTGCAAGCAGGTGATTGCGGTTAACAACATCAAATGCCTTAGATGAATCAAGAAATAAGGCTCCAACCTAGCCACCACTATCCAAGGTCCTCTGAATAGCATTATGACCTCCAGAGTGGCCATTAGGGTACTATTATTCTCTCTAAAGCCATGCTGGAAAGGTGTAAGTAAGTTCCATGCATCCAGATATCCTTTTATGTAGTCAAAAATTGTTCGCTCAAGGACATTGGAAAGAAGGCTGAGGGGAGAGAGATAGGACGATAATTCTTTGTTAAGGCACAATCTCCAGATTTATAAATTGACAGAACAGTTACCTGCTTCCGAGACTGTGGAATCTCAGAAAATTTTAAAGAATGATTAAACAAAATTTTCAACAGACAAGCCATCAGATCCAGCAAGGAGGCATAGATCAAACATATCAGCCCCCATGCATGTTCTCAGATTCATTCCTTTGAGGTATCCTAGAGTCTCTTCCTGTGTAAGCATTCAAAATTAAAACTTAAGGTAATTAGAATCAACTACATTAGTCTTGGGGTCTGCAACTAAGGGGACTACTGAGGGAGCTAATTTGGCAACATCTGAGAATACCCTGTTAAACTATGTGGAAATAGCCATTTAATCTGTTAAATTAACTTTACCTGTGGTAAGCATAGGAACTTAAGTAGAATTGAATTTCCCAAGCAGTATATTTAAAATGGACCAGTTCTGCTGTACTTTTTAGAGCAAGAGGACTGGTGCTGCAAAAAATATTTGAATTTAGTTTGCCTCACTAATCTTGTTCATAGATTTCTTAGTTGTTTATACTTTGCATCTTTGAAATTAGTTCAGGAGTGATCCACTCTTGGCAGTGACTTTTTGAAGTTTACGTACTAGAGCAAATAAATCACAAATCATGTTGAATTCAGATGCAAAAGTTAAGCATTAAATCAGCACTGGGAACTGAGTACAAATAGGACCAATCAAGGGAAGCTATAGGATCATGAAATTCTGTGACATTTAAGTTCTTTAGGGAATGTGAGGTTATGTATAGTGGAAGGACTTTAGGTTTATATGCACCCCAAGAACAAAAAATTGGACAGTAATCGCTCACTATCTGCCAGAGGAAATGCCTATAAGATCACATCTGGCTGAGTAGCCAGAATCCAGTCAGGCTGAGTTTCAGACTCTGTTTAATAGTTATACCTGGTTGTTGAGTTTATAACCTGATGCAGGTGCAAACTAACTAGATGATCCCCAATTTTAACACTGGACGTATCTGACCAGTTCACATTTGCATCCCCTAACAAAATTATTTATTTAGATGTAGAAACTGAGGCTTTATAACCTGAAATCAGGGTTCATCCTTCAGCTGAATGGCCAGGAGGAAAATAAAAGATGGTTAAGTGTAGTCCTCCTTCATAAATAATTACGAGAATAAATTCAGTAGTAGCATGGTTATGTATAAATTCATTCTTAGCTACAGAAAAAGTAGATTTAATATAAATCAGACCCCCACACATACATTTATCCAGACGATTACAACAATACAAATTAAAACCCTCTAGACTAATAGCAGAATCAGGGATTTTACTGGATGGCCAGAATTCTGAGACTGTAATAAAAGGTAACACATTACTACTGGCCCGTGACCGCAATTAATCAATCTTAGGTAGACTGCTTCACATGTTAACATGAACAAGTGAAATAACATGTTTATCATGAACATGAGAAGCATTCTTACCAATTCAGTGTGTGTAGGTCCAGGATTAGGTTGCACATTACCAGCCAGCAATAACAATAGCAATATGAAAGAATGTTTTCTGATAGTCATATATAGTCTTAGCAATTATTTTTTGTGAGTTTAATTTTCCCACTGATAAGACTACAGGAGTGATTCTGTCTATACCAACATTTAACTAAAAAATTAACACAATGACACCATGAAAAATGTTCAGTATTACTGTAAGTTAAAACTGAGTACATTTTTTGGAATGCGGATTTGCCGAAGTCAGATTCGCAATCCAAACAACAACTTAAACTGTGTTCCTATATCACAGTGAATAATTTATTATATAAGGCAGCACATTGATGACTCCGACTGAAGAGTAGAATTACTAACTGTGCATCTCCTTTAAAATATATTAATCGGCTATTACACTACATAGCATTAATTATATAAAAGATAAAAGATAAAATACAAATGTCTGTCAGTCAAAGTACTTTTTTGACATACTTAGTTCATGCTTAAATCAAAACAGCATTACAAGCATAAGCAATATCCATAATCATGAGTTGTGATGTTCTTGAATTCTCCTCCACATTTACTGGTTAGTCTACGATTGCACTCATCAAGGGGAAAATTCCCAAGGAGCTGCGGTTTAATGCACATGTGTTCATCCAGCACAGAAACACTCCTTAAATCGCTCACACTATGATCTATTTCCCTCAGTAACTCTTGTACTATCCTTCTAATTGGCAGCATTTCTTTCCTTTCTAGTATAGTAATAACCAGCTCTGTGAATTGGTGAGCTGTGGCATTAATGATGGTGGATTGCATATTTAATAGCAAAGCAGCCTACTCTTTTATCACCCCCATGTCTGTGTTCAGGGTGCCAACATAGAAACATAGAAGCAGTCAGCAGAAAAGGACCTTCTGGCCCACCTAGTCTGCCCTAAGATCCCTACCTACTGTGCTGCCGTAGACCCTAACTGATCTCCGCCCTTAACCCCCCCAGCCCTGTTACCAAGGTCGTCTTGTGTCTATCCCATTCATGTTTGACACCTGATACTGTTTTGCTACCCACCACCTCTGATGGTAGGCTGTTCCAGGTGTCCTCCACTCTTTCCAAAAAGAAGTATTTCCTCACATCCCCTCTAAGTCTCCCCCTTCCAGCTTCATATCATGCCCCCTTGTCCTTGAGCATCTCCTTCTGTGTAAAACGTCAACTTTTTGTACTTTATTGATACCTTTGAGGTATTTTAATATTTCTATTATGTCTCCCCTTTCCCTGCTTTCCTCTAGAGTGTACATATTTAACTCCCTGAGTCTTCCCTCGTAGGGCTTCTGGTGCAGGCCATGCACCATTTTGGTTGCCCTTTTCTGTGTTGCTTCCACCCGGTCTATGTCTTTCCTGAGATGGGGCTTTCAGAACTGGATACAGTATTCCAGGTGGGACCTCACCATTGATCTATATAGGGGTATCACTACTTCCCTCTTGGTTCTATGTCATAATGGCAAGAGCGGAATAGCGATAGCTGTTGGAGCGAGTGTGCATCGCTGAAAATAAATAACAGTGAAGTACACTCACAGCGACTACAAAACCAGCAATGGTTTTACATGTTATGCAGGGGGGGGGCTTTGCTCCCCACACCCTTCACCCCCAGCACCCTCTACTTAAGGATTCTCAACTCCAGGGGGGTACATCAGGGTGGGGTGTGTGTATAAAACTTAAAAAAAAAATGGCCTCGATGCAAAAAGCGATCCTGCCTCAGAACCAAACCCAGCACCCTCCCAACCCCAGCCTACCACCCTACCCACCATGCCACATGGACAGCTCGGCAGCTGACCACCACACTACATCCCACATACCCTCCCTCCCCTTCTGCCCATCGTGCAGCGTGGTCCCTCCCTCCCACACGCGTGTATATATACCCACATCCTGTCACCATAGTCGCCAACCCCAGAATTCTGTTGCTACCCTGCCAGGTAGCCCGGAACACAGGCGCTGTCATTGAGTTACCCTTTTTGCAGTCCCTCAATCATGGTTGTCGTGTTCACTGGATACCCTCCCTCTTTCTGCTGGTGATACTCCTCCCTGTGCTCCCCAGCATTCTACTAGCCTTTCCCACTGCTTTATCACACTGCTTTGCTACCTTCAGGTCATCAGATATGATAACCCCCAGATATCGTTCCTGTTTTATGGTTGCTAACTCCTCCCCCCCTGAAATTGTATGATGTCCTATGTTTCTATGCACTATGTGCATCATTTTGCACTTTCTGGTGTTGAAGCCCAGTTGCCAAACTCTTGACCAGTTTTCCAGGTTTTTCAGGTCTTCCCTCATCCCCCCCATTACTCTGTTGCAGATTTTTGTGTGATCCACAAACAGGTATACTTTTCCTTCCAGCCCCTTTGCAATGTCACTAACAAAGACACTGAAGAGGATCAGTCTCAGTACTGAACCTTGAGGTAACCCATTTGTTACCTTACCTTTTTCCAAATGGATTCCATTTATCACCACCATCTGAGTTCTGTTTCTTAGCCAATTTTGTACTCATTTCACTATCTTTGGACTCACTCCCAGGCAGCCCAGCTTGCTTCCCAGTCTTCTATGTGGAAAGGTGTTGAAGGCCTTACTGAAATCCGGGTAGGCCACATCCACCGCTCCTCCTTGATCCATCTCCCTGGTAACCCAGTCAAAGAACTCTATCTGATTTGCATGGCAGGATCTCCCCCCCTGTGAATCCTCGCTGCCTTGGATCTTGCAATCCACTGGTTTTAGGTATTCTACAATCCTTTCCTTAAGTAGTGTTTCCATAACCTTGTCCACCACCAAAGTCAGACTTACAGGTCTGTAGTTACCTGTCTCCTCCCTATTCACACTTTAGTGTGGTGGAACCACATTTGCCCTTCTCCAGTCCTTTAGAACTTCCCCATCTCCAGTGATAGGTTGAATAGGGCCATTGGAGGCCCAGTCAGTTCCTCCCTTTGTTCCTTTAGTACCCTGGGGTAAACCCCATCTGGCCCTATTGTCTTGTCTACCTTCAGTTTTGCTAGTTCCCTGAGGACTCTCTCCTCTGTAAAAGAGCTAGTGTCTACCTTCCTTCCCTTAATGCCCTTTTCCCCAGTCTGTGGCCTGTCTCCTACCCCTTCCTTTATAAAAACTGAATGAAAGTACTTGTTCAATATGTCTGCTTTCTTCTGGTCCACTTCTACACTCCCCTCTTCCCCTTTTAGTCTTCCTATCCCTGCCTTGCTTTTCTTCTTTTTGCTAATGTACCTAAAGAATATTTTGCCCCCCTTATTGATGACTTGGCTATGTTTTCCTCCGTTTGTGTCTTTGCTCTCCTAACTGCCTTCCCTGCCTCCCTTTGTTTTCTCCTGATAACTTTCCCTATTCACGTCCTTCTGTGTTGACTTTTGAATGCTTGCTTCTTTTCCTTTACTTTGTCTGCTACATCCTTGGAGAACCATAGTGGTTGCTTTTTTCTCTTGCTCTTCTCAACCTGCCTGACATAGAGGTTAGTTGCCTTCTCAACAGCGTTCCTTATTTTTGCTCACTTGTCCTCTACTCCACCCATTTACCCTGTTCCTGCTAGGGCTTCCTTGAGGCACTCTCCCATCTTTTTGAAGTCTGCTTTCCTGAAGTCCAAGACTCTCATTTTAGTGTGGCTAGATTCTGGCACAGTCCTAATGTTGAGCCACACTGTCTGGTGATCACTGATCCCCAGGTGGCTTCCCATTGTGACGTCAGCAACACTGTCCCAGTTTGACAGTTCCGGGTCCAGTATCACCCCCTCATGAGTGGGTTCCTTAACTAGTTGCCTGAGGAATGTCCCTTGCAGGGAGTTTAGGATTTCCCTACTCCTACCTGTTGGTGCAGCAGGGAGGCTCCAATCCGCATCTGGCATATTGAAGTCCCCCACCAGCAATATCTCTCCCTTGTTAGCCATCCCTTGGATTTCTTCTATCATATCCTTATCTCCCTCCTCCCCCTGTGCTGGAGATCTGTAGATAACCCCTGTTCAAATAGCAGACCCCCTCCCAGTCCCCAAGGTGACCCACAAAACCTCTGCTTCACTTTGTCCCTCCCTGTCTACATTAGACTGTATCAGAAATCCAGGTACGTCTCTTAACACGACACCAGAGATAGGGCCTGGTTTGGCAGTTTTGGGGGTAGGCTTCTGTTCCATCTGGCTGGTGATGATTAAGGCCCAAACTGCAACCAACAGAAGCATCTGAAGGAAACATGCACAAAGCTATATTTTATTAGCAGCAAACCATATTGTTCTATTTACAATTCTTTATCTACATGATATTAAGGTCTGTCTCAGAACATGATTACCTCCTAAATGAACCTATACTCCTCTATTCTCCAGTGATCTACCCAATTCGAATGGGTGGAAAGGTCATAACTGATTGACATGTACCCACTTTTGAAGGGGACCTTGTTGTCCTCCTGGTACTTCAGTTTCATAGACCACAGATGAGACTTTCTCAATAATTTAAAAGGGACCCTTTCAACTCAGTAGAAACTTCCTTGAACCCTTGTTCTTTCAGTTGCAATTAAAGTAGAACACTATATCGCTCACTTGGCATTGTTTTGGTCTTGCCGTCCTGTCACAACAGACCTTATGTCCTCCTGCACTTTTTTCTAAAGTTTATTGTTGTATGTCTGTTGCATCTGACATATTTTCCTGTTGGGTCTGGTTCAGTAGGTGCATGGTCAGCACCATTTGTCTGCCAGTCATTAGTTCAGATGAAATGAAACCTGTGGAATGACTACAAGTTGAACAAATTGCTAATAGTGCCATTAGAAGCTTGATATCCCAGTCTCCACCATTCTGTTTAAGGTACTTTTTTTAGATTGGCAACTATGGACTGATTTCATGTGTTCTACCTGACCAGATGATTGGGGTGATAAGCTACAGTGAAGCCCACCAGGATGAAGCACAGCACTGCAGAATTCTGCAGTAGAGTTACTGCAGCAAACAATGCAATTTCAAAGGGAGTTAATCCCTTTTGTCATACAGTGAGCATGTGACACTGCACTTCATCCATGGAGCTTCCTTTGTATGCCTAGCAAGGAACAGATTGGTAATCACCTCTGAGGTAAAATGGTATCCTACATCTGACTCTGTCCTAAGGTGTAGGCTCCATTGACTGAAAACTTGATTTTCCAACAATAAGGGGGTTGTTTTGGCAGTTATTTATGGCTGGAATGCATTCAACCCATTTAGTGAATGAATGTGTCACTGTGAGTAGACGCTTGTTACCTCGGAAAGACTGTGGGACTGGGCCTATCCAATCTACCTCCATGTCTGACCAAGGGAAGGTAATTCCCTTGGTTTGAAAAAGTGCTCTAATTCTAGGTTTTGAAGGTTGAAATCTTCTGCAGGTAAGGCACCCTGGGGTGTAGTCAGCTACATCCTGATATATTTTAGGCAAGAATGCAATTTGTTTCAAGGACTTATAGGTCAGTTTTTCCCGGGATGACCTCTACATATCACATCATGAGTGTGGTATAACATCATTCCTCTGTAGCTGTTAGGTACCACCCACCTGAGAAGGCCATCTTTTTCTTTAGTACGGTTCTAGAATCCTCTATAGATGCTGAACTCTTGCTTTTGCTCATACATAATTCTTAAATCTTTGTCACAGGCAACATCTTCCAGGGTGATGGGATATTTTTTTCTAGTTCTTCAATGTAATGGTACAATTGAGCAATTGTTGGGTCAGTCAGTTGTGCTTGGACCATGTCTGAGTCATGGTCTTCTCTAACTAGAGCTAAGGTCCCCTTTTGCTGTACTTCAGTTACTACTGTTGGAGTGGTGTTAGTAACTGGCTTCCCTTATTTAGCTGTCTTGTGAGTTATGGCAGGAATACTGGCATCAGGCCCTGTTTGAAAAATCCAAGGAGTACCATTTAGGGCTCCTTCCTTGGCCAATTTGTCAGCAATATCATTTCTATGTTTATCAGTACCAACAGTATGGGAATGGCCTTTACATTCTTCCAGTAAATGGTCATACCATTTTCTTTAACCAACTTGCCAATACTAATAACCAAATCTTTGTGTCTTATATCCTTGCTCTTGTATGTCTTATACCCCTCTTTCTCCAGTGAGGAAGATGTGATAAAAAAACACACTTTACATAATTGGAATTGGTACATACTACTACTACCTTAGTGATGTGAGCTTCAAGGGCAGTCTGAATGGTCAACAGTATGCCTACCATCTAAGCATATTGGCTTGACTTTCTGCCTGACTGGAATTTCTTTGGAGATACAAACTGTTCTTTCTCCCACTAGAATCCTACACCTGTACATATTTTCCCCTTCTATATGGATGACACAACCATCCACATAGGCTTAAGGAAGATCTGTACACACATTGGCATCATAAGGCAGGTGTCACATGCCTTCTGAAGGAGCTGGTGCATGGTTTTGTTCAGAGGTGAAGGGCTCTAGCTCTACTGTGGTACACTGGGGCAAGTCAGCTAGGCCTCGGGCCAGCTGGCTCGTCTTATTTTTGGCATACTGTACCACCAGATCATATCCTTCGAAGGACAGTGTCCGGGATGCTATCCTACTGCCAAACACCTTTCCATCTCTATTTAGTAAATTTCAGAAAAGCTACAGACTGATGGCAGGTCTCTACAATTATCTTCTTTACACAAATAATATGGGCAAATGCTGCAAAGCCCACTTAGTAGTGGGCAAGGCTTTTCTCAAATTCAGAATACTTTTTCGCTACTGCACGGAGACCCTTGCTGGCATAGATAATGAACTGAATGTTCTGGTCATAGTTCTGATACAGGACTGCACTAATACTCTGATCAGTGTGCCCTGTTTCTGAATAAACTCTTTACCTCTCTGGGGAAACTTTCTTTAAGGAGAGCTTCACACCTGCTTCCTGTAAAGGTGATAGCAAATACCACAGCTCAGCTTTATGTTCTTCCCAGGTACTGTTGGCAATGAGGACATCCTCCACGTTTACGATGATCATCTTGCTTCTGAATCAGGAAAGGCCTTATGCAAAAATACATTGAATTCTGCTGGTGAATTCACAAAACTGAAAGGGCACCTGTTTCAGATAAGCTGACGCCTTCCAAAGGGAAATACCAGCTTGTGTTGGTCTTGGGGAACAACCTCCATTGTCCAAAAACATTAGAAACATCTATAACTGTGAAATATGTAGCTCCTGACAGTGTGGCTAGGCTTTGGTCGATGCAGACCATGGGCCGCTCAGATATGGGAACCTGTGTATTTAACTGTCTGGTAAAGCAAACAGTCACAACACTCAGCTCTCACTTAATAAATTGAAAGTCCACACAACTTTTTTGTGCAAAAAAAAAATTCAAATTTTATTCAATGCAGATAAAAAGGACCCCAAAGGTCTGAGTCCTGGAGAACAGACTAACTCCTAACATTTCACCTGAATACAGTCTTTTTGCACAAAAAAGTGTGTGGTTTTTCAGTTTATTGAGTGAGAGGTAAGTGCCATAACTGTTTGCTTTACCTGGCTGGAATTTGATCATTGAGCACCTCGTGCCTTGGTGTGGCACTGCATGGACTACTTGTTTAACTGTCTGTAGTCAATGGTTAGCCTCCACATACTGGCAGGTTTTAAAACAGGCTAGATGGGGAAGTTGTAAGCAGAGTTACATTCTCATAGCATTCCTCTTTCCAGAACAGAATCCAACATTTCTTTTATTGATTCATGGGCAGCTAAGGGTATTCTGTACTGCCTGCCGTAGACTGGCTTGCTGTTTGGGAATGTATCAGTCCTCACTCTATGTATGTCAATCCTACCACAATCAAGGCTGTCTTTGGAAAACATTTCTTGAAATTCCTGGAAAAGAAAGGGAAGATCTGCCCTATCTTCTGGCTGAATTGCACTGGCCTTGTTTGTTTGGAACTCTACCTGGTTCTGGAACTGGTTCCCATTTTCCTTTTTCTCCCCAATGGAGTCAGACACATCTGTCTGACTCATTGCAGCAGTCTCCCTGATGTGCATGGCCTCTTCAGGGATTATCTCCTCAAAGAGTATCAGAAACTGGTGGTCCACCTGCCCAATGTAGCCAGCAGTTGGAGAGTGATCTGACTGTATCACAGTCTATTGTGAGGGTAAGATGATAAATGTCCCCCTTTTCCTAGGAGCTCTGGCATCCATCCTACTACTGAGACAGTAGGCACAAAGTCAGAAAAGTCAATATCAACAACACTCCCCAGATCCGTCTGGGCTCAGAGGCTGATAGGTTATGGATGAGGATTATTTACTAGGACATAAATGGTCCTTCCTTTGAAATCCAGGAGATGTATCCTGGTTTCACTGCCTATGGTTAATCTGGTCTCTATGATAGGTTTAGTGGGTAGAAGAAGCCCTTCATGTTAGTGAGACTATGTCCTCTTTTCAAGTTAAGCCTTACAGTAAAACCACTACTCCTCTCTAGCATACTAACAACAAGTTCACTGATCACACAGCATACATTAGTTAGAGTCATCCCTGAGCGAGCCTGTTTATTTGCACCTGTCGATGGTAGGGGATCTCCCTGCAGCTCTGTGTACATTTTTTACTGGTTTAAGTTGAATGAGGTTGCCAATCTCACCAGGATGTCGGCCCCAGTATAGAGGGGTTGGTCCAGTCCTTCAGTTACATTCAGATAATGGGTCATCTGTTTGTTACCAACAGTCACTTTTAAAACAGTGATTCCTCTCACTTTCGAAGGGTGTTTAACCTCAGGGGGACCATCCAAATGGTTATTGCATTTTATCATTACAACCTCTTTGGACCTCACCAGCCCACCTCGAAGCCAGCAAGGTACTGTAGCCAGCAAGTTCCATTTCAAGTCCTCAGGCAGCCTAGCTTTGAATTCTGGCACCTTTTCTAAGCGGCTCCCTGACTTCCAAGCTGTGGCTGAATTTCTACCTCAACTTACCTCTGCACTATTGCAGACTAGAGGAGACCACAAAAACCCCTGTACAGACTGACTTAAATGTGCCTCTGTCCAGCCGAGCTGTAAACTGAATTTGTGCCTGGTATTTATGGTATTTCTGTGTGCACTGCAATCTTGGAGTTTAGGGTGCTGTTTCTGATTTAATTATAAGCTCCTAGCCTGTTTTTCTGTGAGAGACACTGAAGTCAAATTTAAAAATCATTTCATTTAAGTGCTATTGTATTTTTCTTTTGTGCATTTAGTAATTAACTGTATTTTTCTGATGATTCTATGATTAATAAGGGAATGATTTAAACTCTTAGAATGTACTGGCTGACTGCTCACCAATTAACTATTTAAGGAATAATTTAGAGTAGGATTTTTATTTCTTAAAGTCTACTGGCTTTCTGCTCTTGGTGTGGGATTTCTTTTCTCATCTGTACGGCTGATTCTTGCCTCCTCCCCCCCCTACTTTCAGTAGTACCCCTCCCTGCCAAGCTAATCACTTCTGTCCATCCCTCCCAGTTAATTGCTCAGTCTGACTGTCTGTCCCTGCCTCCTTTTTCTGTCCCCTGACTAAATATAATCTTCTACCCCTCTTCTCTCCCTAGGCTCCTAATCGCCCCTGTTGGGGTCACCGCAGCACTCCCCACAGCTCTTTGGACCTCACCAGCCCACCTTGAAGCCAGCAGGTTCCATTTCAAGTCCTCAGGCAGCCTAGTTTTGAATTCTGGCACCTCTTCTAAGTGGCTCCCTGTCTTCCAAGCTGTGGCTGAATTTCTACCTCAACTTATCTCTGCACTATTGCAGACTAGTGGAGACCACAAAAAACTCTGTACAGACTGACTTAAATGTGCCTCTGTCCAGCCAAGCTTTAAACTGAATTTGTGCCTGGTATTTATGGCATTTCTGTGTGCACTGCAATCTTGGAGTTTAGGGCGCTGTTTCTGATTTAATTGTATGCGCCTAGCCTGTTTTTCTGTGAGAGACACGGAAGTCAAATTTTCTCCCTCCCCCAACCCTTCCCCCATGTCTTATTAAATGCTTGTTCCTTGGGGGCAGATATTTTTTTTCCCCTTAGTGATTGGAGCATTTCTTCGGGGGGCGAGGATCTCAAGGCAGCTAGCTTGTGAATTTCATTTTTGGATTGCCCCAGGATCCTGGTGAATATCTCCACACTTAGCAAAAGCCTTTATAAGTTTTCTAGTTGCAGCTCTATATCTCTGCCTGCTGGATAGTTTCATCCTTGGGGTTAGTTACTGTCTCACTCCTGCAGCCAGCTGCACATTTGTTTCAGTTCCGTCTCCAGTCCTGAATTTGCTGCTTTCTCTCTTTTTCCCTAGTTCTATGTTCCCTTCTTTTCCTTACCAGTGTACACTATGGAGGTGATCTCACTTCACTGCAGCTTTGTAAGAGTATTTTTCCTTCTGCTAGCCCTCCAACTCTCAGTAGATCTTCTCCGCCAGCCATCTACTGACTCTGGCTGCTCAAATAAAGCCGAGGACTAGAGCTATTTTTTCTCAAACCTAATTAACAGGGGTAAAACCTCTATCCCTGAAACCTGGCTCCTAAAGCTTATCCCATTTGCTAGTATAGCTGACTACCTAAGCCATTCCCCTTATTATATGCCACTTGAGGGCAAACTCCAAACCTCTCTTCTTGAGTCCTGGGTACCCCTATGTCTTTCTCTCTCTCCGGTGATACTGAATCTAACCCAGGCCCTCCTGATGGCATCGCTCCCAAGAACCCACCTTATTGGTTCACAGAAAAGGGGCTTAAGCTTGCTCATATGAACATTAGAAGTCTGTCAGTTAATTTTGCACAGCTTGAAGCCTGGATTGCTCACAACTCCCCTGATGTCTTATTTCTAACTGAGACTTGGTTAAAACCCCATTTACCAGATTCATTATGTAGGATCAATGGATATAAACTTCACAGATGTGATAGTCCAAATGCTAAAAAGGGTGGTGGTGTTTTGTTTTATACCAGGCAGGTCCTTGACATTACAGACCTCCTGGTCAACACTACCTGTCTATGTGAAACTATTCATATACTTATTACCTTAGGTCTCACTAAGAAGCTAAATGTAGTGTGCATCTATAACCCTCCTTAAAATGGACTAACAGGCCTGACTAAGGTAATTGGCCATCTTTCCTCGCTAAAGGTTAGATAAGAGCTCATTGTTATGGGGGACCTCAACCTGGATTGGCTAGGGAAAACTCTAATCTTTATGCTGCTGAACTCAGCAGGTTACACCTGTCTCAACTGGTCACTCTCCCGACCAGACAGGCTAGTAAAAGCAGTCTCTAGTCTCTTCTAGACTGGGTCATCTCCAACAGGCCTGAGAGGATCAATGCTGTTAGAATTTTACCAGACTCATTCAGTGACCACTCCCCAGTTTACTGTGTTTGGAAGTCTGTCAATATTCAACTTGGACTGGCATATAAGGTGAGACATAGCCTAACATCCACGGCGAGGATGGCCATTGCACAGGGGATCCTGAGACCCAAATTGGCGTATGGGTTAATAGCCTTTCCGGCAACTACTGGAGGGCTCCTCCGAAAGTGGGATGTCTGCTACGATAGCATTTGCCATTTTGCTTTGTCTTTGCCAAACTTACTCACCGATGCACACTATACTCCAGTCTGGGATGGTTTACCCCCTCAGCCTTCCTACTGTTTAATAAAGAATATAATCTCCTCCCAGATACCTGACAAACTGGCTCTACTGCTCAAACCTGTGACCTCTGCCTACCCACTGAGATCAGCTGACAAATCTCTTCTTGTCCAACTGAGATGTAAAACCAAAATGGGGAAGAATGCTTTCTTTAGCTGGGCCCCTAAACTATGGAATTCCCTTCCACTGAGTCTAAGAATCTCCCCTTCTCCATACAGCTTCAAACAGGAGCTTTGTATGGCTCTTCTAAGCTCTGAATCCTGCTCCTGTCCTCTATCCACCCACTCCTGTACTGGTTCCTCCTTGTTGTCTACTGGCTCCAACCTCTACTACTCTCAAACCTGCCTGGAAATCTTGTCATTTCCTCTCTTCTAGCACTTACTCACTAGTTGTATGACTTATCACTGTTAGTTATTTGCACTTATATTTCTGTTTTGTTACTACATATAGATTCCTACAAATGTACTGTAATTTGCTGAAAATTTTGTATAAGTGTACTATGTCTGACTTCTACTTGTCCCATGATGTTTTCTTGTATCTACTATTGTCTATGTACCCTTTGCTGTAATATCCTGGGTCGTACCTGAAAATAGGCAGCTATGCTGTCTAGTGAACCTACCCAGTTAACAAAAACTAACTAACTAAATAAATAAATAAAATAAACCTCAGGATGTTCTGTCTTTAATTCTTGGTATGTCCGTCTGCTTATCAAGGTATTTTCATAATCTACTAGCAAACGTGCTTCAGGAAACTTCCTTTCTTCTAACATCACTGGAAAAAAAAACTCTTGTCATCTCACTCCATGGTTACCCTCCATAGCAGCTGTCTATTTGACCTCACTATAACAGGGTTAGTTCCCTTCTGAGCCTCCTCAGGAAATGGTTTGGCCACAGAGGCTGGCTCCATACCCTACGTGTGCAGCTTTTCCTCCCACAAGGGGGACAAACTAAGTATGTCACCTCTAATTTGTGGGTATGTTAGCCAATTTTCAAGCAAAACCACATTAATTAGTCTTTCAGCTTACTGTCTTGATCTGACATCTGTTTCAGTAGTGACAACTTTCTCTACCAAGGCTGCATTTAACCCTTAGGTTAAACTTTCTGGTGAGACAGGCACTGTTGTCCATGGGATCAGATCGTGTTGAGTTCTGTCTATTGCATGTCAGGTAATTCTCCCCTTCCCTGGAATATGTCTCGGGATAAGGTAAAGGAGAGTAAAGTACTTTTCAGAAGAAAAGGTGCTCAAGAACAAGGGGACACGCTATGAAGCTGGAGAGGGTAGATTCAGGAGAGATGTGAGGAAGTACTTCTTCACAGAATGAGTTGTGGATTCCTGGAATAGCCTTCCAGCAGAGGTGGTGGGGGCAAAAACAGTGGTGCAGTTCAAGAATGTATTGGATAAGAACAAAGGAATCATAGTGGAAAGGAAGGGGGAGGAGGGAGAAAGAACTATGGATTGAGCACCTTCTGTGGTAAAAGTGTAGGTAGGGAGAAATGAGCAGACTGGATGGGCCAAGCAGTCCTTATCTGCCTTCAAACTCTGTGTTTCTATGTTTCATGACCATAAGGTTCTTGTTGCCAGATCAGGGCAAGTCTGGAACTAGCGTAACAGATCCATTCCTAGTAAAAGCATTTTCTCACTGCTTTCATAAACCTACACAGGGAGTTCTATGTGATGTTATTAGTAAACTCCATCCTCAGTATGCAATGCCTGAGGGTCTGAAATTTGGAATGGTGACAATTTGACAGGGTAACACATGGATAATTTCTCTTTGCTGATTTTTCCCTTTCAGCAGCTGATTCACTTCCTGTAATGCAGCACTTGACACAAGGGAGATTTCAGCACCTGTGTCTATCAAAGCTTCAATGGGAAGTACATTCTGGATGGTTTCATCTACTGTATCTATAATCTATTCCCTTGCTTTTGTGGTTTTAGTCTTCTGAGTGCAAAGTACTTTGGGTTTTGGCTCACTTCACTTCTCTTTAAAGTTTCCTTTCAGTTGGGAATGGTTAAGGTAGAGACACCCATCACAGACAATGTTGCCTGACAGATGGCTACTGCAGTGGAGTGATGTGGCTGTGCTTGGCAGCTCCTAGATGCAGGGGCTGGCCATGCCTCTATCTGGCAGGGGAGCTGTTGCTGGTTTTTGTTCCCCCACTGTTGTAGAGAGGAAGTCAGGGCATCAGTCTATGTTCTCTCATCCTTCCATTTCTTCATCTCTCTGATTAAACCATTGGTACCTATAATTTGTCTGCCTCTTTGTCCTCTACCATGGAACATTCTGCGATAACCTGTTTCTTGCCCTCTTCAATAGGTAGAATCTCTTTCCTGTTGAGAATACCCCATATTATTTGACTCCCAGTTAAAATCTCTGCCTGTTTTCTCCTGTTGGGGATGGGGAGCATGTATCTCCCCTTCCATGTACAGATCAGAGGTGATTGCACACACTTCACTGTCTCTTAATCATGGCGATGGGAGGGTCCTATCTGCCCTGACATATTCCAAAATTGACTGTATTTTAAGTATGATCTCTTGAACTGCGTTGACTTCTGGGTTGCAAGATGAGATCAGTAAATGGCCTACTTCAGGGAGCAAACTGATAAAATACCCTTTTAAAATCTATGTCTTCAGGATTCATGTGGCCCTGGCCAAAGAAAAAATCTTCCTTCATTGATTTAAAATGCTCCCTTACGTTCTGATCTGCTTTCTGTCTCATTCTGAGTGTTGCACTTCTGGCAAGTACAGAGCCCTTAAATTTGTCATATTCACACTTCATTCCAATGCAGAGTTCCTCAAAATTCTCTTTTGTCTCATCCTGTTTTTCATCTATCCATTCAAAAATTGGACCAGCACATGTCAATTTTAGCAGTCGTATTTTCTCCCTCTCTGGCACATCTTCACCTAAATCTTTCAAATGGGATTTTAGTGTTACCAAGTGTGAGTCCAAATTACTGTCTTCAACTCTATGATCAGACTTTTTTATGGTTGATGACACTCTGCAAATCTCATTCCCTATTTTGTGCTCATGCTCTACTGTGAGGTTCAGGGGTTTTGTCCAAAATATATCTGTTGGTTCTTGGTTTGGAGGTGAGAGAAGAAAAAATTACTCACCTTAGTAATGTTGTTTCTTCTAATGGAGTCTTGCTATATTATGACATATGCAGTTTGTCCCAGCCTTAGAACTGCTCCGGAGGTGAAAGAGTTAACTTCCATGCCAGGCATGGAATCTTGAGCGCGAGCTCGGTTGAAAACTCTGTCTGTTGATCTTCAAACTGAAACTGTCAGATCTTTACGAGCAAAACTCACTAAGGTTCTGTGTGGAAGCTGTAAACCTACACTAGCCAACTGGCTACTAAAATATTAACACATTTTTCTGGTCCCAAAACAAAGACTCAAGTCAGGGGATCCAAAAAATAAAATAAAATAAAATACAACACCCAAACACCCCCAAAAAAGGGTTGAAAACACAAGGTGGGCATCATAAAGTGCCAACACTGCACTGCCCACCCACATCCCAAGAGCAGAGGTTCTGAGAGGGGCAGGCGGGGGGGAGGTCATAATATAGCAAGACTCCATTAGAAGAAACAACATTACTAAGGTGAGTACTTTTTTCTTCAAACAACATGAAGTCTTGCTATATTATGACATATGCAGACTACATAGCAGTACCTCCATGGAGGAGGGACAGAACCTACTTAGGAAATAGGCTCTGAAGCACAGCTGTGCCAAACCGAGCATCACTCCTAGCCTGGATGTCCATGGAGTAATGCTTGGTGAAAGTGTGTACTGTTTTCCAAGTAGCTGCTTGACATATCTCTAAGATAGGGATGTCCCTGGCAGCAGCTAGGGATGCAGCTGTACCTCTGGTAGAGTGAGCCCTCAGGCCTGAAGGGGGAACCTTACCCAGTTTTTGATAGCAAAATTGGATACAAGAGACAATCCACCTGGCAATGGATCTTTTAGTGGCAGGTTTCCCTTTACCAACCTCACCATAAGTGAGGAACAGTTGGAGGGAGTCAAACCTGTGACCCTTGGTACGCTCTATGTAGTAACTAAGGGCTCTCTTTACATCTAAATTGTGCAGCCTCCTCTCGCCAGAGGAGGACTGGTCAGTGAAGTACACTGGAAGAGATATAGATTGATTAAGGTGGAAATCTGAAACCACCTTAGGCAAGAACTTCCTGTTAGTCCTGAGGACTACCTTATCTCTGTGAAAGGAGATAAAATCAGGCTCCACTGACAAAGCTTGCAATTCACTTATGCGCCTGGCAGAAGTGATGGCTACTAGAAACACAGTTTTCCAAGTCAAGTACTTAAGCTCTGCTGAAGACAAAGGCTCAAAGGAGGGTTGCATTAGCTGAGCAATGCAAACATTAAGATCCCAGGCAGGGGCAGGGTCCCTGAATGGAGGGTTGGTGTGAAGCCATCCCTTGAAAAACTTGGAGAATACAGGGTGAGCAGAAAGAGAAGAGGGCTTTCCTGCTGAAATAAAAGCAGAGACAGCTGCCAAATGCACTTTCAGGGTAGCTGGCCTCAGCTCCAAAGTATTTAGATGGACCATATAGTCCAGGACTGTGGGCAAATCAGCAGATTCTGGGGAAACATGCTTTCCAGAGCACCATATGGAAAACCTTTTCCATTTAGAATTATAAGTAGCCCTGGTGGAAGGCTTCCTAGAAGCTTCAAGATATCAGTACACCTTGAGAAAGTGTAGGTCAGCAAACTCTAACTCCTCAAGAGCCAGGCCTTGAGGTTGAGGGATTTGAGATTCGGATACCAAACTCTCCCCTGGGCACAGGTTAACAGATTGTGATTCCTGGGGAGACACAGGGGAAGGTGGACTGCTAAGGACAGAAGGAGTGGATACCAGGGCTGTCTGGCCCAATCTGGAGCAATCAGAATCATCTTGCAAGGTTGAGATCTGATTTTGACTAGCACCTTGAACAAGAGAGGAAGGGGGAAAGACATAGAGGAACTTCCCTTCCCAATTGAGAAGGAAGGCATCCAGAGGGACTGAGCCCAACACTGGGGCCTGCAACAAAAAAAGAAGTTGGTGATTGTCTGGGGCTGCAAAAGATCTATCTGAGGGTGCCCCACCTGACAAATACTAACCCTAGTACTAGGGATCCAGCGACCATTCGTGATGGCCCTGGGAAATCCTGCTGAGAGCATCTTCCAGGACATTGTCCTTGCCTGGGAGGTGAACTGCCATGAGGGAGGTGTTCAGGGAATAAGCCAGAGACCACAACTTCATCACCTCGGTGCACAAGGCCAAAGACCGAGTGCCCCCTTGCTTGTTGCTGTACCACATTGTAGTGGTGTTGTCTGTTCTGACCTGTACCACTTTGTTCTGAACAGATGCAGAAAAAACCTGAAGTGCTAGAAAATCAGCTCTGAGTTCCAACAGATTGATGTGGAGCAGAGATTCCTGAGGGGACCACAATCCCTGGGTGGAGAGGTCGCCCATGTGAGCTCCCCATCCCAAAAGGGACGCATCTGTAGTAAGGGTCAAGGAGTGAGATTGAGGGATGAAAGGAACCCCCTGTCTCAGATTGCTCTGATCCTGCCACCACTGCAGGGCCTGGATCAGGGTTCGAGTTACTGGTACCAATTTGGTTAGAAGATCTCTCCTTTGAGACCAGAACGCTCTCAAATGGAACTGGATGTCTCTCATCTGAATTCTTGCTCCTTGCACTACAGCTGTGGAAGCAGCCATGTGGCCAAGGAGCTGTAGAAAGTGCCTTGCTGGTCGAGAGACCTGCAGAGTGAAGGAGGAGGCCAGAGCCACCAGGGTCTTTACTCTTTCTAGAGGAAGGAAAGCTCTGGCCTGCTTTGTGTCCAGTTCTGCGCCTATGAAGGTGAGTAGCTGAACAGGCTCTAGAACAGACTTTGGAAGATTGAGAAGAAAACCTAGAGATGTAAGCAGCTGCTGGGTAACCTGAAGGTGTGATTTGACTTGGTCTGGAGACTGACCCACTATGAGCCAGTCGTCCAGGTAAGGAAAGATGGCAATCTTTTTGCCTTCTTAAGTGAACAACTGCTACTGCCAGGCATTTGGTGAATACCCTTGGGGCAGAGGTGAGGCCGAAGGGCATTGCTCTGAACTGGTAATGGCCTGAGGGCAGTTCGAATCTGAGGTACTTATGGTGGGAGCTTCTGATGAGAACATGGAAGTAGGCATCCTTGAGGTCCAGGGACGCTAGCCAGTCCCCTGGCCTTAGGGAGGGTAAAATAATTCCCAGAGTCACCATTTTGAATTTTGGTTTTAAAAGGTGCTTGTTTAGGTATCTTAGATCCAGGATGGGCTGCCATTCTCCTGTCTTTTTTGGGGTAAGGAAGTACCTGGAGTACAGTCCTTTGCCCTGGTGTAGGGGAGGAACCCTTTCTACAGCTCTGAGAGCCAGGAGGGTTGAGACTTCTGTTTCCAAAGCAAGAGCCTCTGATGGATTTGCAGGTGGAAAGGATCTGGTTCTCATCTTTGGAAATTTTTTGAAGCTGAGAACCAGTCCCTGGCTTACTACTTCCAGGACCCACTTGTCTGATGTTAAAGACTCCCAGTCCTGGACGAAGTAAGCCAGCCTGCCCCCTACAGGTAATGGAGAATCGGCCCTGGGCATCCCATCAGGGTGCCTGTTTGGCAGGGGCTTTAGGCTGAGGGGTGGGAGCAGGCCTGCCCGCACCCCGTCTGCCTCTCCCTCTGAAGAACCCTCTGGGCATAAGCTGAAGAGGAGGCCTGGGCTTGGTAAAAAGGCCTGTGAAAAGGCCTGCCCCTGCCCCTGGAAAGCTGCTCTGAGGAGTGGCTTGCCTCTCCTTGGCCTGTGCACTCCTATAAGTGGTCCTATACTCATCCATTTTCTTCATGTAATTCTCTGTCTGCTCCCCAAACAGAGAATTACCCACGACAGGAAAATCCATGGCCTTAGCCTGGGTATCCTGTGACAGGCTAGTACATCTGAGTCAAGCCATTCTACGAAAAGCCACAGATGTAGCCATGACTCTTGAAGATACATCATTAGAGTCCACTGCAGCATGGAATTGCACCTTGGATGCCTCAATACCATCAGCAGCCACCTGTTCCAGCTCCTTGCAAGCTGGCCAGGACCTGTTTCGCTAAAGCCATAACAGTATCCCATCTGATTTCTGGTATCTTGCAACATAGGCCATATAATTTGCCTGTCTGAGTCCCAAGAATGCTGCCATGTATTGTTTCTTTGCCATGGCATCAATCCTCCTGGAGTCCTTGTCAGGGGGGTGTGAAGCCAAGGGAATATTTGCCTTATCACAGGCTGCAGCCTGCACTACCCCAACATGGGTGCATTGTTGTGAAAGGAACTCCGTATCAGAGCCTGACAATGTATACCTCCTGTCCATCTTTTTATCCATAGGAGGTAAAGAATTAGGAGCTTTTAAAATCTTTATTGTCTGTTTCCTAAAAGATTTATGTAAAGGAATAGACAATCTCCTAGTCTCTGGGATATCCATCATTTCCACATAGTCAGACTCCTCCTGTTCATCCACAGCTTCTTCCAAAGGGAGCTGGAGGGTTTCAGCAACTTTTTTATAAAACAGAAAATGAGAAGGGGACTCAGAAAGCCTAGGGGGGATACTCCTGAAGGTCTGTTTGGGGAGATGTCCGGTTCAATGGGCACATCCAGACTTTCAAAATCACATTCTCTCTTCATAATCCTCCCCACCCCCGGTTCATAAAATTCTTCTATATCATATTCTTGAACCAGTGGAACCGGCCGAACCGACCGTTTACCTGCTGGTGTCGGTTCGGACGGAACCGGGGAAAGCGACTGGACAATTTGGATCGCTTTGGCTATCTCTGCAGCAGTTGGAGAAAGAAATTTTGGCTCCACACCTGCTGACTTTCTAGTCCTCTTTGCTGGAACTGGCTCCTCCGAGTCAGCTCTTCGTTTGCCCGAGGAAGTATCACCCTGGTCAGAGGGCAATCCCTCTGGTTCGGTTGGCACCGAACCGGGCTGGCCATCCGGGTCAGCGGACTTTTTGGCCTCTCGTCCCCTGAGCCTACCAACTCTCTTATCCAGGGTAGCTGCAGGGAAATTCTTGCAAATCTGGCAGTCTGCATTGAGGTGGTCAAACCCAGACAACAAACCATGTGTGTGGGCAGCCTTGGCAAAGGCTTCCCCACAGACACTACAGTGCTGAAACCCAGTGGGCCCGGTTTTTCTTTTGGGTTTCTCAGACATAATGCCAGCCTAACCAAAACTTGCCTTTTCCGCAAATCGCCAAGCAAGACACCTTATCGGTTCCCAACCGTGTCACGGGTCGTGGAAAAAAACGTAATGAAATCTGTTTTTTTAGAACCGATAAGAACCGGGAACCGCACTCTAAATGTAATTTAATAAGTTTTAACAACAACCTGATCGGTTCAAACCGAACCGATAACAACTTTTGCAAGTTCCACACAGAGAAAGTAAAACCTGTCTATTACCTACGATACCACAGACAGAGCTTGAACCGACCAGTTGCGGTTAAAATATATACCTGCAGTTTAGAAAACCAAGAAATAACACTTTTTTAACCGACAAATGAACCGAGCAGTAGGAGGAATCTCCGGAGCGACTGTTCAGTGAGGCAGAGTAAAGAATCTGACAGTTTCGGTTTGAAGATCAACAGTCAGAGTTTTTCAACCGAGCTCGCACTCAAGATTCCATGCCTGGCATGGAAGTTAACTCTTTCACCTCCGGAGCAGTTCTAAGGCTGGGACAAACTGCATATGTCATAATATAGCAAGACTTCATGTTGTTTGAACTAATGTTTCGGGTTCCCCGTGTGGTGTGTGGTAAGGATACTAACACTTTCTTGAGTTGTACAGCTAGACTGTGGCACACTCCCTTTTTATTGAATCTGAGTGTTCAGGCTTTATATAATTTGTACTTTATCCTGCCACAGTTTCTCCTGATTTTCTTGGTCGTATTTCCTACTCACTTCTATTTTCTTAATATGGTGTTTCAGCTTATCCACTTCATCATAAGCTGCTGACTTCTCTTGTTGGGCAGTGACTACTAAATTAAATTTATCTTGTTCTAAGTGTTTAACGTCTCTTTTCCAGGAAACCAGTCCTCTCAGGACTGGATCTCCTTCCCCTTCCTCTGTGGGGGTTAACTTCTAACTCCTTTACTTGTCTTTCCAGATCCTTAACCTGATTCTGGAATTTTGCCTCTTGTTCTGATAGCTTATTTGTAAGCTCATCATCTTTTTCTTGACATTTGGCTTCTTACTCCTTGCAACAATCCGTCACTTTGGCAAGCTCATCTTGAGTGGCATGTAAATCTGTTTCAAACTGCTCTGTTTTGTTGTAAATATTTGCCTCAGTATAAATTAGCTGCCAGATATACATAAAGCAAAGTTTTTTCCTGCCGGACAAGGTGCCCTTTTTTTCAATCAAAAGGTCATAGTGGTCCAGAACTATTCTCTCGATATCTTCCAGCGTTAACAATTTGCAGTTTGCAGTCCATATGTCTCTATCAAAGACTTAAATAGAGTGGCATGCAGGAGATGCAAATATCCCACCTCCTTTGGGTCTGTGCCTTCTGCATAGTTTCTTGTCTTACTTACAATAACTGAGCTAATTCTAGCAATGTGTATGGTTTTTTAAACTAGTTACTTGGAGAAGTATTCAAATGAACAGTCTTTCACTTTATATAATGTAGTATTACTGTGCCCACAGTACAACTTCTTTTAAACCAGTAATTCAGGTTGAAGGTGTACAACCTCTTTTAAACCAATAAATACATTTGAAGGTATAAAATATTGAGTTTAAACTGCAAGCTATAAGTTCTCTGGACTCTGAAAATGTGGGCACCAGTTCATATGGATTAACCCCTTCAATGTCAACTTCAAAATATGGCATCTATTGCTTCTACTTTTAATGTAAAGTTCCTCTAGCCCAAATCTGGATTACAAGTAAATGCTCAAAATATACAATCAATCAGGCCCCACCACTGGGCAGCCATATACATGGGTACTATAACTAGGACATGTGTAACGCTTTACCACTGCTAGCAAATTACCACTAAACTCTAGTTTTAAATTGCTGGTGGAACATATCATGGGACCGTCCCAGGACATTTGTCCACATTAACAATTTTATAACTGATGATTGAAACCTTATACCTTATAAGCATGGAAACTCAATAATTTATCTGTACCTTTAAATCAAACAAAGAAATTTATTAAAAGAAAAAGCAATATGAGTCATACATAGATAATAAACCAGGTAAACGTTACACTTGGATTATTCTATGAAATTCCTGACTTGACCACTGATCTCATTGGAGCTCATTCCTAGGATATTCCTCCTCACATGCAGCTTGGCTGGTCCTGTGTGATGAGTTAACAGCTCTTTGCATAACGTCAGTGTTATATCACAGTTCTTCTTTTTGGAGGACACTCAAATGCTCCCAATTGACAGTTGCTTAGCTAACCTTATTCCTGACCTATTCTAACAATCCAGATATCTTGTTTGGCTGTGGGTTTGTCTCAGTCTCTGATAAAGTTAATCTTTTAACACTGTACTTTCTTTCAAAGCAAGGGTCACATTAATAGGCGTGGTCACCTGGCAATCTCTAGATTAACCTACACTTGACTTATAGATTCCTTGATGCTCCTTCCAAGATGTGCAGACAGTCGAGTTGGAAATATTCGCAGACTGTTCTCTTTCATAACAATTAATAATACAGAGGAACAAAATAAAGGGACAGTTTGCTTTTTCTGTATAGAAATGTTAACTGTGTGGGGCTACTTCCCCTTTTCATGCAGGGAGCAAGCTGGGTATCCTGTGATAAGGTTGTCCGCTGTTGAGTGCTTACAAAAAGGGTGACTCAATAGCAGCACCTGTTCACAGGGCTACTGGACAGGGGGCGAATACAGCTATAGCGACATCCTGTCACTATATGTATATGTGCGCACGGGGGGGGTGAGTGAGCATGCCATGTGGTGATGAGCGGAAGGGGAAGGGGAAGGGGAAGGAGGGTTTGTGAGGTGTAGCGTGGTGGTGGGTTGCCAAGCTGGTTGTGTGGCATGGTGGGTTCATGGCAGGCTAGGGTTGGGAGGGTGCCGGTTTGATACTTGGTGCATCGGTATCTTGCGCCCGGTCAAATTAATGGGTTTTTTGTACCTCCGACATGCACCCTCCTGAGTTGAGAATCTTTAGTAGGGGTGCAGCCCCTCAAAATAAAAAACAACTATGTTTTCAGTGCCCTTTTGGTCTGTGCCGCAAGTGTACATTGGCAAAATTGAGTTTTCCCGATGTACACTCGCCTTAACGGGGATCGCTTTTCTGCGATTGCCATTATCACATAGAATCAGCAAGCTATATGTCTTAAAGATCATATGCAAAATGACTATATGCATTTTGATTTGCTGCTGTCTGATTCTCCGACAGGCTACCGAAGGGTCTTCTGTGGTGTTTTCTGGTCTTTGTTGCTTAAACACCACAGACAATTACATTTATTGCACTCACTCATACTGCAGCTTATGTTCTGCTGTAAGTTTGTATTTCCAGCTGCACCTGCCTAAAGGATGTCTAGCGGGTTGACAACAATTGGTGTGCAAGTGGGACTATGGGGGGATAGTCAGTACTGTTTCCTACTGTATTAGCTGCCTTAGTGAATGTATTCATTGAGTAATCTCATGCCTGTAGTTTAGCTTTAACCCCCTTGTTCACTCCATTCTACTATATATTGTATCACTGTTAGATGTCAAATATAACTTACATAAAATGAAGCATACTTTAGCCCTCTGTTCACCACTACTTGAGTTCCCTGCACTGTCAAGATCTGAGGACACACGTCCACTAGCCAACTACCCAGAGCTGCCTGAAGCCTCATGCATAGACTATTGTCCATATTGTGAGCACAATAAGATAAATAGTTTTTCCAATAGAATGCAGAACTTGCCAAAGTAATCCTTTAGTGGAATCGAGCACTACAACCATTAAAAGCAGCATTTGAAATATTGGAGCTGTGGCTCTCTGCATGTGCACCCCTGTTGACCTGGTGTGCATGAGTAGAGCCACAGCTCTATTATTTCAACAACTGATTTTAATGGTTGTAGTGCTCGTTTCCAGTAAAGGATTACTTTGGGAAGTTCAGCCATTCATCATTGTACTGGAACACATACTTTATGTGTCATACTGTGCTCACAGTATGCAAAATAGTCTAAGCACAAGTTTTCAGGCAACTTTGGGTCATTGGCTAGAGGATGCGCATTCTCAGATCGTGTGCGTGCAGGAACCTTCAAGAAGCGTTGAACAGAAGGCTAAGGAATCCTTCATTTTATGTACTGTAAAGCTAGTTACTTTTATGCAAAATAATTTTAGTGCAAATACAAATGCAACTGTAATTGCGTAAATGTAATTTAGGGCTGTCATTAACACCACATTCACTATAATGAAAAAAGTGCTTATTAGCATAACTTTATTTTCACAAAAATTGGTGCTTCAGTGAAAATAGCAAAAATTATTTGACAATGAAAATTTCAAGTTTACAGTAAGTTACACTTGACATCTAACAGGGATATGAAATACAATAGGACAGGGTGAGCGAGGGGGTTGAAACTAGACTGCTGGCATGAGCTTACTCAATAAATATATTAACTAAGGCAGCTACTAAAGTAGGAAACAGTACTGGCAATCCGTTCACAGTTCAACTTGCACACCAAATGATGTCCACATGCTACTGATGTCTTCTGCACAGCGTGTGTGCAGATCGGGACAGCACAACCAAATGGGGCACTAATACGGAGTGAAATAAAAGACAGTATATTTACAGACGCTACAAAGCAATAACAGAACACAACTTAGAAAGGTATTTTGCACTGCTATATTAAGTTTGAAGGACAATGCAGAGTGTTGCACATGATCTTTAAGCTGACGGTTCAAGATCCTAGAAAGATTGTTTATTTCCTACTGTGTTAATCCTATATAGTTTAGCAGTTAGCAATTAGTTTGTCATTTAGACCCTCAATGATTGGTCCTGTGCTTGAATAAAACCATATCTGGACATACATTTCAGCCTTCTTCTGTTTCTTAGAATTGATGAAAAATAATACTTCTGCATTTTTGGTCCTAAGACCCTGGCTATTAAAAAGTAAAATGTTTAAGCTACTACTCTAATTTTAGCCCACATTTATCACAGCCGAGAGCCCATTGTCTCTACTTGCCTTTACTGCAGCATTTGTTAAGTCTCTGTTCTTGACATAAGAAAACACGGCTTCCCAATAGGCAGGCCTGTTTAGCTTCATTTGTGATACTGAGGGGCTAGGCCCCACAGCGGGCACAGGAGAAGGTTTCAACCAGATGCAAAGTAAATGTTTTATTTCAGACATGTAAAAAAGAAAAATAATTCATATTGGTTGTTTGTTTATATAGGATTTCTGGTCTCCAATGCTTAAAATACTACTTTTGTTGAGTGTCCCTTTAAATCAAAAACTGATTGATGAGCTGTTTTGCACTTAAGGAGTGATCAACAGGTCAGTGTTGCAGATCTGGCATTGCACTTAACCCTATGTCCCCCACTTCAAGTTGGTAGGAGGCAGAGTATGTTGCAACATAAAGCAAGGAGAATCCAGATCTCAGAACTAGGTTCCTTGATTTCAGATGGGCTATCTTGAAGAACTGAAAGGGAAACTTAGAGATAGTCTGGAGGGAATACAGGGAATGGGGAGATGAGAAAGGTGCCATCAACAGAGACAACCTACAGAAGGTCACCAGCTCCTGCTTGAAGCTGGTGGGGAAAGGTAAAAAGTACAGAAAATCAATCTAATTCACAGGGAAGATGGAGGGTGAAGTAAGGGAAAAAGGGAGGTTTTTGAGAGAGTTGAAGCAAGTTAGAAGGATATAAAGATAGGAACAGATACCTTGTTAAGCTGAAGGAAGTCAGCAGGGTGGTGCAAAAGGCTAATGCCAACATGGAACAAATGATTGCAGAAGAAGGTAAGGAGTGGGATAAGGCCTTATTTTGCAACATCATGGATAAAATAAAAATAAAAGAAGGCTAGCTGATACAGGGTGATGGGTGAGTGGCAGATAGCTGAGGCAAGGTAGAAATACTGAATGAGTACTTCTGTTTAGTGTTTACGAAGGAAAAGGAAGGGCATCTGTGCATGGGACCGACTGCCACAGACAGGGTGCTAAGGAGGCTTGGGACGCTGAAGGTAAATAAATCCCTGGGTCCTGATGGTCTGCTCCCTAGGGTGCTGAAAGAAATGACCCCAGTACTTGCTGAGCCCCTGACTGACCTCTTCCAGTGCTCCTAGGAGACCAGAGAGGTGCTGATGGTCTAGAAAACAGCAGACATGGAGGTACCTCTGCACAAAAGTGGTGGAAAAGATAAGCTAGCAACTATAGGCCAGTTTGTTTTCAATCAGTAGTCAGGGAACTACTGGGAACTATAATCAAAGAAAGACTAATAAAGTTACTGGGACCAAATGGGCTGCAAGATGATAGAATGGTTTTGTGGCAGGAATGAAGGTCTTGTCAAACAAATTTGATAGACTCTTTTTGACTGGGTAATTTATTTATTTGTTTAGTTTAATTGTTTTTTGTTGACCTGGAATGGATAATTAGACAATTTTGCCTATTTTCAGCTTCATCATGGGGGAGGGGGATACAGATGGAAACCAGATGACATTGAACCAGATTAAGCTGTTGGTAGTATTTTTAGTGAAATGAGGGAAATTTGGCCAGAATACTGGGAAAATTCCCTTACACTTTTTGAGAACTGCCTTGAGATCTCTAACATCCACCTGGGCAACCACTAGACTAGGCAAACGGGACCTCGGTTTAATGTCGCATCCAAAAGGCAGCACCTCAGGAGTGCAGCACCCCGCTCATGCTGCACTACCTGTCAGTATTGGGATTTAACTCAAAGCCCAGATGTGGGGGATGGAACCCACATCCTTCTGATCTTCCATCCTCAGAGATGAGTGTGCAGCCTGCTGAGCCACTGACATTGCCACTGTAATGAGGATGGGAGAACAGGCTGGGGAAGGAGCACTGATGGTGCTGATTAGTGGTGAATTCTTGGGAATAAGGGGAGTCACCAGAGGGGTACTGCAGGGGTCAGTGCTGGGACCGGCACATTTTAAACATCTTCCCTAGTGACATACTGTAGGTGAAGGCATCAGAGGGAAAATCTACCCACGTGCGTGTAAGACCCATAGTCCCGCCATGTGTCTCTTGGCACGAGGGAACTGAAAAACTGCATTAAAGAAAGGGATAAAGCCTGGGCACTCTTCAAAACCTTCAGTCTCCAGAACGACTGGCAAAAATACAGAATGCTATGCAAAAAATGCAAAAGAGAATTAAAATCCGCCAAACGGGCTTATCTAAGGAACCTACAAGACAGGAATTTATCAGACCCAAAAAAGGTTCTGGATTCAGATAAACTCTCTCCTAAAAGGTTCGACCAAATAAACTGACTGTGAAATACAATCAGGTGACAAATACTGCAAGATACCCTAGTGACTCAGCTATGGAACTGAACTCCTTCTTTACTAATCTTGATAGGTTCAAGAACCATCCCCCAGACCACTCATCAGGACCCCCAAAACCTAGTGCAAGAAATCTCTCATGTCCTAATTTCCACCTTAGGCTTGTGAAAAGGAAAAAAAAATGCTGGAACTCCTCAAGAGACTTAAACCCACAGGAACTGCAGGTTACAACACTCTTGATCCAAAACTCCTCAACCTTGGAACACCGGCAATAGCTTCACCCATAGCAGCAATATACAATTGATTCATCCGTGAAGGAAAGTTCCCATCCTCCTGGAAAGTTGCCCTAGTAATGTCAAAACACAAAGGAAGGGAGCTAGAGAAAGTTGAGAACTACTGACCAATTTCTATCCTCTGCACATTAAGTAAACTGCTGGAGAGATTAATCTACAACCAAGTCATTGACTACATTGAACAGCACAATGTACTCACCGCAAACCAGCAAATGTTCCATAAGAACCACGGGATGGACATGGCCTCAGTCCGCCTGACCACAGGCATCCGGGAAGCACTAGATAAAGGTCACAAAACTGGAGCAGTATTTATAGACCTGATAAAGGCCTTCTATCTTGTGGATCATCAACTACTCCTCTCTAAACTAACCTCAATAGGGCTAGATAATCTGGCACTAATGTGATTCTCGGACTATCTAACAGAAAGATCCCAGTTCATCAAATGGAAGGGAGCTCTGTCAGACAAATGCTCCATTAATGAAGGTGTCCTGCAAGAATCTATATTGTGCCCCCTATTATTCTCACTTTATGTCAATGAATTATCAAACAATTGTGGGGAAGTCAAACTGTTGCTCTACGCTGATGATGCAGTTATCTACCACAGTACAAATGATGTCTCTAAACTTAACATTATGCTTACAAAATATCTGCTTTTTTTTCCCCCCGACTTTCTTTATCCTCCTGTAGCAGGACCACCATCACCTTCCACCTACCTACCGGTCTCGGGGTCCTTTGGAGGCTTGTAGTGCCTTTGCATGCCCCGGCAGATCCCCAGAGCCGGTCCGGAGGCATCATCCTTGGTGGGCCCCCACTTTTTCCTCCGTTTTTTCCTGTGAGCTTGAATTACTCCCGAGACCCCCAGAAGTGGTAGCTCATGTGCGTGGAGGTGCACATGCGTACCACAGCTCCAGATGGGGTCTCCTCCTCCCTCCCCAGTTGGCCTAGCACCAAAGGTCCTCGGAGTGACGCCGCATCTCTGGCCTCCACCAGGAGGCGGCTGAACTCCGAGGTGCCATCGAACCCAACCCGAGGTAGAGGGCCTGCCAGCTGGCAGCATATTCTAGTCCTCACCCTCCCCCCCCCCGGTTGACCTCAGACGACCCAGGCTCGGTTGAGAACCCGGGTCGCCGGCGTGGCATGAGATGTGGCATCCAGCGCCTCAACCCTCAGCGCCACCAGGCTGGCTCAAAATACCTACTTAAGCTTCAAAACTGGCTAATTACCAATAAATTGGTTCTCAACAGGAAAAAAACAAAGACCATCCTATTTGGACCAAAAAGTCTAGGCCCCCATAGACAGAAAAAAAACGCTTTCTCAGATGGCTCCCAGATTGAGGTTGTTAACTCTATCAAGTATCTGAGAATCCTCCTAGACCAAAATATCACCTTTAAGGACCATGTAGAAAACCTCACCAAGGCCTTATACCACAGAATAAGGCTCCTGTACAGGCTAAACCCATACCTCTCTAACGAGTCACACCTAAAAATAGCCAATTGTACTCTCCTGCCCACTGAACTCTATGGTTCCCCTGTCCTGCACACAGTCAGGAGCACAGAGTGAAATAAACTCGAATCCTTATACTATGCTATCGGGAGGTTTACTACATGAGGAACTCCAAATGAGTGCTTCCATACCCTGAACTGGCCCTCACTCGATGGAAGGATGAAATATACCGCACTATTCCTAGCCTTTAAACTTAGAAGCAACAAAGCTACCCCTCCCAGTCTCAATGACCTGCTAAAGACCAAACAGACAGGTGCCCTCTCAGCTCATCAAAACAATCTTTCCTCAATATTCCCCAAACTAGGACTCAGACAGGGGCAAGGTCCTTTGCCATAACAATTCTGACTACAGTATCTGGAATGCTCTTCCCAATAACATTCAAGAAAGCCTCTCACTAGAGGTTTTCAAAAAAGGCCTAAAAGTGTACTTACTAGAACACAGCTCCTGCAACTGCTACCGGTGACAGGATCTTAGATTTCATAGAAGGTTGCCCCAGATACACCTCCTCCTCCATACACCCAACTAGTTATACCAGGCTAGATGTAAGTGGTAACAGGGCACTAAAATAATACAGATCCCAGCCAGGTCTGAGACTAGATAACTATCGTGCCTTACGGTATAGGATCTATTAAATGTCTAGTATTGATTGTATTAGCACTACAGAGTATCTTTGTAACTAATCTTATGTGATGTATGACTGACAGTTTTATCCATTGTTTATTGTACTGAGCCAGTTTGTGACTTATCGCTATATTAATCCCGGGTCACCCCTAAAAAGGGCCTATCGAGGCCAAGTGGATTTGCCCAGTCAACAAAATTCAAATAAATAAATATGGCGGTATTTCTCATTCAAGGAGAGCCCTTGCTTACAACCTTAAACATCTGGTACCTCTAGCACCTCCACCACCATGGGTCTGGGCATACTGGGACCAGAGAAAACAACACCACAGGGACACCATTAAACATAACACCAGTCACAAACTAAATATCCATGCCAGGAGTTGGGACCAAGCAGGTTAATGTTTATTACTCACAGATGTTATGCAAACATCTAGGGCTTCTTTCATTTACCATTCACTTACTGTTACCTTAGTCCTGGAGGACAGCTCATACCCAGGCTGTCTGCATAGGACAGGCACTTCTGGACAGATACTGACAATTGTTTCAAACCTTTTCTCCCATTGTGAGGTATTATGGGTGCCATGTCCTAAAATATGGGTGTGCAGTGGCACTCTCCCCCAGCAGGTCAAGGCAATATCCCGGGGGAACTATACATGCCTATGCTAACATTCATGCCAAATGGTGGCATTGCAGTTATTCTAGCAACCAGCTTATGGTTAATTTAATAATTTCCCACATAGTTGGTGTGGCCAGATATGCTTGCCTCAGTATCATGGTGTAAGGTCCTAGTGGCTCCTTTACCTTGCCCAACATAAGAGGGAATTAACTGACACCGACGCTTACCATGCACCTTCTCCTGGTGATCACCAACCAATACCAAATACCATACACACATTTTACCCAAGGGGTTCATTACTTACTCAGGTACCTTTTTACACCTCTTGGAACTTCATATGGAGATGTACTCACACATTGCTCTCTCCTTTATGTCCTTTACTGGGAATGGATCTTTTACTGGGAATGGACTTGTATGGACCTCCAGTGACCTCATTTGAGAAGAGGCCCACCATTACTCCCTGGTGCCCGTCAGGTTGGGTGGATGTTCTACCACATCGGGACAAGGTTACACAGATTTCCATCCTGTAGTTGTTCTCTGGAGGGCCTCTCCCAACCCCAGGAGGCAGTGGAGAGAGAGGCTCCCTCTGGACTTCTTCCTTCTTTGCTCTTCAGCTGTTATTCCTTTGGAAACTGGGCACCCTCTCCCTATACACACATTGGGCTCAGCTAATCTCCCCTTTATAGTGTAACAAGGGAAGGGAAGGGTGTCCATGAATATTCATGCCTGGGCTTGTAGCTGGCTGAGCCAGGAAGCAGAGAGCACAAACATCCATCTACTAACTGACGCTCAGTAGGAAGCCACTCTCATAGTCAGGCTTAACTCTTTGCGTGCTCCCTAGTAATCTGCCTGGAGCTTGGAAAAAGAGAGGCTGGTTTCATGCAGATGATACCATGCTCTGTGGCAGGATTGAGACAGAGGATGGTATTCATGAGTTACGGGGGACCTGGAGAGGCTCAAAAGGTGGTCAAAGATCTAGCAGCTGGTCTTCAATGCCAATAACTGAATATGTTTTAAAACTTTTTATGCCTTTTTTTTTAAAACAGTTTTTCTCCAATTTCTTTGGAGACGCTGTTTGGGCAGGGGAAGCCCAGTCTCCAGGAAATCTCCTTTTGTGCTAGTTCTCTTTTCTCATCCCCTTCCCAGAATATTTATCTTACACACCCTACCTTTGTATTTCCCTTGAAGCTTCAAGTTAAATTGGCTGCAGAAACCACCCACTGTGCCAGAGTTGGCCACTCTCCCCCTCTGACCGAAACTGCTGGTACTGCTGAGACACAGAGCAGAGCAGAGACCCCTCCGAGGTCCTCCAGCCAGCAAAGCTCTCTCTGCCTATTAAACTTGGTGCCTCCCACTCCCCCCCCCCATCTACCCACTTTCCCATTTGCAAGTTATACATCTCTACCACTTGAGGGCACTGTTCCTAAGCAAGCTCTACTTAAAGGGCAAGAATCTTTCTATCTTTTTGACGCATCACCTAACTTTAAATCTGACAGGCTGTCAATAAGAAATTGTCCTGCCCTTGCCTCCTTCAATTTTATTGCCTCAGCTCCACCCTAACTAGGTTCTACTTACAGCTTCTAATCCACCTTATCTGGATGTGGCACTTAACTGGGCATTACTGAATACTTCCTTCCTGAGGAGTCTGCTATTAAAAAAGCTGCAATGTTCTTCCTAGCCTGCCTATTCTTTTCCCTGTGATCCCTGTACTTCACTACTGTCTATCTCCCACCATATGTAGGTCCTCTGGAGATGCACCACACTGATGACTATTCTTACTCCAATCTTATAGCCTCCTGACAAGCAAATGTGCTTCCCCTCTGGTGCTTCCCATGAAATTCTATGAGAATTGCATTTAGACTGCTCATATGCTCGCGTTACCATCCTCATAAAATACCTTATAGGGGGACCTGGCTGCGTTACCTCCTCTGGTTCTCCACTCTTCTTATCCTCCTTACTGGAGATGTTGAACTGAACCCTGGACCTACCTCACAACAGGCCTTTAACACCCCCTCCTGGTCCTCTCTTAAGGGTCTTAAAATTGCATATCTCAGTGTTCACAGTCTCATCCACAGTCATGCTGAACTGACTGCCTGGGTTGACCACTATAACCCTGATATTCTGTGTCTCATGGAAACGTGGTTGAAACTAACCACCCCTGACTCAGCCTTTGCGCTCCCCAATTTTAGCCTCCTGCTCTGCGATTACTTGGGTAAAAAGCATGGGGTGGTCTTTTGATATACTACAAAAGTCACCTTAACATATCCCCAATCCAGTACGACTTAGCTCCCCCATCTGCCACCTGTGAATTCCTTCATGGGCTCCTCCTACTAGGGAATGCCAAAAAAATTCACATCATCTGTGCTTACAACCCTCCAAAGCAGGGTATCAAGGGGCTCTCCTATCTGCTTGATAGCATTAGCCCTTAAAGCACCTCAAATGAGGTACTTATATGTGATGACTTCAATCTAAACTGGTCTGGTGACAATGTCAAGTAGCATGAACCACTGCTGGCGGCCCTCGGCCTTACTCAGCTCATCAGTGAGCCTACACGAAACCACCCCAATGGGAGTCGAGGAACACTCCTTGATTGGTTTCTGACAAACAGGCCTGATAGGATCTTAGCATCTGGAGTCCTTCCTGACTCCATATCTGACCATTCCCCCATCTACTACATTTAATCTCCTCTTCCAAAGTGCCCTATAAAATTTTACAAGTGAGAGACTTCTCCCACTTTAACTCTGCTCTCTTTCTTCAAGATCTTGCAACCACAAATTGGGCCCCAGTATTCTCTGCCATGGATGTCACAGGTGCTCTTAACAACCTTGTGAACATCCTCTCCTCTCTCCAGGATAAGCATGCCCCTCATGTCACAAAGAGAGTTAGAGGCGCTACCACTAAACGGTTACATGGGGACTTGCTCTCCCTCATGAAAGCCCACGATAAGCACTGGGATAAATTTAAAGCCTCTAAGGCATTGTCTGACTACCATGAATACCCGTGGCTCCACAACATCTGCAAAAAAAGCCATATGTAATACCAAGAGTGAATACTGCAAGGCTGCCCTCTTATCCTCTGCTAGGGACCCACGATACTTCTGGCGCACTATTAAAACCGTAGTCGGGGGTTATAGCCAGTGTGAAACTATGGATATGATTGTCAATGGTAGAAAGTGCAATAATGCTGCTACCATTGCCAATGCCCTTAACAAGCAATTCTCCAGTCTTTCCACATATACCTCCCTGTTTACTACTGACACCTACCTCTAACCATTCCTCCACTCCAGAATCTCTATCTCGCCCACCTTTCTAGCGTAAGACAATCTCAGTGAGGGGAAACCTAAAAGCTTCTTGCTGGCCTTTCTCCTCATATGAGTGCTGGTCATGATGACCTTGAACCAAAACTCCTAAAGATTGGAGCCCTTTGCTTGCACTCCCATTATCCCATATTCTTAACCTCCCTCTTACCACTGGTATTGTTCCTGCAATCTAGAAAGTTTTTATTTATTTATTTGAAGTCTCGGATTACAACCTTTGAGTTGAGAGATACTTTTGCAGAGGTTCCACATCAAAGTAACAAAAAAACATGACAAAACACAGCAATGCAGAGTATGGGAAGAAAAACAATATACATAGAAACATAGAATTTGACAGTAGATAAGGACCGCTTGGCCCACCTAGCCTGCCCATTTCCCAACCTAACGGATAAGCTGCAGATCCTAGTTAACCAACAGCCTACTTCCTCCTACCCCCCACTAGAATTGCCTTATGTCTGTCCCATGCATTCTTGAATTCCACCACTGTTTTTGACTCTACGACCTCCTCAGGAAGGCTGTTCCATGTATCCACAACCTCTCTGTGAAGAAATACTTTCTCACATTACCTCTGAGCCGCCCCCATCTTCAAATTGTGCCCCTTGTTTTTGCACATCTCTTTTCTGAAAGATGCTACCCTCTTGGACTTTGTTGATTCCCTTGAGGTATTTGAACATTTCTATCATGTTCCCCCTCTCCCTCCTTTCCTCAAGGCTGTACATCTTTAGTTCCTTTAGTCTTTCTTCATATGTCTTCTGATGCTGACCCTGCATCATTTTGGTAGCCCTCCTCTGGACAGCCTCCATCCTATGTCTTTGCGGAGATGGGGTCTCCAGAACTGTATACAGTACTCCAGATGTGGTCTTACCAACTGTCTGTACAGAGGGCCAACAACTTCCTGTTTTCTACTGGTGATGCCTCTCCCTGTGCATCCCAGTATCCCCCGAGCCCTCCTTACTGCCTTCTCACATTGCTGGCCCACCTTTCAGTTGTCTGATATGACTACCCCGGGGTCTCTTTCTATTTTTGTTGTTTGTCAGTATCTCACTCCCCCCCCCATTGTGTACTCTTCCCCTTGGTTTTTGTTTCCCAGGTGCATTACTTTGCACTTCTTTGCATTGAATCTAAGCTGCCATACATTTGACCATTCCTCCAGCCTTGCCAAGTCCCTTTTCATCCTTTCCACCCCGACTTGTGTATCAACCCTGTTGCAGATCTTTGTGTCATCTGCAAAGAGACATACTTTCCCTTCCAGTCCCTCTGCAATGTCACTTATAAAGATATTATAAAGGACTGGCCCCAGTACTGAACCCTGCGGTACCCCACTAGTAACCCTCTTTTCTTCACTGTGGACTTCATTTACTATTACTCACTGTGTCCTGTTGTTCAACTAGTGTTTTACCCAGGCTACCACCCTAAGACCCACTCCCAGGCTAGCTAATTTGTTTATTAATCTTTTGTGTGGGACTGTGTCAAATGCCTTGCTAAAGTCTAGGTAGGCCATGTCCACAACCCCTCCCTGGTCTACTGCTTTGGTCACCCAGTCAAAGAAATCAATTAGATTTGTCTAACATGACCTTTCTGCTGTGAATCCATGCTGCCTTGGGTCCTGTGCCCCACTGGCCTCTAAGTACTCAACAATTCTTTCCTTCAGAAGTGATTCCATCATTTTCCCTACCACTGAGGTCAAACTGACAGGTCTGTAGTTTCCTGCCTCTGTCTTGCTCCCACTTTTGTGAAGGGGAATCACATCCACCCTCCTCCAGTCCTCAGGTACCACCCCATCCTCCCATGATTTATTAAAAAGGGTAGTCAGTGGTGTTACTAGTTCTTCCCTTAGTTCTTTTAAAATTCTGGGGTGAATCCCATCAGGCCCCGTTGCTTTATCCACCTTCAGATTTAAGAGTTCTTTCAGAACCCTTTCTTCTATGAAAGGACTAATATCAACCCCCCTATCCAGAGTGCTTCTATTGACCGGATTAGGTATTTCCCCCTGCTTTTCCATTGTGAATACTAAGCAGAAGTACTTGTTCAGTATCCCTGCTTTTTCACTATTCACTCCCTGCGCCAACCACCTTTCTGTTTGTTCAGCCTCAGTATCCCTGCCTTAGTCTTTCTTTGCTCCCTAATGTACCTATAAAAGGTTTTATCCCCCTTCTTAACTGAGTTGGCTATCTTTTCGTCTGTTTGGGCCTTTGCTATTCTGACTGCCTTAACTGCTTCCTTCTGCTTTAACTGGTACAGTTCTCTGTCCTGCTCCTTCTGTGTTTCCTTATACTTCCTGAATGCCATCTTTTTTTCCCTTATCTTCCCCACCGCTTCTTTTGAGATAGGTAAGATAGAGACAGTAGAATATGAACAATAAGGCAGAGACAATTAAACATTGGCAGTGACATTTGAATTATTTACATTTGTGCAGGTTAGAATTTAGCCATTAGAAAGCAATCAATTGAAGTTGATCTTGTCAGAAACATTAGACTAAGGCAGCTGCAATCGTATTAGTGCAGTTGTACAGGATGAGGCAAAACCATTGAAGAGCAGTCAATTATTGTTGAACTAGTCAGATAAAACCAGAGCAGAAAGGAGGGCTAGGTGAGACAGTCACACCTACTGAGCACCACGAGGTATTCCTTAAGCATCCGCTTGAAGGGGCCCAGAGTAGGGGTATCAAGAATGTCGGGGGGGGGATGGCGTTAAGCAGGCTGAGTGCCCAGTAACTGAAAGACCATTGGACCTGGGAGGTGTGTCAAAAAGGAATCTGGTAGGAGACTCTGGTGCCCCTCCTGGTGCCATGAGCTTTAGTGGCTGGGTTGAGAAGAGGCAGGCAGGATGGTGCGATGAGTCCCATGCTGATTTTTTTAGTGAAAACACATATGTGGCAGGAGAGTCTACCCTTGAGGGTTAGCCAGTTAGTACTGGAGAAGAGGTTGCAAGTGTGTGCATGTTTAGGGGCCCCAGTGATCAGCCGGCAGGATTTGTTAAGGATAGTGTGGAGTCTGTTAAGGATGGCGTCTGTGACGGAACTGTAAATTATCAGGCCATAATCGATGATAGTATGGAACTGGTGATGGCTGTGGCCAGGGCATCCTGCATCATGTTGTGCCTGTTCCTGTACAGCTGACTGATTCTTGTGTTGGCAACCTTGGAGATGTTGCAGACATGCTCCCTATAAGAGAGGGCACTGTCAATAGTAATGCCCAGGTATTTGAAGGTCTGGACCTGGTCAATGGGGGTGTTGGTAGCATTAGTGATAGAAAGGGTGGCAGATTTCTGCTTGTTGTGGGGACTGGCGAAGATCATGGATTTTTTTTGTAATTCATAACCAGTTTTTTGTGTGTGAACCCGCTTTCTACAGCCACAAAGTGAGACTGAAGCCTTAGCCTGAGGGCGTTGTGCTTGGCATCACTAATGAAAAGCATGGCATCATAAGCATAGAGGAGGAGGTTGGCATTGCAGACTTGTCGGAGGGAGTTGAGGAAGATGGTGAGTAGAAGTGAGCTGAGAATTGAGCCCTGTGGGACACCCAAGTGGACAGGTTGGGAGATGGATAACACATCCCCAATTTTGACCCTTTGAGATCTGTCAGTCAGGTAGTCCTTGAGCCAGTTGGATGCCTGCAAGGAGATACCTTGTCATGGAGAAATTCCAGTAGCAAGTTGTGATTGACCATATCAATGGCCTTGGTGAGACCAATGAACACTGATCCCACCAGATGGCCACGGTCACTTGCTTTATGGATGAAGTCAGTGATGACAACGAGAGCAGTTGTTGTGCTGTGACCTTTTCTGAAACTGTACTGCTCTGGGCACTGGATGTTGTACTTGGACAAATATTCGGTAAGTTGGTCAGAGACTATGTGCTCTAACGCTTTGGATGGGGGGGGATGGCAATAGGGTGGTAATTGGTATGCATGGACCGATCACCACTTTTATGAATGAGGTCACAACCGCTGACTTCCAAATGAAGAGAAATTGTGCAAGAAGGAGAGAAAGGTTTAAGATTTTTGAGAGTGGGAGAAGCACGTCGTCAAGGGTTAGGTGAAGGAGTTTGAGGTCAATGAAGTCACTGCTGAAACAGGTTTTTCCAAGAACGTTTTGGAGGTTGTGTTTATTTTCATGCAGAGTGACCTTCTTAAAGTAGAAGGGGGCGGGGTGTTTAGAGGGGGTAGAGTGGCAGGGGGGGCTTGGAGGAGTTATCGAAAAAGTCAGGGGGGAGCACGCCGCTGAGATTGTTGAATGCCAAGTTGAAAGTATCTGTGATTAGTTTCGGATCAAGAATCATGTCCCCACCACACTGAGCATGTTGGGGGGTTGATTACCATCTTACCAGAGAGTTCTTTGAGGTTCTCCCAGAATTTCCTATTATCTCCCCAAGTGTTGGTGAGGACCTCCTTTAGTAGTCAGCCATGGCTTTCTGGACTGCACAGGTACAGGAATTTTGAGAGCGGTGGTATTGTTGCTAGTCTGTACTGTTACTTGTGGCTTGGGCTTTGGCCCAGAGGTGGTCCCTGTCGGCCAGTGATTTGAGGAGTGAGGATGATATCCATGGGTTATTGACGGCCTTTAACCTATGCTTTCTAAAGGGGCAAGGAGCTGCAGGCAGTATTAAACCACGTAATAAAAAGGTCAAGGGCCTGGTCAACCCTGGAGGTAGAGTCAACAGGTGACCAATCTGTGTTTTGTAGGTCTGCTTTGAGTTGACTGAGCTGCCCTTTCTTTAAGACATGCTGGAGGGACGTTGTGTCTTTGCGCTTGGGGGACTTGTTTGACCAGAGGCAAGTAATGGAGGAGTGGTCACTGAGGGAATCTGAGAGTACCTCAGTGTCAGAGGTCCATTCAGGATGGTTTGTAAAGATGAGGTCGATCAGGGTGCTGGTGCCGGTTTTATGATTTAATCTGGTTGGGGTGTCGACAACTTGGGTCAGGTCAGAGGCAGCTGCAGCATCTTTAAAGCTAGCAGCATTGGGGGCGAGCCAGTTAATATTAAAGTCATCTAGCAGCACCACCTCTGGGGAGTGGGGAAGGCTGAAGATGTAATCGAGAATAAAGTTGAAACCTGGAGAGCTGTCACGTGGGGGTATGTAAGTGGCAAGAATTGTGAGGGCTTTGCCAAGTAGCCCAAGTAGTAGTTTGATAGTGAGTACTTGGGTGTGGATACCAGTGGAGATCTTAGGGAGAGCATGGCTTTGGAGGGCAGTTTTTATGCATATAGCACAACCACCACCCCTTTTCCCAGACCTATCATCCCGGTAAATAGTGTACCCATAGAGTGAGATGTCACTGTCTGGGACTTCAGGTGAGAGCCATGTCTCAACTACAGCTAGCACATCAGGCTTGTGCTGGGTTACCCAAACCTGGAGTGTATCTATTTTCAGGAGTAGGCTGTGGACATTAATGGATGCCAATTTAAGGGGACCCTGGCATGTAGGCGGATGTTGCATGGGCCCTGGGTTAGGGTGTACGTTCCCTGAGAGTAGGAGCAGCAGAAGTGCGTAAAGGTAGAGTAGGTCCTTGAGCAGTTTCAACGTGGGTAGCTGTTTGTTGTCATTAGCCCTAGGAGCTCTGATTGTTTTGGGAGGCTGTGCTAGCTGGGGAAAGAAAAGTGTGATATGTGGAGGAGGGGTGCAATAGGGGAGTGCCTGAGCTAGTTGGGGCAACAGGTGGGGAGTGCTCAAAAGTGTTGTGGAGAAGCATGGGGTGGGCCTTAAAGGTGGCAGAAGGGCTGCATCCGGAATGAGGCACTGAGATGAGGGCAGTGTGGTGGAGGCACCAGTACAAGAACAAGGGGTAGTAGATACATAAGTGCTATGTACTTAGGTGGACCCATAATGGGATGTGTAAAACTACCATGGGTGTGGGGGGGGGGCAGCTGGGGCTCAGCCTCCCAAAGAGGAGAGGTTATTGGCCATGAGGGAGGATGGCTTATGGGTGTAGCAAAGATTGTTCCTGTTTTCAAGCAGGTTGACTGGAAATGCATAGAAAACTACCATCCTATAGCCACCCTGTCTGCTGTTAGCAAGATACTGGACAAGGTGGTGGAAGTGCAGCTGATGGACTACCTGTCTAAACATACCTTACTGTTACCTGAACAGCACAGATTTCATAAAGGACATAGCACTGGTACAGCCCATGCTAAAGTTACATCTGATATAAGAATTGCCATGGACCAGGGTATGTTGACTGGGGTTATCTTCGTGGACCTCTCAAAGGCCTTCAATCTAGTGAATCACTCCCTACTCTGTACCAAGCTTCACTCCCTCGGTGTTGCTGGTCCAGCCCTAAACTGGTTTTCCAACTATCTCACTGGCAGGCTACAGCTTGTTATGTACAGTAGAGCTCTATCGGAACCTATTCTTATCTATTCTGGGCACTATCCTATTTTCTCTTTTCATCAATGACTTCCCAACGGTCCCTACCCAGAGCACCACAACCCTATATGCCGATGACCTTGTCCTCCTAGCTAGCTCAGGTGATGTCCATGCCATAAATCACAACCTACAAGCTGACTTAAATAAACTGCAACGTTGGCTCCTGACAAATAAGCTTGTGCTGAACTTAAAGAAAACTCAGCTCATGCTCTTTGGCTCCTCTGTTAAACTCAAACAGTGTCCTGTCCCACTCAATGTCTTAAGTCTTGATGGTGTCCCAGTTGGCACTACATGCTTCTTTCGATACCTGGGAGTTACTCTTGACCCCCAGTTAGACCTGTCTCTACACATTCAAAATGTCTCAGGGCGACAAATATCAAACTTGGACTTGCATACCGGGCTCATGGGTCCCTTACTGCTGCTGCATGGCTTGCACTTGCTAAAGGTTTATTCCTTCCCTCTCAGCTATGGGCTGACAGCTTTTACTCTCGCCACAAAAAGTAGCCTTGCTAAATGGGAAGTGGCCTATAATAATATTTGCCGCTTTGCCCTTGCCGTCCCTCGACTTACCCATCGCTGTGATTTATACAATCAACTACACTGGTTGTCCCTGGGTAATTATTGCTCATTTGTCTTGGGCTGCTTCACAGACAAAAGCATCCACAGTGCCACCCTACCTGCCCTGTCCAAACTCCTTCGGCCGGCTCTACCATCATACCAGCTAAGGTCAGCTGACTTGTACCCCCTCCTTACCCCAAAAACTCGTACAATGTCAGGTGATCGTGCCTTTGCTATTTGTGTCCCTAGATGCTGGAACACACTACCTGCAACCATCAGATGTACCCCCACCCATCCCATCTTTAAGAGCTCCTTCTGGTTGTACCCGGAGTCTGCCTCAGCCTGTAACTGTTCCAAGGCTGTTTGATATCCCTTACCCCTGCTTGGACCCTGGTGTGCACCCTCCACTTCACTGGTCCCATACCCCTTCTGAGCTCTAGTAAGGGGAATTATATACCCTGCATACCATTCACCTCAGCACTTACCATCCTCAAAATGGGACAAATTGCACTTGTATTATTGCCACAACATGTAACTATTGTTTGCCTGTTCTTACCGTTGATGTACTGTATATGCTTATCTTTTCATCCTGTACCTGTTTATTTGTATCACCCTGCTCATTGCTTGTATTTCACATTGTTGTAATTCCCTCACACTGTTTTGTAATCCATGCTCTTGTAACCTCCCGTGTCATACCTGAAAATAGGCATTCCTTGTCTAGTGTGCTTACCCAGTAAACAAACGTTAATAAATAAAAGACTACAAGGTCATGTACATGGGAAACAAAAATCCAGGGGCAGAGTATAGGTTGGTGTGTGTGTGTGTATGCATGCGTGTGTGCGTGTGTGTGTGTGACAGTTTCTGTGACTGAGGAGGAACGGGATCTGGAGAAGGAGATCACAAACAGCCTCAATGTGATAAGGCAAAAGGGAAGGCGAAGAAGATACTGTTCTGCATTGGTAGGAGGTTCAGCAGCAGAAAAAAAAGGTCATACTACCCCTGTATAAAACTCTAGTGAGAATGCAACAAGAGTACTGTGTACGGTTTTGGAACCCTCACCTAAAGAAGAAGAGCAACTGGCTGGAGACAGTAGAAGAGGGTGACCAAAATGATTGAGGGGCAAGAGGGGAACACATATGAGCAAAAACTGGAGCGCCTCAGCATGTACTTATTGGAGGCCAGGAGGGAGAGGGGAGATATGATTGAAATGTTTAAATTCATGTGGGGTATTAATGAAGTGAACGCCAGTGTACTGTCTACAACCAGTGGCAATATAACTATCAGAGGGAATAGCAAGGAACTGGTGATGGGGGGAGACTTAGGAGGGAATGTGAGGAAATACTACTTAACGTAGAAACATAGATGTCAGCAGATAAGGACCTCTTGGTCCATCCAGTTTGCCTTATTTTTTCCTACCTACAGCTACACTGCAGACCCTACTCAGTCTACAGACTTCACCCCCCACCTTACTTCCAAGATCCCTTTGTATCTATCCCATGCATTCCATGCGTCCACCACTCCCTCTGTGAAGAAGTACTTCCTTATATTACCTCTGAGTCTCCCCCCTTTCACTTTCCTAGTGTGACCCCTTGTCCTTGAGCATTTCTTTCTTTGGAACATGCTACCTTCCTGTACCCTGTTTTTACCTGTAAGGTATTTGTGTGTTTCTATCATATCCCCCCTTTCCCCCCCTTTCTTCTAGGGAGTACAAGTGCAGCTCCTTAAGCCTTTCTTTGTAGGACTTTTGATGCAGGCCCTGCACCATTTTGGTTTCCCTCCTTTGTACCATCTCCACCCTATCGAAGTACTTTGGGAGATGGGGCCTCTAGAATTGGGTACTTGAAGAGATGGTGAGGAGGAGAAGGAGGGTGAAACAAGCTGCCAAAAACACTGATCTGTGCAAGAATGGTGGAGGGCTTTAAGAGGTTGTGGGATAGATATGAAGGGCTGTTCAGTAGAGCTGGTGGGGGGGGAGTCATGATTCTCTAGGAGGCATGTACATCTCATGGGGCAGACTGGATAGACCATAAGATTTTTTTTTGCTGGTAGTTTTTGATGCAATACATATCCATGTACTGACTGTAGAAAACAGCGAAACAGCATACTCACAAATGAACATGCCTTTGCACACACTCTCTCACTCTCTGTGGCTTTGCTTGTGGGACAGAAAGGAAGTCTTCTTGATCTGAAGGACTCAACTCTGCTGAAACAGCCAAGCTAGAAGCTAGTCTTTCCCCATTGCTCCAAATCCTCATTATCCCACAGAAATAACCAGAAATTATGATCTTCTCAGTGAGGGAGGAGATGCATGGGAGAGTGAATGCAATGTCCTGCCAAAGATTCACCATATATTTAGCCAAGGTTCACCCAGAGAACCATTCACAGGACCATTACTATGGGTTCCCCTGACCACTGACCCTAGGTGAGTTTACTACTAGAACTGATCTGGGTCCAGTGCTTATGTATGTCTACCAAGTGCTAAGACTAGTAGGCTACCACAAAAGAATGCAGCAATTGGTTTAGCCTATGGGTTAGGCCACAGGACTGCAAACCAGTAGATCAGGGTTTGAATCCTGATTCCCTTAGTGTAATTGATTATTAATTAATTAATAATAATTAATTAATAGGATTCTCAAAGTCAAAAAAAAAAACAAACCAATGTTATTTGGTTCACCCCATTCTTTGAAAAATGACTTTATTCTTACGATTCACGATGATGGGGGCAGCAATTGAATCTGTAAATGAATTCCAGTATTTGCACGTCTTATTGGACCCAGGTCTGAATTTTTCTTTACAGGTTAAAGCAGTCAGTAAAAAAGTTAATCAAAAGCTGGGGTCACTTTTCAAATTTAAGAAATATTTCACCTAAGATAGCTGTAGATCAGTTGCAACTGGAACATTACTTTTACATTTGGATTACGTTGCAAACCTCTATTTCCGGTTATCAGCTAAAGAAATTAATATTTTAACTGTTACTTATAATAATGTTGCCATCATCATTGTCATTTATACATCAATTTGGGGTGGCTTTCTCCTAATTCTAAAATTACATATTTTTTTGGTTGCCAAGTGTTTAAGTCAATTTGTTTAAATACTAAGTATCCACTTAAGGATCTGGTTAGAATAAGATCTTCCGCTTGTAACTTACGTTTCTCCTGTGCTGTTCTTCTTCAAACTTTTCCATATCATTCAAAAGCCAGTTCTTGATCATTTTCAGTTGCTGCTCCCCACTTCTGGAATTCATTACCTGCTAACCATCACTCTTCCTCCTCATTGAAGCAATTTAAACAAAATTTTAAGATATATTCACAGTCCCTGGAAGTTTTTAGATGTTTTGCCCTAAAAATGTTTATGTAATTTCTTATGTCTGTGAACTTTGTGGTTCTGTGTATATTGTTTTATTGTCAGGTCGGGCCTGAAAATGGACTTGTTTCAGTGTCCTTACCCCGTTAACAAAATTTAAATAAATAAAAATAAATAAATGTGCTAACATAGTAAACTTTTACTTTCCCCTCAAATTTAAGCAGAGTGGTGATCCATGACAACCAAAAATCACTAAAGGGAGTTAAGTGTAAGAAAGGATAACTCCTGAAGCCTGAAGGAATTGTTTTCTTCTTTTTTTCTGGTTACAGTTTGTTTACCCCATGATAGCTTAGCGGAGATGCACCATCTTGTTTCTGCAGCTAGGTGGACCAGAGCACTAAGAAGTTACCTACAAAGGTCACGCAGTGAGTACTAGTCTCTAGTGGGGTTTGGGCCTCAGATCTTCCTGTTCCCAAGCCAGTGCTCTAGCCACCACATCACATTGCTTCCCAGTCTGCGTATCCTCACTGTACACTGATCTCAGATTAGCGCTGCTTTTAAACTGATCAGAGAACAGCACTCTGAGGAACTATCAGGTAAAAAGCATTTGCTATGACTTGCCCTGAGCTCCCAGCAACCTTCAAGCCCCAGAATCCAGCACTCATCCACATTCTGTGAACAGAACTGCATCTGATCCCCTACAGCAGGGCACCCCTCTGTTAGGTGCCTGTGAAATCCAAAACTGGGGCATGAGGTCAGACAGAATTCCTGCTGTCACCCTTCCGAGTGCCTGAGATCTTTTTATCCTCACTTCCACATCACAGCTTGGCTCAACAGTCCCAAGTACAAGCTAGGATTAATATGCTAGTACAGAACCATGAACCATTAGGTGAACCCCCCCCCCGATGATGCAACTTTAATTAATAATTTAATGTGGACTAGAAATCTCTCTCTAGAAAGATGTTCCATTTCCAAAAAGGTTCTGAGGAGAATACAGAAGAGCAGAATTTTCAGTAGATACATAAAATACTCTCAGTAGTTAAACATATCTCATGCAACATAATTCACAGCAGATATCAATCTGTAATACATTTAGGGATTTTCAGTGTGTGATTACCTCCTGGTCCTGAGCCACCAGGAAGCTGTCACTCACTGAGCTTTCCTCATCCATCTGTCCCATGGGGGTGGGGGGGAGGAGCCGGGAACCTTCACCATCCTCTGACTGGCATACTGCGGTAGTCATGGAACACAAACATGGGTCTTCTGCATAGCAAGTGACAGCACCGGCACTTGGGCCGGATCCCATGGGCCCTATTTATTCATTTAAAATGGTTCACACCAGGAATGGTTAACACTGATAACAATGTCCCATTTTCAGCAGCAACTTGAAGGATGGAAGAGGGTGCAGGCATGAAAAAAGGGAGCCTATACAAAAAGGGGAAACTATAATTACATGTACAAATAGTAAATAATATTTAAATGGGATACACTGTAAACAGATAAAGTACAACAGGTACAATATATGATTTGCAGTTAGCAAGTGACTCTTTAAGCAACCACATTTCTGCATGGTAAAGTGACCCGATTAAAGATTGGCTGGAGTTAGGGCCCTTGAAGAAGTTATAAAGGATAAAGATTTAAAATGTATTTTAAACCTTTGTTTGCAAACAACCTTTCCCCAGTTCCCTTGATAGTTACTCTGATTCTGCAGAGCTGAGCAGTCTCTGGAGCAGGGTTGTCCAGCAGTTTAAAATCTCCAGTTTCCATTCCAAGAGGGCAGCAACAACTTGGCAGCAGAAGATGACGAGAAAACTTTAGCTTGCTTGAAGGTCTGGCCACTTGTAACCTTGGTTGGAAGTCTTGCAGCTTGCCCCCTTCAGCCTATTCAGGTCCGTTGCAGAGCTCAAATGCAAGGTCCACCAAACCACAGAGGACCCAGACCCAGGAGTGGCTCCCCAGCCCGGCTCCCTCACAGGTTAGAGTGCCATAGCACTCCAACATGCACCAGTTGCCCCTGCAGCCAGTAGACCCCACTCATTAGGGGTTAGCAAGTTCCCTACCTGGCTTTGAGCTGCAGCTGGGAATACCCTGGTTCCACCTTTCTCTCATACGGGAATGCAGCTCCGGTGTGCAGACAGACAGTTTCTCAAATTGTTCCACTTTCCAGTGCCTTTAGGCAAAAGACTCCAAACTCCAGACTAAGAGTTCCTTTCCACAGCTGGATTTCAGCAGCAGCCATGGGTCCCTGAAACATAGGACACCTGCTCACCTTTTTTCTCTCCCAGTTTCTCAGATTCAAAACAGCATCCACCTTTAACTCTGACTCACACACAGTTCCAGTAAAAGCTCTTTCTCAGCTCAGGGTTTCCACTCAGTCCCAACTGATGCAGGATCACTGCAGCAAATGAGTCTCCTCACAAAATCCAGCAATTTCCACCAGATGCTTGGAACACTTAGTGAAGATGAACAGTTCCCTTAAACCACAAGAATCCTTCACCTTCAATCCTCAGCAACACTCTGATTAAGTCCTGTGAAAGGCCTTTAGACTTTTTCATCACACAGCACTGAGTCCTTCTGGACTTGATCAGAGCCCAGATCAGACTGCCCAGGATGTCCAAAGTCTCTGGGATTTCACCTGAAAATCCTGCCCTCTGATTGGCTGATTCCAGTCATCAATCACAAATATTAATACTCATTAGCCTTCTTTGATTATTAATTGGCAAGGGTCTCTTAGTGCCTGAAATTAGTTCACACCTCCTCCCATGAGCCTTCACAATCAGTTTTGGACACCTAGGTAGCTGATTGGTCATCCATTAGGGGTCAAAGGATCTTATCATGGTTGCTGGTAAACATTTCTCACTGAGTTCACATATTGTTCCACTCTCAAAGTCTCCATGCAGCCAAACCAAAGGTCTTTATTAAACAGCAGCCCCACAGTCTTGTAGCCATCTTTCTTCCCTACTATGTGGCTACAGAATCTACTAGATTTATTTTGCCCCCTGCCTGTCGCTAGCTCCAGTTCCTGCTGTCCCCAGGCACTAGGCAGGCTCCTCATTAATATTCATAGCAGGCTCATTCATATTCAAATTCCCCCCCGAATCACCAGTGCTTACAGGCGCGGTTTTAAACCAACCAGGATGCTCCTTACTTACCTCCTCCAGGTGTCCGACCCCATTTGACTGAATTAGGGGGTTGAGAGCACCTGGGAGGTATTTAGGCACCCCCAAAATAGTCACATCCCTAAAGCGCTACGGCACATACGCGGACCCTCTGACCACACTAGAGTGCAGAATGGGTTGACGGCACTGCATTTATTTATTTATTTAAGAGTTTTAACATGAAGGCATACTGAGATGAGTACCACTCGATTCCAGATGCATCCTGGGGACAGATACAACATAACAACATGAAGCATTCAATATACTGTAACAGGAGAGATAATAGATACAGGCAATATTACAGCAAGGTTGCAACAGTATTCAGGGTATAACACGGTACAGGGTAAAAGTGTACAGTACAAATTACAAGTGTACAAGTGCAAATTGCAAGGAGAGTTATGACAGCTGAGGTAGAGACAGTTAGGATAAGGAATACATGGGTACAGTAGTGCAGCCCACACAGCCTTGCCAGAGGTTCCACAAGAAGCAATAAGTATGGGGACACACGTAACTGAGTAAGGAGGTTCAGAAGTGGTGCAGAGTAATCAGGTGGGGAGTAGTTGACTCACAGCCGAGATATGAGTTAGGCACAAGAACAGTTGGTGGCGTAACTCATATCTCAGCTCTAAATTAGAATTAGACCCCTGCAGCTCTGTTTGGACTAACAGCAGTGCGGGGCCAATGAGTAACATGCCAAATAAGGTAAGCCCCCCAGGGGGGTTGCATATGTATGGACACAGCTGAGTATAGGGTTGTGGGCCAGGGTTTGGAGGGAAGATATGCATAGAGGGAGAGAATGGGAGGGAGAGTTATTTGAAAAGAAAGTGGTCTGGTACTGGGGTCAGGATAGAGTGCACAGTGGGAGAGAGTGGGAGGGAGTTTTTTTTAATATTTAACGCCATGTCATGGGCTGGAGGGAAGGAATCACCAGGGGAAGATAGCTGGAGGTTAAAAAAGACATTAAAGGCAGACAGGTAGTGCAGCAGACGCTCTTCCATTGGCTATACTGATGACCTGGATTCAGGAATGGACTTAGGCTGCTGAGTTAAGAAGGGATGAGTGTCCTATGACAGTTTTCCCTCTTTCAGGGAGGGAGGGAGGACTGCTTCCTCCTCTGTCTGTCACCTAGTGAAATCTGTGTGGTAATGCAGCAAAGGCACACGTCAGGGATGCCCCCGGATACAAATAACATGCCCACGTGCCAGTGCAGTCATGCCCATGCATAATGTCATACCTGAAACCTTCATAATGGAGAGAAAATGACGGAACCCCTCCAATCGGCAGGTTGACATCTGGTCCAATGCAGGGCCTGCCATGCCAACTACCTTGACACCAGATCCTGACCCAGTTGGGAAGCTGTGCTTTCTGGGAACCTGCCATGGGGGGTATGCCATAGGCGAACAAGGAGACTAGGGTACGTATCTTAGGGAACGTGGCTAATGGGGCTGGAGAGGTGCTGGCCAGATAGGAGTAGATTGGTGGCAAAAGTGGTTAAATGATGGATTGAAAAAAAAAGACATCAATATTTAAAACAACAAAAAGTGATGGGGTCAAGGAGTGAGCCAAGTCACCCTCATCACTCTATATCTCCCATGTGTGGACATACTGGAAATGATTGCAGTGGCGTGCTTTGGGGGTTTAAATTCAGCAGAAACCCACAGGAACTCAGTTCCCCCTCCTCTCACAAAATTGAGAATTTCTGCACCTCTGTCAAATTTATCCAGTGAGTAGTACAGGAGAGTTCCACTAGTTCTCCCTCTCAGAAATCTATAGAAAGGAGGTTTTCCCACCTAAACATTTCCAATTTAACTACTGGCTGCACTCCAGACATGGGAGTAGATATGATGCCACAGTGCAGAGGAAGTGCAAACAGGCTTAAAGAGCTGCAGAAACGTACAGGAGAACTTTTAAAAACAATACCTGGACACAATTCAGCATAGATTTACATTAGTGTAAGTTCTCTCTATTCAAACAATCAATCTAATTGGTTAACACTAATCACATGACCATGCATTGATTTCACAGTAATTACTAGGGAGCATTTTTAATATTGAGGTAACAAGTTTTATAAAATCACGTTACAACCACCCAGTTGTAATTTTATGCTACAACCTGGCAGTTGTAATCGGTGCCTGTCAATCAAACTAAAGCTGAGATCGATGCAAGCAAACACATAACACTGCCAGTAAAAAAAAAATCCCATCTGATTAAAAATGCTCCACTAGTAATTATAAAAAATAAAAGATGGGTGGGTGTGTAACTCAGAATTTTACACATACCCTCAGCGTGGGATGCTTTTATACGCCACTTGAACTTTGTTCTTGGGGTTTATGTAGCTTCCCGCACTCCAGTATGCATAAGAAAAATTCTGGTTACACCTCCCACCCACCCATCTATTATGTAATCACTAACACATGAAAAAACATGCAGTTGTTGAGTAATTACCACCCCCAACTCTGTGGGTTGGAGGCACGAGGCATTAGCCGGATGCCCTTTAACCACAGGGTGGGGATGGGGAAGTGCAATAATTACCCAATAACCATATGCCTTGAAGTGTGTTACTGCATTTATAAAATGGCATCAAAATAATAATAATCATTAAAAAAAACTAAATAAATCTCTAAAATAAGAATAAATAAATATTTATCATTGGTAAACCGGTTCTCACACCAAGCAGCTGGGTTTGCCCCATCAAAGAGGTCAAATTGACTGTCAGGTAAGTCACTCATGCTGTTAGTTGAATTTTTTTTTCAGCTGCCACAGTTACTGAGAATTCCAATGCAGTCTAGTGATAGTTGAATGCAGTTCGGTCAGCCTAGAAAACAAGGTCCAAGACATGCAGAGCACTTTTCCATTGGTCAGTTCCATTGGCTACACTGGTCTGGACAACTACTGACCTATCAGATCACTAAATATTTCTTACCCATTATATAATTTATTTACCACACAGTTCAGAGTTTACTTTCTTTTATCTTGACAACACACTTGAGGCTGTGCAGCAATGCCATAAGTTAGCTCACTTCCTGGGTAGTTAAAGGCACTTGGCTGCACATTGTGCCTCACAACCCATTTGGTTGTTTGGCATTACTGCGCACCCTGTCATGTGTTACTGTTTACTTATTTAATACTGATGTACTATGCACAATAACAGGATCTTTGCTCTGTAAGAGTTCATCAGCTCCTATTGCCTATTCACAACCTGATGTCATAAAGCTCTGCTTGTGACATCACAGTCATTACTGTGGTAACAGTGACATCACAGCAAAGGATTATGACTTCAAATGAGGAATAAGCCATGAGGGCAGATTAACTCAAAAGGACAGAGAGCCTGTTTTAGTGCAGATTTCCTCATTAACAAATAACTGGTAAGAGGAATCAACGTAGGGCAGATTACATGGGCTTCCTGGTCCTTTTCTGCTTACAAAGTCTGTGTTTCTTTTCTGTGGAAGATGTATGAACAGATATTGAACTGTTTCTAAATATTATGTTTTTCAATGTTTTCCTTGATGCATCAGCAGCTCTTTCAAGGCGGCATGGCCAACCTGTTTGTTACAGTAGGGAAAAAGAAGAGGTTGCTTTTGGATGGCCAGAGTTGGTAACTGGGGTTGATGGCATGGAAAAGTAGAGCGAGAAGAGAGTCATGTAACTTACCCAGTCAGTAAGGAAAAAAAAACCCCTTAAAACCCTCATTTTCCACTAATGAGAAAAAAGTAGTTCTTGAGATGAATGGAATGCTCAGACTAATGGCCTTGATGGGGGACGCTGTGGACAGCATCATCACTTCTTTACCACTGACTGCAAAGCTGAAGCCGGTGCTGGTTTTATGTCAAATTGTTGACTGTTTGGGAATAAGGAAACACAGCTCATAGGAACCAGGATGCTCTAGAAACCTTTGTGTGTGGGAGCCTGTTTCAAACAGTCTTTTTGTGTGGCTCAGTGAAACACTTGCCACCCCCGCTGTTTATGTGTTGCTTCAGGGTGCTTTTTCTCTCTGTCACGCCTTCCTCCCTCCTGTTTCTTTACACACTTACCTGGGCACAAGACTGATTGCTGAGCTAGGCTGTGAAATGCAGAGGGGGACATTTGCTTTGCTGTTTTCTGCTTTTTATGTTAAAAAATGCTAATTACAAGGCAAGGGATGAGAGTTACAAGAGCATACAGGCTGCAGGCTGTTATCATTTTTTCTGTTTTTAAACACACCTGCAGTGGTGAGACAAGCTGAAACTGAAAGAAATGGTTGAAATTAAAAATACATTCGACATGGTGACATTTCTGTAGATCCATGGTGCAGAATTTATAGTTGTGCTGGTGGAATTCTTCGGATAGGAATTTCCCCTGTCAAAGTGATGGAATTTTCATAGTCCCATAGAATTCCACATTTTCCGCCTTTTCCACAGGAGTTTTCTGAAGCTGAATGTTTAGATTTCTCCCCTCACTACTAGTTGATTTACTAGGCTCCTCTTCATAAATCCCCAGACCTATGAACAAGATAGAGCTGCACAAGGCAACAGAGTGCTCAGTGACACAATTACTAAATCCAGGAAAAAGTCACAGCACTCTCCACACACAGAACAAAAGGCAAGAGTCTCAAAAAGGTATACCAAACTTTCCAGACTTTATTCCTCCACAGCAGAAAACATACAACACTTCCGGGTTCAGTAATTCAGAACACAGACAACTTCTTGCGTTTCACCAAGTCTTGGACTTCATCCCCAGACCTCTCACCTCTGAAACCCCAGCCTTGCAGAATAAATCTCCTTTGGAGTTACCCTCCATTAGACAGGGGGGAGTGTACAACCCCCTTCCAGGGCTAAAAGTGCAGAGTAAGTTTTAGACTGTACCTGCTGTCTTCTCTTCAGAATGGCTTGCAGCTCAGGTCTTCTTCTAGTCTTCTCCTTTTACTTTTATTAAATTGTATTTGTATAAACTGTTGGTATGGTGGCTCTGTGCTTTTCCTGTCTCCGCGCGTGTGTGTGTGTGTGTGTGTGTGTGTGTCTGGTATAAATACTGCAGCTGCAAATTCATTGGGGCAGTCTCTGTGCTTATGCTGACTTGCTCCGTGCTTTCCTTTACAACAGTTGCACAATATAGCTTGTAATCTTCAGTGTATCCCAGCACCACTGCTTTACTCTTCCTCATACTACGCATATACAAACAGGCCACAACAAACTTCAAGTTAGAGTGAACAAAGCTTTTTTACAGATCAGTGCACAGGCCTTACATGTAATCTCATCATACAGTATATTAGAGTGTCAGTTTATAGCTAGTATTCGGGTACCCTCTCTTCATTAATGGAACTGACAATGCACAGTGGACTTACCAATAATGCCACCACCACCTGTTAGGGACTATGACTCACTGCTTCAGTGGTGAATGCCTGAAGTCTTGTGGTGGCACTTGGGGCAAAGACATTCGTTGAACACCTCTCTATTTCAGATCTCCGATGTGGGGTAGGAGCACTTCCTCTTTGAACGGGCAATCAGGAAAGATAGCTAACATAGCTCTCTTGGGCAGGCAGGGCACTGTGGTAACATTTGCCTGGCACATTTTATATTCATCTAGCACAATCCCCAAAATATAGCAAGAAATGTGAACCCCTTCCATGACGCAGTACTAACAGTACCTAGCACCTCCATGCATTTCCAGTTCACACTCATTCACCCTTTTGGGTGCTAAACTCATGAATTATGGTCTCACCCTTGCAGCTCACCAGGAAGGCAACCTTATAATAGTCTATAATAGTGGGCACTATCAGGCACCAATGGAAAGTTAATTCACAGTCCCAGTAGTAACCTTTGCACTTTCATTTATATCAGGAATCTGGACTCCTGGTTGAGGAAAGAGCATACATACCTTAATCTCTTCCATGTCCCACTAACTGATGGGAGCCTCTGACCATTGGTGACCTGTTTCAAGGATCAGGAGGATGGTGCAGTTATCTGGAGAAACCCCCTTGAGGGGTAGCCTCCACACAGGCCATTTCCTCACAGTACTATGGGTGATACTTCTCTTTCGAGTGTACGCAGGCATGCCATGGACTGCACCTGAGGGGTGGCCTGAGCCCCATCCCAGGTAGTACTTATAGGACCACTTCCTGAGTCTGGCAAGTACCCCCAACCAGTTGCAACTGGTGCCATTGACGGGATTGAATCCCTTGGGGCTCTGGGGTACAAGATAAAGAAATCCTGAGCTATTTCCTCCAAGGCTTTTTATACCCCCCTCCAGAATGCACAATGTCAAGGTGAGGCCCTGCACAGAGGGAGAAATTGGATACTGCTAACAGACCACATTTTTTGTGTATGTGTGTGTGTGGGGGGTTTACAATAGTAACATAGTATTGTGATGAATGAAGAGACTTAGGATTCAACATATCAACCCTTCCTACTGCTTGGCAGCAACTATACCCAATGTGTGTACGGACACATATCCAAGCTTAACAGCGGTAATATTACCACATTCATGCCGTGCATCCTTCAATGCCATTCTGCCTCAAGAATCTGTCTAGTCCAGCTCTGAATGCCTGAACAGGGCTAATTTCCTCAACATCACTGGGGAAGCTATGAAGTGTTATTTTTACAAACTCTATCTATCTGCCCAAGTCATCAGCTGGAACCTCATTCATCACTGCCAGTGCAACCTACTCAACCCTTGGGATACTCCTGCACCTTGGGGCACCTGCAGCATACTGTGATGGGCCTCTTGATTTGCCCTGGAAGCAGGGTCCTACCTTCAGCACCAAGACAAGCCCAAAGTGGTGGTGGGGGGGGGGGAGTGAGGCATTATATGCCCAACTGGTGCAATTTTTTCCCTCTTTTTGTCCCACTCACTAGACAGCATGCAATGCCATTGGGTGCCAGCATGCCTGATCCACCCCTGTGTGCACTCTCCTCTCCCTATGCATGCTGCAGACACCTGAGACTGCAGTGCCACCTGTGGTTATGCAGGTAGTGGTATTGCAGTGGGCTATATAACCCTCTTTCCCCACAGAACATCCACTGAGATGGCCAATCTTTCTCCCTCTGCTGGCCCTGGGCTCATTCCTGATCGGGGGTCACTGACGTTATGAGTGGCAATGTTGCCCCAGCACTGACAGGTCAGCCTGTACTATTCCACATGTAAAGGAGAAATGAAGGTTTGCCCCAGGATGCCCACTTCCCCTACAGAGATGGGGAAAAAGTTGGAGGTCATAGGAGTCATTTATGGCAAACAAACCAGAACAAAAAAGATAAGATATATTCAATTGCTAAAACAGATGAATAATATAAACTGTCTTTATTATTCTTATGTACCAGCCTCCCATTTGTGGGACATGCCAGCGTTTCGTGATCAGTGTTACCTCTTCAAAAGACTACAGTGGTCTTCCACATATGCATTAAATATCCATTAAATTATCATGTAAAGGATAGTGAGCCAGCTCCAGAAAACCAATACAGGATTAAGGAATATTACCGGTTAAACACAGAGAACACATTATAATGTACACGTGCTGAAGACTACGATTGTCTACTGAAGAAATGATGCTGGTCACAAAACGTTGATGTATCCAATAAACTGAAGGCTGGTACATAACTATAATAACAATTTTTTATATTATTCACCTATCTTAGGAGCTGCGTCTTTCTCATCATTTTTGTTTTAATCCACATGTTAATCAATCAATCAATCAAAATCTTTATTTATTCAGGCGGACATCATTGAGCGAAGCTCATTTACAAGATGGACCTGATAGGTCAAGATCAAAATAAGGTACTGTAGCATACATAAACAAATACAGAGAAAGAGACTAAGACTTAAATATAAATAAACAGCTACAATAATAAAAACACGTATATACAAGCAAGGTAGCTAATGATTTTGGACCACAAAACAAAATAATTCAGACAGGTTTGACCCAGATGACTGTAAGGTATTGGGATTGTGGAATTGGTCAGGTTGTGTTGTAATTGGGTAGATACTTAAGCAAGTAGAAATGGGGGGATAAAAAGAAAAGGAATGGCAATGGATTTTAGGGTATATTGTAGCTAAGTTTATAAAAGTATATAAACTGTGATAGAAAGAAAAAGGGGGTAAAGGGTAAGAGGATTAGGCTTAGTGAAAGCAGTTGCATCTCTCAGGAAAGAGACTTATAAAGAGCTTTTTAAAGGATGCTATAGGGATGAAGGTGTTCAACTTTAGGTCTTCTGCAGAGAATTCCAGGTAGATGCTAAGAAGTAGCTGATTGCAGATCTCCCATGCCGGTACAGGCTTTAGGTATCTTCAAGGTGATAAGGTTATTGCTTTTGATATGATCTAGGTGTAGCCAGGGTAAAGCAATCAGAAATATAAGATGGAAGTTTATTTGACAGAGCTTTGTAAATCCATAGTGCAGCATTTTTATTCCTTCTAAGGTGTAAGGATGTCCAGCCAACAGCATTATAGAGAGAGCAGTGATGAGTGTTGAAGGGAAGATCTGTGATGAATCTTAGAGCTCTGTGATACAAGGTATCCAATTTACTTAAATAGGACATAGTACAGTGGCCATAAAGGAAATCTGCATAATCGATGAGAGATAGAAATGATGCCTGTATTAGTCTTTGTTTGGACTCTATGGTTAGATAATGTTTGATTCTGAAAAATAGGCTGAGCCTCTGTCTGAGTTTTTAAGGAGTTCATCAACATGTTGAGTGTAATCAAGTCTATTATCAATCCATACCCCTAGATATTTGAATTTATCCACATAATCCAGATTTTCTCAAGGATGGTGGATAGTTGGGGAAGAATGTTTGATGAGAGAGTGGTAGAATATATATTGGTGGAAAAGAACATAGCCTTTGTCTTCTTGGCATTTAATAGTAGTTTCTTTTCAAGTAGTTGATGTTGCAGCAGGGAGAATTCTGATTGTAATAACTCACAGGCCTTTGATGGTGAGGGTTACTGACATACAAGACAGTGTCATCAGCAAAAAGGTGGACATTGGCAACAGTGAGGTTGGAATCAATGCTATTGATATAGACAGCAAAGAGGATAGGGCCCAGGATGGATCCTTGCAGTACTCCCCTTAGAAGTGGTTTTGAGGAGGATAGGGCACCTTCATCTTTCACCTGCTGTATTCTATCAGTGAGGTAACATCTGAACCACCCAAGGGAGGTTGAATCCAGGCCTAAGGAGTGCAGTGAGGAAATTAGCAGCTCATGATCCACTGTATCAAAGGCTTTACTTAGGTTAGAAATACAGCACAGATGCTGTTTTTTTTGTCTAACTCAGTTTGCCAATCATTTGTTACTTTTGCTAATGCAGAAATGGTACTGTGGCCGGTCCTAAACCCAGATTGAGCAGGGTTAAGTAGGTTATTAGCATCGAGGTAGTCTCTTAGTTGGATACTCACCAGCTTTTCTAACATTTTAGACAGCACAGGTAGGATGGATATAGGTCTATAATTGTTGAGATCCATGGGGTCCCCTGATTTGAGGAGGGGAAACACTTGTGCTGTTTTTCTACAATGTAGGAACAGAACCATTGGATAAGGACAGATTAAAAGATGAGTTAGGGGAACTGCAATGGCATGTAGAGCAATTTTAAGAAATAGGGGTCCAGAGAGTCTGCACCTGCACTTTTCTTGGTGTCTAGATGTAGCAATAGGTCTTCCACTTGTTTTAATAAAATGGGCTTGAAGGAGAATGAAGAGGCAGCCTTCTGACCATCAATAGACTGGAATTTAAGTTGTGACCGTAATAGATTTGCTGAGGAGGAGTCAAAAGCTAGGCCAGCCGTAGTGAAATGATTATTGAATGCATCTAAGATTTCACGCTTATCAGTGATAACAGCATTGTTAAGGTGTACTTGGGATGGCAAGGAAGTACTGGAGTCCTGCCCTAGGATCCCTTGATGGTGCCCCAGAATCTGGCTGGGTTAAGGTAGGAGGCATCAAGCTCGGTGTATAGAAGGCAGCTTTGGCTTTTCTTACTATTTTGGTGCAGCTGTTTCTGGCTTTTCTGAACTGAAGCCAGTCAGACGGATCCTTGGTCTTTCTAGCCCTTTTCCAGAGTTTATCTCTAGCAAGCAGTGCAGATTTAAGATCGGCAGAAACCAGCAGCAGGATTTGCTTTTATTCTAACGCTAGTGAAAGGTGCATGAGTATTGAGGGCTCCTATGATAATGTCATTTAGCACCTTGAGTGCTGATTTCAGAAGCTGTGTGATAGAATTCTTGCCAGCGTAAGGAATGATATAGGTCACGGAGATATCCTTCGATGTTAAGGTTTTTAGACCTTCTTATAAGGAATTTCGCAGGGTCGGATGGCTTGACTGATGATTTTATCCCTGCAATAAGACAGTGGTCGCTTATATCACTGAAAAGCACTCCAGCATGGGAAAACAGGTGCGGTTTGTTTACCAACATAATGTCAAGTAGGGTGCTGTTAGTTTTGTTTTTTGAGTTAATTCTTGTCGGTTCATTTATTAATTGAGTGAATCCATATGTGTCACAAAAAGATACTAGAGGTGCAGATGTGTTGGAGAGCCAGTTAAGGTTCAGATCACCTAAAATGATGGTGTCCTCGGGGCCCAGATTCATTATATTTCCCAAGTGATTTAGGAGCTGAAGGCCTAATCACGGCATAATCACGTTATGTGTAGTAGTAGTAGTAGTAGTAAAATCTTTATTTTTGTGACAGAATAAAACTGCTAGGGCCATCATAGTCCTGTTTTGAAAGTTGTTCAGTGTTGAGATACAGTGCATCAGTAACAGTAGTGACAGTTTTAATATAAACAGGCAAGATGCATTATATTGGTTATAGCAGTTAAATAAACAGTATACACACACAATACACATTAGTTAAAAAAGTTTGGAATGGCAATATAAACAGTATATATATTTAGTCTTTCAGGCAGGTACCAATGCTGTTAGTCTGGGGGTACTGCCCCTGAATGGATACTGCAGTGTCAGTTTAGTAACAGTCATAGAACTCTGTGAGTTCTCACTGTGTGGCAGATATAAATTCAGCCAGGGATTTACTCCCTCTGGATTTGGGGGACAGGGAATTCCCAGTTTTGGGAATGAGGAAATCTAGGCTCATTTTTCATAGTTGGTTTGGATCCTAGTTTTTTTATTTAGTTTTTGTTAACCAGTTAGGTACACTAGACAGCATCGCTGCCTATTTTCAGGTACGACCCGGAAGAGTACAACAAAGGGTATGTAGACAATAATAGATACAAGAAAAGATCATGGGAACAAGTAGAAGTCAGACACGGTACACTTATACAAAATTTTCAGCAATGACAGTACATTTGCAGGAATCTATACGTAGTAACAAAACAGGAATATAAGTGCAAATAACTAACAGTCATAAGTCATACAACTAGTGAGTAAGTGTTAGAGGAGAGGAAACAGCAAGATTTCCAGGCAGGTTTGAGAGTAGTAGAGGTTGGAGCCAGTAGGCAACTAGGAGGAACCAGTACAGGAGTGGGTGGATAGAGAACAGGAGCAGGGTTCAGAGCTTAGACGAGCCATACGAAACTCCTGTTTGAAGCTGTGTGGAGAAGGGGAGATTCTTAGATTCAGTGGAAGGGAGTTCCATAGTTTAGGGGCCCAGCTAGAGAAAGCATTCTCCTTGTCGTATGTGTTATATGGGAAATTGTTTGCTAGTCCCTGATACCAGGTAATCATGCCCTTGATGATTTTATAGACTGTGAGTGCACTGGACTTCGCTCTTCTTAGTTTGAGGGAATCCTAGTTGAGTGTTTTGAGTATTTCACAATGGTGGGGCCATAAGGGCATCTAAGGACGAATCCTGCCATTTTGTGAAGTAATGATTTCTAATGGTTCTCCTTACTGTGGCAATCTCCTCAGTTTGAGTGCATTCAGTCTTGTTCTGCTTGCACTTATCACCTCAAAACATCAGTGTAAGCTGGCCCGGTGGCACTGAGGGTTGAGGTGCTGGAGGCCTTACCTCACACTGTGCCGGTGACCCAGGTTCGGGAAAGACCTTGGGTCATCAGGGTGCCAGCGTGTGGGGGAGAGGGAGGAGCAGGATTGAGCAAATTGGTGGACAACTCTCCTCTCCCGGGGGTGGTAGGGATAGGTTGTCACCCCCCCATAGTTCCCGCTCCACCAGGTGGAGGTCAGTGGGTAGCGAAGGCAGGAGGGGGCAGCATAGTTAGGGGTGGGTGGAAGGGGCTGAGCTGGCACCACGGTGTGTGTGCATGCCTCCACATGCATGCACAGCCATGTGGCAGGGCCCCAGGTTGGGAATGGGAGAAAAACCTACAAAACTACAAAAAACTATATATAAAAAAAAAACATCTGTGTATACTCCACCCTGCCTATTCCCTTTAGTATTTGGAAAGTCCACTCTCTGCCTTTTATGTTATTTATTTCAAAGAGCTGATCAGGAAAGCACAATGCACTGTAACAGCTTGTTTCCAGGCACTTCTTGGTGGAAGGGGGGAATACAGTAAGCTGGGCATACAAAAATAAAAACAAAGAATACAGCATGATATACATGTTAAGCATGTAAGCTACAAATGGATGGCTAAACAGAGCAAATATATACACATCCAAGTGTACCTATACCAACATATTGGTCAGCTAATCAAATAGCAGATACCCAATACTATTAGCCGCAGACAGATACTGGTACCTGAAACAGGGACATGGAGCAGAATTGTGGGATAGGCCAGGGGATAGGGAGAAGTGATAGGGGTATGATGGGTAGAGCAGGCAAAATCTGAGGACCTGAGTGGAAGAGCTGTTATAGGCACAGTGGTCACAAATTAGTGGATTTAGTAAAGAAGAGGGGAGGAGGAGGAGGAGGAGGAGGATGCTGGTAGGGAATTTTATCCAAGAAAGTAATCTGCCCAGTAGTGGTCTTGGTGAAGGGCAGGGAAAAGGAGTGGAAGTCAGAGTTTATGAAGGAGTAGAAGGAGGGGAGAGGGCAGGTTAAAAGAGAGAAAAGGTAGTAGGGGAGGTACCATACCAGTATTTGGCAATGAGGGATGTGCACTGGGAAAGCTGGCAATCCTCAAGGGAAGAAAGCAAGAGATAGGGTTTTAGAGAGAAGTGGTGGGTATAGGGAGTGCAGCCAAGAACAAAATAACAGTAAGAATGGAAGCTGTGTCTGGTCAGGTGGTTTAAGAGACTAAAAACCACATCCCCCTTGTCAAGGAGGAAGGGGATACAAGCTTTATCCTGATTTAGTGCACCATGTTTTAGGAGGAGTAGCATGCAGGGTTTCACTGGGATCCATTCTGGGACCAGTGCTCTTCAATATTTTCAACTGTTAAAAAAGAGAGGGAATCCAGAATAAGGTATTTCTCTTTGCTGATGACATTAAAGAGCAGCTGACACCTACAGGAGAACTTTAACAAAACATAATATCTATATACAATTCAGCTTGTATTTCAAATTAGTTCTGCATTTCTCCTCCACATTATTTACTACTGAGGTAACTTGCATGTAAACAGGAGCTTTGCTCCTGAAGAGATCATCTAGTCCTGCTACTTTCTCCCTACCTGAGATTATAATGCACTGCTTGTGACATCACTGTTACTCCCATGGCAACAGACTGTGATGTCACAACAGAGGATTATGACTTGAAGTAGGGAATAAGCTATAGAGGCAGATGGACTGTAAAGGACAAAGATTATGTAGCCATGCACATTTCCTCAGTAATTAATACCAGTGAGGACAGATCTATAGAATATATACAGAATAAAAGCTGGATTGTACTGAAATCTTATGTTTTTAAAAGTTTTCTTTGGGGCATCAGCAGTTCTTTAAGATTTGTGGATGAGCGGACAATGAGGAGTGGGTTAGAGAAATCAAAAGGGAGACCTGGAAACATTAAAAAGGTGGTCCACATTATGGCAGCTTAAGTTCCAAGCAAAAAAGTTCAAACTGATGCATATCAGGAACAAGAACGTTAAAAGGGACTAATGGATGGGGGAAGTAGGAGTGGTGCAAATGATAGAGAAATGAGACCCAGGAGTAACCATTAGTGACAGTCCCAAGTCCACAGCTTAGTGTAGAAAGGAGCATGGGTAAGCAAAAGGTGGCAATCCCAAGGAAGACCCCACTGCTCATTCACTAAGACTCCAGAAACTCCAAACCCTTATGTTTTTCCCTTTTGCTGCTTGAGGGGTTGGGGTGGGGAGTTAGGGTGGAAACCCCAATGCCACATTTCCCTACTTTTGTGGTGTTAAGTTACTCTAACTGGTTCATTAATGAAGGTTTTTGCAAAGAATATATATATATATATCTTAGCACTAGTATAGTTAGGGTTGACTAGAGTGCTCGATGTTAAAGTCAATTTTTGCACCTTAGAAACTTTGGCGGCATTCGACAGAATATCCCAAACATTTGCATGCGTGGTCAGAGTGAAGAGTCTCAAGACATGAAAAGTTTCTTGCTGGCATCTTGTGTAGTTTCCAAGAACTTGGAAGCTGATTTTTCCAAAAGGGAAGATTTTTTGCTATACTTAAGGTTGTTTTTTTTTTTTGCTCTTATGCACAACCTATACAGTATGGAATATTTTTCATGAAACATTCAGGGTAGAAGCAACCTGTGCCAAGGTAATGCCATTCAAAGGTTTTGTGAAAAAATATACATGGTTCCACAGTTATAAGGATTTAAAGATTTTTCTGAGCTGTTCTGATCATGTTCAGTAGGCTTTTTGATAACCCTCTGATATGAAAGTTAAATAGATTGTGAGGGATTATTGATCATAAAATGAGTGATTTATTGATCATGGGAACAAATATCGATTGTGAAGGCCACTATCTTGTTTTTAAACAACTAAAAAAATGAAAATACTTAAAAATGATGTATTTTAAAAAAACAGTCACCTGAATCAAGGTAAATGGGACCCCTTTAGTTAAATTCTGGTGTTCGGTTTTTGAAAATTGCCCTAGAAATAATGTTTGTGGGCACCCAAAAATCCTGGGTGCCCTGCTTAGCGAGAGGAGCTATTTATCTGCTTTCTTGGTATGAGAACAGTGAGACTTTCTTGGTTTGTGAAGCCGCAGCTGGAGTCGTACTGCTGGCTTCAGTTGGAGCAGTGAGTCAGCGATACCCTGATCCCTTTCTCACTAATATCTATCTATCTATCTATCTATCTATCTATCTATCTATCTATCTATCTATCTATCAAGCTGCCTATCTATCTCAGACTGGGGTGCCCATCCCCAGTACTGCTACATTCTACCCCCTACCCCTCCAGGTTTCCTGCCCCTCTTCCCAATATATAAAATGTTCAATAGTGGATGGAGTGCCCACCCCCAGTACCACTTCTTTCATCCCTTTCCCTCCCCTCCAAACTATCCCATGTTGAACATCCACTCTCCGATTGAAAAGATGTCTTGCTGCTGGAACTGGTGACTGCTATATGCGGAAATAAGGTAAGTCTGGTTTAAAGTATTTATATGGGGTTTGAACTTTAACTCATAGCTTTGTAATTTTTTAATATTTTTACACCAAATTTTCAACATGGCCTTTTTGGGCTCCTACTTCATGAACAAGGGTGGTGAAAATGTTCAAATCTTTCCCAAAACATGATTTTACAGCCACTGTGTGAAATCACCGTTTGGGCAGGATTTGAAATTTCTCACCGCCCTTGTTCATAAGGTGTGGTCCCAAAAAGGCCATGTTGAGAATCTGGTGAAAAAATATTTAAAAATGACTAAATTATGAGTGAATGTTGAAATATTTCAACATTCACTCATAACTTCACTAATTTTCAGTATTTCTGCACCAAATGTTCAACATAACCTTTTTGCGACCCCACCTCATGAACAAGACAGTTGACATTTTTCAAATATGTGGCTGAAAGATGATTTCTCAATCACTGTGCAAAATCACATTTCGGGCACAGTTTGAAAATTTTCACCTACTGAGTTCATGAAGTGGTGTCATATGAAGGCTATGTTGAACATTTTGTGTAAAAATATGGTTAAATGATCACATTATGAGCGAATGTTGAAATATTTCAACATCCGCCCATAACTTTGCTGATTTCCAACATTTTGACTCCAAACTTTCAGCATTGCCCTTTTTTCACACAAGCTCCTGAACGTGACAAGTGTTATTTTTCAAATCCTGGACAAAACGTGTTTTTGCACTTGTGGTGCAAAATTACATTTGGGCCAGTATACTATAAATGCCATGTCATGTTTATAAGGGGGAGTCATAAAACTATATGTTTATAAGGAGGAGTCATAAAACTATCATTAAAATTAGGGGACAAAATGAAAAATAATTATTAAGAAATGTTGTGTGTAGTACCAGCCTTTACCTCATTAGGTAGTGCTTTGTGAACCCATGCTGGTGATTTGTGTTTGGGGGCAGGCTCAGTGAGTCACCTGGATGGGCTGAGGTTGGGGGAACATCACTGTTATGCAACACCATCCCCTCAGCCTGGGACGGGAAGGTACGGGGTTGCCTGCATGAGCTCAAGTACCATGTAGTGAAGAGAAATCTTGTGTTGGCTTAGGGTCGTGCACCTCTGTACCCATGACTGCTAGATGGTCCTGCACTTCTGCAGACAGGTGGACTGTTTGCCCTACATATCTGCATCTGTAGCCATAAGGAGCAGCCCTCCAGACAGCCCCAAAAATCCTTGACATCTGTTACCACATGCAAATGCAGGGCCCAAAAGGGCCCTGCATGTACACAAGCAGATGGACTCTTCACTTGGTGCAGGGCCCAGAGGGATCTGTACACCTGAATCTGTTCATGGAGGTCCCAAAAGGACCTGCATGAATTAGGATGCAATTTCACTATCTCAAAAAGAAAGGAAATTCTTTATGAAACCTGTGTTAATGCACCAATTAGGGTTCAACTTAATGCAACAAAAGTAGGGACCTCCCAGGGGATGATGACCCCAAGGAAGACCCCATCATTGATTCACCAAGACACCCAAAACCCTAATTTTTTTTTCCTTTTCCAACTTTGGGGTGGGGGTGGGGGGAATTAGGGTTGGAAACCCTGATTGGAAGTGGGGTTGGGGGAAACTGGGGTTGGAAAACCCTAATACCACATTTCTTTACTTTTGCTACGCTAAGTTGAACCGTTTTGCAAAAAAATGCATTAATGCACCAGTTAGGGTTCAAGTTAATGCAACAGAAGTAGGGAAATGTGGTGTTAGGGTTTGCAACCATAAGTCCCCCCCCCAAGCAGCAAAAGGAAAAAAAAATTGGGGTTTGGGTCTCCAGAGTCTTAGAGAATTAGTGGTGGGGTCTTCCTTGGGGTTGTCAACCCTAATGCTTTCCCCTCCCCCAAACCCATAGCCTCGAGTGAAAAGCACAAGATACAGGTCCAAGTCACTGCCTCATAGTGATAAACTCTTAAAAGGTATGAACACACATGAACATACAAAAAATGCCAGCAGATACAGGCCCTCGGGTCTATCAAGTCTGCTCGAGTGTGCAGCTATCAGCATTTTACTCTGCAGCTGCCCTCCTCCCATATGGTAGTGGCCTTCCCCCTGACCTTGTACCACCCCCTCTTAAAACTGCCCACCGACTTTGACATTACCACCTTCTCTGGCAGTGCATTCCACCCATCTGCCACCCTTTCTGTGAAGTAGTGTTTTCCCATTTCCCTTTTGAACCTCCAGTCTCTGACTGTGCCCCCTAGTGTTTCTCCCTCCCTTTAATCTAAAAATCCCTTCTTTACTAATCCTGTTTATGCCCCTCATATATTTATAGGTTTTGATCATATCCCCTCTATCCCTCCTATTCTCCAGGGAGTACATGTTGAGCTCCCTCAGTCTGTCCTCATAGGGTCTGTCCTCCATTCCTGTGATCAGCCTGGTGGCTCAGCGCTAGACACCCTCCAGCAACTTGACATCTTTTTTTAAGTATGGCCACCAGAACTGCACACAGTATTCCAGGTTCAGTCTGACTAGTGACCTGCACAGTAGCAGGATAACCTCCCTCCTCTCTGAGGTGATACCCCTGGCAATACACCCCAACATCTTATTAGCCTTAGCTGCTGCCCTCCTGCACTGTGCCAAATGGTTAATTTGCCCTGTGATCATCACCCCAAGATCCTTCTCCTCTTCTGTAGTGGATAACTGCACCCCCCAGCCTGTAGCCAAACTTTTGGTTTCTAGCTCCCATGTGCATAACCTTGCACTTTTTTTGTGTCGCAACAAAGCTGCCAAGTATTTGACCATTGTTCAAGTTTATCTAGATCCTCCTGCAGTTCTAGCCACCCCCTGTGCATTCCACCACCACACCAATCTTTGTGTTGTCTGCAAATAAGCTTATCATATTGTTAACCCCATCTACGATGTCGGCAATAAAAATGCCAAACAACACTGGACCCACCACTGAGCCCTATGGAACCCCACTTGTTACAGCCCTTGGAGATGATAGTTCCCTCCTTACCACCACTTGCTGCTGTCTATCCCGCAGCCAGTTTCTGACACACTCCACTATCATCCCACCTTCTCCCAGGTGACCCAGTTTGCTAACCAGCTTCCCATGTGGCACCGAATCGAAGGCCTTGCTGATGTCCAAGTACAGGACATCCACTGCCTGGACCCTGTCGATTGCCCTTGTTACCCAGTCATAGAAATCAACCATGTTTGTCTGGCAGGCTCTATCTGAGACAAACCAATGTTGCCTGCTGTCCTGGTGTCCATTCTCCTCCAGGAAGGCTACCAGACTCTCCTTGAGGATAGACTCCATGAGCTTCCCCATGACAGAGGTGAGGCTGACCGGCTCATCCTTGGGCCCACTTTTATGGATGGGCACCGCATGCGCCATCTTCCAGTCCTGGGACACACAACCAGTCCTCAGGGAGGTGCTGAACAAGTCTTCCAAGGTAGAGAATTATGTCTTACCACACGTTGCCAACACAGTCTGTTGTAGCTTTCTTCATGCAGGGCCATGCGTTAAGAAACAAGATCGCATCTCTTGTTGTTTTCTCAAGGAAAGGGGTCAAAATTAAGGCTAACAACATCAAGGAAAACTCCATCACTGATTTGCAGACTCCAGAGACCCAAAACCCTAATGTTTTTCCATTTTGTTGCTTGGTGGGTGGGGAGTTAGGGTTGGAAACTCTAATGCCATATTTCTCTACTTTTGTTGCATTAACTTGAACCTGAACTGGTGCATTAATGCAGTATTTTTGCTAAGAATTTTCTTTCTTTTTGAAATAGTGGAATTGTATCCTCATTCATGCAGGTCCCTTTGGGACCTGTGAACAGATGTGGATGTGCAGGGCCCAAGGGAAAAAAAGGAAGACTCTATCCACCTATGGAAGTGCTGGGCCCTTGTGTGCCCTGCACATGTGTGCAGCGATGGATGACAAGAAATCATGGTCAGTCCAGTGGTCTGTGGAAGCACACAGCTCTCTGTTCCTTGTGCTTCCATGTGGCTCAGATACAGATGGACAGGGCAAAGAGTCCATCTGTCAGCTAATGCACAGGACAGTCTGCCACCAATGGGTGCAGACGTGCAGGCCCTATGCCAAGAGAAGAGTTATCTTCACTACATGGTACCTGGCCCCATGTGGGCATTCCTGGATCTTTCATTCCCTAGCTGGCGGGAGGTCACACAACAGCACCCTCCCCTCACCCTCACCACATAGCTAGGTCAGTGAGCTCACCCCCAAACTCACTGGAACAAGATACAAAAGCATACCTGCTGGAGTCAAGACTGGCACCACACACAAAGTTTCCTAATAATTATATTTTTTAAAGCTTTTGACACCAAATTTTCAAGATAGTTGTTTTATGACTCCCCTTATAAACATGACATGTGGCATGTATAGTATATTGGATGAAACATCATTTCACACCAGAAGTGTAAAGACATACTGTATCTTGTCCAGGATTTAAAAAATGACACCTTGTCATGTTTATGAGGCGGTGTGAAAAAATGGCTATGTTGAAAATCTGGAGCCAAAATATTGAAAATTAGTGAAGTCATGAGTGAATGTTGATATAATGGTCATTTTACCATATTTATATGCCAAATTTTCCATCTTTCAGATGAGACATTAAACCGAAGTCCTGTCTGCCTGTTCTGATGGTTGTTCAGGTGGATGTTAAAGATCCCATGGCACTTCTCGAAAAAAGAGTAGGGGAGTTTTTATTGAAGGGTTCATAAACAAGATACAAATGCAAAATCATAAATTAAAAAACTTCAAAATCAAAGAATTTAAAGCAAAAAAGAGAATCATTTGTGAAAACTGTAATACACTCATGAAAACTGAGCTGTAACTTTTTTTTTTCATTCAAACATTTGGTAAAGAAAACAAAACACTCTGGGCAGGATTCTCAAAGAACAGCAAAAATCCTGCAGTTGTGGGAAAAAGGCTTGCAGCACTGTAGGAATGCAGCTGCACCTTATTCTGAAAGAAAAGTTGCGCAGTTGCAGAATTCCACAAAAAGTCCCGCAGCTGCAGGAATTCTGCAAGTGCTGCGAATCTTCAGCTGTGGATCTGCAGCTGTGGAAATGGCTGAGGAGGCACAGCACTAGTACAACCAAGTAGCTGAAGTAGCAGACATTAACATTGCTGCCATAATATGAGGCTGAAAGCACCCACAAAGATACCAGCAACCAGTCCCTCAACTGGGACCACTGCAGTAACACAGGTACCAGCAATACCATAGCACCACAGTGGCCGAGTGTCACCGCTGGTTGTCCCTCCCTGGGGACATTCCTGTTGCCTGCAGGGGTAGCAATCATTGCAGACTGGTCAGGGTCTACTGCCTGTGGAACTCCGTCATGGGCTGCACTGGGTCTGGTGGTTGTTGCCTGTTGCCATATCATGTCAATGTGTGCTTTGTTGCTGTAACATCAGCCACTGCTATACTATCTGGAATGCTATTACCTGTGCTTCACCTCCACCTTAATTGATTTTAATTGTTGGAGCACTACTGCAGTTTGCTGAAGGAGAGTTACATGTTATTCCACAGTGTGTAACATTTTTTCTGCAACTGTGCAACAAAACTGGCTGAGAATAGCCTTTCAGGGGCTGTGCCTTACTTATCTCACACCTTTTTTTCCTCCGGAACTTCCGCAGCTGCACTTTTTTCCACAGTCTGTAGTGTTTTTTTCCACAGCTGTGGAGGTTTTTGTGAATAGTACTTAGCACAATATACCCTTTTTTCCATAGCTACAGCAGTTTTGGGGACTTAGGGAAGGTTTTGCACCTTCTGAAAGCTTTGTGAATCCAGCCCCCTAGCTTTACAAAAAAAGATAAACCTTTCCACCACATTTGAACTTTTGAAGTGGATGCATCGATAAATCATTTGTATAGATATCTAATAAAGCTTTTTCACATAGTAGTTTAATGACAGGAAAGGGCATTCTTTGTTGTCTAAGTACCTACTGTACCCATGCCTACCAAAGTTAAAATTTCAAAACAACAAAAAAAATGGATAAAGTACCTGTATGAAATTTAGCTAACCTGTTTGGATAATCTTCCAGCATAATATTCTCATAGGTTAGGTTTTTTTCAGCCAGAGTCATTTCCATGAATAAGCTAAAAAAAAACTCCAGAGGTTTTGTGAATAGGAGCATCCAAAAGCAAAATGCTCCACAGTTTACCTTCTACAGCTATGCAATCTGTGTATGGGCAAAGCCTTTCATTAAGAGATTTGTACTTGCTAATACCTTGGACGTTGAGTCATCCATAAGCACATAGCCAAACTACTTCCCACTTTTTTGCAGGTATTCTTTTTTCATTTAATAAAGTTAGTACTTTAGCCTGATTTTGGGGACTACAATTTTTAAATTCAGGAATGGGTGGGCCAACTTTATCTATCACATGCTAATACAATTGCTTTCGGAAAGATGAGATCAACAATGATTTAGAAATGTTCCATTTATACAATTTTTGAATTGAGGGGCTCATAAAGTCTGGTACTTCTAAGGCCCGGATATTCAAAAGGGTTGCGCTGTGCGCAACAGGTTCTTGCTATGCAGAAGTCCAAAATGTGCCATTTGCGATATTCAGAAGGAGGCAGTTGCACCACGAAAACATGCTGAGCAACAGCGCAATGAAAATGAAGGCACTTGCAACTGAAGAGGTGGATCCATGCATAAAGAGCGCAATGCGATATTCAAAGACTTGCGCGATGCGTAATAGCGGCACAGCTGGAAATTGCGCACTAGCGGAAATGAGCCAAAATAAAAAGGCTCAAGGAAGCGGCGCAAGAACGCTACAAGGCTGCCAAGTGGGGGTGAGAGAGAGAGCAAGAGAGAGACAGACAAACAACAGACAGGCTAGGGCAGGCAAGGAAAGCGTGGGCCATAGGTTGTAGAGGCCAGCGGGGGGTGCCCGGTGCAGTGGAAGTAGCAGTGAGGACAGCGGGGGTAACACAGCAACACCAGCCAGGGGTCAGAAGCCAGGGAGATGGACAGTGCCAGCTTCCACATGGAAGCTGTAATGAGGGGGGGTGAGAATGCATGCTGCAGGGGGACGTGGCCGTGGAAGAGCCCGTCGGCGGTATGCCCCAACAGGCAGTACCGTGCCTGCATCAGCTTTGAGCTGTACACAGATATAGAGATCGTGGGCCGGTACCACCTGAACAGGGCAATACTGAGACGGCTCTGTGAGCTGTGCAGTGATGTGATGCAGGCACCCTCATGACGGAGTCACGCTCTGTCGGTGGAGACCAAGGTGACAGCCTGCATGTGCCTGCTCGCCACAGGCACCTTCCAGAGGCCGACAGGGGACACCACAGGCATCACACAGTCTGCCACGTCATGCATTCTCACCCAATTCCTCAGCGCACTGCTGCCACATGCTGCAGAGTACATCCATTTCCCCAGCACCACAGCAGAGCGTACAGCAAACATGCAGGAGTTCCACAGGGTAGCACGTATGCCTGGCGTGCTAGGGGCCATAGACTGCACCCATGTGGCCATTTGCTCGCCACCTGGCCCCGATGGGGTCACATATAGGAACAGAAAGGGATTCTCCAGTGTCAACTGCCAGGTGGTGTGTGATGCCACTGGGTGCATAATCAATGTCTGTGCCACACACCCTGGTGGAGCACATGATGCCTTCATATGGTATCAGTCCGCACTGTGCCATTGATTCGAGAGTGGGGACATCCCCACAGGACATCTAGTGGGTGAGTACACATGTATGGAATGCAAACTCGGGGCAAGGGTGGGAATGCCACAGGTGCCATGGTAGTGGCACACAGGGATATGGGCAATATGAACCTGAACATGAGACTGATCTCCACTATCTCCACACAGGTGACAGCGGATACCCACTCCGTCCCTGGCTGCTCACACCGTACCGGCGCCCCATAACCCCATCGCAGCAATGCTATAATGAGGCACATGTTTCCACATGCAACATCATAGAGCGGGTGTTTGGGATGCTCAAGGCACGCTTCCGATGCCTAGACACCTCCGGCGGTGCCCTACAGTAAGCCCCCAAAAGGCCTGTGGGATATTCCTGGCCTGTTTAATCCTGCACAACATGGCCAAAGACTATGGGATAGCCGTACAGGTTGAAGAGGGGGACAGCGATGGGGACGCCAGTGGCGCCGGTGTTGATGGTGATGAGCAGCCCCCCCCAGGACGGCGGGACCCCCGACTGATCCGGCAGGCCCAGCTGCACTGGGACACCATCACAGAGGAGCACTATGCAGAACACAGGTAAGTCAAGGGGACATGTGCAACCAACACTGTCCATGCGCAAACCACAGGCACACAGGGTAACACACCAGGGGTGCATGACGGCCAGGGGAGTGGAAGGGTCCAGGCATACAAACACACCATCAGGGAGGGGTGAGCACTCATATGGACACACACACACCAGGCACAGAGTGTACATGGGCAGATGCACAGCACAGCAGAACCGACATTGCTAACACACAGCACCACCGACCACCCCCACCACCTGTACTGTCCAAGTACGTGTGTCAGATGCTGGGCACCCTTGCACCTTGGTGTACAGTACAATGCAGGCATCATCATGCACACGCACCTGTGGACAGCAGTTGGGAGAGTGTGCAGGTGGTCCGTGTGTTGGCGTGATGAGCAGAGCACCCAGAAGTGCACTGCCCACCATGACACACATTGCACACATGGCAGCACCAGACAGGGCCCGCACTGGGAGACAGGTCAGTCATGTAGCACTGTCCCACGGCCACTGTGGATGCGTGGGCAGCCCCGCCGTGACCCAACAGCACTGGCAGGTTGAGCAGGGGCTACATGGGGTGGTACTGTTGGACCACTAGGGGTCCCACTGCGCGAATGCGACCTTGCCTGCACAGGGGTCTGCAGCATGCCGAACAAACCTGCACCAGGGGTGCTCGGGATGGCCACAGCAGAACCCGGCATCGACTGGCCTGGTGTCGCACGATGCCGGGAACGGGGAGTGGAGAGTGAACTGTGTGGGGTGTGTGGTACAGGGGCACCTGACTGTGTGCCCAATGCGTCCACGACAGAGACCACTGCCTGGGTCAGCCTGTCAATGGCGGCGGTCACATCCGTCTGCGTACGAACCAGCTCTGCACGGTCCAGAGCACACTCCCTGCTGTGCTGCTCCACAGCCACAGACAGTGCCTCCACGGACATTGCAACCCGCCTCTGCAGCTGTACTGATTCCTGCAGCAGGCGGGTGTGCTTGTCCAATGGGTACTGTGCCCCAACGGCATCCTGTCCCCCAGGGTGTGGAAGGTCCTGATGCACAACACCCCTTGAGGGTGGGCGCTGTTCACCAGGACCAGGAATGGGCGGATCAAAGGGCGGCAGACATGTGCCACTGCTTGACACTGTACCCCCAGACCTGGTGGGTGACTGCTGCTGCTGCCCCTCCAACCGCTGTGCCCCAGGGTCCACTTGTTCCACTGCTGTGGCAGCAACAGTGCCAGACACCTGCACAGCCACTGGTGCTGCCCCATCGGTGCTGACAGGCACAGCCTGGGACTGTGCCAGCATGCTGGTACACAAGTTTGAACCAGAAAGGCCCAGGGGCACATGCTGGCCTGCTGTGTGTCTGTCATGGGACACACACCTATCACTGCCCATTGCAGTCCTTGCATCATCAATGGTGCAGGTACATGCTACAGCCATAGTCACAGCATGCTGGCATGCTTGCATGCCAGACTGCTGAGACACAGGCTGTGCACCCCCCGCACCCGAATCACCGACACCAAAGTTGGCGGCCCAGCGTGCATGCTGCTGCAGTGCCTGCTAGCTGGTGACAGAGGTGGATGGACCCTCCTCCATGTCCAGCAGGTCATCATCACTGCCTGGACCCACCACCACCATCTCCTGAAGACGAACAGGATCTGTAACAGAAAGAGAGTACATGTGAGTGCATGTGAACAACCTCCCCCCCAACACCACCACCACCATGTCATACCATGCAGTGATGGGCTTCCACCTGTCTGGAATCCACCTCCTGGTACGCCCTCAATAGCGCTCCACTGCATTGATGCAACCAGTGTCTCCTCAGCCGGGGTCAGCTCCAACACCACTGGCTGGCCCCCGCCAGTGTCAGCACGTGCCGCCCTGAAGGCTGCCACCTTCTCCTTCAAACTCCTGCGGTCTGTCCCCATCTTCTTCTTGCATTCCTGCACGGAGCGCTGGTGGCTTCCGTGCAGGTTCAGGGCCCGAGCTATCCCCTCCCATGCAGCCGCACGGGACTGAGGGGTGCCCCTTCATCCACTCAGTACTGGCTCCTCATCCAGGTAGGCCTGGAAGAGGGCCTCTGTCTCTGCTGGGGTAAAGTTGGGCCTCCTCCTACGCCCACCATCCTCACCCTCACCTTGGCTCTGCTCGGTCATGGCGATCTGTATGGGGGGAAGTGGACACCTGTCACTGTGCAGTCTACAGCATTTTCCCATGACCATTGTCCAGAACATCACAGAGCATGCAGCTCACCTCTCACCTGCAGTAACCGAATCTGGCCAGCGCAGCCCAATGTCGCACATTTATAGCGCAATGCATGCAAATTAGGAATGGAGCAACTATAATGACATGCAAATCGTGCCACTGCACCTTTGAATGGCTGATCAGATGATCTGTATGTGTCGGCTGAATATCGCGAATTTGCGCTTCCATGTCTGATTTGAGTCGGCTGAGCCAATGGCGCAGATCTGTGACTGTGTGGTACACTGCATTACGCATGCCCAGATAGCTTACGCAGGCGTCTGCCACACTGCTGACGTGCTGTGCGCAATCGGCAATTCAGGCCATGGCCACCATTGTGCCAGTGGTGCCACAGCACTGGGCACTATATGGCACTGTGGCACTACTGCGCAATAGTCCACTGTGGCACTGGTACGCAGCTGGTCGGTCGCGCTGGATGCGTATACGTCAGATGGCACTGTGCGTGGCCTTGCGTCATTGTCCATTACCTGGTGTCCGACCTTTACCCCTGGCCCTGTTCGGCTGCCATGTGTACGGCCCTATTGCGCTGTCTGGTGACAGCGCTATGTGAAGTGACAGCGCTGTTCGAACAGCGCGATTGGAACCTGTGGTGGTCTATTGCACAACATCTCCACGTGGGGTTACGGCGCAGCGGGGTGCCATATTGCCTGCTGTAAAGTTGGTACCATGGCTCACAGAAGAGCAGTACAGTGGAGCCCTGTCAAAGTGGCCAACTTGGTGGCCCTAGTGGAGCCCCACTATGGGGCACTTTATGGTGAGGCGACCCTCACCATTGCCAGGATGCAGGTGTGGCAGCAAGTGGCCACTGACCTGGTGGGGGTCACTGGATGGTGCCGGTCAGCTGAGCAGTGCCGGCACCGGTACAGTGACCTCCGCCGGAGGGATCCTGATCTTCTGGATCGGCTGCGGTCACGTGCCAGGAGGGGCGTGGTGCCTAGGCCAGGTGGGTGTACCATCTATGCACCTGTATTCTCTGTAGGGGTGTGAGTGTGTTTTGGTGGCTGTGCATAGGTGATGGCTCTGCCATGGTTGGCTGTGTCAGTGTGTGCAGGTGTGAGATGCATGGGTCTGGCTGTGTGGGCAGGCACTCTCACTGGGGCAGGGGCAGTCTGCTTGGAGTCACACTGATGTTTGTCTCATATGTCTCCCACAGGCCGGGATGTGAGGATGCAGGCACGGGGTGAGGAGGGCCGTGCCAGGGCCCCGGTGCCGGTGGGTGTTGCACCCCAGCAGCAGCAGCAGCAGCAGCGGCAGACCCAGCTGCTTGAGGAGTGTGAGTATCATTACTTCATGGATACTATTGCATGCTGGGGGCAAGACCACCAGCCATGCACAACACAACCATGCAGGAAAGGGGAGGTCATAATTCCACTATACAAGACACTAGTGAGGCCCCACCTGGAGTACAGTGTACAGTTCTGGAGACCATACCTACGTAAGGACATAGACTGGGTAGAGAAGGTTCAGAGGAGGGCAACAAAGATGGTGCATGGATTGCATCACAAGTCCTATGAAGACAGGTTGAGGGAACTGAACATGTACTCCCTGGAGGAGAGGAGGGAGAGAGGGGATATGATAGAGACATACAAGTATCTTACAGGGAGGAACAGGGTGCAGGAAAACACTATTTTTAAGCGAAAAAGATGTTCCAGGACTAGAGGGCATGGGATGAAGTTGGAGGGAGGACGATTCAGAGGAAACATGAGAAAGAATTTCTTCGCAGAACGGGTGGTGGACAAGTGGAACACCCTGCCAGAGGAAGTGGTGAGGGCAGAAACAATCACGGGATTTTAGAATACACGGGATAGACATAAAGGAATTCTGGAGGTCAGGGGTAAGGTGCAACAGACTTATAGGAAAACAAAGTGAACTTACAAGCTCAAATGGGCAGACTGGGTGGGCCATAGGCCCTTATCTGCTGACACTGTCTATGTATCTATGTATGTATGCGACACAGGTGACATGCATCACTGTCAGTATCACAGCTCTGTGTATGCGTCACTGGTGGTCCATGCATGCACTGGGCACATAGCTGTGTAACTGGCATCGCACCACATTGCCACGTCACTTGACAGCCTTGTTTGTGCTGTGATGGACATGGGCAGTGTGTGTGTGAAGAGGTGCACATAGCTGGTGCCGCCTGTTTGTGATGGCCATGTGCATGTTCACTGTGGGTGGGTGCATGCCATCACAGGTGCGGGACATTGGGCTATATGGCTTGCAGGTTGGGTGGTGTTCAGGGTTGTGGTCAGTCACAGCCATTGACTGTGTTCCCATTTTCCTAGGTATTACAGTTCTCCGGAGGATCCATCGTGACATATGTGGCCTGACACAAGTGTCCATAGATAACCAGGCCATCCTGAATGCAATACGGAGACATGGCCTGCGGAGGAGGCATCGCAGGGAACAGTGGCACCGGGCACAGGATGACCAGCCTGCTGGGCCTTAGGCCACATTACCCTTCCCACTTCACCCATCTCTACCACCCTGCCTTCCCTCTCCAAGTTGTTCATCCCTACCCCTTGCCCACCCCTACCTTGTACCCGTCCCCCCCCTTGTAAATAGTTTGTTTATTGTTTTGTACTTTACTCTTTGAGAATTTGAGAATACATTTATATTTTGATATGAATACTGTGTTGGTCTCTGATTTGCAGCTGGCTATGGTTGCTCAGTTGCAGTGGTGTACATGCCATCTGGGGTGGTATGGTCCTGGGTGTGTGTGTGTGTGTGTGTGTGTGTGCGTATGTGTGCATGGGCAGGTATCTCCGGCATGGCAGTGACTTTCTGTTGGTCTTGCCGTCTGCTGCCACCCACTGCTGGGTGCACAGGGTGTGTCTGGCTTGTATGCTTCTCTGCTGCATGGGGTTGATGTGTGCTGGGGGGGATGCATGGTTTCCTGCAGTGCCAGTCACTGCACATGGGTGGTGTCTTGGGGTCATGGTGCAGGGTGTGCTGTGCGTACAGGGGGCTGATGTGCACTGTGGTTGTCAACCCCCTGTGTGTGGCACTCTCAGCCTGCCAGTGGTTGTGCTGGGGTGTCATGGCTCTGCTGTGCTTTGTTGGCTTGTCCCCATGGGCCAGTAGATCATCCGTCACACCCCAGTGATGCTGTGCTTGGGGTGTGCAGGTGTCTTGTTAGTTCTGCAGTGTGTTCCTGTGCCCATGTGTGGCATGGCTGGCGGTGAGCCCCAGCCTGCCTCCCTGGATGTGCAGTTCCATTGCTCTGGGGGCTCTGCTTGCGCTATGGCACCTCTGGACTGCTCAGCTGGGCTGCCCTGGTTGCGCTATAGCGCAACATTTCTGCTCAGCTTCTCCTTCCTGGTTGTGCTATGGTGCAGTATGTGCGATATTCAGACATTGGCTGCTTGCGCAATTTGTTCTGCTCCATGTTTGAATATCGCACCTGTTGCGCATATGCGCAATTGGTTTGTGCTTGCTCCTGCTGTTGCGCACATTTTGGGCGCAGTTTGAATATCCGGGCCAAAGTGTATAGAATATTTAACAGGTGCATCAATCCATTTATCAAAAAATGTCTAGCAGTTGTTTAGCATCCGTTGATACATCAGGGAATCCTGCATACCTGAAACAGATTTGACTGAATGTAATAGAAATAGGGTGTGGAAAACGGTCACAGGGTCCATCATACCCAAGCCACCTTTAGTTCTATGCAGGCAGGTAAAACTTCTTTTAATTGGGTTTAAGCTGCTTCCCCAAAGCATGTGAAGAAAAATGCTATAAAATCTGGTTTCCAGAGCTGTTGGAAGAGAAAATATTGTCCTGACATAAAGAAGGCAGGGAATTAGGAATTGTTTTATAATGTGAATGCATTTAAGTTTTGAGAGTTTCCATCCTTTTCAAGAATTGACCTTGGCCTCACAGATCCCCAAAGATTTCGTAGTTGCTACATTAGGAGTACCAAAGTGAGTCCTAAAATGTTTGTAGGGCCTAAACCTATTGGAAATCTGGCAATGTGCATAGGGAGATCATCCCAAGGGCCTAAGGGAAGAGCATTACATTTTCTGGAGTTGAGTTGAGCATTTGAAACTAAAGAAAATTGTTCTAAAACCCTAGAGGCTGTATGAATGCTATCCATATTTTTGACTAACAGGCAAGTATTATCTGCATACCCCACAATTTTAATGTGATCGTAGGGAACTACTCCTGATAGACCTTCGGTTAGGGGATGAAGTGAGATTTTTTCTAGTAAAGGATTAAGGTAAAAAATATATAAAAAAGAGCTCAGGAGGCATCCCTGTCGATCCCCTATGTTTACTCTGCATTCTGGTCCTGGTTATCCTATAATTATGGGGCTAAAACATGCGTCACTATATAACAGTTGTAACCAGGAAATAAAAGTGGATGGAATGCCATAATTTTGTAATATCGAAAAAAAAAATTATGACTGACCCTGTCATATGTTTTTTTCTGGTCAAGTGAGATGATCCACCCTTTGTTATGTGATTTTTTAAATACTCACAGATTTCTCTAATAATAATTAATGGGTGGTGTATGGATCTATCTGGTAAGCTGCAAAACTGTGTGGAGTATATCAAGTAAGAAGCTACCTTTCTTAATCATAAATGCAGTATTTGTGATAATATTTTAAAATTAGCATTTAACAAGCTAATTGGTCTCCAGTTGTTTATAAGGAGTTTGTTACCAGATTTAAGTAAAAAAAAATAACTAAGCTCTTTGAAAAATAACTTGGAATAGCTTTCTGGGAGAAGAAAAATTCAAAAACTCTTTGCAGACATGCTGCAATTTCATTTATAAATGCCTTGTAGAACTCACAAGGGAGACCATCAGTTCCTGGTGCTGCCCCAGCATTTCTTGATTTAATGACTTCTATAATTTCTTGTGCGGTGACTTCTATAATTTCTTGCGAAGGGCAGTTAAGGACATTAAGTCACTATGATAAATGTTATGTAGGGGGAGTCTGGAGAACTATTCTTTGATTATTGAGTCAGAAAGACTGTTAGAGGTTTTGGGAGGCTGTAGAAAGTCCAAACTAAGTCTAGTCAGTTCTGTGGGGGGTGAGACCTATTCCCCTTTTTCATTCAGAAGAGATGAAAAGGTAGTAGAGCACCATCTAAGTTTACAAGCTTCACATGGGTCAACAACTGGAGTTTTCTGTGTACCATAGGTGAACTCAGCTCTAATAATGCTGGCCCTATCATATTGGAGTCATTTCATTTCATTCTTGATGTTATTTATTTGTTGTGAAAGGTCTGCATTGGAGGTAGGAGTGAGAGAATACACATATTGGAGCTGGGATCTACGTTTTAGATGTTTAAAAATTGAGTTTGGGAAAAAACTTTTTCCAAAATGCTGGAAATATTATCTAATGTCCAATTTAGTATCCTTCCACCAGTCACTTTTATCATCGTATATATCAAAAACTGACATACGGATGATCAGTGAAACCTTAATTTGCTGGAGAATAATTGGTTCAACAAGTACACTGGTATTTAACTTCCATCTGCCACTGGGTATTGGAATTTGTGTTGAATGGCCTGTATAAGTAAATACCATCAAATGGTCTGAAAATTCAACTGAAATAAAGGAAGATGACTGAGTTGTTAAATTTTTGGAAATAAAAATATAGTCAATCTGTGTTGTAAACTGGTCCACTGATGATATGATCAGCACTATTAATAAGATCTGCTGTCAACACACATTTTTTAAGGGCTGCTGAATCACAGTACACTTTCTTTTCCATCTTCTGGTTTCTAGGAATTTTCAAGCTACAATTAAAGTCACCACCCATTACAATCAATTAAGCCATAGCTAGGTAAGGTTGGATATGGTCAAACAGCTTCACCCTATCAGCTGTTAGTTGTGGTGCATAGATATTCAAAAACCTGCAAGGTTCCCCATCCCAATAGTCATCTATTATGAGGCCCCTTCCAGGGACTAGATCTATGAGTCTGAATATTGAAAATCTCTGGCCTAAAAATAAAATGCTAATACCATCAGCCTTTTGCCTGCAAATATTTTCTCAATGGGTTGAGAGTTGTATGTTTCCATAATGATGGGATCTGTTGTTTCTTCCTCTAATTCAGAATCACCCCAATTAGAGCCTGCTAGGACTCCAAAAAGGTTTTCTGAATCCATATGTTGATGGGGACCTCTTTTTTAGACAGTCTTGTGGATCTCCTGTGTTGCGAGGGAATGACCCATGGCTGCTTTGTAGAGGACTGTGTTGATTCTCCATTGATTTGGGGACTACTGTGTTTGCATAACACACAGGTTTAAGAAGATCATCAATTCTGGTTTTGTCCAGTGGTTCTGATTTGGGCCCCCCCCATTGTTTCAGACGTGTTTTCTTTAGACTCTGGGTTATTTTTGTCTGGGTCAGTAGACGGCATAGGTTTAGATTGATCGAAAGGAGTAGACACATCTGTTGGAGTTTTGTTTATGGGGTCCTCAGGGTTTATGTTGTGTGGTCTGTTAGCAAGGGCCCATGGGCAATCCTGCTAAATGTGACCAAGTTCTTCGCATAGACTACATTTAGTGTGGTTCATGCATTGAGAACTGATGTGGCCTACTTCATTGCACAAACTACAACACAGTTTGTCACAGACACTTGACAGTTGAGTACGTGTCCCACAGCAATAACATGCGCAGGGCTGTCCAGCATAAAAGCACACTCCCCTTTCTCAGCCGAGAAAGAAACAATTTGGTATATGATTGATACCTTTTTCTGTTTGCCTAAGTCTGACTTTGAATTTCCACCCTCCAGTCCAGAAATGTTCCCCATTGAGGATGGCCTCGGGGGCACTGGGGACTTCACAGCACTGTTGTAACCAATGGCAGATATCCCCTACAGGCATGTTTTCATTTAGAAACATGACAGTTACCATTTTTATGAGGGATTTCGTAAGAGGGATGGCTATGAATGGAGTCCAGAGTGGTGACAATTTTAATTGGTTGTATCTATACCAAAAGGTGTCAAAAAGCTGTGAGGATCGGAAACTGATGTCAAAAGTGTCCTCTCCTGATATGTGAATAAATGCAAAAATGTCAGTGGGAGAAAAGTGGAGAGAGTCTTTGATTAAGTTTTTGCCAGCATATTGATGGTCAGGTCATGGTTCAAGGCTCCCTTTATATCTCAGACAATCTGTATGTCTCCAAGGCAGAGGTTTTGATTTATTGTTTTTAAACAGTTCTGGAAGAAGGGGTATGGGGAGTCAGCTTTTCCACTTTCTTTATTCTGATTGTTGTCACCTGTCATATGAGGTTGGATGTTGGGAGCTTCCTGTGGAGAGGTCTTGTTACTGGGGTTAGTATTTGCAGGTGGGTCTCCTGTTGATACTGTGTCTTTTGCTGTGGCTGCTGGAATATTGCTGCCTTCAATTATGGGGGGGGCGCTGCAGGACTTCTGATGGAGTCTTTGAGACAGTTAACACTAGTATTGGAGTCACCATTGTGATGCCATCGTGAGAAGATTCAGGGTAAGCACTATTTGTTTTTGAGGGGTCATCAGGTGCTGATGTGGCAGCTGATGGGGGGGGCGCCATTCAGGTATAGAGGGCAGTTGTGATGAAATACTTGCATCCCAAGTAGGATCAGGGATCCATCTCTCATCCCCCATTTGCTTCCAACCTGCTGCAATTAATGCTTTTTCCAGATATCAGGATGAATCAATGTCCTGAGAAAGCCCAAAAGCTGAATCAATGTTCTGAGAAAGCCCAAAAGCAGTGCAGACAGCTGCTGCTGCAGACAGCGGTTCCTGCTCATCTACTGCAACTGGGGTATCTAGGGTGAGCTGTTCTATAAGATCCAAATTCATGTCTGTTGGTAGATGCCTGTGTGATTGGACAATGTTGTCTATTTTCCTGCAGAGCTCATCTTTTTTCTTTTTAGTGATGTAGTCATCTTCTGCCATCAGTTTGATAAGGGCAGCTTTCTTGTTATTCAGTTCATTGTCCAGGGTTTCAGCTGTCCCATCCGGGATCTTTGCTGACATGGCATTTGCAATAGGGTTTTGTTTTGTATTTTCCTGGGGGAGTCTTAAGCCAGGGGATTTTCCCCTGTATTTACCATTCCCGACATTGCTCCCATGTTCTTCGATGGTCCAGTAAACTTTGTAGTCTTTTTGCTTTGTAGCGCTACCTTGGATTGAACTACTGTGGCACTATGAAGCGTTGTCATGGTGATTGCACTTGTACCGACTGAATCCAAATGTGGCAACACTGAAGAGTGTTGTGTTACAGGTAAGGCTCCTCAATTATTTACAATCCCAAAAGTTGCTGTTGTATCATTTGTGAGGGAGACCAGGTTTGTGGGGAGAATCCAGTCCCTGTTTGTTTAATGTTAAACTGAACTGCAGTTCCTCTGATTTTCTTTCCTGCCATTCCCGCTCTAGCAGAGAAGGTAAAAACAGTCACCTTATCCTGGTCCTTTGCAGATGTCTGGTAAATTATGTTGGAGGGGACAGCATCTTGTTTAACAGTAGTTTGATTATGGGATGTGACAGGTGCAGTTATAGCAGCGCTGCTGGGGGTGACTTCTGAAACGGGAGAGCCCGCCGTGACTCCAATAGTGCTAACTTGCAAAATGCTTTGAGTTTTTAACAGTTCTTTTTGTTTTTCAGCAAAACGTTTTTCTTCTGCTATAATCAATTCTGGCAATTCAGCAGCATTATTAAAAGAAGTAAGGCTAGCTGTTTGACCTGTGTTTTCCACATCTCCATTTGGATTTAAAATGGGTATTTTGTTTTCTGTATGCTCAAGAGATCCATTGGCATCAAAAAATTATTCTATTTCAGCCATATTCAAGGTTGTTGTAGGAAGAGGGGCTCCAGTCTCCTCCACCTCCATACTGACTGTCTCCTTCTCCAGACTGGCCCTCGGAAAGATGGCCAAAGGTTCCCCCTACTGATGAGTAGGGGAATTTCCCCAGTGTCCTGGTCCAGCTTCCCCCATTCATTAAGAAGATACCTCAACAGCATAATCGGCTTAAATTTCAGTTGGTTACCGTCTGTATCCCTCCCACAGGATGAGGCTGAAAACAAGCAGCATTGTCTAGTCCTCCTTTCCTGGTCAACAAAAACTAAATAAATAAATACATTTTCAGCATAGCCTTCTTATTACCCCACCTCATGAACGTGGTAGGTGAGAATTTTCAAATCCCCACTGAAATGTCATTTCATGCCACAGGTGTGAAAACATATTTTGACGAGGATTTGAAAAATGACAACTGTCACATTCATGAGGTGGTGTGAAAAATTGGCTATGTTAAACATTTGGGATCAGCAATATTTAAAATTACCAAAATTATGAGCGAATGTAGAAAAATGTGAATGCACGCTCATAACTTTGTCATTTTTACATATTTGTCCCCAAATTTTCAACATAGCCTTCTTATGATGCACCCTCATGAATAAGAGTGGTGAAAACTTTCAAATCCCATCCGAAAGGTGATTTTGTGAAGCGACCACAAAATCTCCTTTAGGGCTACATTTGCATAATTCAATTGCCATTGGTCATGCAGTGAAGTCCCAAAAAGGCCATGTAAAAAATTTGGGGTAAAAATGACAAAGGTAGGCAAATCCTGCCCAAAGAGTCTTTTCACACCTGTGGCATGGAATGATGTTGTGGTGGCATGGAATCACGTTTCGCTGGGGATTTGGTCATTTTCAGCACTGCGTACACAAGGTGGAATAATAAGAAGGCTATGCTGACAATTTGGTTGCTGTTGTCATACAAATTAAAGTGCAGGGCCCTGCAAATAAGCATATGATTACACTAGCTCAAAAATTGTGGATGGACCTTGTGAGCTGAAGTTAAAAAAGTATTTGATGTACTTTTTGCAGCGAAGATGTGTTATTTAAAATGCCTGGTAGTACGTCCTTCACCAACATGAATGCCGCTCGATCACACTATAGTACGGAGATGTAAGTGAAAGTGCTTGAGGTATAAGACACTTCCTTTATGAAATTCTAAATAAGTTGTAGTAAAAAAAAATATTTAACATACTTTTTGAACTGAAAATGTGTTATTTTAAATATCTGGCAGCACATCCTTTACCAATATTAACACCACTCAGTCATGCTACACTGCAGAGATGAAAGTGAAAGTGACTAAAGGGAAAGATGAGCTAAAAACCGCAAGATCAAGCAGATACAGTTTGGAATATTTTTTTTTAAACATGGCAGGATCAACCAGATAAACATCGCCCACAAATTAAAACATATTGTAATGCAGGATCAACCAAATGTATACAGTGTGGGACAGCTATGTTGATTTTCTTATGGCTGTGGGTGCCAGCTTGTGGGTCCCAGCTGTGCCAGGTGTGGAGTAATCTCTGTGGTGGTAAGAAGGTTCCAAGGGCTAGAAAGTAGTTCAGGTGTGCGGTCGTGCTGTGAGGTGTGAGGTCGTTGTGGAATACTGCACAGTCGTTTAACCAATCAGGACACTGGATTTTCACTAATTTTTGTTACCCAATGTATATGTACACACACACACATATATATATATATATATATATTATAGGGGTGTGGTCATGCCCCTATATTTAGGGTTGAGTAGGCACTTCTACAGTATGTTAAATATGAAAGTTTGCGTGTTAATAACTTTGGACCTTTTCAACGGATTTGCACAACATTTGGTATGCACAGTGGGGCATGCTAGATCTCTTGATCTGCCAAGTTGCACTTCAGTTGGACTTACAGTTTTTGTGCAGCGAAATGCTCAAAAATGCACTTTTCGTCAGTTTTGTGGGCAGTTTTTCAGATTTGTCCGTGGTGCTGTGTGGCTGTTTTTGTGGTTTGCTGGTCTGAAACATGGCACGTAGAAAGAGCTTGGGTCAAGGAACATGCCACTTTTTGTTTGGTGAAAAAATATTAATCCATTCAAAAGTTATAAAAGTTTTTAGCTCCCATTATAAGTCTATGGAAAAATTTAGATGGTTATTTTGCGAAAGAAGCACGGGGTTTTGGCCATCTGGTCACTTCTCACGATCAAAGAACTTGTAGGCTTGAGATCAAAGATTCTTTGATCACGAGATATTTATTGATCATGATGGCCGCCATCTTGTTTTCAGTTTGCGGTCGGACAAAAAAACAAATATCTCAGCTCAGGAGTGACTTCAGAAGTAAACCTATGATGGGTTTTGCTCAGGAAGCTTCTCTCTATTGACCCATGTCTCTGGTTTCCTGTACTTCTCTCAAAAAATTGAGTTTTACTGTTTTAAATTTTTGATCGCAGCTTGCTAATGATCTTTGATCGCGAGCCTGCAAATTCTTTGATTGTGAGATAATTTTTGACCGCGAGCTTATTTCGCCATTGGACAACCAGATAGCCAGATTTGCATGACCAGATGTCCTTGGGGAAGACCAGATAGCCCGAATTTAGAAAGACCAGATGTCCCCTCACGGTCAAAAATCATCTTTGATTGCGATTGATTATTTTTCAGCCTCATGATCAAAGAATTTTTAAAGGTGTAAAAACTTTAAAATTAAATATCTCTTAAACGGTTTGGTCTTTTAACTTGAAATTTGGAGGGTGTTCAGGTGATGTCCTACAGATGTTATATTTCAGTGCTGCAAAATTAATTTTTTGCAGAGATATTCAGTGACGTAGTTAACGTTTTTCCTATAGTATTATGCATGGCGCTATTGACTTTCTATTTATATGGTAGGTGGCCCTAGTGCCAAGGACATGTGTTTTGCTGATTTTCTATCTTACACTTACAGAGTGCAGCATTATGCCACTGCGAAATTTGAAAATTTCATTTGTTTCACTTTAATACCTTTTCAAACATTTGTGTGATTCCCCTGAATTTTTGGATGTAGAAAGATTCTTCTTAGATCTTTGACTGTGATAATTTTCATGTCACTGGGACATACGTTTCTGGAAGCATACTAATTTTGCTGTTATGCACTAATGGGTGGCTTCCTGGGAGCGCGGGGCTGTTTGGGACCCGCCCTTCCACCAATATGTATTCCTTGGTACTTATATTATAAGTTTTCAAAAAGTAAGGAAATTCTATGAAAAAAAACTGCATTAATGCATCATTTAGGGTTGAAGTGCAAAAAGTCAGGAAATGAGACCTTTAGGGTTGGCCCCTACTGCCCCATACCATGTACCTCCCCATCCTCCACAGACTGACAGAGGCTGGGGTGTGTCATTGGGGTTGTGAAGCCTAAATCTTACCCCATTCTTCTTTACTGTGGCATGTTAACATGCTTACACATAGAATGGGGTGAGATTTGAACTTCACAACCCCAATATTTTACCGGCATCTATCAGCTGTGGAGAATGAGGAAACATGTATGAAAGTGAGACCAACCCTAAAGATCTCATTTCTGACTTTACACTCCAACTTAAATACGATGTCAGTTTTACATAAATATATATATATATATATATATACACATATATATTATATTGGCCCGGTAGAATCCAGTATAATTAGGGTTGGCAGGTCACTTTAATGTTAAACCCCAAACTTTGCACTTTAATAACTTTGCAACTGTTTGTCTGATTTGCCTGAAATTTTGCATGCATGGTGTCCAACCATAGATTTCTGGATCTGGAAGTTTTGTTTCAGTCGGATGTACGGTTGCGGAACTGTAGAGTGTCAAAAAAGTGAGAAATCCTCAACTTTTGCACATTTTTCATTTGGGCTTGAAGGACTGAAGAATGCATCTGAGTGGATTCAAACTGCTTGTCTATATGTGGCCTGGGTTAAATTTGTGCCTTTTGAAGATTTGGTGAAAAAATCTTAATCCATTCAAAATTTATGCAAGTTTTTCATGTCCCATTTTAGCCTATGGGAAAATTTATATGTGCATTTTAAAAACTTTTGCGATCACTGTTTTGTTGTTGTGCTCCTTAATTTTATTTTCATGCTGCCACCATCTTGTTTTCAGTTAGCGAAAGACAAAAAAACATTTTTGTTTTCGTGGCAATGGCTACGATAAAAAAAAAATACCTTGGCAACATTTTTTTGTGTGCAAAAGCATTTCATTATAAGGTATAGAGGTGTTGTGAAAACATTTTTGGTTTCGCGATAACAATGCTTGAAAACATTGTCCCATGTGTTGTTTTCTTTGTCACTTCATTGTGCCAAGGTGGATTCTGCTTTTGGGATGAAATTTGCAGGGTGGCAAGCCCTGGTCCCATGGATGTGTTTTTTGGTGATTTGGTCACAAAACATTCAACAGGTCCATAGTTACAGTGTTCTGAAGTTGAGAATTTTCCCATAGAATAACATTGTGGCACCTGCGGCACCTTTTGGCGCCTATATCTCGGAAACAGTTTGAGATATGGATTTTTCACTACCTGCAGCTTTAGGTGGACTAAGCACGTGTGGAGGTTTCAAAGTCATGATTATAACTCCAGTGGAATTTTTTTCCATAGTTGCTACGGTTACTGAGATATTGCCAAATAAGTGTTACAAGGGTTACTTCCAGTACTATGGGGCTGCTGTATGGCACCGTATTTAAGTGTAAGTGGGAGCACAGGGCCTGGAGGGCCCACGCTCTCACACCCACATACCAGTATGCACAAAATGGGCAATGTGAAGGGAGCGCAGGGCCCATAGGGCCTGTGCTCCCACAAACACATACCATTAACCACTTACATTACACTTTCTCAAAAAGAAGGGAAATTCATTGCAACTCCATGGCACACCCCAATGCCTGTTGATGCCTGTTGGTGCCTATAGGGTGGGTGGGGTGGTAGGGGTGGTAACCCTAACATCAAATTTCCAAACTTTTGTCACTGTGACATCAACCCTAACTGATGCATTAATGGAGTTTTTTGCAATGAATTTCCCTTATTTTTGAGAAAGTGTAATGTAACTGGTACGTGGCTGTGGGAACACAGGCCCCTCATGTTACCCATTGTTGCATAATGATATGCATAAGTGGGAGTGCTGGCCCTCTAGACCCTACACTCCCACTTACACATAAGTACGGACATACCACAGCCCTAGAAGTACCTTGTAACACTAATTTGGCAATATCTCAGTAACCATTGCAACTATGGAAAAACTTCCACTACAGTTGTAATCATGACTTTGAAACCTCCATGGGTGCTTAGTCCACTAAGCTACAGAGAGCAAAAAATCTGTATCTCGAATAATTTTTGAGATACAGGTCCCGAAAGGCACAGTGGGCACCACAACTCAACAGACGCACATAGCTCGGACATTTTTAGGATTTTTTTCACCCAATTTTCAACATGGCATTTTGGGGACCCCACCTCATGAACAATGTCACTGTCATTTTGTTAATCTGTTCAAAAAGTTGAGTTCGCACAGCAAACATGCCATTCTGCACCACAGGTGTGAAATCACATTTTGGGAAGGATGTGAAAAATGACAGCTGTATACTGTTCATGAGGAGTTGTGGAAAAGGGTAATGTTGAAAATCAGGAGGTAACATATGAAAAATTGATGAAGTTATGAGTGCACGTAGAAACTGCACAATGCGGGTGGCCCGCCAGCACAGCAGTTGGATTTCCGCTTGCGACGCCGGCGACCTGGGTTCGGGAATGGACCTGGGTCACCAGAAGGCAGGCCAGGGGGAGAAGGATAGAGAATCCTATGGACTGCTCTCCTTCTCTGGGAGGAGGGTGGGGAAGTGTCTGGCATGAGATGGACCCCTGGCAGAGGCTGGGGGTCTCACAGCTACCGGCGCTCGCATCTAATGGAGGCGGGGTGGATGCCTGCCGTCATTACATGTCCCTGCCTCCCGGAGGAAAATCAAAGAAAAATGGAGGGGAGAGCCTCTATCTACATGAAACCTCCCTGGCATTCAATTAGCCACTGCCGCCGCACTCCCAACCAGATACTGTTCCCACGGCACTGGAATTAGGGGAACTGGAGCCGCAGCCCTGCCCTCCGGGGGTAAGCTGGTGGTAACCAGGAGTATGCGGGTAATAGGCAGTTGGTGGAAGTTCCGGGGGCCGTGACCACGGCAGAGATTGATGGAGGACCTCCCGGGGAAGAAAAAAATTAAAAAATAAGAAGCTGCACAATGCATGCTCGTAACGTGGCCATTTTTGGTACTTTTTTAACCACATTTTCAACATGGGATTTTTGGGAAATCCCCTCATGAACATTGGTACTATGATTTTGTTACTTCATCCCAAAAGTTGATTTCGCACAGCGACCATGCCATTCTGCACCAGAGGTGCGAAAACACATTTTGGGCAGGATGTGATAAATGACAGCTGTACTGTTCATGAGGATGTGTGAAAAAAATGGCAATGCTGAAAATCTGGAGTGAAAATATAAGAAATTGACAAAGTTATGAGTGTGTGTAGAAACTGCACAATGCACGCTTGTAACACTGACATTTTTTTGATTTTTTGCACCAGTTTTCAACATGGGCTTTTTGGGACCTCCCATCATGAACACTGGGACTATCATTTCATTAATCGGTCCCGAAAGGTGATTCCACGCAGTGACCACAAAATCACCTTTCGGTACCAAGTAACGAGATGACAGTGACAATGTTCATGAGGTGGGGTCCCAAAAACTCCATGTTGAAAATTTGGTCCTAAAATCTCAAAAGATGGTCGAGATATCAACATAAGTTGATCCCGCCCCATTGACTGCCATTATACGGCTTACCTTTGATTCCTCATTTTGCGGTTTGGCTTTGAAGAGTGCAGACGTGTCCCAGTCCACAGAAGATGACAGTGCCCAACTTCTGGAGGTAAGTATGGGGTAAGGGGGGTAAAGGGAGGTGGGTCTGCAGAGGGCGGTATGGGATTGGGGAGGGGTGACATGGGGAGACGATGAGGGAACGCTTTCTTTCTTTCAGTTTTTTTTTTTTACTAAGAGACATTGGGGGACTGTTTTCTTTATTTCAGGCACTAATGCTGACCATGGAGGGGCATGCTCTAACTGGGGACACTAGGAGTGGGCTCCCCAGTGTCCCACTTTGCTGGGGGGGCTGCCACCGACACAGGGATTGGACACCCTGTTGTCGGACATGATTTATATTTGTAGGGGTTACTGCTGACTAGGGATTGGGTACCCCATTGTCGGCCATGGTTCTTTCTGTTGGGGACACTGGGAGTGGGCTCCCCAGTTTCCCATACTGGTGGTCGTGGAGGTGCTCTAGTGCTGACATGGGGATTGGGCACCCCATGTCAGCAAAGTGTTTTTTTAATCATTTTTTTCCTATTTTTGGGTCATGGCCTAGGATCCTAGGTCGCATCTTGTGCATATGAACTAGGATCCTAGGTTGTATTACGTGAATATGAAGTAGGATTTAAATGATTAAATAAACACATTTCACGGGTATATTTCATCCCGTAAAGTGCAGAATGCCCCAAAGGGGGTATGAATAAGCAAGTTACATGTGTTTGTTCCTCCCAAAAATATCATTTTGGGAGGTTTCAAAAATAATTTTTGGGTAAAACTGAAAACAAGATGGCTGCCATACAAAGTAGGAATTTCTCCATACGGAGCAGGATTCCTACTTCATTTCATAGAGCTATATTGAAGTGCCTACAGAGCATGCTCAGAAACAATTTTTTCAAATGTTTAAATTGCAATAACTTAAAAACTACTTATTCTTTTTGCACCAGACTAGCAAAAGGCATATCTGTGGTTAGTCCCTTTCTTCCCTGCAAATTTCATGCCAAATAAGCAACCCAAAAAAATTAAAAATAATATCCAGCACTCCAAGGTAAATTCAGGGAGAATATTGTTTTTATTTAGTAAAAAATAAATAAACATATTTACAAAATGTACTGTAAGCAAAAAATACACGAAGTAACACTACATCTATTTCAGTTTATAACAACCACTTCCAGCCTCGGCGCTTCGGGGCAGTGCTACCCCTTTATCAGGAGGACTGAGAGTTACAAAAGGTGCAATACTAGTGGTTTAAATAATACACACTCAGGTGCCAATAGTATATCAATCAATTTGATTAAATTGCCAAGATGCTTATTATGGGATAATGCTTGGGTCCAGACCAGGTCAGCTCTACCTAGTGTCCATGCCTCTATAATTAATTGATATGGAATTCCAAGAATTACCGACATGAACACACTGCTGGCCTGGTAAAGATCAAAACACAATTCCACAAATTGGCAATAAATGATTTCACACTCCAAGTGAAAATAATAAGAATAAAACTAAAAATACTAAAAACTATGGCACCAAAGTTAATTTAATCCTACAAGTTAGGGACATAGTGACACCTATAGCAAGTTCGGACCTATATCCATGTTAGTAATTTGAAAAGCAGTTCTTACATACACAGTAGTATCGCCAACAACTTATCGTTGGTGTGTCAAGTTCAAAAAATACTGTTATGATATTTTTTTGTCCAGTGATTCCATCTAATTCAAACAAGCCACTTTATTAAGTAAGAAAAAAAAGGGGGATACTTTTTTTTTATAAATACAAATTTAAAATAAAGAACACATGACACAGTACAAATACTGTATCCATAATGACAATTAATATAGTAATGTTGCACAAACCTAAATTCCATTTGTAAAAGGAAAAAATCAAATTTCCATACATCTTTATGATCCTTCATTTGTTAATAAATGGTTTCCAGTCTGTGGAATCATTGAAGCCAAAGGGCTTCAATGTTTTCAAACTGAAAATCCATTGTGATTCCTTTTTGTCCAGTTCACACTGTCTCTTGCCCCCCCCATTCTAAAGGGCACATGATCAATAGCCACATACATAATCCTGTGTCCAGTTAAGGGTTGTTGTGCCTGAAGGTGTCTCGCCACAGGGTGCTCCAGATCTGCCCTTCGAATGGCCCGGTAGTGCTCCTGTATGCGCTGTTTTGCGCTCCTGGGCTGTAGGCAAGTTCAAAGAAAAATCCCAGCAAAGTCAATGGGTAAAAACATGTTTTTTTCACCTCTCCGTAACTTGGAGACTGCACATCCAACCAGAATGAAACTTGCCACATCAAGAGACCTATCCTACAGGAAGACGCATACCAAAGTTCATGCAAATCTGTTCAACAGTTGCAAAGTTATTAAAGTGCAATCTTTTGAGCTTAGCATTGAAGTGCCAACTAAACCCTAACTACAGGGGTGTGACCGCACCCCTATAATATATCTACTGTATATCTATATCTATATCTATATCTATATCTATATCTATATCTATATAGCTATATATATATATATATATATATATAAGAGAGAGAGAGAGAGAGAGAGAGAGATACATATATACATATATACATTATACTGGCACAGTAGTGCCAGTATAGTTAGGGTTGCCCTGCCACTTCTATGTTAAACCCCAAATTTTGCACTTTAATAACTTTGCCACCATACAATGGATTTGCTTGAAATTTTGCATGCATGGTCTGGTGCCATAGATCTCTGGATGTGGCAAGCTGTATTATGGTCAGATGAGCGGTTGCGGAACTGCAGATTGCCCAAAAATGCAAAAAAATTGGGATTTTTGCACGTTTCTTTGCTTGTGGCTACAGCCTGCATGATTTGTCCCTTTGGTCTGAAATCTTCAGGGAAGTTGCAGTCTGGGTCACTGATGTACCTTTTGAAGATTTGGTGAAATAATATTAAATTGTTAAAAAGTTATTCAAAAAACAAGTTTCCCATTATAGTCAATGAGAAAAAAATACATGTGTCTCTCGAAAGCTGCCGCCACTGTCGCAAATGGCCCTTTTACTGTTATGCGGTGGCCATCTTGTTTTCAGTTAGTGAGAGAAGAATGCCTGGCATTTAAATTTGGGACTCCCTAGGTAAACACTGACTGTTGTGTTTACCTAGTCAGATCCTGAGGATCACAGCACTATCTTTTTTGGGGGGAACCCCCCCAGAAATGCCTTTTTAAAGATCAGACCCCTCCCATAATGGTGACAGAAACGGCCACAACACTTTCGTAAATCACGAACGTGCTGTGCCTATTTTTGCGAAATTATCGCACTTTGCAACAGTACTTGGCCCACAAACAATTCTCTGCCATCCTACTGCACCAAAACAGTTAAAGCTTTTGGCCTGAAATTTGCAGGGGGGGCAAGCCCTTGTCCCACAGATGTGCCTTTTCGTGGTTTGGTTGCAAAACATTCAATGAGCCCATAGTTACAGTGCTCCGAAGTTGATAAATTTCCCATAGGCTAACATTGCGGCACCCACAGAGACTTTCAGTGCCTGTATGTTGGAAATGGTGTGAGATATGGATTTTTTAGTCTCTGCAGGATTACGCACGTGTGGAGGTTTCACAGTTATGAATACCACTGCGTGGAATTTTTTTCATAGTTGCTGCGGTTACTGAGTTATTTCCAAATACGTGTTACAAGGGTTCCTTTTGAGTACTATGGGGCTGCTATATGGCTCTGTACTTATGTGTAAGTGGGGGCACAGGGCCCAGAGGGCCCATGCTCCCATGTACGCATACCATTATGAAAAAATGGGCAGCCTGAGGGGAGCACAGGGCCCAGAGGGCCTGTGCTCTGGGCCAGTGCTCCCATTACCACATACCAGTTAGTAGTTAGATTACACTTTGTAAAAAAAGAAGGGACATGCATTGCAAAAAACTACATTACTGCATCAGTTAGGGTTGATAGCACAGCGACAAAAGTATGGAAATGTGATGTTAGGGTTACCCCCTACCACCCCCCACCCTCCACTCACCAACAGACATTGGGGTGTGCCATGGGGTCATCAGGCCTAACTCTCACCCCATTCTCTTATGATGTAGCATGTCAGCTTGTTTACACATGGAATGGGGTGAGAGTTGGGCCTGGCGACCCCATGTTGCACCCCGATGTTTGTCGCTGTGCTATCAAACATATATATATATATATATACATAGGCCCAGATATTCAAACTGCACCACAAAGTAGCACAATAGCAGGAGCAGGCACAAGTCCAGTGAGCCCATGCGCAACACGTGTGATATTCAAACACTGTGCAGGTCAAGATGCACCTGCGGCACACAAGTGAATATCGCGCCAATGGTGCCATGGCACAACCAGGGATACACAGTGGTGCAGGTCTGATGTGCAATAGCACAACCAGGGATGCGCAGTGGAGCAGGGTAGCAGCACATCAACACAACCAGGGATGCACAGGAACAGGATGCAGGGGTCCACCACACATGGTAGATATGGACAGAGGAGCACACAGCAGAACAGACATCGTCCCCCACACCCCATGCACTGCACAACCTGAGGAGAGCTGGAAGAAACACCGGCCCATGGACACCAGCAACAATCCCATAGATGGGGCATGGTGCCCCAGCACACCCCCTGGCAAGCTGTGACCAGCAGACAAGGATGTCTGGCCACCCTGTGCCACACCATCCCACCAATGCAGAGCACACCCTGCACCACGATCTCCATACACCCTGCCCAGGAGTAGCACCCAACAGTGCAGGACACCTCATGCATGCCACCACCCCTACTGTGACAATGCAACCCTGTGCACCATGGAGCCATGCAAGGCAGCCCCACCGTGAGCACCCTGCAGTGGGCGGCAGCAGACAGCGATGCAACAACTGCATACACAGTGCCGCACTGCACGTCTCCCCGATGTACAGCTGAGAGACCAACCATGCGTCGGCACACGAGGTACCCCACATGTGAGAGAGCATGCCCTGGACCCCACCACCAGCGGTACAGCACCCTGCACACCCTCCCATGGACACACCCCATCCAAGCATTGGCCACAACAGCCAGCACAGATACCCACAGTGTTGCATGGAAGCATGCCCCACACAGGATGCAACACAGTGCATGGACAAACACCCACCAATACCCAAGGGCACACCAACACAGGGACATAGTAGCGGGTCAACCAAGTCACTGGCGTGTGGCCATGGCAGCCATGTACACATGGCCAGCACCCCTCCATGGCACAAGTGTGCCAGCCACCCTGCGCAGGCACCATGAAGCAGTGCGCCACCAGCATGTGGCCGGAGCACAAGTAACAGACAGTGGAGCACAACCCCTGCAAAAGACACAAGCGACAGCATGGAGGTGGGACAACAACAGCGGAGGCCACAGTGCCACCCGAGGCAGACATGTACCATACCAGTGACAGGAGGAAACCCAGCATTGTGCTGGGTACAGTGGTTGTCCAGCATGGACAACCACCACTGACATGCCAGCAGACTGTGCAGATCACAGACATGCAAGGGTGTCAGCTGCACAGGCCATGGACGGTCTGACAGGGGCACCATGGACACAGTGCATGCACCGTGGACCACTGCACACAGTCATCCAGTGCACAGGGAACAACACAGAAACCACAGACAGTGACTGATAGCTATGCCCACACCATAGGCGGTTCCTCTCTGGACACACACACACGCCTATGTCTGCACCACCCCTGACTCCATGCACACCACTGCAGCTGAGCACCTGTAGCCCACTGAAAATCAGAGACCACCACAGTAGGCATAACAAAACAAATGTATTATAATAAGGTACAAACAACTATATACAAGTATATACATAAGGGAGGGTGAGGGCCACATACCAGGTGAGGGTGGGTAAGGGGCAGGGGTGAACAAATGGGAGAGGGAAGAAGGGGTGTGAGAGTGGGTCCAGGGGGGTAGAGTGAATCTGGGGGCATGGAGGGCTTAGTGGCCGCCCCACTCCCGGCTCCTATGGTGCCTCCTTGTCCTCTGCCTCCAGACACCATGCTGCTCCAGTCTCTGGAGTACCTCCAACGATGCCCTCACTATCTGCAGAAGCTCCTGCATGGCCCTCTCCAGCTGCATCAGCCGCCATCCACCTAGGACAAGGGAGCAGAGTCAAAATGTGTGAATGTCCATCCCCCTGCAGCCCACCCATTGTGCATGGCATACAGCTGTGGGCCACGCCCCTGTGATTGTGTGCGACCACCCACAGTGATCGTGTCCACATGACCTACCTACACAGGCACACACAGCCATGCGGACCACTGCACACACCCACCACCCAAGTCCCACACAGTACCACCATGGCTGTACAGTGACATGGCTATGAGGTGCGAAGGCAGTGGCACAGCCATGTACCCGGTGCACGCATGGACCACCAGTGATGCACACCCACACATGCAGTGCCACAGGACAGTGCTGAGTGTACCGTGTGGCGTGCACGTCAGTGGTGTCAATGGACGGTGGCCATGCCCCGCCGCCTACCCTGCAAAACAGCATGCACAGAATATCCTGGAAGAAAGGCACTCGCCTTCATCGGCTTGATCCGGGCACTGTTGCAGGTTGGGCCCAGCAGCCCGTGGCTGTTGCCCAGCATCCCCTTCCTCCCAGCGTTGCCATTCCTCCCTGGCTCTGCACCACTCCTCAAGGCCTAGGGTGCAAACATGGAGACGGGAACATCAGTACAAACAAGTAGCAAAGGCCCCCCCCGGGTGTGTGCGATCCCACACAGCCCAGCCATGCCGCAACCCTACCACCACCACCACCCACACTGGACGGCCCACCCCCCCCCCGTGTGGTGGACACATGCCCACCACGTTACCCGTACGGATGCAACCAGTGTATGGATGGAGCACCTACCTGGACATGGCACTGCACCTCGTCTGGCACATGCCCGTAGGCAGGCAAGCCTGTCTGGGTCCCTCTGCTGGAGGTCCCAATAGCGGTGGCGACACTGTTCTGCTGTTCTGCCAATTCCTGTGGCCTCTTCAAGTGCCACTGCCACCTTCTCCCAGACTGCACTTCTGGCCCTGTCCAGGGGGTTATTCCCAAAAAGGGCCCCAACATGGGGCTCCACAATGGCCACCAAATTGGCCAGCTCCAGTTGGCTCCAGACAGCAGCTCTCCTCTTTGCCATCACAGCTTCAGATAGGAAAACAAAATGGTGCTCTGTAGTGCATGACCGCCACGTGCAGATGCTGTGCAGTACAGCGCTGCCATTCCCCATTGCGCTGTCACCGAACAGAGCGATAGGGGTGCACCCATGCGGATGCATGGTGCCTAGGGGCAAAGGTTGAGCACAGGGTCAAGGGTCTCTCGCGCATGGACCACCACAGCACGATTGGGACTCCCTGCGTGTAGTGCGGGTGGGTGCCTGTGTGAGATGCCCTGCAGTGGCCTAACGCGCTGTGGCACCACGGTGCCTACGGAGCTCTAGGGCACGAGTGCCAGACATGTGAACAGCACACTAGCGCCACTGGCACAGTGGTGGCCATGCCCTGCACTGCCTCCCATGCTCAGCACATCAGCAGCGCGGCAGGAGTCGGTGTCAGCACCCCGTGCATGTGCCGTGCGGTGCCTACTGTGCACGTCACAGAGCTGCCCCTGTGCCTGAGCATGCTCAACACAATTGCACAAGGTGCAACAGCGCGATATTCAGCCAGCATATGCAAATCAGCTCATCAGCAATTCCATGGCACAGCTACTGCATTAGCATCCACTTAAAGTTGCGCCTCACCTCATTTGCATGCCTTGCGCTATATAAATGTGACATGGGGCTGCAGAGGCCATAGTTTGATATTGCAGTCTATTGTGGTGGGTTGCATGCTATTTGGAAGTGTGTTCTGTGGTGTGTGGGAGATGCATGGGACTGCACATTGAAAGGTAACACCTGTCATTCCCACAGGCTCTATAATGACCGACCGTGAGGAAGAGGAGGAACAGGGATGTTGGAGGAAGAGGAGGCCCAACTTCACATGGGCAGAAACAGATGCCCTGTGCGAGGCATACCTTGACAGGGAACCGCTGCTCAGTGGACAGCGGGGAACACCACAGGCCTGTGCTGCGGCATGGGTTGAGGTTGCGCATGCCATGAACCAGCATGGCAGCCACCAGCGGTCCATACAGGAATGTAAAAAGAAGGTCGGCACGGACAGGAGGAGAATTGAGGACAAGGTGGCTGCCATCAGGGCAGCACGTGCTGCAACCGGTGGAGGGCAGCCGAATGTGCCACGCCTGATGCCACAGGAGGAGCGGGTGGCCAGCAGCATGCGGCGTTGTGCCATAGAGGGCATTCCAGGTGGTGGCTTCCAGATGGGTGGCAGCCCATCACTGCATGGTAGGTCCTGTGCTGTCACTGTGTGGGAGGTGGGGGGAATGCCACAGGGTAGGGCGGAGACATTAACACTACTGTGTTCCCTTACAGCTCCTGAGCATCTACATGGGTCAGCGGTGGTGGGTGTGTCCACTGTGGGTGAGACCCTGGACATGGAGGAGTGCACATCCACAGGTGTCTGAGGGTCAGTACCACTGCATACCTGCCTGTCTGTCCGGACTGAAGATGGTGGTGCTGGTGCAGACGAGGCCCTGCCTGTGTCCCAGCATGATAGCGGCCATAGACTCCAGTATGCTGGGACATGGACTGGTGCCGGATCAGGCACCGATGATAATGGATCACACATCCCAGACAGTGATATGTGTGGGACGCAGGACGGTCCCATAGCAGGGAACGGCATGGGCATAGCCGTGGGTGGTGCCGCCGTGGAGGCCTGCGTGACATCACAGTCCCAGCCTGTGCCTGTATGCCCCAGTGGGGCATCAGGCTGGTGGGGCTGTTGCCAGCAGTCGGAAAATGGGGACAGGGGGACAGTGTTGGGGGGTGGCGTCAGTGCACCACGTGTGGATGTGCCCAGGCATGGTTCTGGTGTGCAGCGCCCAACTTCAAGGGGTGCTGCCCGGAACGGCCATGAACACCATGAGGGACAGCATGCCGATCAGGCGGATGACCTCTTTGATGAGCACAGCTGCATACTCCAGGATTCCATGGATCAGCAGTTGTGGCTTGTGATGGCAGTGGATACACTCAGCGTGGCCCTGCACCAGGCAGAGGAGTGGCGCAGCAGGGACCACGGTCTGCTCCTGGCAGGGATGGACCGGCTGCGGGAGGATGTGACCACTGCCATTGACAGGCAGACACAAGCATTCACAGCTGTCATGGCCACATTGGGCACCCAGTTCATTGCCCATGCACCGCAGACACCGTGCAGTGCCATGTCCACCCTCCATTATCGGTGTCGTGCGACACCTTCCATGTTGACACCGGGTTTGGCTGTGGGCATACCGAGCATGCCAGGCACAGGCATTTTCGGTGAGCTGCAGACCCCTGCATGAACACAGTCGCGTTCCCGCAGCGTCACCCCTTGGGGACCATCGGTGCCACCCCAAGAGGCCAATGGTCAGCCTGGCATGGCTGGCAGGTCTCGGCGGGGCCGCCCACATATCCGTGGCGGCTGTGGCACTGTGCTGCATGACTGACCTGTCTCCCCACCATGGCCACTGTCTGCCGCTGCCCTGTGTGCAGTGTGTTGTGCACCGTACGATGCATGGGTGGGGTACCCGGCCCTGCACTCACACAGTCCATGTGCACACCCTCCCAGCTGCTGGCCACTGTGGCGTGTGCATGATGATGCCTGCATTGCGCTGTCCGCCAGTGTGCAATGGTGCCCAGCATCTGAGACATGCACAGTGACGGCCACTGGGCGTGGTCGTGTGTGGACCTGTGTGTGGCTAGGGGTTGCAGTTGTGGTTGGCGTGCCTTCTACCCCTTGTGCATGTCTTGTGGTGTGTGTGTGTGTGTGTGTGTGTGTGTGTGCGCACGTGTGTCGTGTTTGGCCATGCCCATCCCTGACGGCGTGTGCGGTTTCATGCTCAGTCCCATTCATTTGCCACCATCCACCCCTGGTGTTCGTCCATGCCTGTCTGTGGGTTGTGCTCTTGCCATTGGTGGTTGCACATGGCCCCGTGACCTACCTGTGTTGGCCAAAGTGCTCCTCTGTGATGGTGTCCCAGTGCAGTTGCACCATCCTGAATGGGCAGGGGTCCCTTCGCCCAGGGGGTGGCTGCCCATCACCATCTGGACAGGCGTTCTCATCGTCCCCATTGCTGTCCCCCTCTTCTACCTCTACGGCTATCCCATAGTTGTTGGCCATGTTGTGCAGGATGCAACAGGCCAGGAATAGCCCACAGGCCTTCAAGGGGCTGTACTGTAGGGCACCGCCAGATGTGTCCAGGCACCAGAAATGTGACTTCAGCATCCTGAACACCCGCTCGATGATATTACCTGTGGTGGCATATGCCTCATTGTACCATTGCTGCGATGGGGTCGAGAGGCGCCGGTATGGTGTCAGCAGCCAGGGACAGAGTGGGTATCCACTGTCACCTGTGTAAAGAGGGTGTACATTAGTATGGTGGTCTGCATCGCTCTGCCATGGGCCGTCAAGGCTGGTACCCATTGCACCTCTGACTATGCCTCCCCCCCACATCTGCCTATGTCATCCTGTTTGTTGTGCCTACTCACCCACTAGGTGGCCAGTGGGGATGTCCCCACTCTCGAACCTGTGGCACAGTGCAGACTGGTGCCAGATGAAGGCATCATGTGCTCCCCCAAGGTGCGTGGCACAGACATTGGTTATGCGCCCTCTGGCATCGCACACCACCTGGCAGTTGATGCTGGTGAATCCCTTGCGGTTGATGTAGCCTACACCATCCGGGCCAGGTGGCGTGCGGATGGCCACATGGGTGCAGTCAATGGCCCCGAGCACGCCAGGCATGCGTGCTACCCTGTGGAACTGTTGTATGTGTGCTGTGCGCTCCACCTGTGTACTGGGGAAATGGATTTACTCCGCAGCATGTGGCAGCAGTGTGCTGAGGAATTGTGCGAGTAGGCGTGACGTGGCTGACTGGGTTATGCCTGTTGTGTCCCCTGTTGGTCTCTGGAAGGTGCCTGTGGTGAGCAGGCACATGACAGCTGTCACCTTTTTCTCCACTGACAGAGCATGGCTCCATCATGTGGATGCCTACAGCTCATCACTGCACAGCTCACAGAGCCGCCTCAGGATCGCCCGGTTCAGGTGGTACTGGCCCACAATCTCTATATCGGTATACTGCTCGAAGGTGATGCAGGCTTGGTACCACCTGTTAGGGGCATACCACTGATGGACCCTTCCACGGCCGCACCCCCCTGCTGCCTGCCTTCTCACACCCCTCATTACTGCCTCCATCTGTATGGTGGCACTGGCCATGTCCCTGGCTGTTGTTCCCCCCCCGGCAGATGTTGTCCCGTCCCCCCACTGTCCTCTGTGCTGCTCCCCCTGCACCGGGTATGCCTCTGGCCTTCGGCTGTCCTGCCTCCTGCCACTGCCCTCACTACTCTGCAGCACTGCCCTGTCTGTCCTGCACACTGTCTCAGGCTCCCCACTCCTGTCCTGTGTGGTCACAGGTGTGCCCTGTCCTGCTCCTTCTGTGTCCCACTCACTGCTGCCCTCTTAGCTATTGCTGCCAGCTTGTTCCCACCTCTGGCTTCCCTGTAGCGTTCTTGCACCTCTCTCTTGTTCCTTTTTATTTTGGATCATTTCCGCTATTGCACAACTTCCGCTAGCTCCCCTATTACATGGCGCATGCTGTTGAATATCGCACTGCACCATTTATTCATGGTTCCTCCCCCTACGGTTGCGCATGCATTCATTACCATTGCACTCTTGTGCATTGCAACTTGAGTGGCGCAGCTGCCTCCCGCTGAATATCGCACAATGGCGCATTTTCGGACTTGTGCTGGCGCATCTCTATTGCGCATGGTGCAACCCTTTTGAATATCTGGCCCTTAATGTATAAAATGTATGTAGGGATTCCACTACTTAAATAAATGCATTTGCATTCTTTTACAGAACACAAACATTGTATACACAGAACATACAATGGTCTCTGTTCAAATATGCCATTTATTTCCATTTGTGAGGTGGCGGAATTTTCATAACTCACTCATAGCTTTGCCATTTGTGAGTTATAGTCCCTCCCCCTCACTCATGGAAACAAATGGCATATTAGAACAAAAGCCATTGTATATCTCCTCTCTCTCCCTCTCTCTCTCTCTCTCTATATATATATATATATATTATACATGCACGGTAGTGCCAGTATAGTTAGGGGTGCCCGGCCACTTCTATGTTAAACCCCATATTTTGCACTTTAATAATTTTGCAACCATACGACCGATGTGTCCAAAGTTTTCCTGCACCATCTAGTACCATAGATCTCTGGATCTGGCAAGTATTGTTCCAGTCAGATGTGCAGTTGTGGAGGTGTGGAGTGCCAAAAAATGTGTAATTTACCATTTTTTTTTTTTTTTTATTTATTTGAATTTTGGTAACTGGGTAAGTCCACTGAGACAATTACAGTCCCTTTTTCAGGGGTGACCCGGGAGAGAACAGTAATAAAAAGAACAATACAGAGACACATTATGAGATACAGAAGACAATCGTATGCACTTGGGAATTGACAGCAACTAGGAGTCTACTTAGAGCATGGCAATTCACCAGATGATACAGTAATAGCCAATGCTCGAAGAGCCATTTTGTATGAACATTATTGTAAAACAGATGAGTATAAAGGGCTGAAACACATGTAGAATAGAGTGCAAAATGTAAAAAAGATTTCAAAAAAATATATACAATACGAGATGAGTAAAAACAATAGAGTACATTGATTATATACATAATTATACAGAGAGTACTATGCCTTCTAGTAGGAAGCAATGTTTGTATACATAGACATCAAATAAAATAAGTAAAATGGGTAAATACAATCAGGCTAATTCCTAAGGTACCTTGGTATCAGGGTCAAAACCCAGAAAATGATACAGGGAGAAGGAGTGGGGAACACCAGTGTGGACTGATGTCTGTAGAGACAGAGAGAATGTAGGGAGTGGACATGAGGGAGGAAAGAGGGAGGGAGGAGTAGAACCAGGAAAGACAATGGACAAAGAAGAGATGGGGGAACAGACCAAGGAAGGGAGATAGACAGGAGGGTATAGGGGGAAGAGGACTAGGGGATAGAGTAAAGATGAGGGAAATGAGGAGACAGAAAATCACCGGAAACAGGTGCACTTAGCAGAGGAGGAAAGGAAGGTAAGTAAGTGGTTTGGAACTTGGACAGGGATGTGCAGGAAAGAACAGGAGGAGGCAGGGAGTTCCAATCAGTTATTGATGTGAAGGAGAAAGATTTAGGGGAGACTGCAAGACTCAGATTAGGCTGTTCAAGGAGAGGTAGAGCAGAGGAACGGAGGGCACGTGCCGGTATCCTAAAGTGAATAATCTCTCTGAGGCAGGGAGGTGTAAATTTGTGAACAAGCTTATACACAAAGCTCAAGGTTGGGTGCCTCAGTTTCAATTCATAAGGGAGCCAGCCAAGGAGAGAGAGGACATCACAGTGGTGGTGGCGGCTATTGACCCCAAGTGCAAACCTACCCACCCTATGGTAAGCCAGGGCAAGCAGTGACATGTTAGACACACTGGATGACAGAAATAATGGTGCACTGTAAGTAAGTAAATGAAGAAGAGACACAGAGGCAATCTTGATGCGAAAGGCAGAGGTGAGGAATGGGCGGATATGGTAAAGGAGTGGCAACTTCTGATTCAGTGTTTTGACCAGGGTAGAAACATGGGCAGAGAGGGATAAAGAGGTGTCAAGGGTGACACCCAAATACTTAAGTGTAGGGACAGACTCAAGACTGTCCCCATTATGGGATAAGATACTTAGAGGTGAGGGGGGGCAGAGAGGTGGGAGGACGGTGAGAAAAGAGCATACATTTAGTTTTTTTAGTATTGAGGACGAGTCGGTTACACTGGAACCAGTCTTCAAGGTCCTTGAAGTCAGAAGCAAGTTCCTTGTTAATCATGGAGACATCAGGAGAGGAACGATAAATAATGGCATTGTCCGCATAGAGATGCACAGAGGCCCCTCCACAGTGCCTAGGAAGATCATTTATAAATAGAGAGAATAACAGTGGGCCCAAAATAGAGCCTTGAGGGACACCATGTGTAATATGTTTGAAATCAGATAGAGCACCAGCCCAACGGGACACCTTGAGAATGGCAGGAGAGGTAGCTGTGGACCCAGAGTAGGGCAGTGGGATCCAAACCAATTGACTGTAGCTGTAGTAGCAGTAGATCATGATTCACAAGGTTGAACACTTGTCAGGTCAACAAAGATGGCACCAGCAGCAGACCCTTGATCCATGGCATGATAGATATCCAAAGTTACGTTCAACAGGGCTGTGAGGGTGCTGTGTCTTTTCCTAAATCCATGCTGATATGGAGACAGCAGGTTATAAGTCTCTAGGTACTCCTGTAGGTGATGATAGATGATGTACTCCTGGATCGTGGCAAGAGGACAGAGAATCAAGATTGGTCAGAAGTTCTCAACAACAGTATTAGGCCCTCCTTCGTGCACTGGTACAACTATCGCAACTTTCTACTTGTCCGGCACAGTACTGGACAGGAAACAACGATTGAATAAGTCACGCACGGGGCAAGCAAGTGCAGGAGCACCAATTTTTAGGAATTTGGGTTCCAGGGAGTCGTGACCAGAGAACTAGGTGCAAATTCTTTGCTCATCTGCATCGCCAAAAGGGCTTGGGGGATCTGGTCTGAAATTGTTAGGGTATATGGGGCCTGAACTGCAGATGTGCCATTTGAAAGTTTGGTGAAAAAATATTAATCCCGTCAAAAGTTATTAAAGTTTTAAGCTTCCCATTATAGCATATGGGAAAAATTAGATGTCTGGTATGAAAGCACTTCTTGCTTTCGTGAAAGCACTTTTTACTGCCGCAAATGGGTTCAGTAGTGTCGTACTGCTGCCATCTTGTTTTCAGTTAGCGATGGGTAAAGAAACACTGTAATTCAAAAAGTGCTGCCCCTTTGTAAACATCAACAGTTGCGTTTACCTAATCAGGGCCCAAGGAATGTGATCTTGGTGTTAGATTTTGAAAATAATGCTTGGAAACATGTTTTTTGCATCAGCTGTTGGTAGTGTTGCACATTTGTGGCACTATTTTTGTGAAATTACTTCAAATTACGACAGTTTTCATGTAACTAAAGGCACTGTTGTGTGAAAACTGCCACAATTTGTGACACTACTTTTACAGAAAAAAACACATTGGCCAAAGAATTACAGAATCATGTTCCTCGGCCCACATTTGGGTAAACACCTGTTGGTGTTTACCTAATAAAAGGAAGTTTTCTCCTTTTACTGCCTCCAAGAGGGCTGAGTAATGAAATGACAGTACCAGTGTTCATGGGGTAGGGTCCCAAAAAACCCATGGTGAACACTTGGTGAAACAATTCTCCAAAATGCCCAAGTTAGGTGCATCTGTTTGAATTTTCCCTATGCATGCACGTAACTTTGGTACTTTCCAATATTTTGCCACCAAATTTTCAACATAGCCATTTTTTTACACCACCTCTTGAACAGTACAGCTGTCATTTTTCACATCCTTCCAGAAATGTGTTTTTGCACCTATGGCACAGAATGGCATTGCAGTTGCACATAGAAACATAGAATTTGACGGCAGATAAGGACCGCTTGGCTCACCTAGTCTGCCCATTTTCCTGCCTAACAGATAAGCTGCAGATCCTAGTTAACCAACAGCTTACTTCCTCCTATCCCCCACTAGGACTGCCTTATGTCTGCCCCATGCATTCTTGAATTCCACCACTGTTCTTGACTCCACGACCTCCTCAGGGAGGCTGTTCCATGCATCCACAACCCTTTCTGTGAAAAAATACTTCCTCACATTACCTCAGCCACCCCCCCATCTTCAAATTGTTCCCTCTTGTTCTTGCACATCTCTTTTTCTGAAAGATGCTACCCTCTTGGACTTTGTTGATTCCCTTGAGGTACTTGAAAGTTTCTATCATGTCCCCTCTCTCCCTTCTTTCCTCAAGGGTATACATATTAAGCTCCTTTAGTCTTTCTTCGTGTGTCTTCTGGTGCAGATCCTGCACCATTTTGGTTGCCCTCCTCTGGACAGCCTCCACTCTGTCTATGTCTTTGCGATGATGGGGTCTCCAGAACTGCCCGCAGTACTCCAGATGGGGTCTCACCAACTGTCTGTACAGAGGGATAACAACGTCCTGTTAATTATAATTATGCATTTCACAATTTTTCTGTACTGGGGTACATGAGGTGGGGTAATAAGATGGCTATGCTGATAGTTTGGTCACTGTTGTTCAACACATGAAAGCGCAGGACCCTACACCTATGTATATATGTGCATCTATGGAGGGATTGGAGTGTAAGGATATTATTAAACTATCTCAGAAAGTAAGGAAATTCATTGCAAAAAACTCCATTAATGTATCAGTTAGGGTTCTTATTATAGTGACAAAAGTATGGAAATTTGGTGTTAGGGTTCTTAACCCCACCACACTACCCCAACCACCAAACCTCCACATACCAACAGGCATTGGGGTGTGCCTTGGGGTTGTTGGGCCTAACTTTCACCCCATTCTTCTATACTGTACCATCTCAGTTTCCTTACACACTCTGCCACTTGTGAGGATATCGAGGTCACTCTCCACTCAATTGGATAAATAGTGTATTCCACCACCGGCCATAATGTATCTGATTTATACAGTAGGACCATGTTTTTTGCTGTTTTTTTGGTTTGATGATGTCACCACAGTGGAATAAATGGATTTATTCCACTGCAGTGAGAATACATGTTTTTATTTTATATTTCACACATTCACTATCTCTCCTGAGTGATTAATGGTTCGAACCACTTTTTTTGGTTCGAACAAAAAAGTTTCTGGTTCGTGGACCAAGAAAAGTGGTTTGAACTACTAATTTTAGTTGCAAACCAGAAAAAGTGGTTCTAATTTGGCATTTTGGTTTGCAAACCAGAAAATGTGGTTCTAACTAGTACCTTTGGTTTTTGAAGCAGAAAATCTGCTCCAAGGTACCATGTTTGCTTCACAAACCAAAAAATGTAGTTCAAACTACTACTTCTGGTTTGTGAACTACAAAATGTGGTTCAAAGTTTGACTTTTGGTTGGTGAAGTAGACAATACGAAAATATGATGAAGCTAAGAGAGGAAGGCAATTTGGTCTATGTAGTCTGCTCATATTGTAGTGTCCACAGGTTGAGGTACTGGGTCTGCTCCACCTCCTCTTTCCTCCCATGCTTCCCATCTTTGCTACTCATGGAGAATACTTTCCTCCATGGCTATTCTAGCCCCTCTTGAAGTGCAGTGCATTGCAAGTGTCTAGCACCCTATGTGTGAAGAAGTACATTGTCAGTTTGCTCCTAGACCTCCCTGCCTGTATCTTAACACTGTGGTCTCTCATGTTATGCTTGCCACTTAAGTTAAAGAGAGCTCCTGTATCCATGTTATTTATCTGTTTCTAGTTCTTGAAGGTCTCAGTCATGTCCCCTCTCTCTGTCCTGTTCTGTACTGAGTAGATGTCCAGTGCTCTAAACTTCTCATACAATGCCTTACTGTGGTGATTAGCTTTGCATCTTTGCAGCCATCCTCTGGAACTTCTCCAGTAGGTTGATGTGCTTTTTGAGGTGTGGGCACCAGTAATAAAGTTCATATTGTAGTAGTGGCTTCACCAGAGAGTTATACAAGGGCAGTATAAGTTGGTCTCTCATTTAACAAGCCATACAACCAAGCAAATAAATTCCTGTTTTGCCAGAAATGGAAGTGCACAGGGTCCAGAGGGCCTTGCACTTCCACACCAACATAGATGTATGCATCTATGGAGGGATGCATGTGCAGGACCCTGCACTCCCACAGGCAAATGAGTACACAATTCTACTATCTCAAAAAGTAAGGAAATTCATTGCAAAAAAACTTTGTTAATGCACCAGTTAGGATTAAAGTGACAAAAGTAGAGAAATGTGGTGTTAAGGTTCCTAACCCTAACACCCCACCCCCACCCTGCAGGTCATGTTACCACATACAAAAACCGTGCGGCAATAAATGCCGCAAGAAAAAGAGCACTGTACGAAACAGGGTAGAGAACTACAGTGACCCATCAGAAACAGTGCAGCCCCAGCAAAAAGAACAGGAGCTGTTTGTTTTTGTGGGAGGCTATGCACCCTAGACCCCCTGATGTAGAGGGATTCACCCCCACATCCCCTGGACTTAATATAATCAACTCCGGGGGGTCATGGACTTCGGGGATGGGAAAAAAGTTGGGAGTGGGAAATTATTGAGTTCTGCAATATAAAAAATGTTGCAGCAGGAAGGGGACCTGATGAGAATGGAACCATGGTCCCAGGCCTCCTTTCATGCTGTGTGCTGGTGCCCTAACCACTCCACAACATGAGTGGCTTAGTCAGTCATCCCAGCACATGGCAACTTCCGCCCTCTTCAGGTGATACAGAGAGCGACAGGGGTAGCGGTAAGAGTTTACCACTATTATACCCCTCTCGCTGTAAATCCATTCATGCTTTACACAGTGCAGTTCATACTGCACTCTTCTTGGTGCACTAGATTGACCTGGCACCCCCTGCAGGCAGCAAGAGGAAAAACCATTACAGTTTCACTTCTCCTGCATCTTCACAAATCAAGCGTGGGGTGTACCTTAGGGTTGTTAACCCTAACACTCACCCCATTCTTGTACACTCTACATATCTCAGATTATTTACTGATGGAATGGGGTAAGCGTTAGAGTTGACAACCTCAAGGTATACCCCACACCTGATTTGTGAAGTTGCAGGAGAGGTGAAACCATAATGGTTTTTCCAGTTGCTGCCTGCAGGGTGAGGGTTGGATGTTAGGGTTGAGAGACCTAACACATTTCCCTGCTTTTGCCACTTTAACCCTAACTGGTGCATTAATGACATTTTTTGCAATGAATTGTAGTGGCACAGTAGTACTAGTGCCACTATAGTTAGGGTTGAGTAGGGTGTTTAATGTTAAATCCCTAACTTTGCACATTAATATCTTTGGCACCATTTGATGAAATGAGCTGAACTTTTGCATGTGTTGTCTAGGAGGCAAGGTGTTGATCTGTGGAAATTGTTGTGATGGCAGCCTGTGCAGTTTCTGAGATCTGCATGTGTAATTCTTCATAAAAGGCTAACTTTTTTCCTATACTTAACATGGGTGTCCCGTTAAATGAGCAAGTCATTTTTAGTGACTCAATATGAGTGAGTCAGAAAGAGTGAACATGATTTGAGTGACTTGGATTAAAATGGCGTAGTAACTTTCAGCGATATTGTTAGAGTAATGAGCGTCATTTAAGGAAGTATGTAGGCAGCCGTTTACAGGTATGTGTGTGGCAGACCAGGGTTTGGGACAATGGGGGACACGGGGGGCAGATCCCCCTGCATAAGTCATGAAAGTATTGTTTTTGCCATTGACAGCGTTTGCTGTGATATGCAGTCACTGTCAATGGATTCACTGTTATTGGTTCACTGTTTATGCCCTTGCTGAACTTTCTTTTCTATTGTCACATAGAACCCTTAACATGTTTTTTTTTTTGCTGTTGCCTACAGCCTACATTTATTTATTTAATTTTATTTAATACCTGAGTAGGTGCACTGGTCCAAAAACCATTTTCAGACATGACCTGGGCCATTGAGAATGGCATAGGAATACAGCAAGAACAAAAGTGCATGGTACAAGGCATATGGAGACATCAAGAAAAATTATAAGACATTTACAAGCAGAAACATAAAAAAGCAGTTTAATAAATATTTTTTTTTTATTTAAACATTTGGTGACCGGGAAAGGCACACTGAACCAAGGCTCATCTCCAGGTGCGACACAGACCATGGGAATCACAGTATATAGTACAAGGAATTCAGTACAGAATTACACAATAGTAAGCATAATAAAATATTTCAATGAATACAAGACTACGCAGAGAGACAACTGTACAATGGAATGGAGTATCAAAGATCGGAGTAGTTACAACAAGGGACAAACATTTCAAGTGCAATGAGACAACTGTAAATGATACAGAGTAACTCAAAATCAGTGTTGTTACAACAGGGAATAAACATTTCAAGTGCTAAGAGGTGTTATGGGAGCAAATAGGGAAAGGCAGGCAATGGAGCAGTGATTTGACAGAAGAGCGAGAGGAAGAGTTGTGTAAGAGAGGGAACAGTGTTCTACAGAGAGGGGAGATGATGGTGGAAAGCAGATTTGCCCATGTTCAGGGATGGAGTAGAGAGTGAGGAAGAGTGTGAGTCCCTAGAGTGTAGGGAGTATGTTGAGGCTGAGGCAGGGGAGAGGAGGGAAGAGATGTATGTAGGGAGCAGATTGAAACAGAATTTGGAAATGAAGACTATAGAGTGGATGAGATGTGCGAGTGGAGGGAGGTTCAGAGAGAACAGTGGTGGGATCTGTATGGTGAGTTAGATGTGAAACGACAGAAGGCATAATAGGGGGAATCAAGTTGAGAGAGTGATGTACAGGGTGCGGTGCTGTAAACAATGTCAGTGTAATCAAAGACTGGCATAATCATTTTTGTTAGAAGCTCCCTATGTACAGGGAGAGGGAGAGAGTCTTTGTTACAGTACAGTATAAAAAGCTTAGGGCCGAGTTTAGTGACCATGTAATCAATGTGGATAGTGAAGTTTAACTGTGGGTCCAGCCAGACTCCTAGATTTTTGTATAAGGGGATGATCTTTAGAGGGGTGCTGTCGAGAGAGGATATTGGAGGGGCATTGATAGCGTTGGCTAATCTTTGAGTGGTTCCAAAAGTTACAGAGACTACTTTGGAAGTGTTGAGCTTGAGTTGTTTTGGCTGGAACCAGGACTGAACTGAGTGGAAGTTATGTTGCAGCACAGAGTGGATAATGACTGGGTCAGGGCCGGGGGCGTACATACAATAAAAGACACTGTAAGTAGCAGGCAAATTGTAATACAAGTGAGGTATGGCATTAACTCAGCCAGGGGAACAAGAGCATGGGGTAGATGACAGAAGATGAGACCTGAGAAGAGAGTGGACAAGCCCTGGTGAGTCTGAATGGAATGGAATTTTTTCCCCAAACTTGCAGGGGACATATATCATGTCCTAAGGTAGTGCCTTTGATAGGTCTGGTAAAAAAATATTAAATGGTTCTAGGCTTTAAAAAGGCTTTAATGTTTAGTGTTTTCCATTCTGAGCATGCAGAGTAGGGTTTTTGAAATAACATTTTGGTGCGAAATGAAAAATTTGATGTTGAGGACCATTTTTTGTGTTTTGCACCCCTTGCTTCTTGCTTTGGGATTATGGGATAAGATTGCAATGTTAGGTGTTTTTTTACACTGTACACTATGGGATGGGAACACAGGGCCCAGAGGGCCCCAGGCCCCCAGGCCCCCACAGGCAAATAAAGATACCACTACTCTATCTGAAAAATTATGCATGGATGAGAGCGCAAGGCTCAGAGGTCCCTGCACTCCCACATGTGTATACAGATAAGGCCCAGAGGGCCCTACTGTCCCACAAGGAAACAATGATACAATTACAAGCGCTCCACTTTCTCAAAAAGTAAGGCAATTCTTTGCAAAATACTTTGTTAATGCATCAGTTAGGGTTACAGCAAAAAAAAAAGTTTGGAAATGTGGTGTTAAGGTTTCCAACCCTAACACCCCACCCCTACATGCACCAACAGACGTCGGGGGTGTGCCTTGGGGTTGTCAGCCCTAATGCTCACCCCATTCTCTTCTCTGTATCCATCTCAGTTTATTTACTTATGGAATGGGGTGAGCATTGGGATGACAACCCCAAAGCTTTTAATGCCTGTTGTTCTGTGTGGGGTGGGGTGGGGTGGGGTGTTAGAGTTGGAGACCCTAACACCAAATTTCCGAACTTTTGTTACTGTAACCCTAACTGATGAATTAACAATTTTTTTTGCAAAGAATATATGTATATCTATATCTATATCTAGAAAGAGAGGGAGAGAGATAGATGACAGCTCTGTAAAGAGCTGTACTCTGCCTGCCTGTTAGTCATGAATGTTGATTTCAGGGCTGCAGTGCACCTGCTGATGAAGTCTAACATTTGATGTGCTTTAGTAAAGGTCAACCCCTCCTTACAGAATGGCACCTGGAAGCTGCAGAACCTGGAACGCTCAAAGCCACTGGTTAGCCATTCTGGATAACAATCCAGGTTACTCCAGAGCAGAAAAGGAGACATTTGTTTTTTTCATATTCTGCTTTTTCTCTGTTCTACAGGTTTTCCCCCTCCTGACAACACCCCCATCTCTGTGACCTATCTTCTTATGGAGTAACACATACCCACCACTTGCACAGGGCCACTATATGGTGTGTGGGGCAATATGTCAGCAGTTCATGGGCCTGCAGGGTGTCAAAGAAATCCCTTTGGAATGAGGCTTTGTTCCTAAATTTTATCTCCCCATAGTGACACTGGCCATGCAGTGACATACTCCTGCATCCACCAGTGTCTGGCCATGCTGGCATTGGTGGCATCCTTCCCCCTTCTGGTGGCATTGGCTGTGATCCTTCAAGCTTCCTATAAGTCGTGATCACATTGTGTGGCACACAGCCCTCCTGCCCCGCATGAAGAGAGCTATCCCTGGGATGCTAAGTCCTCCTACCCCTTCCAGTCACTGATGACCCTGGCTCGCTCCTAATCGAAGTTGCCAGTATCACGAGTGGCAGCTGTACTGGTGCTCCAATGTGCTAACAAGCATTTGTCAATGCCGAATGTTTGCTTGCTGGCATTAGCAGTGGAAGTGCAGGAGTTAGACAGATGCAGTACAGGAATGGCATTGAAGTATTGAACTAACGCCAACTCCACCCTCACCCTGCAGAGATGGACAGGCATTGGGGTGTGCCTTTGGGTCATCGCCCATTATGGTCATGACATTTCACCTCACCCTACCCTTCAGACACTGACAAGTGTCGAGGTGTGCCTTGGGGTGTTTGGGCTTTACATTCACCTCATTCCATAAGGAAATACACTGAAATGGGCACAGTATAGGAGAATGGAGTGAACTCTGGGGGCAAAGGGTTCAAGGCGCACCTCGATGCCTGTCACTAGCTGCAGGGTGGGGGTTGGGGTGGAATGGCATGAGCATTACTGTCGACAGTCCAAAGTCACACTCCTGATGCCTGTCAGTCCCTACAGGGTAGGGCATTTTGGTCGAAAACCCTAATGCCCTGGGCATTTCTTGGTATTTTTACTCCAAGTTTTCCACATGGGCTTTTAGTGACCCCACTGCATGAACAGTGACAATATCAGTTTGTTAGGAGAAAGGTGATTTTGCACAGTGACTGTGCCATTTGGCGCCACAGGCGCAAAAACACATTTCGAACAGGATGTGAAAAATGACAGGTGTACTGTTCATGAGGAGGTGTAAAAAATGGCATTGTTGAAAATCTGGAGTGAAAATATACAAAAACTGGTGCAGTCACGAGCGTGGGTAGAAACTGCGTGATGTAAATCCGTAATGTAATTAGTTTGGGGATTTTTTACAGCAGATTTTCAACATAGGCATTTTGGGACCTACGCTCATGAACAGTGTCACCGTGATTTTCTTAATCTGTCCAGAACACTAATTTCCCTCAGTGACCACGCTATTCTGTGCCGGAAGTACGAAAACACATTTTGGCCGGGGTGTGAAAAATGACAGCTGTACTGTTCATAAAGGGGTGTGGAAAAATGTCAATGTTGAAAATCTGGACTGAAAATATTACAAATTCGCAAACTTACGAGGGTGCGTGGAAATTGAGCAATGCACGCTCATAACAGAGTCATTTTATGGACTTTTGTCACCAAACTTTCAACATAGCCATTTTAACACCTCTGCTCATGAACAGTGTCACTGTGATTTTCTTAATGTGTCCCGAACATTGATTTCGCACACCGACTGCGCTAATGTGAGCTTCATGTGTGAAAATACATTTTGGGAGATATGAAAAATGACAGCTGTATGTTCATAAGGAGGTGTGGTAAAATGGCAATTTTGAAAATCTGGAGTGAAAATATTAAAAATTCTTAAAGTTATGAGCGTGCGTAGGAACTGCGCAATGCAAACTCATAAAACAGTCATTTTTGGGAATTCTTTCATCAAATTTTCAACATAGGGTTTTTGGGGGCCTACTTCATGAACTGTGACACTGTCATTTCATTAATCAGTCCTGAAAGGTGGGTCTGCACAGTGACTGCAAAATCACCTTTCGGGACCGAATAACAAAATGACAGTGACTGAGTTCATGAGGTGGGGCCCCAAGAACCCATGTTGAAAACTTGGTGAAATAATTCCCCAAAATGGTTGAGATATGCACCAAAGTTGAAAGAAAAAACATTAATGCCATTATACAGCTTACCAGCATTTCTTCAGTTCGTGGTCAGCTTTGAAGAGTGCAGACGTGTTCCTGGTCCACTGAAGATCATCTCGCTGGGCTCCGGAGGTAAGTAAGTCGGGGTGTGTGTGGGGAGGTGGTCGCAGAGGGTGGCCTGGGGTTGGGGAGAGACAAAGACAGTCAATGAGGACCTTTTTTTATGTGGTGGTTTTACTTTTTAGGAAGATGGCGTGGGACTTTTGCCACGTTGGGGTGAAAGCTCTAACGAGGCAGCTGGAAGTTTGTTTGAGGGGCAGTGGAGCTGAAGGGGATTGGCACCCGTCGGCCATGCAGACTTTGCCATGCTGGGTGGGCTCCCAGCATGGCACCTGGAAATCTGTTTTTGGGGGTGCAGTGGAGCTGACAGGATTGGGCACCCCCCATCGGCCATACAGTGTGCGGGGGGGGGGCGCATGAGCATGTGGGGGTGGGCTCCCAGAATGCTACTTGGGTGTTTGTTTGGGGGATCAAGAAAAAAACAGAGCTGTCTATGACAGCTGTTCAGATGCAGTGCCGACGTATAGGCACGTTGCATACTGCTGATGGCAGTATGTAAATTGCCTGCCGACCGCAGTATGCAAATTACCTACATGTTACCACCGCTGATTGTAGCGATCTTTTGCTTTCAACTGTACGCCACTGCATCTGAACTGCTGTCATAGACAGCTCGGACATTTATTGGTGCTGTGGGGCCGCGCCTGCAAGAAGGAGCAGGGTATTGGAAGCGGTGTGGCACACCTACGAAAATTCGTATGGTGGCACTATGTTTCTTGCACATGCGTGGAAGCAAACATAAAAATCATGAAATTCAGCGGTATCTGGAAACTTCAACAGAATATCATAGTAACTCTAATGGTGATACATACATGCACATACTGTAGGTTCAGTACATGCATACATTCATACATAGAATGTATAAGAATGTATACACATTATTATACAATGGGGTCCGAGAATCCAACACACTGATTGGCTGACTGGCACTTTTGAGTGCGGGCAAATCCTAGCATAACCCATGCAAAAAGTGCCAATCAGCCGCATATGTAATCCCCTTTGGAATCAATCCAAGCCTCAGAAAATCAGACCCCCACTAAATCGCGAGGCAAAAGTGACAGTTTCAAACAGGGATGGCAGGTTATTCCCGACCCCCCCAAATTTGGCAGTTACATAAAATAATTGTAGGAGCTCAAGCATCCTTGCCCGGTCACAAATACAGCTGACAAACCCATATCAATAACAAAGAAATAACTACTTTGACACATCTACTTGCCTCACCTCAGACACCATGCTCTGTTTCCAAGATCAGCTACTCGCCACCTCCAGACCACCTTCACAATGTTACTGATAGATAAAGGTCTTGATAGCCTCCACAAAAGTACACTTTGCCACATGAAAGAACTACAAAAAAAAATGTCCACAATTTATGCCGATATTTTTTTTTCTGAATGGAAACTTGCACCTGGAAGCAGCAGCTCAGAGACAGCACCCGTTAGCGCTCACATCACATAGACTGCCAGCTACTACTTAGTCTCAGGCTGTCTCTGTCAGAAAATTAAATGTAACCAATAAACCTCTACAGAACATCACAGCATATTACTGTGTATGTGCACTGGGGTGGGTTGGGGGTGCTGGATTAGAAACTCGGCAGCACCTGAAAGCAGCAGTCCAGGGACTGCACCCATTAGTCTTCATACCACACAGACTGTCAGCTCCTAGTTAGTTGCAGGCTGTTTCTGTAAAAAAAAAAAAAAATTAAAATTAAGCAATAAACCAGGACAGGACATCACACTATAGTGCTGTGTGCTATGTATGTGTGTGTGTGTGTTTGGCGGGGGGGGGGAGCTGGATTAGGAGAGGAACAGCATGTCTTCTGCCTAGGAACAGGGAACTATATACTATAGAAGAAGGATACCTCACCTTAAAATCAATAAAAAAGTTTTTTTTTAATTTTTTAATATAATTTTTAAATAAATGTTAATCCTTCACTTCCTTTCCATTGTATAATCCTAATAAACCATGACAGGGTGTGGGTTATGTAGGGATTTACCCACAGATGACCTGGTTTGACCACTCGGCCTGTGACCTCGTGGCCAAACCACACCAGCCGTAGATAAATCCCAGCACAACCCACACCCTGTCATGGTTTAATGCTTAATTCATTCACACATTTGTACAGGCATACACAAATGTATGCATGTATGTTTAACTGCAAAAAACCTCTTTTGGCATCAATTAGGGTTAAGGCAGAAAGCCACAACAGTAGAGAAATGGGACAGTAGGGTAAGAAGTGCCTTGAATAATTTGACTGTGCTGTGTGGTATTCTTGGGGTTTGAATACTTGCTGAAACAGCCCTGGCATTATCCCTCAGTTCAGCACCCTCTCTCAAAGGGGTGGTACTTGAATAAATTTACATGCCTTGAAAGACAATGCCAAAGTGAGGGTAACACCAAAGTGCAGTGCATCGAGGAATCATTCAAACCCTGGAAAACACCACATCACATAATCAGAAAGATTCAAGGAACTTTTTACCCTAACATCAAATTTCCTTACGTTTGTGGCTTTGCGCTTCAATCCTGATGCCAAAACATACATACATACATATATATATATATGTAATATACGGGCTAGAGAGATGTTGGGGTGTATTAGTAGGGGTGTCACAGGTCAGAAAAGGGAGGTAATAATCCCTCTTTACAAGACACTGATTAGGCCCCATCTGGAGTACTGTGTGCAGTACTAGAGGCCACACCTCCACAAGGACATTAACCAAACTGAGGCAGTCCAGAGAAGGGCAACCAAAATGGTGCAGGTACTGCATCAGAAAACATATCAGGACAGATTAACGGAGCTCATTATGTATACCCTAGATAGAGCAAAGGAGGGAGAGAGGTGATAAGATCAAAACATTCAAACACCTTAAGGACATTAACAAGGTGAAAGACTCTAACATGTTTCGATATAAGAAAAATAGCAGGATAAGAGGACACAGCATGAGATTAGAGGGAGGCCGATTAAGGGGTAATGTGAGGAAGTTATTTTTCACAGAAAGGGTGGTGGATGCATGGAATGGCCTACCTCAGGAAGTGGTGGATATGAATACAGTGCAGGGCTTCAAACAGGCATGGGATAGGCATAAAGGAGCAATAGTATGAATAGGTAGGCCATTGACAGCGCAAAGGCTGATGGGACATTCATAAGGCAGAAAAAGAAATTGGCAGACTGGATGGGCATTGCGGTCCTTATCTGCCGTCAACTTCTGTGTTTCTATGAACCTCGATTATCCGGACCAGACAGGGATGTGGAATTGGTCTGGATAATTGATCGTCTGGATAACTGAGGTTTGACTGTATGAGGTAAGACTGTTTAGGATTAGGTCGCTAGTCCATACGAACGAATAATCCAGATAATTGGTGCCCAGATAATTGAGGTTTGACTGTATATGTACATATATATATATATAAATATATATATATATATATTTTCCAATTAATTTACATCTTCTTTGAAAAGGATATTTAATAAGTAATAGGCACTGATTCGTATTGACAATGCTTGCTGTGACAAGCAGTCCCTGGTGTCCAGTGGCACTACCTGCCCTCACCCCGTCCAACACCAAGCTGTTATTGGCAATCAGTGGCATCCCTCTCTCTTATCCTGCCCCATACCAAGCCTCCTTAATATCCAATGGCACTTCCCCTTACTGAAGCCCTGTGCCAAAAACTCACTGGTGTCCAATGGCACCCCTACCCTCACCCCACCACATGTAAAGCAGTCTCTGACATCCAGCAGCAGGCTCACTGCCAAGTAATCTCTGGCCTCCCATGACATCCTTCTTCCTCACCCCATCCACTATCAAGCTGTCCCTGGGATGTAGTCTGATATACATTATTAGAATAGGTGTCAGGCACCACCTGGTATTATCCCAAAATATTACTACAGGCATCTAACATTACCAAGTATTTGCAGTCTCCTATATTAAAACAGGGGTTGGGGACCCTTGTATTACAGACTTATACAGTACAATAAGCATTAGGGTCTGATATATCAAAAACAGGCTTTGGGGCTCCTATATTACAGTCTGATATAGCAGAACAGGCTTTGGAGGTCTCCCATATTACAGTCTGATATATTAGAAGTATTGTCCAATGCCCCTTATATTAGTCTGAAATAAAGAACAAGTGTTGGGCACCCCTCTATTACAGTCTAGTTAATGCAAACAACCCATCCATTTAAAGGAGTAGTACACCCAGAATTTGCAAAAACATTTGTTGTGCAGAGGGTTTTGATTTGTGTGTGAAGTCCTAGTGTATCCTTCCCTCTGTCTGCTATTAGTTTTTCTTAAATTAGCCTGCTAGCTTCATGGTAGTTTTACGACCCCTTGGGATCTCCATCTCAGCTAAGTTTATTGCAATCCTTGTTCCTATAATGCATCCTGTCTCATGTGACAGTGGTGTAGCCAGGACCATACTTCACAGCAAGCGCTGCTTTACAATCAGTTCACAACAGTAGAGATGGCTATATTTTAAAAACTATACAGGGCTCAACTTGGTGACTACCCTCATTGTAAAGGTCTTTTTGTTGTAAACAATTGTGACACTGGTTGTGTATGTGTGATTTGCATGGTTTTCAACAGTAAGGTTTTAGAAGTGAATATTTACAGTACATTGAAAAGCTCCATCGGCATTACCGGGCGACTGCTAAATGGAGTGTATCAGAGCTACACTTGGCTGGTCATGTGCCTTGATTTACTCGGACTCAGCCCAGGCTATAATACACTAAACACAGGCTGAATCTCTTAAAGAGATAGCATGGTGGCATGGCTCTGCACACTCACGCAGGACAACATCAGCACATCTCTGTATGTGGATCTGCTTTCTCTTACTGGATGGCTGCCAGGCAGTGGGCATCAGTGGAGCCCAGAAAGACACCCACGGTAAGCCCCCCAAATTGGGGGGGGTTATATTCTCCCCTGCCCAGGAAACTTGGCATCCACGTCAAGTCTATAATACAAGTAACAATTAGCATTAATTACATACAGGTCTAGACCATACACTATTATATACAAACAAATACAGTATCTGCACAAATATAAAATAAATATATACAAAATAGCTTGCTTTCCCTTCAAATTACATTTCTATTAAGCAATTGCATAGTTTACACATATACATCCCTTCGTAGCATTGAGTATTTCTTCAATCACCCTTAGTTTTAACCATTTACCCATATGAAATTACATTTTCTCCCCTTTAAAACTTTAGTATTGACCCATTGATACAAATATCCTGTACTTTTTCAACTGACTCCTTTTACTCTGTGAGGGCAACCCCTAGGATACTGGGTGGAGGTTTTGATTATTACCTTGGAGGATGCAGTAAACACTAGTTTGGGCAGGGAATTGGCTGTAACATATACCCCTTTATGAACTACATTAATGGGCAAGTCAACAGGCTTTCCTGGTATGTCATAAGTGAGCCAAACCACAGGTTTTACAACTCTTCCTGAATGTCTAGGTGTAGGGGGCATTGGCACTAACACGTCAACAGTAGCATTTGGGTTCATGACTCCTGGCTCATTGTCCAGCAACAAGACAGCTTCTGAAGAAAGGGGTACCCTTGCACTTTCTTGAGGATCAGAACTGGTTACAGGACTTTCATTTGATACATTACTTGGGTTCTCTGATTCTTGAAGCTCATCTTCATCTGAAAGTGGTATTTCAACAGTTAGATTCATCCAGCACACAGTTAGCATTTTCAGGAACAGCAATACTTTCTTGGACATGGAATAGTTCACTTAACCCACTTAGTCCAGCATTGATTCTTTGTTCATTTGCATGCTCACTAGTGGCTCTTTCTGTTTCTAGCACATTAGGTTTGGACAATTCCACCAGGCAAAGGGAGCCTGCTACTTCAGAGGTCACACTTTGAACATCACTTTCTGGGGGTTCAGGAACAATTGAGAGGACAGGATTATCAGAGGTCACTGGACTATTATAGTTATTACTGGCAGCATAAGGAAAAGCTCATTGGAACAGCTGGGCAAATTTGAGAGAAGGATAATAAGCAGCACCAAACTCACTCTCATTGTTTTCAGAGTTAGAATCATTGTCATGCATGGCAGCCAGTACGGCTGAAGGCTCTGGCTACTGAGCAGCAGGGGGCTGGCTTAACTGCTTTCTATGAGTAACTGCTCTGGTAACAGGCCCCGTTGAGGCAGCATCTTGAGGCATTGTGTCCACAACTATTTGCCCAACTGGCAGGAGGTGATTTCTGTGTATGGTCTTTACAGCATGAGGATCTCCTTCTGGGTGCACTTTGTTTACTGGTTAGTCAGGTAGCTTGCTAACAACAATATAAGGAATATAACTCTATCGATCAGCTATTTTATGTTTCCCTTGAAAACCTAGGTTGCACATCAACACACAGTCCCCTGCTTTAAGATCTTGGGCCTTAAAATGTTTTTTCATGATGAGCTTTGTTGGCTAGGTTTTTCTTTGCTACCATGGTGTTGGCAAGCTGGTAGGCATGATTTAGCTGAGCTTTCAGTTTTTTTGACATACTGTAGGTAGTTGTTTGATTGAGCACCATCTGTGGAAACTCCAAAACAGATATCAATTGGAAGGTGATCTTCTTTGCCAAACATAAGATGATAAGGGGAAAAAATGGTTGAATTGTTTTTAGTACAATTATAGGCATGTACTAGGGCACTGATCTGTTGGCTCCACCTTAGCTTGTCTTTAGGATGCAGGGTAACAAGCATGTCAAGCAAGGTCCGGTTATATAATACTAATACAACAGTGGCTGTTGAGACATAAACTTGTCCTAAATGAATCTGAGACCTAAGCCATGCTATTTGGATCCATTATGAAGCTCAAAAACTCCCAAACAAAGTTCATAGTCTCCTCCTCAAATGGCACATCTGTTGGGGTGGTAGACTCATTTAAATATCTAGGTATAACACTTGACCCGTTACTTAACTTCTATCTCCATATACAACTGACCTGCAAGCTGGTCAGCATGAAACTCAGTATTGCCTACTGAAGCAGCTATGTGCTCACCCCCTCAGCAAGACTTGCCATAGCACAAGGCTTACTCCTACCAACTCTCACTTATGCTGTTGCAACATATGCCTTTGTGGGTAAACAAGCCTTAGGAAATGGGATGTTACCTACAACAACATCTGTCGATATGCATCCTCCTCTCACCGTCTGAAACATCACTGCCTCCTTTAGTCTGATCTGGGGTGGCTCCCTCCACAAGCATCACAGTACTACGCATATGGCTCTATCATTGATAACGTTATCAGATCACAAATACCTAAGCCCCTGACAACTCTCTTCCAAAACCAGACTTCCTGCTATGGCTTGTGATCGATGGACAATGCCCTGTCCACATCCCAGGACAAAATACCCCCAAAGGTGCGTGTGCATTTGCCTGTCATGCCCCCCAGTACTGGAAATCCCTCCCACTAAATTTATGCTAAGCCTCTTCCCATGCCTCTTTCAAGAAGGTGCTACGTAATCATCTCACCACTTCCAGTTTATGCTCTTGTTTCAAACCACCTTAGTTTGCATATCTCTTCCTAACCTTCGCTCCCTGGCCATTTCTGATCACCCCACTTAACGCTCTGCACTTGCTTCCTACCTGCTCTTACTACCCCATCTCCAACTGATTCTTCCCTCTTATCTTGTCCCAATTTCTACTCTATCCCATCCTCTTCTCTAGCTTCCCTACTCCTCTCCATGCCCTATATTTTCTACACCTATCCTCCATTGACTATTATATAATTATAGTCATCAATGTATTATTCTCCCCTATTTTCTGCAATATACTCCTAGTTTTGATTTGGTGTATAACTACTAATATTTTTGCTGTACTTTCACGCTGTTATGTATTTTACCTTGTTTTGTTGTTTTTCTCCTGCTGACATTGTTCAAATGCTCTGCTATTGTCTACTATGTACTGTAAATTGTTTTCTGTTGTTGCTCTGTACCCTCCTGGGTCGTGCCTGAAAATAGTCATTGCTACAGCTAGTACACCTACCCAGTAAACAAAAGACGAAATAAATAAATAAATCGCTCCAGTGGAGGATCTCTCTGCGGATTATAGGGGGGTAGTTCTGGACTTTCATACACCCCAGATAGACAATAGCTCTTTAATAAGGTGACTTTCAAAGTCTCACCCCTGATCCGAACGGATTCTTCAAGGAGCACCGTAGTGGACAAAAAACATTTCCATGAGGACTTTTGCTACTGTTGAGGCCTTTTGGTCTTTTGTTGGATAGGCCTGAGCATACCGTGTGAAGTGATCTGTTGCTACTAACATGTTGGCAATGTTTTTCGAATCTGGCTCCAAACTCAGCAGATCGATGCAGACTAATTCCATTGGTGCACTAGTGTTATGTTAATTAGGGGGTCTGCCCTCTGAGGTTGAGCCGTGCACAGAAGACATCTACTGCAGGTTTTTACATACTGGTCAATGTCCAGACCCATTTTAGGCCAGTAGAAATGTGCACAGGCTAAATCCAGAGTTCTTTCGCTACCCAAGTGTCCCATGTTGTGATGCAGGACATTTAGCGCAACATGCTTACATTTTGAAGGCAACACTAACTGCTTCCTCACAACTTCCCCTTGACTGTCAGTCAACGCTCTGAACAGCAGCTGCTCATGTAGCTTAAGCTTAGGCCCTTCTCATAACAGCAATGCAGTTTTGGGGTCACTGGGCCGCATTTTGGAAATGTCTTCTCCCTTTCTTAAGGCAATTAGAACTGGTTTGATCATTGGGTCATAATACTGCTCTTTCTGGATGTCAGCTGGAGTTAGTTAGGGTAAAGCATTCAGGTCCAAGGCTGCAAAATTACAATAAGCTATGGGTAGGCATGTGTCAGGAGATCCCAAACAATCTGCCAAGCAAGTTACAATTTCAGAAGATGGAATCTCATCTTTATCAAACTTGTGGCATAAAGCTTTCACTGACTACTCTGAAAGGAGCACCCATTGTTGCTCTGAGGCAGGCCTTTTGGAGAGAGCATCGGTGTCCATGTGGTTCAGACCAGGTTGGTACTCCACTGCATAATCATACATTGATAAAGCTGACAGCCATCGGTGACCAGTAGCATTAAGTTTTGCTGATGTTTGTACATGTCTGTCTTAACTAAAATATTTGTGCCATATAAGTGCTTGTGAAACTGTTCCAATATCATCCACTTGAGAGCGAGAAACTCCAGTTTATGCACTGGATAATTTTTTTTCCGAAGGTGTCAAACTTCTGCTGGCAAACGCCACCGGTCACAGTCCTTCTGGGTACTCCAGGTGAAGTACTGCCCCAAGACCACTCAAGCTAGCACCTGTGCGTAGCACATAAGGGTTGGATGGGTCAGCATAGGAAAGCACTGGTGCATGAGTGAGCGGATAAATAATCTCTTGAAAAGCTATGTCACATTCAAAAGTCCATCTAGAGCCAAAGGGTTCATTAGGTCTGAAATATATTTTTCCGGTCTGTTTGTCAGTACCCTTTTTGAACTTTCTCTGAGTAGGTGGGCACACTTGGGTTAAGTTCAACAATGGCCACACCACCTTGGTGTAGCCTTTAATGAAACAGCAGTAATAGCCACAGAATCCAAGGAACCTCTGCAGTTCTTTTAAGTTGTTGGGCTAGGGCCAGTTGGTTACAGCTTCCATCTTGCTGGGGTCAGTCTGGATGCCTTCAGGAGACACAATGTGGCCTATGTATTTTATGGAGCTTTAAAAAAATGACATTTATCTATTGACAGTTTTAAGCCAAAACTCCTCCAGTCTGTCAGATACTTCAAACAACCAAGTCTCATGCTCCTCAAGAGTTCTTCCAAAGATGATAACATCATCAAGGTATACCAGACATTCAAGGAGGTTCATATCTCCCACTGCACACTCCATTAGTCTCTGAAAGGTTGCTAGTGCATCTGAAATACCTTGGGGCATGCTGAAGAATTCATAAAAACCCAATGGGCAAATGAATTTCTGTTTTCTCTCTGTCTTCCAGAGCTATCAGGATTTGATAGTATCCACTATGAAGGACAAGGACCAAAAACCACTTGCTCCCATTGAAACAGTCTAATGCATCTTGTATGCATGGCATGGTATATTAATCAGGTATAGTTCTTTTATTTAAAGTTCTGTAGTCCACACATGTATGGACGGAACCATTCTTTTTCTGGACCACAACAATTGGGGAGGCATAAAGACTGTGTGATTCCTGTATAATGCCAGCTGTGAGCATCTCTTGCAAGTGGCACCTTACGTCATTGATGTTGGCAGGAGCTAGGCATATAGATCTCTCTCTGAAGGGTCTTTCGTAGTGTAGTTGTTTTCAGCCCCAGTTACACAGCCAGCATCCCATTCCTTGAGAGAAAATACTCTGGTTCGGTGGGCCAGCTTCTGACTATTCCTGTCCTTCCAGCTATCAGGGATGGGAGACTCCCCAACATCAAACATGACAGGTGATACTTCACACTTGGCTCCATTCTGGCACTTGGACAGCAACATGGCAGTAGCAGTGCAGTAGACCTTGGCTAAGGTGCAACCTCAGTTAACTGTGATATCCTGATCCATAACATTTTGAATTTGGACCACCACTCTCCGGGCATAGGCATGAGCATGGACAGGCAGCACACTGAGCTTAACTAAGAGTCCTTCAGGTAGTTTCCCTCTTCTGGGATGTCCAGCATCAATATTTTGTTGGTTACACCTTTGCACAGTTGCACTTCTCTATAGAATGCTGTATACTGGGTTACCAGGGGTGGATCTCCATCACCTGCAGCTGGTGCAGAATTCTGCGGCCAGGTTGTTGACAGGGTTGTCAAGAACTTGCCATGTCATGCCTGTGCTGCATGAACTGCGCTGGCTACCAGTGCAATGGAGGATCACCTTCAAGGTCGCATTGCTGACCTATAAGACCCTAGATGGACAGGGACTGGGTTACTTGCAAGACCTCTTTCAGCCTTACTACCCTCTCCGTCCACTCCGCTCTACTGATGAGGGATTGCTAGAGGTTCCCAGGGTCCATCTTCAGATATCAGGTGCTAGGGCTTTTGCTTTTGTAGCCCTGACCCTGTAGAACTCTCTACCGCATCAGATTAGACAGTGCCTGTCCACCGAGACTTTTAAATCCTCATTAAAAACGTATTTATTTAGCTTGGCATTTGGGGATAATGTTTAGTTTTAACATTGCTGCCTTTTTATTTTTATATGTTTTACTTGATTAAATGTCTGTTTTTATATTGTATATGTGCTTTGGTTTTTGAAAAGCGCTTTAGAAATAAAATTTGATTTGATTTGATTGTGCATTTGGGGGGAGAACAAGAGTTGAAAGAGTCTTTTTTCCAGACAAACCCCACTGACTCATTTTGGTTGTCCTCTTCTGGGTGCATATGCATCTCATATGCCTTTTGAATCATGGCATGAACATGTAGGGCTCTTCCAGACTTTTGTGCTTGTCTCTCTTGGCACATTTGAGCAAAGTGACCAAACATATGTGCGCTGGTATCTATTAACACGGGAATCCCATAGTACAGGCCAGAGGGAGGACACACTAAGGCTAGTGTTTCCACAGGATCTCCTACTCGCACTACAGAGGATGGAAAAGAGAGCCACACTCACAAATATCCAAGGTATGGATATGACTTGTCATCTAACCCCCACACGTGCAGTTCATCAAGGGGTTGTAAGGGATGGTCAGAGAGATGCTGGTCGTACCAATTTTTAAATATTATAATGACTTGGGACACGATATCTAGAATGGCTTGGGCTGGGATGCCATCTATATGTACAGTAGTCTCTATAGACAGACTCACCATCTCTGTCCAGTCAAGGGGAACATTATTCACAGGGTGCATAACAGCAGACTGTCCAACATAAGGCTTGGAGGGAGGTTTAGACTGAGGATTTAGGCCACTTTGTCTTACTTGGTTAAGCAGCTTGGCTGATACTTTCTGCAAATTCTCTGGGGCCTGACATATTCTTTTAGTGTGCCCATCTTCCCCACAATGGTAGCAGAAGACATTTGATCTTGGGTTATAAGGTCGAGCAGGTTCCTCAACCTAATTTCAGCTAGGGGAGGACCAGGTTTGTAGTCATCTTTAGGCCTGGGTCCAGGTTCAGTTTCACTGGGCCTTCTCCAGGTCGAAGGCTGGTGAGATGTCTGAGCAAGGTCACGCACTAAGGCTCTCAACACCCTCATCTCTTTCAGCGTGTCATCACTCGGTTCCCCACCAGGGACTTGAACACTTGCACTGGTAGCAGGAGACTGCACCTCACTGGCAGCTTCAGAAACAGGGGCAAGCAGCTTGACCTTTAACCAATTTACAACTCATCTCCCAGCCCACTAGACTTAACCCATTGAGAGGAACCTGCACCCTCCTGGATGTCATCATCACCAACCAACCTCATAAAATCCAGGACATTCAGGTCCTCCCTGACTCCTTAAGTGACCACTTCCCTATCCTATTCCTCTGGGCTGCCTCCACCCCTAAATCCATAACCTAGACCTTGCTCTGTAGGTGCATCCACCCAGGTGGGCTGATTAAGCTCAAGCAATTCCTCAATCAGATTGACTGGTCCCCCATCCATCATACACCAGACATTGATGCCGCCCTTACCCTCTTCTCACAAGCCTTTAACATGGCCTGTGATCTCTTTACACCTCTCCAAACCCGATCCAAAACAAATGCACCTTGATTTCCTACTCCCAAATGCTCAGAAATAGGGACAACCTCTGGCATCTAGCCACTGAAACAGGATGGGCTGTCGATAGACAGGCCTACAACGCAGCACGATACAGGTGCACATAGGCCATTCGTATAGCCAAGGCAGACCACTACCAGGTCACTCTCGCCTCCTCCTGGGGAAGTGCCCGGACCTTCTGGAACAATATCAAAGAGCTAAATGGGAAAACTCACTCTCCTCCCCCATCCCAGCTCACCATTGACGGCTCTACCTCCACCGACCCGGCTTGCATTGCCAACTGCCTTAACTCCTCCTTTACTGACCCTAGCTCTCTCCTCCCTAGTAACTTCTTTGATCCACCCCCTGACCTACCACCCCCAGTCCTCCAGTGCCCCTGGTTCCACCTACGCAAGGTTTCTGCCCAGGAAGCTAGACTCCACCTACTTAAAAGCTTTAGGTGTAACAGCCTAGCAATGATTCCTAGACCCCAAATACTCTGGCTGGTCCTAGATGAAGTCCTTGTCCCCTCACCAGCCTACTTAACTGGTCCCTCTGTCTGGAAAAATTCTCTGCCTGGAAAACTGCCATAGTCATATCTATACATAAAGGGGGCGATAGGTCCACCCCCAGCAATTACCGGCCTATCTCCATTCTTCCTCCCCTCTCCAAAGCCCTAGGAAAAAGTGGTTGCCAATCAAATCACAGAATACCTGGCTAAGCATAATATTTTGTGTCCAGAGCAGCATGGCTTCCGTGCTGGTCACAGCACTGGCACGGTGTTAATGGAGTTCTCCAACTTCCTGCACTCCTCCCTGGATGCTGGCTCCCTAGCAGCTGGAGCAGTGTTCATTGACCTCTCTAAGGCCTTCGACACTGTCTCCCATCCTCTTCTACTAGATGCACTCTGTCACACTGGTTTCTCCACTGGCCCCCTCGCCTGGTGCTTGAGCTACTTATCGGCCCGTTCCCAGTGTGTCAAAATGAATGGAACACTCTCAGAAACATGTCCAATCTGCTCAGGAGTACCCCAGGGGTCCATTCTGGGCCCCCTACTGTTTAGTCTCTTTTTAAACACCCTGCCCAGAGCCTGCACTGGTAATATTATGTTGTATGCTGACGATGCCGTTATTTTTGCCACCCACAAAAATCCCACCTCCCTCCAGGACTCCCTACAACACTCCTTCAACGATGCTGAAACCTGATTTAAGGAGCGCAGACTCATCATTAATTTCAAAAAAACCAAGACAATGCTGTTTACCCACCCCCCAAAACAAGGCCAGCAACAGCCCACTCAGTCTCCTCCCTATCACCAAACAACCGCTTGAACAAGTCTACTCCTACAAGTACCTTGGGGTCACTTTCGACTCAGCCCTCACCTTTCATGCCCACATCAATGCCCTTGCATCTGCCACTAACACCTGGCTTGGCATCCTCTACCGCCACAAGGACTGCCTCCCATCCGATGTCCTCCAGCTTGCTGTTATGTCCTCAATTCTGTCCCTTGTGGATTATGGCTTGCCGGTATATAGTGCTGCTGACACCACTGCCCTTAACAAAATTTGCATCACCCTAAATAAGGCCTGCAGGCTAATAACTAGTGCCTCCAGGCTTACCCACACTTGCCAACTGTATGACAAGGCAAATCTCCTTAACCTTGATGAACGTCTCTGCTACCAAACCTGCATTCTAACTAAGAAAATTCTGCTTGGGCTCTCCCCACCTGAGGTGACTGCCTCCATTCAGCATACCCATTCCACTGTCGCAACCTGAACCACCAACAAGACCACTCTACTGGTCCCCAGAACTAGGACCACCCATGCTCAGAGGTCTTTCCACTACAGAGCGCCAACCTGGTTTAACTCCCTCCCAGCAACCATATCCAACTCCCCCAACATTGCCACATTCAAAACAACCACTTCATAACCAACTAGTTAATACCTGCAGCTGCTCCTGTCACTAATTGGCACTGCACTACTACCACATAGCACCAGACAATGCCCACTGGGCTGCATCCCCACTACACACCCCCATGCAACCCCTGGTTCCCTGCCCTCTGCTATTACCTGCATCTGATGAATCTTGTAATAACTGAATGTTTAAAATTGTTCTCTGTATGAAACCATTTGTATAATGTTTGTCTACTACTGTCATGAACTCTGTAAACTTGTAACTCTGTCTGTCCTCTCTGTGACGAGGTACCTTTGTAAACGAGCCTCTGGCTCAAAGGTTGTAAATCCGAGATTGTACAAATAAATAAATAAAATTCCACAGCACTCTGGACACTGGTCTTCACTTCCCTTAACTCTCTTAATAGGTCTTTAATTTGCTGTACAACAAGAGCAGTTTCTGTTTCAGCAGGCCTTTCAGGAGCTGGGGCTGCTCGGGCAGCACCTGCCTAAGGATTCTAAAACTCTTCCTCATTCTCAGCTTCTCTGATCTCTTTCATGCACCAGCAATATGCAGGCAGAGCATCTTTATGATCCTGAAACTTTAGTTTAAGCATTAGCGCACTGGAAAATCTGGCAGATTTGAGGATATGTTCTAGTCTTACTCTGTTTAAATCACTCGCTAATACCCCACCTTTCCTGTGGGCCCTCTGCAATGCCCTCTTCAAATGGGTTACATTGGCAAACAAACATTCATTCTTCCACTGTTTGGTGGACTTGAATTTCCACATTAAGTCTTCTCTTGACTTAGTACTACTGAAAACTCCTTCTAAGGCTGACAAATATTCTTGAGCTGAAGCATCAGGATTTGTGGACCTCAGAAATCTAATTGCTTCAAGTGCAGGGCCCCTTAAACTTTCTATGAGTCTTTTCCTCTTCTCTGCTTCTACACATTGCCACTCTTGGACCGGGGGGACACATAGTCCATCCAAGTCTCTAGGTCATCTTCCCCCTGGGGTGTGAGACTAGTACCAGAGAACACTCTCAGCCTGCGATGTGAGTCAAGATTTACTGAGTGTATGGGCACTAGGGAGAGCACAGGTGAAGGTGCCAGTGAGGGAGCTGGTGAAAGAGCAGAGGAGGGGTTCATAGGAGTAACAGTCCCGAGGTCTCTAAGGCCCTCTTTAAATCTTCCCAAGTTTGTCCCTCAGTGGCTAACAGCTTCCCTAGTTTATCCTTAAGTCCCTCTAGCTTGGGTGACCCCCCCAGGCATGGATGCCCCACTATGCATAGTGATCACTCTCCAACCTACCGGGGACTCATCAGGGATAATAACAGGGGGTACCTGCTCTGGGTCCACTGAAATACTGCATTCAATTAATGCCACTATACTTTGTGTAAATAAGTCAGCATTTCACACTTTCACAGTGGATTTACCTAAACATTTGACTTCATTTACAGCCTCCTCTACAGCAGATTTATTGGTGCCCAAAAGAATGTCCAATAGCATCAAGGCCTTGTGAGGGTCAACTTCCTCAACTTCACACCCCCCAGTAAGTGATGCACAGCCATTTTATGGACAGGGATCCCATTTCTAAGACCAGCCCCATCCTCCATTTTGATATCAGTACTTTTGTATTTTGACCACTAGGAGGCAGTAATCCCAGCGGTGCCTCCAACTTGTGTTACCCTGGTGCCATTATACCAAGGGCTACTACCTCTGCCTGCTTCTCTGGCTGCAGGTCGAGGGGCCTGAGTTCGGAAGTTAGGGCTATTGTGGTTGCCTACCAACAGTAAAGCTAAGATTTTGGTGCCTCCACCCAGAGTAAGGGTTATGTGGGTTACTTGCTAAACTAGTATAGCCTTCTGGGAAGCTATACTCTCCCACACCCCTGACTAGTGACCTTATACCACAGAGACAACAATTACCATATGTAGCAATCAACTCACAATTAGTGACGCATGCTAATAATATTCTCATGGACACCACACTTACCAACAGGGTCTGGACTTCTGGCATATATCCTGTGCCCCCGTAAGAAAACAGCTTCCTATAACAACAATGCTTTTGCACAGTACCTATGAAATAACTCAGCAAAGGAACACTGGGTAATAATATGCTCACAGACCAACTTAACATCAAACGTCAAATCAGATTTATTAAGTTGGACTTGAACAAGGAAGGGGCATGAATTTAGGCTAATGATTGCTGCAATGCACATTTAATCTGTCCCTGAACTAATCAGTCTAACCATCTGCTGGGTACCCAAAGTGGAATCTAGGTGCAGGCCTGAAGCATTGCTGCAGGTAGGCCAGCGTTGCAGCTGGTTGGGGCCCTTGATGGAAAGAAGGGTGCTATTAAACAGTTGAAAACACTGGCAGACAATAAGGTATTTGTAATCCCTGGCTGGATGGCCTGTAAACAGTTAGAAACCAATGAAAACTGATAAAGCAAATCAGATGACATAGAAGCATTTATTAGATGGTTGCAGAGGCTACCCTGATTGTACTCACTGCACCCAGACAGATGAATGGAATGGCTGGTAACACCATGGACTGCTGACCTCTCAGAATTCTGGTGGGGATCAGGGCCGGCACGACTCACCTTCTCTTCACAGCCTTTCCCTGTACTTGGCTGCAACCTGCGATTTGATTCTCTACAGGGGCTGACTCACCAAGGCTGGTCTCTCACCAAGTAGTGGCTGGATCTGTTACAGGAATAGTCTTTTGAGGCCGATGCTGGCATAGGCCCAGTAGTTGTAATTGGATTTTTGGATGCAAGTTGGCTAAACAAACCCTCGGCGGTCTTCCCCTCTTGGCGCGCGTGGCAGGAGACAGGTACAGGTTCCATTTTAATTAGGAGTCTCTGGAGCAATCTCCTCACAGCATCCGATGTTACTTGGAAATAATTTAGAATCAGTACCTCTTTGGCGTTTAGGGACAAGTTTCTCCAATTTGTGGTTAAAGCTGGGACTGTTTGTCTGCTTCTAGGCAGTCTCTGCAGGGGTTGAAACTAACTCTTTTGGCCACTAGCCAGCAGGGCTAGTGACTGGAAAAATCCACTGGCCCGATAGGAATTTCACCGGCCTGGCACAAAAATGACAAGAAATTTCAGTTTTTATGTGACATTTTTCTGTGACATCAGTGAGTCACCTGAGGTGCTCCCATTATTCATGCTGTTCTGACCTGATGGCGGTTTACCTTGATGCCTCAGTTCACAGTTCAGCTTTGAAGAGTGCAGGCATGTCCCAGTCCACAGAAGATGACAGCCATCAACCATGGATGGTAAGTATAGGGTAAAGGGGGAAATGTGGGGTGGTGGGCTGCTCAGTGGGAGGGTTGGAATGAGAGAAGGGGGACAGGGAGCTGATGAGTGACCATTTTCTTTTTTACAGGCTTAAGAAAAAGACATTGGGGGACAGTTTTCTTTTTTTTTTTCCACAGAGTATGAAAATATGTATTTTGGGACACTGACAGTGGGCTCCCCAGTGTCCCACGAGGGGGAGGGGTGTACATAATGCCGACACAGGGATTGAGCACCCCAATGTCAGCACGGGGATGGGGAACGGAGGGTGCGGGGTGGACAGCATGCAGTGGGAGGGAACGGGAGGTCAAACGCCATGCCTCCAGACCACAACATAACAACAATTTACCGCAACAGGGAAAATAGGGAGTGGGGCAGAGAGCAGGCAGAGGGAGGGAGTGGGAGGGTTCAGTTGTGATGCCGGGATGGGGAAGAGAGGGAGCAGGGTGGAGAGCATGAAGCGGGAGGCAGTGGGAGGGTTCAGTTGTGATGCCAGGACAGGGAAAAGAGGGAGTGGGGTGGAGAGCACACAGAGGGGGGGAGTGGGAGGGTTCAGCTGTGATGTCGGGACAGGAAACAGAGGGAATGGGGTGGAGAGCATGCAGTGGGAGGCAGTGGGAGGGTTCAGTTGTGATGTCGGGACAGGGAACAGAGGGAGTGGGGTGGAGAGCACACAGAGGAGGGGTGGGAGGGTTCAGTTGTGATGTCGGGACAGGGAACAGAGGGAATGGGGTGGAGAGCACACAGAGGAGGGAGTGGGAGGGTTCAGTTGTGATGTCGGGACAGGAACAGAGGAATGGGGTGGAGAGCACACAGAGGGAGGGAGTGGGAGGGTTCAGTTGTGATGTCGGGACAGGAAACAGAGGGAATGGGGTGGAGAGCACACAGAGGGAGGAGGAGTGGGAGGGTTCAGTTGTGATGTCGGGACAGGGAACAGAGGGAATGGGGTGGAGAGCACACAGAGAGGAGTGGGAGGGTTCAGTTGTGATGTCGGGACAGGAAACAGAGGGAATGGGGTGGAGAGCACACAGAGGGAGGGAGGCAGTGGGAGGGTTCAGTTGTGATGTCGGGACAGGGAACAGAGGGAATGGGGTGGAGAGCACACAGAGGGAGGGAGTGGGAGGGTTCAGTTGTGATGTCGGGACAGGAAACAGAGGGAATGGGGTGGAGAGCACACAGAGGGAGGGAGGGAGTGGGAGGGTTCAGTTGTGCTGCTGGGACAGGGAAGAGAGGGAGCAGGGCAGAGAGCATGCAGAGGGAGGCAACGGGAGGGTTTGGTTGTGCTGCCAGGCTGGGGAACAGAGGGAATGGGGCAGACTGCATGCAGAGGGAGGGAGTGGGAGGGTTCAGTTGTGATGTTGGGACAGGGAACAGAGGGAATGGGGTGGAGAGCACACAGAGGGAGGGAGTGGGAGGGTTCAGTTGTGATGTCGGGACAGGGAACAGAGGGAATGGGGTGGAGAGCACACAGAGGGAGGGAGTGGGAGGGTTCAGTTGTGATGTCGGGACAGGGAACAGAGGAATGGGGTGGAGAGCACACAGAGGAGGAGTGGGAGGGTTCAGTTGTGATGTCGGGACAGGAACAGAGGAATGGGGTGGAGAGCACACAGAGGAGGAGGGAGTGGGAGGGTTCAGTTGTGATGTCGGGACAGGGAACAGAGGGAATGGGGTGGAGAGCACACAGAGGGAGGGAGTGGGAGGGTTCAGTTGTGATGTTGGGACAGGGAACAGAGGGAATGGGGTGGAGAGCACACAGAGGAGGGAGTGGGAGGGTTCAGTTGTGATGTCGGGACAGGGAACAGAGGGAATGGGGTGGAGAGCACACAGAGGAGAGGAGTGGGAGGGTTCAGTTGTGATGTTGGGACAGGGAACAGAGGAATGGGGTGGAGAGCACACAGAGGAGGGAGTGGGAGGGTTCAGTTGTGATGTCGGGACAGGAACAGAGGAATGGGGTGGAGAGCACACAGAGGGAGGGAGTGGGAGGTTCAGTTGTGATGTTGGGACAGGGAACAGAGGAATGGGGTGGAGAGCACACAGAGGGAGGAGTGGGAGGGTTCAGTTGTGATGTCGGGACAGGGAACAGAGGAATGGGGTGGAGAGCACACAGAGGGAGGAGTGGGAGGGTTCAGTTGTGATGTTGGGACAGGGAACAGAGGAATGGGGTGGAGAGCAACAGCAGAGGAGGCAGTGGGAGGGTTCAGTTGTGATGTCGGGACAGGGAACAGAGGAATGGGGTGGAGAGCACACAGAGGAGGGAGGGAGTGGGAGGTTCAGTTGTGATGTCGGGACAGGGAACAGAGGGAATGGGGTGGAGCACACAGAGGGAGGGAGTGGGAGGGTTCAGTTGTGATGTTGGGACAGGAACAGAGGAGTGGGGTGGATAGCACACAGAGGGAGTGGGAGGGTTCAGCTGTGATGTCAGGACAGGGAACAGAGGGAATGGGGTGGAGAGCACACAGAGGGAGGGAGTGGGAGGGTTCAGTTGTGATGTCGGGACAGGAACAGAGGGAATGGGGTGGAGAGCACACAGAGGGAGGCAGTGGGAGGGTTCAGTTGTGATGTCGGGACAGGGAACAGAGGAATGGGGTGGAGAGCACACAGAGGGAGGGAGGGAGTGGGAGGGTTCAGTTGTGATGTCGGGACAGGGAACAGAGGAATGGGGTGGAGAGCACACAGAGGGAGGGAGGGAGTGGGAGGGTTCAGTTGTGATGTCGGGACAGGGAACAGAGGGAATGGGGTGGAGAGCACACAGAGGGAGGGAGTGGGAGGGTTCAGTTGTGATGTTGGGACAGGGAACAGAGGGAATGGGGTGGAGAGCATGCAGCGGGAGGCAGTGGGAGGGTTCAGTTGTGATGTCGGGACAGGGAACAGAGGGAATGGGGTGGAGAGCACACAGAGGAGGAGTGGGAGGGTTCAGTTGTGATGTTGGGACAGGAGAACAGAGGAATGGGGTGGAGAGCATGCAGCGGGAGGCAGTGGGAGGGTTCAGTTGTGATGTCGGGACGGGAACAGAGGGTGGGGTGGAGAGCACACAGAGGGAGGAGGGTGGGAGGGTTCAGTTGTGATGTCGGGACAGGAACAGAGGAATGGGGTGGAGAGCACACAGAGGAGGCAGTGGGAGGGTTCAGTTGTGATGTCGGGACAGGGAACAGAGGAATGGGGTGGAGAGCACACAGAGGGGAGAGTGGGAGGTTCAGTTGTGATGTCAGGACAGGGAACAGAGGAATGGGGTGGAGAGCATGCAGCGGGAGGCAGTGGGAGGGTTCAGTTGTGATGTCGGGACAGGGAACAGAGGGAATGGGGTGGAGAGCACACAGAGGGAGGGAGTGGGAGGGTTCAGTTGTGATGTCGGGACAGGGAACAGAGGAATGGGGTGGAGAGCACACAGAGGGAGGGAGTGGGAGGTTCAGTTGTGATGTGGGACAGGGAACAGAGGAATGGGGTGGAGAGCATACAGCGGGAGGCAGTGGGAGGTTTCAGTTGTGATGTCGGGACAGGGAACAGAGGGAATGGGGTGGAGAGCACACAGAGGAGGAGGAGTGGGAGGTTCAGTTGTGATGTCGGGACAGGGAACAGAGGGAATGGGGTGGAGAGCACACAGAGGGAGGAGTGGGAGGGTTCAGTTGTGATGTCGGGACAGGGAACAGAGGGAATGGGGTGGAGAGCACACAGAGGGAGGCGTGGGAGGGTTCAGTTGTGATGTCGGGACAGGGAACAGAGGGAATGGGGTGGAGAGCACACAGAGGGAGGGAGTGGGAGGGTTCAGTTGTGATGTCGGGACAGGGAACAGAGGGAATGGGGTGGAGAGCACACAGAGGGAGGGAGGGGGAGGGTTCAGTTGTGCTGCTGGGACAGGGAAGAGAGGGAGCAGGGCAGAGAGCATGCAGAGGGAGGGAACGGGAGGGTTTGGTTGTGCTGCCAGGCTGGGGAACAGAGGGAATGGGGCAGACTGCATGCAGAGGGAGGGAGTGGGAGGGTTCTGTTGTGATGTCGGGACAGGGAACAGAGGGAGTGGGGTGGATAGCACACAGAGGGAGGGAGGGAGTGGGAGGGTTCAGTTGTGCTGCTGGGACAGGGAAGAGAGGGAGCAGGGCAGAGAGCATGCAGAGGGAGGGAGCGGGAGGGTTTGGTTGTGCTGCCAGGATGGGGAACAGAGGGAATGGGGCAGACTGCATGCAGAGGGAGGGAGCGGGAGGGTTTAACTGTGATGCCAAGATGGGGAATGGAGGGTTGGGCTGACAGCACTCTGTAAATGAAAGAAATGAAGTGCTCTCATTGGAGTGCTTAATTTCTTTCAACTAGAGAATGACTTCCAGCTGTGAAACTCAGACTCAGACTTTGGTCTGTGAGGGACGAGCCCACAGTAGAGTGCTGTGCATTGGACTGATCCCTGACACACCTCTGAAATGTTGTTCTACTGCAAGATGTTTCTTGCGCACATGCAAGGAAATATAAAAATGAATTACCATGGTACTTACAGTTTTAATTTCTGGTGTTTCTTTGCTGACAATGAAAAATCCCTTCTTATTTTTACCTGCTTATCTGGGAAATCTTTGCTATTTTGCCTGCTACAGATATGACAGAAGCCCTGATTCTATCTGAAGCCTTCTGTTGTGTGAGAGAGGGGTGAACATTCTGCCAGTATAACTGAGGAGAGATTTGAATTCTTGTATTACATCCACCGTAAACGTTTCATCTACTAAGTGTAGGAAATACAGAACAGAAACAAGATGAGTAAAGGGATGAAATTATATGTAGTAGGAGGAAAGGTGAAGAAATAGGTAAATGGTGTGAGCTTGAGAAAATAGAGGGTTTAAGGACTAGTTTGAAAAAGTGTTTTCAGCTGTGCATTATATTTCAAACTAACATTGCATACCAAATGCTGAGAAGTGCTGGGACTATTTTGCTGGGGTGGACGAACGTTTAAAAAAATCATTAAAATACTTTTTTCAATCCACCCCCTCCCCCCCCAAAAAATCTTGGATCCACTTTATAATCACAATAACACATTCCATGGTGTGCTTTGTGGTGGGATAATGGCACTTCTTGGGTGGTTAAGGGCACTGGGTGATGCCTTGCACCTCACAACACACCCGAGGTGTGCCATTGTCCCACCACACCGTACACCCTCTCATGTCTTACTGCTTAATTACAACAGGCTGTAGGTGCTCTCCCTATATTACAGTTTGATATAGAAGAACAGGCATTGGAGCCCCCTACATTACAGCTGGGTATACTAGCCTAATGTCCTAACCCTAATCCTAACCCTAACCCTACATTACAGCTGGATATACTAACCTAATGTCCTAACCCTAACCCTAACTCCCTAACCCTACATTACAGCTGGATATACTAGCCTAATGTCCTAATCCTAATCCTAACCCCAACCCTACATTACAGCTGGATATACTAGCCTAATGTCCTAACCCTAATCCTAACCCTACTTTACAGCTGGATATACTAACCTAATGTCCTAACCCTAACTCCCTAACCCTACATTACAGCTGGATATACTAGCCTAATGTCCTAACCCTAATCCTAACTCTAACCCTACATTACAGCTGGATATACTAGCCTAATGTCCTAATCCTAATTCTAACCCTAACCCTACATTACAGCTGGATATACTAACCTAATGTCCTAACCCTAACCCTAACTCCCTAACCCTATATTACAGCTGGATATACTAGCCTAATGTCCTAACCCTAATCCTAACTCTAACCCTACATTACAGCTGGATATACTAGCCTAATGTCCTAACCCTAATCCTAACCCTAACCCTACATTACAGCTGGATATACTAGCCTAATGTCCTAACCCTAACTCCCTAACCCTACATTACAGCTGGATATACTAGCCTAATGTCCTAACCCTAATCCTAACTCCCTGCATTATAGTGTGATGCTGTATATTAAAACAGGCATTGGGCACTCCCTTTATTACAATCTGATATTTTAGAACTGACTTTGGGTGTTCCCCTCATATTACAATCTGATATAGAAGAACAGGCATTGGGAGCCCCCTGTATTACAAGTGCATATACTAGCCTAATGTCCTAACCCCCTGCATTAGTCTGATACTGTGGGCTGGAATTTTAAAGGCTGATGCAGTTCCTGCATCGATCCTTGCTGCAACGCTCTGCACCCCTGCAGGTGCGCCATGTCCAAATGCAGCAGCTGCTCTCAATTTTCTAGTATCAGACACACTTACAGCACATGGACCTCCCTTATGGCAGCTTGTGGCCAAGATTAGCCACAAGCTGCATCTAGAGGCATGCAAGAGGAGAGAAAAGTGATCTAGCAGACATCTAAATGATGCATGTGATAGAAAATCCTGTTTTTTTTTTTTTTGCCTCAAGTCTCTTGCAGTACATTGTTAATGCATCTGGGACTTGTGACAGAATTCTAGCTTTGAAAATCCAGCCCTGTTTATTGAAACAAGCAGTGGGTGCTCCTTATATTACAGTCTGATAGAGTAGAGCAGGCTTTGGGTATTCTCCCCATATTACAGTCTGATATAGTAGAACAGATGTTGGATGCGCCTGCATTACAGTATGATATACTACCCACATGTCCTAACCCTAACCCCCTGCATTACAGTCTGATACTGTGTATTAAAACAGGCATCACACACTCCCTATATTATAGTTTATATTATAGTTGCAGGCTGGTAATTTACAGCGCAGCCACTGACATTGCCCTCAAGAGGGTTAAAGTTCTCTTAAACAGGACCTGCAGGCTGGTCCTAGGGGCAGACCACCTGACCCACACATGCAGACTCTACACACATACAGGGTGGATCCCACTACATCTTAGGACTAAAAACCAGGCTTGCTTACTAGGCAAAAAGGCCCTACTCAGACTCACCCCTGAATTCACCGCAAGCATTTTCCAACACACTGTATCCTCACATACCATGAGAAGCATTGCTAAGTGTACACTTCAAGTCCCTTTTAAATGTACCTCTCTTGCACAGAGATCACTATCTTACCGAGGACCTCTGTGGCTTAATGATCTCCCTGTTTCCCTCATCAACACTGAAACATTGTGCACTTTCAAAAAAGAGCTCATAACATTTCTCTCCTCAGTAAACAGATGCGGCAGCTGCACCCAGCCTCCCAAGAATCCCCTCCCCTCCCCTCTCACCCCACCTCCAATGGGGGCCCCCTGGGGGGCCTGTACCCTACCAAGGCTGCCCCTCATGCCCCTCATGTGTCTTTGCCCTCTTCTCTCTGTCCTTCACTGTGTCTTTGCCATCCTCTCCTCCCTTTGTCCTCCACTGTCTCCTAACCCATATACAGTATGATGCACTGCCTGTATATGTATATAGCCCTCGTTATCTAAGTCTTGCTCCAGTTACCTAATGATCTCATACTTAAAAATAATCTGTTTTAGTGTCTGTTGTGTTATGAAATGATGCTAAATACTGTAAATGAATTTGTCTTCTGTGCCCAGGACCATCTTGCATATGAGCTTGCTCAACGATGTAACTGCCAGGTTAAATAAAGAGTGATTGATTGCTTGATTGATGTGTTCCCATCTGCAGGTGCCCAGCGAATTCTGTGCCTGGACCTACTTCGCATTCTGATTGCACCCCGACTAGGCCACTATCAGCTGCCACTGGCACTAGTCTCTTCCAACACCTGTTAACCCCTCAGATGACCCATGCTAAGCTTCTATCCTTACACCCTCCTTTCACACCTGCTACTAAGCCTGGGCAAATTCACCGTGCATGATGCCCAAAATCCACAATGCTTAGATCATCCCGCCCCTTCTCACACTGACAAGGCCATCTCCGTCTGCTACTGCCTCCTTGATGCATCAGTCCCCTGTGATTCTCCAGGATCTGACCAACTTTTTTAGTCCAACGTCACCACGTCTTGAAATGTTAACTACTTAGGTCTCCTCAATATGCATTGTACTGCAATTATCGTTGTGTTGCATACCACACATGAGCTGAACTCTGTTTGTATTACTGTTTGCTGTCTGATTGAACGGGCCTGTACCCTATGTGTTGTCATTTGTCAAATCGACTTGGAACCTTTGTGCATGAGCTATGTGGCTCAAAGATGTTAATCTGAATCTTGAATAAATAGTTTGATACATTAGGGTGCTCTTCCTATATACCAGTCTGATACATTAGAAGAGGTGATGGGCACCATGCATTTTACAGACTGGTAATCTGCAGACAGAGTACAGATGCATACTCTTGGCTACACTTTTCTCTTCCTCCTAGAGCCACCATCTTTGCCGTCATTGAGTTCAGTTCTGCGTTTATTGTAGGAATAATATGTCAAATTACAGTAGCAAATGCGTGGGAATGTTGGTAGTATTCAGCTCTGGCACACTGAAAGGAAAGGTTTCTGACGGCTGCAGTTCGAATCGGGTCAATGGGAAGCTCCTAATTGCTCTCTCGAGGCCTCATTACTTGTTGATCAGCTTCTTCTGGGGGGAAACCACTTCAAGAGCTATACCAATAATGAACAGTCACTTCATCTGAAACTTTAGAATGAATACCCCCCCCCCCACCTCAACTCTTGGCTCTGGCAAAGCTGTGCACCACACTGACAGATTAGTAATTGAATGTGGCACAACATTTATTTTTCTCTTTTGACTTGTCGCCAACTTTCCAAATTGTTTTCTTTAAATTATATTTACGCTCTGACCCCAGCATGCCTCCATCTTCCTCTGATAACTTCCCTGCCCCAGCATCATATGTAAAGCTGGAAAGCTATGACTTGCCCCTGTGGTTGGGGGCTTTTGAGGCTAACACCTGTTCCCCTCAGACACACAGTGTCTGGTACTTCAGGTGGCAGTGTGGGGCATAGAAGTATTTCCATGAGTAATCTTCCAGGCCAGCACTCTTTTTTCCTTTGTTTTTTACTCTCCCCATAGTGTGCAGATGCCACGGGTTCTGAGCATGTGCATGTGTGCAAATCGCATTGATGCCGAGCCAATCGGCCTTCTCCTTGTCCTTTTTAATGTTTTTGTAAGTGACATTGCAGAGGCACTGGAAGGAAAGTAATGTCTCTTTGCAGACAACACAAAGATCTGCAACAGGGTTGATACACAAGATGGAGTGGAAAGGATGAGAAGGGACTTGGCAAAGCTGGAGGAATGGTCAAATGTATGGCAGCTTAGATTCAATGCAAAGAAGTGCAAAGTAATGCACCTGGGAAACAAAAACCCAGGGGAAGAGTACACAATGGAGGGTGAGATACTAACAACAACAAAAATGGAAAGGGACCTGGGGTAGTTATATCAGATGACCTAAAGGTGGGCAAGCAATGTGAGAAGGCAGTAAAGAGGGCTGGGGGGATACTGGGATGCATAGGGAGAGGCATCACCAGTAGAAAACAGGAAGTCATTATCCCTCTGTACGGACAGTTGGTGAGACCCCATCTGGAGTACTGCGTGCAATTCTAGAGACCCCAGGCAGGATTCTCAAAGAAAGCCGAAATTCCCTCAGCTATGGGAAAAAGGCTTGCTGCAGTGCGGAAAAGCAGCTGCGCTGTATTCTCAAAGAAAACCAACGCAGCTGTGGATTTCTGTAAAAGTGCCACAGGAGTCAATTTAGCTGCTGCAGGATTTGCACAAGTGCTGCGAATCCACAGCTGTGGAGGCTGAAGAGGCACAGCAATAGGGAACCACTAGCTGAAGCAGCAAACTGTAACAGTGCTGCTATAATATGAGGCTGACAGTACACACAGAGACCAGCAACCAGTCCCCAACTGGGACCACAGCAGCACTGCTGGTACCTGTGAAACCCTGGCACCACAATGGCTGATTGTCCCTACTGGTCATCCCTCCCTGGGGTGTTCCTGTAGCCTGGGGGGGGTAGCACTTGCTGCTGGCTGGTCAGGCTCTACTGCTTGTGGGGCTCTGTCATGGGCTGCACTGGGTCTAGTGGTTGTTGCCTGTTGCCATAGCATGGCAATGTGTGCTTTCAGTGCTGTAACATCAGCCACTGCTATACTGTCTGAGATGCTGTTACTTGTGGTACACCCGCACCTTAATTGATTCTAATTGCTGGAGCACTACTGCAGTGTGCTGAGGGAGAGTTACGCCTTTTTCACTGTGTGTAACATTTTTTCCTCAGCTGTGGGAAAAACCTGGCTGTGAATAGTCTTTCAGGGGCTGTGCTCCACTGATCTCACACTTTTTTGTCCTGAGGGACTTCCGCAGCTGCACTTTTTTCCACAATCCATAGTGGTTTTTCCCGCAGCTGCGGAAGTTTTTGTGAATAGCACTTGGAGCAAACTCCCCTTTTTTTCCATAGCTGAGGGAGTTTTGGGGACTTAGGGAAGGTTTTGAACCTTCTGAGAGCTTTGAGAATCCTGCCCTCCATCTCTGCAAAGACATAGACAGGGTGGAGGCTGTCCAGAGGAGGGCAACCAAAATGGTGCAGAGTCTGCACCAGAAGACATATGAAGAGAGACTAAAGGAGCTTAATATGTATACCCTCGAGGAAAGGAGGGAGAGAGGGGACATGATAGAAACTTTCAAGTACCTCAAGGGAATCAACAAAGTCCAAGAGGGTAGCATCTTTCAGAAAAAGATATGTGTAAGAACAAGGGGCACACTTTGAAGATAGAGGGAGACGGCTCAGAGGTAGTGTGAGGAAGTATTTTTTTCATGGAGAGGGTTGTGGATGCATAGAACAGCCTTCCTGAGGAGGTCGTGGAGTCAAAAACAGTGGGGAAATTCAAGAATGCATGGGACAGACATAAGGCAATTCCAGTAGGGGGTAGGAGGAAGTAGACTGTTGGTTAACTAGGATCTGAAGCTTATCCATTAGGTAGGGAAATAGGCAGACTAGGTGGGTCAAGCAGTCCTCATCTGCCATCAAATTCTATGTTTCTGTGTTTTCCTTCTGCTGCTCTGGCTGCACCATCACCACCAATTGTTAGCCTGGTGGAGTAGCAGAGTTAGTCACTCTCCCGGAAAGTGTTTTATAGGGTGCTCAATCCTACTCCCCTACTGTCACTCTGATGCCCTAAACATATTCCTAAACATGGGACACTGATATTGCCAGTAGTGGCACGGGGTCATAATATCATAGGAAACACAGCGCGGCAAAACAATGCTGCAGTCAAAACAGCATATGTAAAAAACAGAGTTGGTGAAAACACCGACCGAAACAATAACGGTGCACACCAGACTAACAAATGGGGAACATTTCCAATTCTTTGTTTTTTGTGGGGGCTTCTGCCCCAGCAGCCCCTGACAAGGGGGGCATTGTCCCTCACACCTGCCAAAACTAATTTAACTAACTCCTGGGGAGTGTGGACTGAGGGGATAAGGGGAAACTCGGGAAGGGGGGAAATTAGTTTTTTGCCAGAAAAAAAAAACATGTCAAGAGACAGAGAACTAAACCCTGATCCCCGAGTTTCCAGTGAGCCAGGTGCTTCTGCCTTAGACACTCCACCATGGGAGCAACTCAACAAGACACAGCACCTGTGACTTCTTCAGCCCATCCTCCAGTTCACAGTGAGTGACGGGGTAGTGGTAGTTTCCTACTGCTATTATACCCCTGTCGCTCTAATTCATTTCATGCTTTAGACCGCGCGGTTCTTCCTGCACTGTTTTGGCAGTGCTATATTGATCCAGTACCACCAGGGGTAATGCTGCCTTTGTATCAACAGACCAGCCTGACTTTCCAAATGCTAAAAATAATGGTATCAACAATGCCATTTTTGTAGGAACAGGCTGTTTCATAGTGAGGATCCCAAACTAATGCTCCAACATGGAGCTATAGCTAACAAAACTTCTCTTCCTGCCTCCTTCTGTTCTTCTGCTTCACTAATCCTAACATAAATGGTCTGTTTTAACATAGCTGGCAGTATAGCCTAGAGGTTAAATTAATGAGCTTAGAATGAGCCTGGTACATCCAGCAGACCTATGTGACCCTGAGCAAGTCACTTAACCTCCCCAGTACTTGGGGGTCACTGCTGAAAACAGACCTTGTGCCTAGTGGGCCTTACCTGGTTACCAAACAGAATGAAAAAAAAATCTCTTGTCATAAATCTGTGCACAGTTAGCTGTACCACTTTGACTCTAGGTGTGGCAACTACCAGTAGGTTGTAGTTGCCCCTGATGAATCGCCAAGAAGGCAAACACCTTTGCAGCTCCTGCGGTGCATGAGCTCTTCAATCCTTGTACAAAAGATTTTTTTTATTACTTAATTTAACTGCCGAGGCTCTCTGCTCCAAACAAACAGCAAGCAATTATCACTGTAGAGGAAGCAACATCTCTTTGATACATGAAACCAAAACTGTTCCCTGCAAATCTCTATTACAACTACCAAATCACTCATGTATATCTGTCACTCCTGTGTAACTAACAATCACTCCTGTATACTAAACGGTCACTCCTATGTAACTGACAAGCATTCCTGTATACCAGACTGTCACTCCTATGTAACTTACAATCCCTCTTGTACATCAGTCACTGTTGCGTAACTGACAGTCTGTCCTGTACCAGCCACTTCTGTGTATGTAACTAACCACTCCTACATACCATTCACTTCTTTGTAACTAACAATCACTCCTGTATATCAAACAATCCCTCCTGTGTAACTAACAATTGCTCCTGTATACCAGTCACTCCTGTGTAGCTGGCAATCACTGTTACATAGATACATAGAAATGTGATGGCAGAAAATGACCGCCAGGCCGACCTAGTCTCCCCACTTGCCTAGTTATCTGCTAGGACATGCCCTTTCCACCCCCCCCACAACAGTCCCTTGTGTCTGTTCCATGCTTTTTGAACCCTTCCACAGTTGTTTCTCCAAGCAACTCCTCAGGGAGCCTATTCCACTTATCCACCACCCTCTCTGTGAAATAGTACTTCCTGATGTTGCCCTTGAATTGTCCCCCCCCTCAGTGTGCAACCCATGCCCCTAGTTCTCTGATTTCCTTTCACTGGAAAATGCTTTCCACTGGCACTTGGTTTATACCCTTTAGGTACCTGAAGGTCTCAATCATGTCCCCCCTTTCCCTCCTCTGCTCCAGGGAGTACATGTTCAGTTCCCCTAACTTTTCCTCATAGGACAGATGGCTGAGCCCCTATACCATCTTCATTGCCCTCCTCTGAACTCGCTTCAGCCTCCCCACATCCTTTCTGAGATATGGCCTCCAGAACTGGACCCCATACTCCAGATGCGGCCTAACCAGATGGGTGTACAAGGGTACTATGACCTCCCTCCTCCTACTGATAATCCCCCTTCTGATTGAGCCTAGCATTCTACTGCCTCTAGCCTCTGCTCTCTCACAGTGCTTTGTCACCTTCAGGTCTCTTGATATAGTGATGCCTAGGTCCCTTTCCTGTTCTGTTACTGCCAGGTTTTGGCCCCCCATACAGCACCCCACCCTCTGGTTTCTGTAGCCAAGATGCATGATCTTACACTTGTCCATGTTAAATGAAAGGTGCCACTTCTTTGACCATGCCTCAAGCCTCCTTAGATCTATTCAAATTTTTTTCTTCCCCTTCCTGAGTGTCCGCCCTATTGCAGACCTTAATATCATCTGCAAACAGACACACACGCCCCCTTCAAGGCACTCCAGGATGTCCCCTAGGAATAGTTTGAACAGTAGTGGTCCTAATACCGACCCCTGAGGGACCCCACTGGTGACCATGCCCCTCTCCTGATGCCACCCCATTTACAATGACTCTTGGTCTCTTGCCCCCCAGCCAGTTTCCCATCAATCGAACCACCTTCTGCCCCAGACCCAGCCATGTCAGACTGTACAAGAGTCTCCTGTGTGGCACGGAGTCAAATGCCTTCTTGAAATCCAGATATGCAATGTCTACCACCCTCCCCTAAACCAGTTCCTTGATGACCCCATCAAAGAACTCTATCAAGTTCATTTGACAGGGTGGCCTGATGGCGCTGTGGGTTGAGGCGATGGACGCCACATCTCGTGCAATGCTGGCAACCTGGGTTTGGAAGCAAGCTCGAGCCGTCGGGGGTCGGCTGGGGAGGGTTGAGAATGAGTGCCCTGTGGTGCTCGCCTCCCTAGGTACAGGGGGGAGGGATGTCTCGGTACACTAGTGTCCCCTGGCGGAGGCCGGGGGCACTGCAGCAACCCAGACTCGCACATAATCCAGTGTGGTCGACATCAACAGGGTTGCCGCGCACCAGTTGCGTTGTCGTGCACCACGTGGGGGCGGAGGTCCCACACAGAACAAGGGAAAACAACGGCGCCAGGGAGAGGTGATGGCACCTGTCCCCATGCCCCTTGCCGGGCCTGTTGTGATCAACCTTCAGGTCCTCCTCCACAGGGCCCAGCCCCGCGACCAGAGTCTGACTAGTAAGCGTGCCCAAGAGGAGAGGGCGACCCACCTCAGGAGGGTTAAACTGGGGGTGCTGGCCATGGGGTGTGGAGGAGAGAGGAAGGCACAGTTCGGAGAGGCTTCAGGCTGGGCAGGGCAAGGATCAGGCTGCCCGAGAGAAGCTCCATGGGGCCACGACCGGAGGGAAAAAGATAAGTAAAAAAAAAAAAAAAGTTCATTTGACAGGATCTATCCCTGGTAAAGTCGTGGTGTCTTGGATTTATCAGGCCACTTACCTCCAGGTAACTGGTGATCCTGATTTTTAGTAGCTTCTCCATGAGCTTGCCCATCACTGATGTCAAGCTCACAGGCCTGTAGTTTCCCACCTCCTCCTCCCCCCCTTGTGCAGGGGGACCACATTTGCCTGTTTCCAGTCCTCCGGTACCACTCCAGACTCCAGGAACCTGTTGAAGAGTGCAGTCAAGGGTGCTGTCAGTATATCCTTAAGTTCTTTCAACACCCTGGGGTGCACCCCATCTGGTCCCATCACCCTGTCCACCTTTAGGCATCATAGTTCTCCTAGAGTCTCCTCCACCTGGAACAGACTCCTATCTACTCCCACCTCCACTGCCCTGGCTTCTCCCGCTCCAGTGCCCACCCCTTCATTTTCCCTAGTGAACACAGATCAAAAATAGTTGTTCAGCAGTTCTGCCTTCTCCCTGTCACCTTGTATCAGCTCACCATCACTAGCTCTTAGCCTGAGTATTCCCTGCCTAGTCTTCCTCCTCTCACTGACATACCTAAAAAAAGCTTTGTCCCCTGTTTTGACTGCACTTGCTATGTTCTCCTCCATTCATACCTTTGCCCCTCTTACTTCTACCCCTGCTTCCTTCTGACTTACCTCGTACCTTTTCCAGTCTTCCTCAGTTTGCATTACCTTGAACTTCCGAAAAGCCCTTCTCTTTGCCCTGATCTTTTCTGCTACAGCACCATTAAACCGCAGGGGTCTACTCCTCCTCTTATTGTTATTTAACTTTTTGGTGCATAGGTCCACGGCCCCCACAATAGCCTCTTTTATTCTCTCCCACATGTCCTTCACCTCTGTTAAATCCTCCACCCCCTCCAGAGCCCTTCCCATGAATTCCCCCATTTTCCTGAAATCTGTTCTCTTAAAATCAAGCACCCTTACCTTGGTCCAGTGAACATCAGTAGTGTTCCGTATTGTACACCAAACTGTGCTGTGGTCACTCGTACCAAGGTGTTCCTCCACTGACACATCTCCTACCCTATCCCCATTTGTCAGGACCAGATCGAGAACTGCTCCTTCCCTGGTTGGTTCCCTGACCAGCTGCCTTAGGAAGGCTGTTTGCAAGGAGTCTACTATTTCCCTGCTGCTGGCGGATGATGCCAATAGGGTGTCCCAATTTACATCTGGTAAGTTCAGGCCTCTCATCAGCACCACCTCACCTTTAGTAGCCATTCTCAAAATTTCGTCTGCCATGCATCTATCCACAGATTTGTGTTGTGCTGGGGGCCTGTAAATCACCCTAGTATGCACCACCTCTCCTTTCCCTGCAGCCAGGGAGACCCAACGTCTTGCAGCCTCTCCCCACTAACCCTGTAATTCTGTCACCCTGATACCCTTCTTTACGTAGAGTGCAATCGCCCCCTCCTTTTCTCCCTGTCCCTCCTGAAAAGTGGATAACCTGGTATCTCCATGTCCCATCCCTTCTCTTGATGGCACCAAGTTTCAGTTACCCCATCAATGTCAAGGCTTGCCTCAGCCATTACCGCTGCTAGATCTGGGATCTTTCTACCCAGACTTCTGGAATTTGTATCCATGACCCTTCAAACCCCTACTCCATTTCCTGCATGCTACACCCCCTTTATTTTCTAGACTTGGTCTGTTTGCCTTTTGGGGGGGGGTACTTGCTGCCCCCCCTTGCCATGTGTCATACAGCTTGAGCTTCTCCATGACCCCCCATTCAGTTTAAATGGTAGTGCTTCTCAATATAATCTTCTAGCTTACATTTGAGCACTGCTTTTCCTTCCCCATTTAAATTTAGCCTATCCAGGGCATAGAGGCTTTTGTCCCTCTACATTGTTCCCCAATCTCCTACTACTCCATACCCCCTCTAAGCACACCATCCTGCTAACTAACTGTTGAATTCATCTATTTTTTGCTTCACCTGTATGCTGGCCCTTGGTACTGGCAGCACTCCAAAGAATGTCAGAGATTTAAAATCCAAACTGCTGCAGAACCTGGCCAATCCCGTAAAATGTGCCTGCACTTCCATCACACTATTCCCTGCGAGGTCATTTGTCCCTAAGTGGAACAGCAGATGTGTCCTCTCATCCAGTGTCTTCCACTGGAGGGGATCCAGTGTGTGACTTTGGTCGCCGTCATTCCTGGCAGGCATTCCACCCATATTTTGAAACCTCTGTGCCCCCCTTCTTCCCCATGTAACACCTTTTATAATAGAGTCTCCAACAATTAATACCCTGTTCCCTTTCTCCTTCTGGGTGCCTCTCGCTACTGCGTTCCTCCCAACTCTACCCTTTTCCAGGGTATCCCTATTCTTACTTTCTGTACCCCAAAAATTCCTTGAGACCTTTTCTCCCTGTCTACATAGAAACATAGACTTTGACGGCAGATAAGGACCGCTTGGCCCACCTAGTCTGCCCATTTCCCTACCTACAGGATAAGCCGCAGATCCTAGTTAACTAACAGCCTATTTGTTCCTACCCCCCACAAGAATTGCCTTATGTCTGTCCCATGTATTCTTGAATTCTCCCACAGTTTTAGACCCCACAACCTCCTCAGGAAGGTTGTTCCATGCATCCACTACCCTCTTTGTGAAAAAATACTTCCTCACATTGCCCCTGAACTGCTCCCCTCTATCTTTAAATTGTGTCCCCTTGTTCTTGCATGTCTCTTTCTCTGAAAGATACTGCCCTCTTGGACTTTGTTGATTCCACTAAGGTACTTAAACATTTCTATCATGTCCTCCGTCTCCCTCCTTTCCTCAAGGGTATACATATTAAGCTCTTTTAGTCTCTCCTCATACGGCTTCTCTTGCAGACCCTGCACCATTTTAGTTGCCCTCCTCTGGACTGCCTCTATCCTGTCTATGTCCTTGCGGAGATGGGGTCTCCAGAACTGGATGCAGTGCTCCAGATGGGGTCTCATCAGCTGTCTGTACAGAGGGATAACAACTTCCTGTTTTCTGCTGGTGATGCCTCTCCTTATGCATCCCAGTATACCCCCAGCTCTCCCTACTGCCTTCTCACATTGCTTGCTAACCTTAAGGTCATCTGATATGATTACCCCCAGGTCCCTTTCCTTTTTTGGTTTTGTTACTACCCCCATTGTGTAACCTTCCCTTGGGTTTTTATTTCCCAGGTGCATTATTTTGCACTTCTTTGCATTGAATCCTAGCTGCCATACTTTCGACTGCTCCTCCAACCTTGCCAAGTCCCTTCTAATCCTTTCCACGCCTCCTGTGTATCAACCCTGTTGCAGATCTTTGTGTCATCTGCAAAGAGGCATACTTTTCCTTTCAGTCCTCTGCAATGTCACTTATAAAGACAATAAAAGGACTGGACCCAGTACTGAACATCATGGTCACACCACTAGTAACCCCTCTTTCTTCTGAGTGGACTCCATTTACAATTACCTTCTGTGTCCTGTTGTCCAGCCAATGTTTTACCCAGGCTACCACCCTGGGACCCACTCCCAGGCTGGTTAATTTGACTATTAATCTTTTGCTTGGGACTGTGTCAAATACCTTGCTAAAGTCTAGGTAGGCCATATCCACAGCCCCTCCCTGGTCTACTACTTTGGTCACCCAGTTAAAGAAATCAATTAGATTCATCTGACATGACCTTCCCGCTCTGAACCCATGCTGCCTTGGGTCCTGTGCCCCACTGGCCTCTAGGTACTCAACAGTTCTTTCCTTCAGAAGTGATTCCATCACTTTCCCTACCACAGAGGTCAAACTGACAGGTCTGTAGTTTCCTGCCTCTGTCTTGATCCCACTTTTGTGAAGGGGAATCACATCCGCCTTTCTCCAGTCCTCGGGTACAACACCATCCTCCCATGATTTGTTAAAAAGGGTAGTCAGTGGTTTCACTAGTTTTCCCTTTAATTCTTTTAGAATTCTGGGGTGAATGCCATCAGGCCCAATTGCTTTGTCCACCTTCAGTTTTAGGAGTTCTTTCAGAACCCTTTCTTCTGTGAAAGGACTGGGATCGACCCCCATCCAGAGTGCTTCTGTTAATTGGATTAGGCACCTCCCCCTCCTCTTTTGTGAATACTGAGCAGAAATATTTGTTCAGTATCCCTGCTTTTTCACTATCTCCCTCTGCCCACCAACTGTTCATTCTGTTCAGCCTCACTATCCCTCCCTTTGTCTTTCTACGCTCCCTGATGTACATATAAAAGGTTTTATCCCCTTCTTAACTGAGTTGGCTATCCTTTCCTCAGTTTGGGTCTTTGCTATTCTGACTTTCCTTCCTGCTTCCTTCTGCCTTAACTGGTACAGCTCTCTGTCCTGCTCCTTCTGTGTTTCCATATACTTTCTGAATGCTATCTTTTTCTCCTTGACTTTCCCCGCCACCTCCTCCTACTTGTCTTCCTGAGCCTGTGTCTGGCTCCTTGGTATGTCTGTACCATTTTCTGCCCTTGTAACCTATTTGACCCCCCCAGAGGATTCTCCCTCAGTCCTCTTTACCACAAGCTTCATTTCTGCCCCACTCCCCCTGTCACTGGCCTTAGGCTCAGATGTCCCTGATTCCTGTGCCCTTTCTCCCTGCCTAGGTTGTTCCTGCACAGTTCTTAAGGGTCCCACACGTGTCGATCCTACCTGAGCATTTTTACGGAGTCCTGACGTGGGGGACCTCCCCTCTATCTCTGATTCCTGGATCCTTTCTCCCTGCCTAGCTTGTACCTGTGCAGTTCTCAAGGGTCCCATGCTCCCTGATCCTACCTGTGCATTTTTATGGAGTCTTGATGCAGGGGACGACCCATCTCTCTCTCTCTCTCTCTCTCTCTCTCTCTCTCCCTCCTCTCTCTCTCTCTCTCTGTCTCTAGCATGGGTTCCAATGTTTTGGTTGCAGCTAACCCCTCCTCTTGTGTTCATCTCCTCTGGTGGACCCTCGCCCTCCTTACTTCCTGTTCACTGGCTCTTTCTCCCATCATTGGGATCCCCATTTCTCCATCTTGTGTGCGTTTCTCCAAGCTTTCCCCAGACCCCCCCCTAGGGTCGCTCCTATCCCCCACTGCCGAGTATCTCCTCCCTTCCTGAGTCCCCAGGACTGCAAACCTGTTAATATGTTCAAAGCTTCTCTCCTTTCTAACTCCTGCCCATCTTTGTCCTGCTTCCATTGTCACCCTTGCAGTTTTAGAGACTCTACCCCTGTGTATCGGCCATCCTTCCTGCCTCATCCTTTTGCCTGAGGAGAACTCTAGAAGATCCCGCCTCAAGCTTGCTAACTCTGCCTCCATCCACCCTATCTTTTGGCAAATAGGGTATCCACAGAGTACTCACGAAAACAGCAGCCCCACAGCCATTGCACCCACTATTCTCTCCGCTCTGCCTCACCTACTTTCTGTCGATGCCTGGTAATTTTCCTCTCTTTTTCCCCTCCAAGGTTGTGTCCACTGCTGCTGTCCCAACCCCTGCCAGCCCCATCCACTATGATTCCCTACCCTGGTCCAAGCCCACTCACTCTTGTCTCTCCTCATTATTCTGTCTTTACAAGAGCCCCTCAAACAAGCAGTAATTGCCCCCTTGCTTCCCCGGATAGTAGGCAAAGATAAAAGACCAATCCAATACCAACAGAAGGTGACTGACTGTAACACAGATCTCCCTCCCCCCTTTCCCCAATAAATGCCAAGACAAACAATAAATACCCTACCCAATACTAGAAAGGGTGACTGGCTATCACACAGATTCCCCAACTTTTCCCAGCTATAAATTCAAGTTCAGGTACCCATTCCTCCTCTCAGCCTGAACTCCAGTTCAGTTTTTAGTTGAAGTGTACAGCTCCTTCATGCATGTTTGTAAGGACCTTGCTGGCTGCCAATGGGACCCTTCCTGATAATTTACTTCACCCTCCTTGGGCATTTAATGGAGGTCGGGGCCAGTGTGGCAGGGCAGATGAAAATCCCCTCTTAGGAGAAGGTCCTGCTCCTCGCCTCTCTCTGCCCTGGCCCACTCTCTGCAGCTGGGAAAAGCTCCTATGATCCACGCTGGTACTAATTTCCTGAAGGGCTTCCTGCTGCCCCGATGCCTCCTGTGCCCTGGTCTACTCCCTGTGGCCAGGAAAAATGCTCATGATCCACCGCTGGTACTCCTTCCCTGGAGGACTCCCTGCTGCCCGGTGCCCTGGCCCACTCCCTGTAGCTGGGAAAAGCTCTCAACTTTTATACTGTTGTATACTAAATCATCACGCTTGTGTAACTATCTCTCTTGCATACCAAATTGTCACTCCTGTGTAACTGACAATCACTCTTGTACACCAAACCATCACTTCTATCCTGTGTAACTGACAATTACTCCTGTGTACCAACCAGTCACTCCTGTGCAACAACTAGCACTCATTCCCATATGCAAGTCACTCCTGTGTAACTAGCAATCACTCCTGTATACAAAATAATCCCTCCTGTGTAACTGTCAATTGCTCCTGTACACCAGTCACTCCTGTGTAACTAATAATTACTCCTGAATGCCTTTCACAACTGTGTAACAACAATCGCTCCACTGTAAGTATTACGTTTGTTGAACTAACGTGTGCACTTATGTAATAAATCCTCTATCTTGTATATCTAATAAACACTTCTGCGTACCTGACAATCACTCCTGTACATATAACATTCATTCCTGTGCAACTAACAATCACTCCTGTATACCAGTTAGTCCTGTTTAACTAACAATCAATCTTGTATACTAAACATTCATTCCTGTGTAACAATTGCACCTGAATAATTTTCACAACTGTAACAACAATCGTTCCAGTGTAACAATCACTTGGGTATAACTAATAAATGCTTCTGTGTAGCAAACACTCTCTCTTGTGTATCTAACAATACTGCTGCATACAATCACTTCTGTGTACCTAACAATCACTCCTCTACAATTAACGTTCACTTGTGTACAACCAGCACTCACTCCTGTATACCAGTCACTCCTGTGCAACTAGAAATTGCTCCTGAATAGCTTTCACAACTGTATAATAACAACAACTGCTCCAGTGCAACAATCACATTGGTATATCTAATAATAGTGCATGTCAGGATAGATCCGAGGCAACATGGTTTCACAGGGGGGCCGGTCTTGCCAGGTGAACCTGACCAAATTCCTTGATTGGGTGACCAGGGAGATGGATCAAGGAAGGGGCCGTGGATGTGGCCTATTTGGATTTCAGCAAGGCCTTTGACACCGTGCTGCTTAGGAGGCTGATAAGCAAGCAGAGGAGCCTAGGAGTAGGGCCTAAGGTGGTAAAATGGGTGGAATTTTGGCTTAGCAATTAGAGTCAATTGGTGGTAGTAAAAGCCACCTACTCTGGAGTAGGCAAAGTGACTAGTGGGGTGCCACAGGGGTCGGTGCTGGGGCTGGTCCTCTTCAATGTCTTTATAAGTGACATTGCAGAGGGACTGGAAGGGAAGGTGTGCCTGTTCATGGATGACATGAAGCTCTGTAACAGGGTGGACGTACCAAGGGGGTAGATAGAATGAGGGATGATTTAAAATAACTGGAAAAATGGTTGCAGGTTTGGCAGCTGGATTTTAATGCAAAAAATGCAAAGTCATACATATGGGGCACAGGAACCTGGGGGCAACACACCAAATGGGAGAAGAGGAACTACCAGTCACAAAGCAGAAAAGGGACTGGGGGTGATCACTTCTGATGACCTAAAGGTAGCTTGATAGTGTGACAATGCAGTGGGAAAAGCTAGTGAAATGCTCAGATGCATAGGGAGAGGTATCATCAGCAGAATGAGGGAGGTAATATTGCCACTGTATAGGTCACTGGTGAGATCACACCTTGACTACTGTGTTCAGTTCTGGAAGCCCCATCTCTGAAATGACATAGATAGGGTGGAGGCTGTACAAAGGAGGGCAACCAAAATGGTGCAAGGTTTACATCAAAAGTCCTACGAAGAGAGGCTCAAGGATTTAAATTGGACACACTGGAAGACAGGGGAACAGAGGGATGACAGAGAATTTCAAGTACCTAACAGGGATAAACAAGGTACAGAAAGGGAACATTTTCCAAAGGACAGTATGCTCGAGGACAAGAGGATACAATATGAAGCTGGAGTGGGGAGGCTTAAGGGAAACGTAAGGAAGTACTTCTTCACGAAGAGCGTGGTGGACACTTGGAACAGCCTTCCAGAGGACGTGGCAGGGGCTAAAACAGTGACAGGATTTAAGAATGCATGGGGTAGACACAAGGGAATCATAGAAGCAAGAGAAGGGGTTAGCTGAAATCCGATAGGGTCTCTGGAGGCACTATAGGTAGGGACGTTTGGGCAGACTAGATGGACCAAGTCATCCTTATCTGCCGACAACTACTCTGTTTCTGTGTGTAACAAACACTCTGTATTGTGTATCTGGCAAACACTCCTGTATTCTTAACAATTGCTTCTGTGTACCTAACAATTACTCCTGTACTTCTAACATTCACACCTGTGTAACTACAACTTTCTCTTGTGTAACTAACAATTTCCCTGTGTAACTAACCACGCCCAAGTGTACAGTAATTAGCACGTATGCCTGTATAACTTCTGTAACAATGGCTCCTGTGTAACTAACAATAATTCTTTTATAACTAACTATTCCTCCCATGTAACTAACAACCATTCTTGAATAACTAACTATTCCTCCCATGTAACTAACAATCAATCTTGTATAACTAAAAATCACTCCATTGTAATTAAAACTCATGCCTGTCTTCAGTTTAACTAACAATGACTCCTGTATAACTACAGTAACAGTTGTTACTGTATAACTAACAGTTACTTCTGGGTGATGACACGCCTGGTGTGGTTCGGTCACAAGGCGCAGCCGAGTGACTTAACCACACCAGAAGTGGTAAGGTAAATCCACCCATATACCCACTCCCTGTCATGGTATATTGCTATTATACAATGTTCAGCTTGTTGTTTTTGTTTTTATAGTGATATAAAACTTTTACAGTGGGTATACTGGAGGATTTATCACAGTCATGTGATGTGTTTTGACCAATGAGGTTACAGGATATTCATACCCCATTGTATAATACTGTATAACTAACAGTTACTTCTGGGTGACGAACACTGCTCCTGTGTAACAGTCACTACAGTGTGACTAACAACTGTTTCTTTCTAACCAGCAACCACGCTGGAGCAACCAGTATTCAGTTTAATTTAACAGTTACTCCTGTGTAAGTAATTGTTTTAGTTTAATGAACAATTACTTCTGCGTGAGTAACAATCACTCCTGTATAACAAGGAATTGTTCTTAAGTAATTTTAGCAGTCATGTCTGTGTAACTTGACAACACATCTATATAACTAATAAACATTCCTGTGTAACCAACAATTGACCCAGTGTAACTAATAGTTACTGATGTGTAAGTAGCAATCACTCCTGTATAGCAAGGAAATATGGCTGCATAACTTACTGTTCCTACTGTATAACAATTGCTCCTGTGTAATTAACAATCATTCTTGTGTAATTAACAATTACTGCTCTGTCATTATTGCTAATATGTGTATTTATTTTGTTTTTGATGACCGGGAAAGGAAGGCTGGGCAATTCTGCCTATTTTCAGCCTCATCCTTGGGTGAGGGATACAGACAGAAATCAACTTAATGTGAACCAGATTAAGCTGTTGGTGGTATTTTTAGCAAATGAGGGAAATTTGGCCACCATGGAAATTCCCCTGCTCTTGGGTAGGGGGTGCTGCTGTTTCCCAGGTCCCAAGATGGAGGAGGCCAGTAGTTGGCTGGAGGAGGAGAAGGAGGGCGGTTGTGTGCAAACTTCTGCGAAAGGTATAGAGGCAGCTGGAATGCATCTGAGAGATGGCCAGCAAATTGTCTTGGGTGCAGAAGTGGATGTGCATACAATGGAAGATAATGCTTCTATAACAATTATTGCAGAAAATGTTCCTACTGTAGAATTATCGCTTGAACAGAAGCAAAAATGTCTCAAGGAGGAGTTAAAAAAGGTTGGAGAACAAACTGCTACAGCTAAAGCTAAAATGGAAGATGAACGGAAAAGAAAACAATCATTGAATTCTCCTTTTAATTCAGACTCCATGGGAGCGTCAAAATTGTGTGCCATGGAGAACTTGCTTGAAGACCCAGATGATGTAGAAATGGCCGCTGCGCCAACAAAAACAGACTTGGAAATTCGTTAAGCTTGGTGCCCGGAGGCAGCTTTGTAAAACGCGGGGTGGAGACAGGAAGAGAATGGTGAGTGGTCCTCATACTATAATACTACTAAAGTAACAAGTGTACAAAAAAAATTGCAAGATAAGACTGGTTGAAAGGGCCCCAATGATAGCGACCACCCAGATACAGAGACTCATGCACCTCAATCTAATAACATCGATGAAACAGAGCCTCTGTAATCAGAAGAAACGGGTCCTAAGACTAACCCCTCCTTTGCCAGCCTATTTCATAAACCAGTACAGCTGACGAAATGAAGGAACACGGCTAGGCTTTGTTTTATGGGTAATAAAGAGGACATTCCAAATAGACACTATATTGGAAAAACTTTGCTCAGTCTATGGGGTTTATACCATCTGATGTCTATGGTTTAATCCATGCCCAAGGGAAATTTACCTATGATGTGAGTTTAGGTAGCCTGAAGCTTCTGAACGATTCTTGATCAAATATTCAAACTTAAAAACAAATCCGCTCTGGGCAGACTTTGTGATAATTCCCTTAACAAAACAACCTTTCTGTGTAATAACCATCTTATTTTGGAACGAGGGAGTAAATCTAACTGATATTATGTACTGGTTGGAGAAAAGGTGTACAGTTCAAGGAAATCCAGCCCCCATACTGGATGATGAAGGATTTGGGAATGGGGACTGGAAAATCAAAGTCAAATTACAGCAAGATAACATGGATATTAAACATCTGCCAAATTGTTTTTTCATAGGTCAGGATAAGGGTTTTCTTTTCTATCCAGGTCAGCCAAGGACTTGCTTCAAGTGCAGCTCCAAAAGACACGTAAGTACAAACTGCGAAGTACTTAAACGCATCCATTGTGGTGAAATAAATCACCCAAGTGCCCATTGTTTTAGCAAACCGCGGTGTAACTTTTGTGAAGAAGTGGGGCACAGCTTTACTTATTGTCCATGGGCTGCTAGAAACAATGACACTGCAGATTTTGGTATACAAGCTTTTTATATCAAAACAGCTGGTAAGAAGAGCAATCTGAGTACAGGAAGACAGAAGGGATGGAAGTCAGGTTCCTCCAAGAGAGGTAGAGATTGTAATAGACAACTCTCCTAATGCCAAAGCCTCAGAGCCCACTGCACAAAAAAATAACATGCCCCCCCTTTTGGAGATTTCTGCCAAGCTGGTTTTTACCCCAGTACAAAAATGAATGGAAAAAAGGGTAATCTAAAACTAAACCAAACCCGAAAATAACACAGGAAGACGAGGCCTTAGATTCCAATAGATACACACCCTTATTATGGGCTGACTCAGAACTCGAGGTAGAATCAGATTCTGCTTAGGTCAAATCCTCACACCAGGGACCCTGTCTGATGCAAAAAACTTGGAAAATTCACGGCCAAAAACTAAGAAAGTGGGGCAGGTGACGAGAACCTCCAGTAAAATAAAGTAAAGAAACACTTTTTGCTGATCCACTGATGAGTACTCCCTCTTATAGCATTTCCTCAGCATCCCTAAATGTGAATAGTTTGCAGTCAGATAGAAAATGCCTAAGTACTTATGCGATTTTTCAAGACCTAAAATTGACGTAGTTTTATTTCAGGATGTCAGACTTCACAAATTAGGGGAGATCGAAGCAGCAAAAACAGGATGGATTTGGGGGGGATAGTTGGTGGTCACAAGGTTCAGATACTTGTTCTGGACTAGGAATTTGCTTTGGGACCAAAGTGTGAGTGGTAAATATGGTCGACATATGGCCAGGAAGAGCCCTTCTGTTAGATATCACCCTTAAAGGATTAGAACTCTGAATTATAAATATTTATGCCCCTCAGTCTATATAGACCAATATTTAAATTTGAATATCATCTAAATGAATAGGAAAAAAAAAGTTAATATGAGGTTAGGGGCAACAAAACGGATGTCTTACTGCACAACCATGAAAGTTCGTCAAACTGTAGTAAATCAATTAATCCTGCCTATTATAGACTACGGAAGCCATATTTATTGTCATGCTAACAAACAGTATTTGGTAAGGTTAGATTTGGTTCTAAACAGGTTGGCAAGATTTGTACTGAAATGTGAGTTTAATTCTGACTATTGTACAATGTATAGCTCCCTTGATTGGAGTTCATTGGAGATTAGAAGGAAACGGGCATGGGCCGTACAAGTCCATGGGATTTTAAAAAATATTCTGTTGCACGAATTAGCAGGGAGATTGGAAAAACCTAAACATGGTCACAATCTGAGAAAAAAGCAGCCAGAGAATTAGTAGTTCCTAAATGTAAAAATAAATTTACTGCTATGACACTCCAGTACAAGGCAGTCGCTTGTTGGAACCAGCACCCCCCCCCCCAAAAGAAAAAACACTCAGGTGGCATGTGAGGAGCCCACACAGCATGCCAAATGACCCTGTTAAAAAAAAAAAAAAAAAGTCCCACAATTTTCCTTTTAAACCTGTAAATCAGAAAAAGGTCCTTCGTGGTCTGTCCTGCTCCCTCCCTCAACCTGCATCCACCTTCTGCATACCCCACCTCCCCACACACCCCCTTACCCCATACTTACCTCCGGAGCCCTGCGCGACAATCTTTCTCCTTATATCACCTTGAATCTATCCCCCCCAGCTTCATGCTGTGTTCCCTAGTGACCCCCTCCCTTTTTATCCTGAACATGGGGACTGTATCTCCCTTATTTATGCCTTTTAAATATTTAAAGGTCTCTATCATGTGAGGGGGAAAAAAGGGTGCAATTCAAGAGGTACAGTATAAGGAAAAGCAGAGTGAGGAAGACAGGGAGGTATACCAAGTAAAACAGAGGGAAGCAGAAAAGGCAGTTGGGGGAGCAAAGGCACAGACAGAGGAAAGGATAGCCAAAGGCGTAGCTAAAGGGGATAAGACTTTCTTCAGGTACACAAGTGAGTAGAGGAAAGAAAGGGGAGGGATAGTGAGGGTTTGATAGGTGGCAGAGGAGACTGCCCAGAACAGGATTAAGAAAAAGCAGACTTCCTGAACAGGTACAGTTCCACAGCACATTCCTGCGTGAGCAAGGAAAGAGGTCAGCACTCCACACCAGTCTGTGTATACAAACTTTAATCCAGCTTCAGTTCAAAATGCAGTTTTCAAGCAGCATAGCAGCATAGTAACAAGCATGAGTCCAGTCCAATCCACATTACTTTGTTACTTCAAAAAGGTCTGTAGCGGTTCAAATAATGCAGGGTAGAATTTCACCAGTCCGCAAACCTACAAGGACCACCCCCCAACATCCACATGATCGTTAACATTTCAACATCTACACCAACGTCATCATCAGAACATGTGGTATGGGATGTTGGTTGTATTTAAAAATCTACACATTTAAAGTAATAGTGCAATATATTACAAAACTGCTAAATAGCTAGTGCAAGATAAATATAGCCCAGTAACTAAAAGTAATAACTTATAAATAGCATAATAAATACCGTACTGAGTGAAAAATACAAAACTCATACAGCAGAGTCTGAAGGACAAACCAGCTACATTTAGAGGCGGCAGTCAATATTTCCCAGGCGACAGTTACAAGTTTTGAGGCAATAGTCACAGATCCACTCCAAACTATAGTACTGAAGTGCATGCCATCGAATCCATAAGGCAATGGAGAAATCGCCACATTACTTTATTTGAATGCAAAAGTCACTAATTCAAAGGCGACAGTCACATATTCACTCATTGCATAAATTAATACTATGCCCATGAAACAAAGCAGATATAATAGAATGCTTGTGTAACTTTGGCAGTTCCAAAGCAGTGTCACACAAAAAATTACACAGGAAAAAATGTCAGTGTTTTATTTTGCAGTCTTATTTTACCCTCGTTGCAGCTGGCAAAGTGATCCCTGAAACTTCAAAGCCAATTTCATTTAGATTCAGAGGCGATAATCACAAGTTATAAATATAGCCGAGTAACCAAATTTATTTTTTTAGTTTTCCCTCTGGTCACTGGCCCCTTAGGATCACCCTCAGATGAGACCCTTGGCAGTCGGTCTTTCTCCCACCCAGCCTGAAACCCTCCCAGATCAGGCCTCCCTCTGGAGCGCCACCTACACCATGACCTGCCAATCCCCTGGCTTCTACCCCAAGAGGCAGGGCCACCACCTCCTTGCCTTGGTGCTCCATGAAATCTAGACAGCAGGCAGTGCGAGGTGAAGGATTATGCAGAGGCCTTGACAGGGCAGGGTCTGGCAATGGGTGTGGGGGCCTGACTACAAGGCCCGTCATTGTCATCATCCCAGGTGCCGTGGCTTTTCCTTGTTTGTGACTCTCTCCAGAGGTGCAGACGTGCAATGATGTCCAGTGCATGGTGGGCGCGCTCCTGCACCCACCCGGAGGATGTCCACCGTTGCTTCTCCCTTCCAGAGTGTCTTCCAGCTGCAATACTCCCAGTCTCCACTAGGAGCTGTTAGATGCCGAAGATCCACCATCTGTCCTCACAGCAGAAGAGAGCAGTCCTCCAGATGCTCAATCCTCTCCTCCCTCGGCTGACCCCCAGTGATCCGAGCTCGCTCCAGAACCCGGGTCTCCGGCATGATGCAAGGTAAGGCAGATGCCTCAGCCCTCAGTGCCACCAGGCCAGCCTGCAGTAACTGAAATGAATAATATATAAATATCATAATAAATACAGTGCTGAGTAAAAATACAAAATTCATACAGCAGACTGAAGGACAAACCAGCTACATTTACAGGTAACAGTCAATATTTCCCAGGTGACAGTTACTAGTTTAGAGGCAATAGTCACAGATCCACTCCAAACTACAGTACTGAAGGGCAAATTACTAAAGAGAGAAGCGTTTCGGATAGTGACACTAGATACTGTAAAACCACATGGATTTAATGATTCTGTGCAATTACATAGTGTGTGAAATGAATTTTGTGGTCTCTTGTTTTGTAATTTCAGAAATTAATATGCCAGTGGTAACAAAGAAAAGATATTGGTTTGACCTGAACTGTGTTTGTTTGGCAAATAAAACTGTCTTTGCAGGAACTACCATGCTGGCTGCAACGAGGATAAAAGGAGATTTAAGATATTTTATATTGTGTTATCTGTGGTTGGACACCTCTCTGAATCTACTAAACATATCAAGGCACTCTAGCTATCAAATCTGTTTTGCTTTTTGGACATGATGGTACGAATTTAAGTAATGTGTGAATATGTGATTGTCCTCTTTGAATTAGTGAGTCTCGACTCTAAATAAAGTTACGCATCCGTTCTTGCCATTTGTCTTTTGAATATGACAGCATGCACCTGTGCAATGTAGTTTGGAGTGAACTTGTGATTATCACCTCTGAATCTAAATGAAATTGGCTTTGAAGTTTCAGGGATCACTGTGCCAGCAGCAACGAGGGTAAAATAAGACTGCAAAATAAAATGTTGACATTTTTTCCTGTGTCATTTTTGGTTTGACACTACTTTGAAACTGCCAAAGTTACACAAGTATTCTAACACTCATATCTGCTTTGCTTTATGGACATAGTGTGAATTTATGCAATAAGTGAATACGTGACTGTCGCCTTCGAATTAGTGACTTTCACCTTCAAATAAAGTAATTTGGTGGTTTCTCTTTCGCCTCATAGATTCAATGGCATGCACTTCAGTACTATATTTTGGAGTGGATCTGTGACTATTGCCTCTAAACATGTAACTGTCACCTGGGAAATATTGACTGCTGCCTCTAAATGTAGCTGGTTTCTCCTTCAGACTCTGCTGTCTGAATTTTGTATTTTTGCCTCAGTACTGTATTTATTATGCTATTTATTAGTTTTTAATTTTGGTTACTGGGCTATATTTATCTTGCACTAGTTATTAAGCAGTTTTGCAATATATTGCACTATTACTTTAAATGTGTAGATTTTTAAACACAACCAACATCCCATAGCACATGCTCTGATGATGACATCGGTGTAGACGCTGAAACGTTAAGGGCCATGTGGATCTTGGTATGTGGTCCTTGTAAGTCTATGGAACAGTAAAATGCTACCCTGTATTATTTGAACTGCTATAGAACTTTTGGTTCTGTGTCATAACGGTGATCGTGGAAAGGTGATCACTGTTAGGGTGAGTGTATATTGCCAAAAATCAATTTTGGCGATGTAACACTCACAGCACTCAGCAAAACGGTGCCAGACACTTGTTTTTTTTTTCATGTGGGGGACTGTGCACCCCGCTACTAAAGGATTCTCAATTTCTGGGGGTGCATGTCGGGGGGGGGTGCCAAAGCTGAAAAAAAAATGTAAAGGCCAGGCGCAACAAAATGAATGCCCGCCCAGCTCCAAAGCCAGCACTCTCGCAACCCCAGCCTGCTACCAACCCACCACACCACAGGGCCAGCTTGGCAGCCCACCACCGCAGTACACCTCACAAACCCTCCCTCCCCTTCAGCCCGTCACACAGCGTGCTGACTTCCCCCCCTGCATACATGTACATATAGCAACATCCTGTCGCTATATTCACTGCCCCCTATCTACTTGCCTTCCCTGTCCAGTAGCCCTGTGCAGATGGCACCGTTATTGAGTCGCCCTTTTTGAAAGCACTCAATTGCGGTCACCTTCATCACAGGCTACCAAACTTTTTGAAGTAATGAAGTAATGCAGATTGGACTGGACTCAAGCTTTTTATGTTTGCTTGCATGCATGTGCAAGAAACATAGTGCCACCATAGGAGTTTTCATAGGTGTGCCTTCCCCACTTCCAATGCCCTGCTCCCTTTTGCAGGCACGGCTGCACTTCACCAATGAATATCTGAGCTGTCTATGACAGCCGTTCAAATGCAGTGGCGTAGAGTTCTGAGGAAAACACCACCACAATCAGCGGTTGTAATGTGTAGGCAATTTACATACTGCCTACATGTCAGCACTACATCTGAACTGTCATAGACAGTTCCTGCTCCCCCCAAGAACACCTACATAGCATGCTGGGAGCCCAAATCCAGTGCTCTTGCGCCCCCCAAGACACCAGATGGGCCGAAGGGGTTCCTCAATCCCTTGTAAGCTCCGCTGCCTCCCAAATGGACTTCCATCCAGGTGCTACACTGGGGCCCACCCAGCATGGCAAAAGTCCATATGGCGACAGGGGTGCCCAATCCCCGCGGCTCCTGCCCCCCACAAAAAAAGCCAACTTCCAGTTGCCATGCTGAGCCCACCCCAGTGTGGCAAATGTCCATATGGCCAATGGGGTGCCCAATCCCCGTCGGCTCCACTGCCCCCCCCAAAAAAATAAACTTCCAGCTGCCCACCCCAGCGTGGCAAGCGTCCAGCGTCGTCTTCTAAAAGAAAAAAACCCTGTAAAAAAAAGGTCCCTCGTTGACTGTCTTACCCCCTTCCCCAGCCTGCGCCCACCCTCTGTGCACCCCCTCACCCTTTACTTACCTCGGGAACCCAGCGCGACGATGTTCGGTGGACTGGAAACATGTCTGCACTCTTTAAAGCTGACTGTGAACTGAAGAAATGCCGGTAAGTTGTATAATGGCATAAATGTTTTTTTTTCAACCTTGGTGCATATATCGGCCATTTTAGGGAATATTTTCACCAAATTTTCAACATGGGGTTCTTGGGGCCCCACCTCATGAACTCAGTCACTGTCATTTTGTTATTCGGTACAGAAAGGTGATTTTGCAGTCACTGCGCAGAACCACCTTTTGGGACCGAGTAACAAAACAACTGTCACAGCTCATGAGGTAGGCCACCCAAAACCCTATGTTGAAAATTTGGTGAAAAATTTCCCAAAAATGACTGTTTTACGAGTGTGCATTGTACAGTTACTACACATGCTCATAACTTCGCGAATTTGTAATATTTTGACTCCAGATTTTCAAAATTGCCATTTTACCATGCATTCTTATGAGTAGTACAGCTGTCATTTTTCACATCTTGCCTAAAATGTGTTTTCATGATGTAGCGCACAATGGCGTGGTCGGTGTGCGAAATCAATGTTCAGGACAGATTAAGAAAATCACAGTGACACTGTTCATGAGCAGAGGTCTTAAAATGGCTATGTTTAAAATTTGGTGACAAAAGTCCATAAAATGACTGTATTCTGACGTACATGCACAGTTTCCACGCGCCATATGATTCCGCAATTTGTAGATTTTCAGTCAGATTTTCTACACTGGCATTTTCCCACCTCCTTATGAACAGTACAGCTGTCATTTTTCACACCATGGCTGAAATGTGTTTTTGCACTTCTGGCGCAGAAATGCGTTTTCGCTGTGGGAAATCAGTGTTTGGGACAGATTAAGAAAATCACAGTGACACTGTTCATCAGCGGAGGTTCCAAAATGCCTGTGTTGACAATCTGCTGTAAACAATCCTCAAACTAATTAAATTACAGGTGTGCGTTGCACAGTTTCTATGCACACTTGTGACTTCACCAGTTTTTATGTTTGCTTGCACGCATGTGCAAGAAACATAGTGCTATCATCCGAGTTTTCGGAGGTGTGTCACCCCCTCTTCCAATTCAGTCAGTGTGTTGGCAGGTGCGGCTGATCACCCAATGCATGCTGGAGCTGTCTATAACAGCTCCAAAATGCAATGGCATACAGTTGAAAGGGGAGTTGCGCTTCAGTGAGCAGCGATCAGATATAGCCTGCTCATCGCGCTTCCCTAAACACACCTGAAACACACACCGCACACCTGCATAATGCATGCTGCCCCCCACGCACTGTATAGCCCGCGAGGTGCCCAATCCCCATTGGCTGTGCTGCGCCCCCCAAAGCCTTCCACATGCCACGCTGGGTGCCCACCCCAGTGTGGCAAGTTATCATATAGCGCCGGGGTGCCCAATCCCCGTCGGCTGCACTCTCCTCCCGAAGTACTGGGTGCCACACAGAGCCCACCCAGCGTGGCAACTGATGCTATGGCGACGAAAGTGCCCAATCCCGTCGGCTCACGGCCCCCAACCAGCGTTCTTGTGCCATGCTGAGGCCCACCCCAGCATGACAAACTTCCTCGTCCTCAGTTTAAAAAAAACAACCTGTAAAATAAAAACTGTCCCTCTGCGCTTCTCCCTGCCCCCTCCCACAACCCACCCACCCACTGTGCACCCTGCCTCCCACCTCCCTCACCCCATACTTACCTCCGGACTCAGTGCGGCGATCTTGGTGGACGGGAACACGTCTGCACTCTTCAAAGCCGACCGCGAACTGAGGAAATGCTGGTAAGCTGTATAATGGGATAGATAGGGTTTTTCAACTTTGTTGCATATCTCAGGCATTTTTGGAATTTTGCACAAATATTCAACATGGGGTTTTGACCCCTTCTCATGAATGATGTCACTGTCATGGCGTTATTCGGGCCCAAAGGGTGATTTCGCAGTCACTGTGTGAAATCACCTTTCGTCTGATTAACAAAACAACACTGCCAGCGTTCATAAGGTGGGCTCTCAAGAAGCCTATTTTGAAAATTTGGTGGAAAAATTCCAAAAATTGACTGTTTTACTATATGCTATGCAGTTCCTATGCAGGCTCGTAAGTTCGTGAATTTTCAATATTTTCACTCCAGATTTTCAACATTGCCATTTTACCACACCTTCTTATGAGCAGTACAGCTGTCATTTTTCACATCTTGCTCAAAATGTGTTTCCGCCCATGTAGTGCACAATGGCGCAGTCGGTGTGCGAAATCAATGTATGGGACACATTAAGAAAATCACAGTGACACTGTTCATGAGCAGAGGTCTTAAAATGGCTATGTTGAAAATTTGGTGAAAAATTCCTAAAATGACTGTTTCTGGCGTCGTTGCGCAGTTCCTATGCACGCTTGTAAGTTTGCAAATTTTCAATATTTTCACTCCAGATTTTCAACATTGCCATTTTATTACACTTCCTTATGAGCAGTATAGCTGTCATTTGTCACATCTTGCCCAAAACATGTTTCCTCTCATGTAGCACACAATGGCGCAGTCAGTGTGCCAAATCAATGTATGGGACACATTAAGAAAATCACAGTGACACTGTTCATGAGCAGAGGTCTTAAAATGGCTATGTTTAAAATTTGGTGAAAAATTCCTAAAATGATTGTTTCTGATGGCGTTCGTTGGCGTTCCTCACTGCAGCTCGTAAGTTTGAAATTTTCAATATTTTCCTCCAGATTTTCAACATTGCCATTTATAACACTTCCTTATGAACAGTACAGCTGCCATTTTTCATGTCACCCAAAATGTGTTTTCGCACATGTAGCGCACAATGGTGCAGTCAGTGTGCGAAAGCAATGTTTGGGACAGATTAAGAAAATCACAGTTACACTTTTTATGAGCAGAGGTCTTAAAATGGCTATGTTGAAAATTTGGTGACAAAAGTCCATAAAATGACTGTGTTACGAGTGAGCATTGTGCAGTTTCCACGCATCCTCGTAAGTTCATGACTTTGTAATATTTTCAGTCAGATTTTCACCAGTGGCATTTTACACACTTCCTTATGAACAGTACAGCTGTCATTTTTCACAACATGGCCGAAATGTGTTTTCACACTTTCAGCGCAGAGATGCGTGTTCACTGTGGGAAATCATTGTTCGGGACAGATAAAGTAAATCACAGTGACACTGTTCATGATCGGAGGTCCCAAAATACTTGTGTTGACAATCTGCTGTAAAAAATCCCAAAACTAATTACATTACGGGTGTGTGTTGCACAGTTTCTATGCACGCTCGTGACTTCACCAGTTTTTTTAATATTTTTACTACAGATTTGCAACATTGCCATTTTTTACACCTCCCCATGAACAGTACAGCTGTTATTTTTTACATCCTGTTCGGAATGTGTTTGCACCTGTGGTGCTAAATGCCGTAATTACGCTGTGCATAAGCAGCTTTTGGCTAACAAACTGATATTGCCACTGTTCATGAGGTGGGGTCACAAAAAACATGTTGAAAATTTGGGTGAAAATACTAGCGAATGCCTGAGGTATACGGTTCCAACCATAGCGCCCAATCCGTGAGAATGACAGGCATCAGGGATGTGACTTGGGATTCTTGCCTGCAATGCTCATACCATTCCACACCCTGCTGCCAGTGAGAGGCATCAGGGTATGCGCATGGCTCTTTATTCAAAGTTCACCAATTCTCCTATACCGCACCATCTCCCATATTTCCTGATGGAATGGAAGTGCCAGAAGAACCAAAGACCCCAAGGCACACACTGTGACACTTGTCAGTGTCTGCAGGGTGGGGTGTGGTGAAATGGCATGCCCGTTATGCCTGACGACCCAAAGGCACACCCCAATGCCTGTCACTCTCTGCAGGGTGGTGGTGGGGTTGGCTTCAGTTCAATACTTCACTGCCATTCCTATTACGCAGCTCTGTAACTTCTACACTACCACTGCCAATGCCAGCAAGCAAACATTCGGCATTGACAAATGCTTGTTTTTATATTTTCCCCCAGATTTTCAACATTGCCATTTTTTACACCTCCCCATGAACAGTACAGCTGTTATTTTTACATCCTGTTCGGAATGTGTTTGCACCTGTGGTGCTAAATGCCGTAGTCGCTGTGCATAAGCAGCTTTTGGCTAACAAACTGATATTGCCACTGTTCATGAGGTGGGGGTCACAAAAAACCCATGTTGAAAATTTGGAGTGAAAATACCAATAAACGCCTGTGGCAGTAGGGTTTCCGGCCATAATGTCCTACCCTGTAGAGACTACAGGCATCAGGGGTGTGACTTGGGATTATCGCCTGTAATGCTCATGCCATTCCACCCACACCCTGCAGCCAGTGACAGGCATCGAGGTGTGCCTTGGACTCTTCGGCCCCAAAGTTCACTCCATTCTCCTATACTGCACCCATCTCACCATATTTCCTTATGGAATGGGGTGAGCATAAATTAAAGACCCAAGGCACACCATGAGGCACTTGTTGTTGGTGTCTGCAGGGTATGGTGTGGTGAAATGGCATGGTCGTTATGCCTGACTACCCAAAGGCACATCCCAATGCCTGTCAGTCTCTGCAGGGTGGGGGTGGGGTTGGCTTCAGTTCAATACTTCACTGCCATTCCTATTATGCATCTCTCTAACTCCTACACTACCAATGCTAATGCCAGCAAGCAAATATTCGGCATTGACAAATGTTTGTTATCTATGCTGCTGTGCTGCTTGAAAACTGCATTTTGAACTGAAGCTAGATTAAAGTTTGTATACACAGACTGGTGTGGAGTGCTGACCTCTTTCCTTGCTCATGTAGGAATGTGCTGTGTAATTGTTTGTGACCCCTAGTAAGGTGCACCCACTCATTTCTCTATACTTGATGCCTTTTTAGTAAATTGAGAGCAGCAAAACGGGGGTAGGGGTAGGGGGTGGATACAAGTACATTTTCAATGAAAAAAAACAAAAATGGACTTGCAGCTCTGAAAGTGGACAGGGCTGTGGGACCAGACAGGATACACCCAAGGTACTAAAGGAACCCAGGGAGCTGCTAGCTCTCCCACTGACTGTCTTATTCAACAGCTGACTTTAAACAGGCATGGTCCCAGAGGACTGGAGGAGAGCAGATGTGATTTATCTCCATAAGAGCAGCAGCCGGGAGGAGCCTAGCAACTATAGGCTGATCAGTCTCATCTCAGCGGTGGGGAAATTAATGGAAACCCTGTTAAAGGAATGGTTGGGTAGAGTATCTTGAAGCCAGTAGACTACAAGACCAAGGGCAGCATAGGTTCACTGGGGGAGAGGTCATGCCAGACAAATCTGATTGATTTCTTTGACTAGGTGATCCGGAAAATAGAACTGGGGCGGGCAGTGGATGTCGACTTTCTGGATTTTAGCACGGCTTTCAACACTGTTCCGCACATGGAACTGATAAAGAAAGTGAGCAGCCTAAGGGCGGATCCAACAGTGGTGAACTGGGCAAGGAACTGGTTAATGGATGGGCAACAGAGGGTAGTGGTTAATGGCACTCACTCTAATGGGGGGGAGTGATCAGTGGGGTGTCACAGGGCTCAGTGCTGAGACTGGTCCTCTTCAATGTCTTCAAAAGTGACACTGCGTAAAAACTGGAAGGGAAGGTATACCTTTCTGCAGCTGACATTAAAGTCTGTAATGGGGTGTACACTCAGTAGGGAGTGGAGAGTGTGTAAGGACCTTGGAAAATTCAAAGAGTGGTCAGGGGCATGGCAGTCAGGGTTCAATGCCAAAAAGTGAAAAATCATGCACCTAGGGCATGGGAACCCGAGACCTGAGCATATGATGAGGGGTTACTTACAGTCACTGAGCAGGAAAGGAGCCCTTGGTTATCTAAGCTGATGACCTTATAGAGGTAGTGCAGTGTGGCAAAGCAGTGAGTAGGACCACTGGGATGCTGGGGTGCATAGGGAGGGGTATCTCCAGCAGGAGGAGGGAGGTGGTGTTGCCACTGTATCACTCGGTTGTGAGACCCCACCTGGAGTACTGTGTCCAGTTCTGGGGGTGGCACCTCAAAAAAGACATAGATAGGGTGGAGGCAGTCTATAGGAAGGCAGCTAAAATGGTGCAGGGGTTGCGGCAAAAGCCCTACAAAGAAAGACTGAGAGATCACATCATGTACCCCCTGGAGGAGAGAGGAGGGCAAGAGGGAACATGATAGATTCCTACAGGTACCTCATGGCAGTGAACAGGGTGCAGGAGGGGAGTCTTTCAAATAAGAAAGAGCACCGGGACCACAGGGCATGAGATGAAGTTGGGGGGAGGGACATTTAAGAGGAATGCGAGGAAGTACTACTTCACTGAAACAATGGTGGACACCTGCAACTGACTGCCAGTGGAAGTTGTGGAGGTGAACACAGTAGGGGGCTTCAATCATGCTTGGGATACACATGGGGAATACTAGTAAATAGTTAGGGAGCAGAGAGAATCTCTGGAGACCAGTCAGGGTCTGTGGAGACAGACAAGACAGGGACCACCTGTGCAGACGGGGTGGGCGAAGTAGTCCTTTTCTGCCAACAAATTCTGTTTCTATGTTTCTATGATTCACTACTGGTACATCCTTGGGGAGGCGTGGGCCAGATGGGGGTGGGCTGGGACTGATTCCAGGCCATCTGCACAGGAGAAAGAGCTCTGTGGAACAAAATACACACTTCTGCCCTTCCCTTGTAGCCAGGGTTGGTCCAGTAATCATCCCCCCCCACCCATCACCCACCCTCCACCTCCTCCTCCCAGTCCTCCCATATAGTTGTAAATATACCAGTCCCCCCACCCAACAGTGTCATTTCCTATAAGCTCAACCCCACCCTGTCCTGACAACCCCAAGGCCAGCAATGTTATATAATTCATATAGGCCCCCCTCTGTGCCCCCCCAATCCATGTTGTGTAGTAGGGAGGTTGATTCCTGGCTATCCAGCGGTCCTTCCTCCCAAACTGTGATGTGCCACTGACACTTCCTAATGCTGTCAGCGTGTTGGTGAATGGTCTTTAAGTAATTAGTTATGTAGCCTGATTTTTCAGTCTGCCTAGCATCACAGTGGTGGGCTGACTGATACCCTCCCCTTCAAGGCACTGCGACTATGCCATACAGTATCTCCTTGTAGCTCTTTCAGTTCTGTGTTGCATTTGTCGCAGGACAAGAAGGGATACCCCAGGGCTAAGTTTCATAAATAATACGTGACACTGATTTGTGTGACCCCCCCCTCAAAAAAATGCACATTTTCAAATTCAACCCAAGCTGTGCACAATTAAAAATACAAATGTAAAAAAACAGTCCTCAGGGTGGGGCAACAGTCCAGGCTCTGACAACCCAAGAGCTCAGTGCAAAGCTTCTGACTGGGACCCTATAAGTGAAGGGCCCATCATGCTTTGTCGTCCCTGAGGCTGTTTGTCTGCATCTTTTTCAGCTTGATCTACTGTGGCCCTGTTGTTACAATTATGATGTGTGTCTTTACCTATGTTTTTGTCCTTTGTCCTAGTTATTCAACTGTAACTTTAATTTATATTTTGTATTTTTATCTATATTTTTGGCCTTTGCACTACTATTCAACTGTAACTTTCATTTATATTTTATATTTTGTATAGCATATCAAACCATTGTAAATGTGCTTTGTTCAAGTGCTACCTCCTTGATACAATGTAATAACATGAAGGGGACTGGGAGTCTCCATTCACAAACCGTGATCACCTCGACAATCCCAGTAACAACTTATGGGTCACCTACTGGCTGTAAAACTGTTACAGGTAGGTACTGGATATGTCACTAGTGTGAGACAAGAACATAACAAGCCAGCAGGGAATGGAGATTGGTGAGGAAGCAGCTGTCAGAAAGTGCAAATGTTGGAAATGGGCTACTGAGTGGGGGTTCAAATAGACACCAAGTACTCATAGTAGGCCAGGGAGTGTAGGGGAAGTACTACTGGACTACCAAGGAAAACTGTCAAAGTTGGGATCATGTCAACACAGAAGAAGGCCTAAAGTTAAGAGCCATGCTGGTGCGGGTGGAGGTGGGGGGATGCGGCAGTAGGTCCGGTGCCCAGGAGCTATATGTCTAGCACTGCAACAAGCAACAGGTGCTATGCCAGGTGCGTACCTGTGTGGGTGTCACTAAACCAGTGTTTGCAGGCCCAAGCCCTGTTCATGCCCATTAACATCGGGAGGCTCTCATTGGCATCCCACCATAGTTGCAGAGGGAACTCCTTCCTCAGCGATTAAGGCCAGCTTTGGGGTATAGAAGCAAAAAGTGGTGGTGCAGCTGGGAGCCTGTTTACCCATGTTTTGCACTTTTACCCTTTTGTGAGTGAGAACTGGGACCACAGTTTTCACATCGACATTTATTCCTGTCCAGTCAACTATTGCTCGTTTAGTGGTATGATTATAATTTCTACATGTATGAACATTACAGACAGCTTCAGATTAATATATATCTCTTTCTCCTTTAAAGAACTGCTGACACAGTTAAAACAGCTTTGAAAAAATGTAATATTTAGACACAATGTAGCTGATATTTCATTTTTTTTCTCTGAAATTCTCACGCTTATGTCCTTATTACTAAGGGTATTTGCATGAAGACTGGATCTATGCCCTATTTGCTCTGGCTGCTTGTCTACACCTGACATCAGAGTTCTGTTTATGACAACACAGTCTGTTGCTGTGGAGATACCTATGATGTCATAAACAGAAAATTATGATGTCAGGTATAGGCAGGCAGGCAGAGGAGCTAAAGTCTACCGGAGAGTAATCTTGTTTTCATGCAGCTGGTTTCAGTAATAAAGAAACTAGGGAACGCATTTTACTAAATATATGAAATATGAACAGAATTGAGTCAAAATCTTACTTTTTCCAGTGTTATCCCAAGGCTGCCAGGGGCTCTTTAAAAGCAGTTTGAGTGGTCTGAAATGCAATTGAGCAACTGGCATGTAATTAGCATGTGATTAATATACAGATGTACACTAAATTATATGGTTAAAAACAGGCCTGAAAACAAGAACCTAGTCTAATACACAAGCTAATTAAAGCTTTTATGGTTAATTAGATGAAAAGGGTAATGAGCAATTAATAGCTGGGTTGCACTATAGCAGTAAAGTAATGTCGCTGGAGCACTCTTGCTCGGTTGACATCATCCCACATTGATATTGAGGCTATTTTAGTGTTGTTCCAGAGCATTGGATTTGGAAAAAAAAAAAAGATTATTTACAATTTTTAAAGCAGACAGAATCCCATTAAATCTGGACTGTAGATGTAAGCAAAGACTATATTAATTACGTGCCCCTCTGCTTTAATGCCTTGTGTTTGTACCTGTGATTTTGGACAGCACCCTTTTGGTGGTTTAAACATATCCTTTAATTCTGGGCACTGTAGCTTTCCATTTGAGAGCCTGAAATCTAAGTCACACCAATAGTATTTTGGAAACTGCAACACCCAGAATACCTGCGTTTATAGATATCAGTTCAGACCTGCTCTGCACATTCTTCAGACAAGGCTGCTATCCCAGCTTAGCTCTGGGAACTTTAGTTTTCAACCTGAAATTTGATTTAGGCAGAGGCATCTCAGGAACTGCATCTCCCAGAATGCATTTCCCTAAGTGGGTTGAACTGATTGCATTAAAATAGCTTTAAAGTAATTTATCAGTTTTCTGTAAAAACACAAAAAAAACCCTACAGTTAGTATTGGCAGGAGCAGGGCTACAATCTCAGAACGTTCCAAGGAAACCTAAATTTCAAGATACTCCATTCTTAATTACTAAAACCATTTGCATAAAGTGGGATCTTTACCCAAGACTTCATCTGTTCGAGCAGCTTTTCCTGCCCTAAAACATAGACACAGAGACCATGATGGCAGAAATAGACCTGAGGCCCATCTAGTCTGCCTATATTCCCTATAATCCCTGGAACCTTCCCTCTAAAGTCACAGTCCTCTGTGACATCAACATCCTTTCTGTGGCAACAGGTTGTGATGTCATAAGTAGAGAAATTACTTTATGGTAGGAATAAACAATATGAACAGATAAAATGAATGGGAAAAAGGCAATGTTTTAATAAAAACTGTTCAGTATAGTAGCAAAGTCAAAATTCCAAGGGTACTGAGAAGCATTGAGCTGCTCTAACCAGAGGCAGGACCCCCTGAAAATGAAACATGGCAACTCAGCTAGGTTGTCCTGTGTAAATAAATTGCTTTTAAGCTGGAAGCAGATATATTTGGTAGATGATAAGAAAGGCAGGTACTTTCCAAATTGTGTGGGTTCTGTAAAAACATGCAATCAAAAGTCTCAAACCAAGCACACAGCTTTGTGGATATGCAAATGTGTGTGTTTCAACTGGTACTACTTTCTGTTTGACATGTCACTACTCAGACCTCACCACAGCTGACTCACACAAACTAAAGGTAACAATTATCTTTACAGTCTGCACAAAGGGAAGATGGCATATATTTTCTAATTTGAGTGGTTTCTTTAAACACACATACAGTACAATCAAAAACTTCAAAAGCATAAAGGGGTATGCAAATGTGTGTGTTTGTGTGTGTGGGTGGTGGGGGTATGCCCTAATGCCTGTACTTTTTCCCTACTACAGCCCACAAGAATAAGTTTCAGATGGCCTAGCAGGGTTCCAAAAATGCTATGTTGAAAATTTGGTGCATAAAATGTTAAAAAGTGACAAATGGGTGTGTTGAGAGTGGGGTTAGGCTGGAGAGATGGAGGGGGCACAGAACACTTAGAAAGACCATTTTTTTTCCAGGCAGGAGGCCATTCTTGATGTAGTGCTTAACAACTCAGAAGTGGTATGAGCTGTGAGAGTCGGGAGCTACTGGGGAACAGCGACCACAATCCATTTGGGTCGAACAGGCTGTGGAACTGGCAAACCCTAATCAAGAGATGAAGTCTGTGATTTCAGTAGGGCAGACTTCAACAGACTGAGGGACTTGGTCTGGGACAATTAATTAAGGGTATATAGCATATGTTTTGTGGAAGAGAGGTGAGGGACAATATAGGGGGCCATTCTTGAAGCATCTAAGTTGTGCATGAAAACAGTAGCCAAAAGGAACAAGTTCAGGAGACCACTAGGATCAAGGAAGCAGAGAGGGCCAAACAAAGCTTTTCAATAGGTGCAAAGTAAAGCAGGCACAGGAATACCGGGGAGAATACTTATGGAAGAATAAGGGGCAAAGAGTACCATCAGGGAGGCAAAAGCAGAAACAGAGCTGCATATTGCAGAGGGGGTCGAGGGCTGAGAAAACATGTCTTCTCATATATTAGGGAGAAAAAAAGAAAGGAGGGGGAATCATTAGATTATTGGAGGGGGATAGTGTGTTGGAGGATGGGCAAAAGGCTGCTGTCCTTAATAACTACTTCTGCTCTGTCTTCACTACGGAGGACAGTGGACCCTTGCCAGAGAGTGGCATCAAAGTAGCCACAAAGGGGGTTCTGGAGATGAGGCAGCCAGTAAGGTCCGGAAAGGGCTGGCAACTCCTAAGAAAGATAAGGTCCCAAGTCCAGATAGGATACATCTGAGATTACTCAGGGAACTGGCTGAAACCCTGATAGGACTATTCAAGAGCTCATTAAAGAGGGGAGTAGTTCCGAAGGACTGGCATGGGGGGCAGATGTAGTTCAGCTTCTTAAAGGGGGTACAAGGAACAAGCAGGGAACTACAGACTTGTCAGTCTTATCTCTATTGTGGGGAAGTTGATGGAGCAACTTGTCAATGAGGATCTCGTAGATTGCCTGGAGAGCAATGATATCCAGAATAGTAAACAGCATGGGTTTGTGGCAAGGAGGTCTTGTCAGACTAACCTGATAGTGTTCTTTGACTAGATGGCGATGGAATTGGATGGAGGCCACACCATGAATTTACTGTACTTCGACTTCAGCAAGGCTTTAGATTCAGTGCCTCACAGACACATGCTGAAAAAGATGGAGGATCTGGGTGTGGCCAGCAACATAGTAGGTTGGGTGGGTAACTGGCTAAAGGGAAGGCAGCAGAGGGTTGTGGTTAACAGGATAAAATCAGAAGAGATGGAGATCATGAGCAGAGTACCGCAGGGATAGTCCTGGGTTCCGTTCTCTTCAATATGTTCATCAGCGACATTGGAGAATGAATTTGGGGCAGGTTGTGTCTCTTCGCAGATGACATTAAGCTTTGTGAGCAGGTGGAAAGTGACAAGGGAATCAGGGAAATATATCGTGACCTACGAGGGCTACAGAGGTGGTCTGAGGTTTGGCAGTTGAAGTTCAGTGCCAGAAAGTGCAAAGTAATGTACCTAGGGAAAAAGAATCCCAGGACATAGTACTGGGTGGGTGGGTTAAGGTTTTGCACTATGACTGAGGAACAGGGCTTGGGAGTTATCATCAGTGACACCCTCAGACAATTAAGTCAGTGCAACAAGGCCTATAATAAGACAAACAGGATGCTGGGATGTATCGGGAGGGATATTGACAGCAGAAGGAAAGAGTTAATACTACCCTTTATAGATCTTAGTGAGGCCGAACATGGAGATCTGTGCCCAGTTCTGGAGTCCACACTTCAGGACAGATAAAGACAGGCTGGAGACAGTGCAGCACAGGGTGACAAAAATGATTCAGAGTCAACAGGGCAGGTTGTACGAGGCGTGCCTCAGGGCACTGAACATGTACTCACTGAAGACCAGGAGGGAGAGGGGAAATATGATGGAGACCTTCAAGTTCCTGAAAAGAATAAACAAGATGAACTGCTGGGAATTAATTAGCATGAGTACCAGATTGAGATCATGGGTGGAAACTGAAAGGAGGGAAGTTTGGGAAGGACAAGAAGAAGTATTTTTTTACAGAAAGGGTGGTGGAAGCAAGGAGATGGTGGGTGCTAAAACCATCAGTGGTTTCAGGCATGGTTCGGACAGAATGAAGGGTGTTGTGGTTACTCAAGGTGACAGAAACTGGGAGAGGAATAAGGGAGTGGATGTGGAGGGACAAGACCCAGCATGGACATCAAGTCCCAGGATTAGATAGGCAACCACAGGCAGACTGGATGGAATATTGGAATTTTAGCCAACATTGTCTATGTTTCTATGTACGAGTAAAAGTTCAAAATGCATTAAGCCTTTAACCAAACTTGCCTTGTATTCAGTCAGTTGGCTGTTGGTGTACGAAGCAACAGGATGTGACAGCCATCAGAGGAGTTCAGTGGATAAGCAAGTGAGGGGTGCAGTGATGTGTGGTGAGAAGGGGTTGGGTGGGGGTTGGAGGGGGGCACAAAACACTTCAAGAGACATTTTTTTTCAAGGTAAAAAAAGACTGTGAGGGAGGGTTTGATTATAAGGGACAGTTTCCTTTATTTCAGTTCCTGACACTGGGGATTGGGCACCCCAGTGTTGGTTTGTTATTTGGCAGCACTAGGGGTGGGTACCCCAGTGTTGCATTGTCTTTGTGGGAGTGGGGGGTTAGCTGGCACAACGGGTGGCAACCCTGTGTTGGACTGTGTGTGTGTGTGTGTGTGTGTGTGTGTGTGTGTGTGTGTGTATATCAGGTGGGAGGGTGGATGGAAGGCCCCAGTGATTGCTGGATTGGTTGAGGGGGGACTGGCGGCAGTACTGCATAGCTACATTGGGCAGGAAGAGGATGCTGTTTTGTACTTGATAGCAGCACTATGAAAGGATGCAGTCACACTGTGATAGGTGTGGCTGCATCCTTTCATATGTGATAAGTTTATGACCATCAGACAGCAAACCAGTGTCAACAGCCTTGCCAGGATTGGATGCACACATGCATACCTCCTGCAGTATCAGCTGCATTGGATGCTTACAGGACACATCTCCCCAGTCCCTTTTCTGTGAGACCAAGCCAAGAGGCTTGCTTTGTCCATGCTTGCAGGCAAACATAAAACAGGCTAAAATCAAGCAATGATAAAAGCAACCCCTCACTACAGCCAACACCTGGGTTTACAGAGTTTGCTTTAGTTGAATTCTATAAGGATGGGTACCTACAGTTTCCTGAGCTTCCTAGCAGTATATTTATCTATCTATCTATACAAGAAAGCAGATACTTTCTAATTGGTTGGGTTTCTGTACACACTGATGTAGTGAAAAGCCTCTAATGCAGCACAAAGCATCATGGGTATACAAATCCATATGTGTGTATGTGGGGGGGGCAAACAATAGAACAACTCTTAACTAGTACTACCTTCTGCTTGCCATCTCACTAATCAGACCTCTCCACAGCCAACTCGCACACACTAAACATAATTCTAATCTGTAAAATCTGCACAAAAAGAATACACATGACAGCATGAGGTGTTGCAAGAATAGGTTGCCTCCTAAAAATGGAAAATCCTGAAATTGAAGTTTGGGGCTAATTTAATGAAACTGAGTTCTGCTGATGATAACCGTGATTTTTTTTTTTTTTGCTGAAAGCTCAAAAAATCCTTCTTATGTTTGTGGGCCTGCCAGCACCAGACATATACGAGTGATGACATTAACATGGGGGCACGATATGAAGCTGGAAGGGGGAGACTTAGGGGGATGTGAGGAAATACTTCTTCACAGAAAGGGTGGTGGACGCCTGGAAGAGCCTCCCTGCAGAGGTGGTGGGTACTGAAATGGTAACAGGTTTTAAACATGCATGGGATAGGCACAAGGGAACCTTGGTAACAGGGCTGGGGGGTGGGTAAGGCCGGGGATCAGTAAGGGTCTGTGGTAGCACAGTAGGTAGGGACTTTGAGGCAGACTAGATGGGCCAAGAGGCCCTTTTCTGCTGACAGTGTCTATGTTTCTATGGCTATGACCATTTTTGAGCTGTTTCCAAGCAAGTATCTACATTGTATTCAAGAGAATCAACATTTTCATTTACAATTTGTTTCTAGTCTTTCCAATGCAAAGATACTCACCTCCCAATATAAATCAATATATTTATCACTCGCGAAGGTTCTCTCTTTTCATATAGCATTTTCCCTCAAGTTGGTGACTTTGCTCCTCCATTTCAGGCCTCAGCACCCTCCCAGCACCCTCCCAGCCCCAAATGCCAGTTCCACAGCTATTGTGACCAGCAGTGATCCACATGGGGAGGGCTTGAAAGAGTGCCAGTGACCGTCACATAGACGACTCATTGGACTTTGATTTTTCCATTTGTCTCTGTGACTAATATCCCGAAGTGCCATGCAGCACCCCAACAGGCATTGTATGCACATAGCATCCTCCTATATATGAGGCAAGCTCCCTGGCGCGCCCCAGGATTTGCTGCTAGTTCCAATACTCCCCAGCTGAGAGTGCTGTCAACTGGCAGCTCCTCCCTTGCCCCATGTGGGCTGCCTGCCAGCTCCCAAGTCTGCTCCTTAACTCAGGTCAAAGGTGTGGGTGCACAATAGGCTACCTACAGGGGCTATCAGGCAACCCTAAAAGGTTCTTTAAAGTAAACACACATATTTTGCTCTGGTCCTAGGCATGGCTATACCATGGGCTTAAAAAAGAGGCATAACTTATATCTGCCTTATTGAGGTGCTAATTTCAAAACTTTCCTGTAAATTTTGGGGTACTGCCTGAAACTTAAGCTTTTCCTTGTATAAGGGTTTATTATGAAAGTTGAAAACTGCCAATACACTGCCCAAAAATCATAATACTCACCTACTGGGTTCAGTTATAAATGAACTTGTAATTAGAAAATGAATCTGTACATAGGACCTTGGGTCCTAATGGTGTAATTGTACCATCTCATTCCAGCATAAAAATTAAGATTTTTACTACTACTACTACTACAGCTGCTACCTACGGTTCACAATTCCATCATTTACCATGTTCTTCAGAAGTGATATGGCTCCATGAAAGTGACTTGCTTGGAGCAATGCCTTATATTTAAGTTTGAAGGGAACATAAACATTTCTTTACCTTTTTGGGAAGTGACAACTTCTGCCTATTGTTGTCACGAATACTCTTTTTTTTCAGAATTTAAAGATCATTGTTACTTTTAGTGTGTGTGAGTTGGCTGTGGTGGGGCCCAAGTAGTGACATGTCAAACAGAATGTAGCACCATGGATAATTTCTTGTCGGTTTATCCCGCCAATAAACACACAGATTCGGATACCCAGGATACGTTCATTGCTTTGTGCTGGGTTTGAGGCTTTTGATTACATGTGCATTTACAGAAACCGCACAAATGAGAAAGTATCTTCCTTCTTGTAGCATTTATACACCCCACAGTAATTATTACTCTTCTTCTTTCTTATCAGCATTTAAATTTCTTCACCTTTTCCACTCACTCACTCACTACAACATTAAAAAGAGGAGTAAATGTATCTGCTTCCATGTAGCTAAAGCAACAGTAACTGCCCTTTAGGATTCACCTTGTGGTGTAGAAAAATTGGCAGCCATTAGGGCGTAGTATTCATAAAAGTCTGACTTTGGCTCCCCCAGATGTTGAATGTAGCTGGGAGATGTTTTTACCATAGCCAATTTCACCCTTTCCTTGAAGCTGAAGGTATGGCTCTAAAGAAGACCAATGTTACCTTTTCATATAGATGACCCAGCTATGGTGCAGTCTGCATAGTGACATGGTCCTTGACACGTCTCAGTACCATTGGCTCTTGGATTATCTATAGGTAGTGCCTGATAGCCTTTGTATTTATCTTACTGTTCATACACTGCATCTCAAAGGGATGTACAAGAGATTGATAGTCACAAGATAGCATTGCTGACAGATGCTACATTTCATTTCCAGTGTGGTCCTGCTTATGCATAGGACAGGTTAGCACCACAGTACTGATGGCACAGTAATTAATTGTAGTAATAAATAATAACATTTATTTAATAACGTGTCTTTCATAATTTCAAAGCGCTGTACAGCAAGAATACAAAACAAACATATATTCAAATACATAAAATATAAAATCAAGATAAAACAGGAAATGCCTTTGCCCATAAGAAAGTCTTTAGCGCCTACTTAAAGCACCCCACCGTCCTGCACTCCCGGAGCTGGCGGGGCAGAGAATTCCAGAGGGTAGGTACCGCAAATCCAAAAGCACGAGCACCAGATGACTTCAAGTTTACCATCGGAATCTCCAGCAACCCCTCCTCAGCCAAACAGAGCTGTCGCAAGGGGGTGTAAGGCACCAGGAGCTCTTTCAAGTAGTCGGGACCCAGACTGTGTAGGGCTTTGTAGGTCAAAAGGCCTAGCTTAAAGGTGATCCACCACTGTATTGGCCGCCAGTGCAGAGCGTGCAGCACCGGGGTAATATGGGATCTTCTTGATGCCCCAGTCAACAAATGTGCTGCCACGTTCTGCACTAGCTGCAAGCAGCGGATATCAACCCCAGGAAGCCCTAGGTAAAGGGAGTTACAGTAATCAAGGCGCGATGTCACAAAGGCGTGGACTAGAACAGGCAGATCACTGGGTGGAACAAGGTGCCTAATCCTGGCAATGTTCCTAAGATGGAAGAAGGCCAGCTTGACGACTGCCGACACCTGATGTCGAAGAGTCAAGCCGACGTCAAGCTCCACTCCCAGGTTATGCACCCGTTCGGAGGAGAGAATCTGGTCCTCCCCAGGCCTAAACCGGAAGGAAGCCCAGTCCTCAATCCCTCTACCCTATGACCTGAGTCCACAACCAAAACCTCAGTCTTACCTGGGTTTAACTTGATACTGCTGGATTTCATCCAATCTTGGATTTCTGCGAGGCAGTTGTTCAGAACCGAGATATCATCAACCTGGTCAGGTGCAAAAGACAGGTAGAGCTGGGTAACATCAGCATAGCAGTGAAACCTCAGCTCATACCGTCTAACAATGTCTCTGAGGGGTAGCATATATACTGTGAATAACATGGGGGACAGCACCGAGCACTGAGGTACCCTGCTGAGGTAATTCAATATGTGGACATTTCTGCATATTTGTAGCTATCTTAATCTCATTACTGTGCTTTTTATTTTGCTTGCTTTGAAATCATCATGATTTTCCCCTTGTTTTGGGACCCATGCTGATTCTATTTTTTTCTCCTGCCTGATATCTACTTTTATAATTACAGATAAGTTCTGGAACTTGGTGACATCAGATGAGAGGAGACCCTGCACTGAAACTTAAGCTATGAACTTGCACTGAACTGTTGTCAGGGGTTCCCAGAATTGATTCAATAATTATAAAAAATGAACATGGCTGGAAACATTTACAGTGAACCTTAAAACAAGAAAACAACAAGATTATTTTAAAGCAAACAAAAGAGGCATGGACAGAAGGGAGATTATGGAAGCTACAAACATGCCAAAATTCCCTTGAAGGAAGACATGATATGTGCCAGTTTAGTTAACTAGTGGGTAGTGTACAGTTGCCAAAGCTATCATACCTGATACCAGCTAGTGTCATCAGCACATACACATTAGTGTCCCAACCTGCTTTGGGGGACCCATAAGGAAACATCGCCAAATATGGTCTTCTACTCCCTCGACTATCGGGGACAGTTATGTAGCAGCCAGTGACATCATCCCTCTTGGAAAAGCATCACACATCTTAAAGTGTGCTAAATCTCCCTGCGAACCCAACTGGGAAACCAGGTTTATGATGTGAATGCAGATCTCCATGTGGTGATCATGAGCAAACATGTTTACCACTAGGCAGTCAGGCCTGCCTATTTCTGCACAGTATTTTCTTCTTCCCAGATTCAGTACATCTGTTGTATCCTTTTAATGGTCTGTAAAGTTCTTATGTTTTTACTACATTCAGTACATTTGTTATACTCTCTCCTCAATCTGTACAAATCATTTCTTATATTTTCTTTATCATTTTATACAGTACATATAGGCACAGTACTGAAAGAGCAAACTCACACAGTGCATTGCACGTGCACATTACAGTTGAATACATTATTGACTTTGGAAAGAAATAGCTCTCAGTATGCATTTTTGTTCAAGCTAATTGGGTACATTAGGAGCTCTTTGTACCCCTGAGGCTGTAACACAAAGGAATCAACAATGTAAATACGTTTAAGGGTTGTTACCTAGGGTACTTAAAGCAAGTTATTCACTCCAGCCCTATAGACCTGTGAAATCTTCCAGACTGTTCCAAATAACTTAGTATTACTGCCTTAAATTTGGTATGCAAGGATTAACAAACAAAATAAAATAACCAGTGATCAATAACAGAAAAAATATTTTTATTTACATTTCAGGATGAGAGAGTGTCACACCCATATTCTGTGCATTTGTTACATAAATTTTTAGTCTGTAAAGAAATGCTCTTCCCACACTAAGTACATGTATAATTAGAATTTCACATGTTATAGAGTTCTTTTATCCTTCTCTCATTCACTACATTTGTAACACCATCTCATATTCTGTCTGGTTCTTCTGTTCTTCCCACATTCAGTACATTTACACCTCTCACATCATGTACATTTTGAGTTTTCTCTGCATACTCAGTACATTTGGTATATCACTCACATTTTGTACAGTTCTTACATTTTGCCATAGTCATTGTATTTTTATACATTCTTTTTCCACCACTATCAATGCTGTTCACCTCTGTCAGGTAGTCTAGCATAGGTAGGCACCATAGCCAATGCTGCCAACCTTTGACAGGCTACCTTCCAGCTCCATCTGTCTTCCTTCTCTGCCTCTTACATGATCCCCTTGGGGATCCACAGAGGACATTTCCTTACCAGAGTGTGTTTCCTCCATTTTGAGTTCCTTTGGGACTGTCACCAACCATGACCATCCTTGGACCCATATAATGTACTGGCCAGTTGAGAACAGGGGAATTGAGAGTGACAGCTTCACACTGCTGCACAGCAGGGTTTTTCCTGCTTTTTCATTTTACCCCACCCTCAGGATGTAGGTGGATGTGGCTTTATGGTACACATGCTATTGCATGACCATACACTGGAGCCAAGTGGCATCCTCCTCCCACTAGACTCTCCAGTTACACCACCATCCATGGTCAATCAGGTGGCAGTGTTGTGAGGGAAAGTGCTGCTGTCTCTCCCTGGAGAAGACCGTCTTCTGGGACGTTCAATCATCCTCCCTGTACAGGCCCTTGACAGCCCAGATAGCTAAGATGGAAAAGCATCAGACTTTTTTTCTGAGGGTCCGGGGTTCAAGTTCCTGTCTGAGTGGAATTTATCTCTGGAATCAATTAAATTTTTTTAATTTAAACTAGTCGATGGTGGTGCTGGAAGAAATCAGGGAGGCAATAACTGCCCCCCCACAGGCTGAAGTAGAAAGTAGGGAGAACCTGGGGGGAATGGAATCCCTCAGGATGGAAATTAGTAAAGGAACCAGGGTGGTAGAAATGAAGAAGGATGAAAACAGAAGCATCAAAAAGAGAGGGTGAAGGAGAGAGGGCCAAAAGGAATGAAAGGGGGTAACAAGCAGAGTGGTAACAACATCTAGAAGGCCATATGTACAAATGCTAGAAGTCTAGGAAATAAGATTCCATACCTAGAGGCTGTAATGTCAGAGGCTGACCTGGATACTGTGGCCATTACTGAGTCATGGTGCACTGAAAACCATAACTGGGGCATATCCATACCAGGCTATACTCTGTTCAGGAGGGACAGAATGGGAAGGGAAGAAAAGGAGGGGATGTGGTGCTTTATGTGAGGGAAGGCATAAAAGCAATGGAGATACAGGAAATACAGGGGGAGCAGAAGTACTGTGGGTCACGCTAGAGATGAGGAATGAAGCCTCTGTTCTCATTGGCGTTATCTACAGACCGCCAGAACAGGAGGAGTTAGATAAGGTACTGGTGGAAACTACTGGCAAGATGGCAGAAAAGGGGGTGGTGCTGCTGGTGGGGGACTTTAATTTGCCAGATGTAGATTGGAATCTCCCAGCTGCGGCTTCAGCTAGAAGCAGGGACAGACTGGACTCCCTGCAGGAGGCATTCCTCAGGCAACCAGTCAGTGAACCCACATGTGATAGGGGAGGTATCCCATGATTAGGGAGCTGGGGAAAGGATGCCAACAATAACGGTGACCTACTCCCCAGTGCATCCCTCGAGGGCTATGGTAGGGTAGGGTGGCTGGATGGGAGGGGTTGGTAAATGTAGTGACAGGATGTCGCTATATGTACACATGTGGGGGGAGCGAGCATGCACAACAAGGGGCGGGAGGGGATGTGAGGGGTTGTGCCACAGTGGGTTGCTGAGCTGACCCTGTGGTGTGGTGGGTGGGTTGCCGGAGCTGGTTGGCAGGGTACTGGGTTCTGGTCCGGGCGTTGGTGTATTTTTCTTGCACCAGGCCTGAACCTTTTATTTTTTTTTTATGTTTTCACCCCCCAACATGCACCCCCCTGGAGCTGAGAATCCTTTAATGGGGGGGGGGTTCGGGGGGCTATAAAACATTAAAAAAGTAAGTCCCCAGTGCCGTTTTGCTGTGCACCGGGGTGTCAGAGTGCTGAACATTTTTTTTGGCACTTTTGGCTTCTTGATAACGGCGATCACCTTTAGGCTTTCGCTGTTATCACATACACCCATGGGGCAATACTAGACATGCTCCTCACTAACAGGGACACTGTTGCAGACATCAAGGTAGGTGGGCACTTGAGGATCAGTGATCATCATACAGTGTGGTTCAATATAAGGACAGCTGCAGAATTAAACCACACAAGTGCAAGGGTCTTGGATATCAGGTGGGCAGATTTTAGAAATATGGGCAAATGTCTTAGGGATGAACTGGTGGGGGGGGTGACATGGGAGGAGTGGATGAACAGTGGGAGAAGCTAAAAGGGATCATAGGGAAGACAATAAACCTCTGCGTCCAGCAAGTGAGCAAAAGCAAGAGGAAAAAGAGACTGCTATGGTTCTCAAAATAGGTGGCAAAAAAGCTAAAGGCTAAAAGGGTAGCATTCAGGAGGTATAAGGAGATGTAGAGGGAGGAGGATAAGGAGGTGTATCAGTGGAAACAGAGAGCAGGGAGAGCAGTAATGAGAGCAAAGGAGCAAACTGAAGAGAGAATAGCTCATGCGGTGAAGAAAGGAGGACAAGACATTTTTTAGGTATATAAGTGAAAGGAGGAAGACCAGGGGTGGGATCATAAGATTAAAAAGGTAAGGGGGGGGGGGACTGTGCAGAGGGGACCAGGAAAAAGCAGACATTCTGAGCAAATACTTTTGTTCAATGTTCACAAAGGAAGGAGAAGGGGAGGGGCCACAAAAAAGTAATAGGAGCACTGGAGGGAGGGAGGTGGACATTACTTCGTTTTCAGAGGAAAGTGTCCTGAAGAGACTCACTAATCTGAAAGTTGACAAAACAATGAGGCCAGATGGGGTACATCAAAGGGTATTGAGAGAGCTCAGGGAAGTACTGGTTTCATCTCTGACAATCCTATTTAAAAGCTCATTGAAAACAAGAGTTGTTCCAGAGGACTGGAAGAGGGCAGATGTAGCCCCACTTCACAAAAGTGGCAGCGGGGAAGAGGCTGGCAATTATAGGCCAGTCAGCCTGACTTCGGTGGTGGGGAAGTTAATAGAGTCACTGCTGAAGGAAAGGATTGTGGAATATCTTAAATCCAGTGAGTTAGAAGACCCGAGGCAGCGTGGATTCAAATTCAGATTCATTTATTGGAAAGCACACTCTCATCTACAATTGCGTCAAACATATTTATTTATTTTACTTAGTTTTTTTGGGGGGGAGGTTACAAACAATTAGGCAGACAAAAACTATTTACAGATATAGTTGAGAGATAAGCAGCAATACAAGGAAATCTACATGACGTTTAGGGAAATAAACAGTAATGCTAATATGGTAGAGACAAGGACAGAAAAATACACAAGAGTTCAAAAACATGATAATCATACAATCATAGTGCAGTAGTGTTTTAACACACAATCCATGGTAAATGCTATATATAACAGTATCAAGAAACCAGAGTGAGATGGACATTTTGAGAACTGAGGCAGGGGATTTCAAGCACCATATGGGGGTTAAAACAGGTGCACAGGGCACGTTTGACAAGGAGAGCGTGATGCAACTCTTTAAAAACAGTATGATTAGGTGCAGAATGAACATCAAGTGGTAAGGAGTTCCAATATTTAGGGGTCAGGCGGGAGAAAGCTGAGCTACCTTTTAGGGTGCTGCACCTAGGGGTACATAGTAGAGAGAGACCAGTAGACCAGAGACCATAGGTTGGGGACAGTGGCACCAGCATGGCTGCAAGAGAGGTAGGTAGGTTGGTTCTAATGATATTGTCCAGCAGTGTACCAAGGGCAAGGAGTCACTTGGCAGATGGAGATGGCCAGCTAAGGTCCACATATAGCAAGCAATGGTGCTTCAAACATGGGGAAGCCGAGTCATAATGACAGATACTACTGTACGTTGTGTCCCATTTACTAAGGGTGGTTTTAGAAACATTTATCTAGGTAACAGCACCACATGCAAGGGATGGAAGTAGGAGACCCCTGGCAATAGCCAGCCTAGCTGAGGGGGTAAGCATTTGACTAGTTATGTAGGCTATTCCGAATCTGGCATTGACTAACTTGCAGGTGGCCATGATATGTTGCTCAAAGTTGAGAGTTTCTTCAAGCAGGACACCTAAATACTTGAACAATGTTACTTTCATAAGGAGGGAGCTATTTGCACAGGAGACATTGTAAAGGTTGCAGTTTGTTCCAAGTTTGGCTGCAGATCTGAAGAGCATGCCCTGTGTTTTACTTATGTTTAGGGTGAGTCTATTGTTGTGGATCCATTCTTGCATTATAAGAAACGCCGAGGTTAGTCGACTGGTTATTTCTTTTAAGTCTGCAGAGGAGGTGTAGAGCTCCAGATCGTCTGCATACAAGATTGTTGAGCACTGAGGGGTGTTAGAAAATATGTTATTTATTAAAATGAAGAAGAGAAGAGGCCCCAAGATGGAGCCTTGACAAACACCAACGTTGATAGGTGCAGAGTCTGACACTGCAGAGTTAAATTTTACTTCTTGTCTTCTATTACTTAAATAGCTCTGGAACAAGTTTACGGCTTGCTCCAAGAAACCAATGGAGCTAAGGCAATCAAGCAGAAGGGGGTGATCTACAAGATCGAACACCTTTGAGAGATCAATGAACACTGCACCATATAACAGTTAATAACAGACATTACATATAATACAAATAAACATAGCTACTTGCATCAGTCAAGTCATACAATTTATAAAATACAATATCTCATCCATGGCAATCACATTTATGAGTTGCAAGACTTTTAACACAATTTTTAAAACAACAAAGTGGTACAAGTGAAACCATTTTGAGTTTATTTTGGACAGCAACCCAAGTACGAGTCATGGGGGGGGGAAGGAGGTCATGTCAAACAAGTTTTATTTTATTTTTTGTTTTGCTCCTCCCAGGCCCTTGACGGCAACTCCTGGGCTGCCAAGGGACACCCTCACCCACCGAGCCATCATGTTGCTGCCATCGTCTCCCATACTGCCATGCCCTGGCTGACCTGGCATATCACTTCACCAGGAGGGACCACCCGGGACCCTATGGGAGGGGATCTGGATTCCAAATCTGTGCCGGGCACACACGGCAGGAGATCAGCTCTATTGGCTGCTCTTCAGATATGCGTGGCACAAGGGGACCTGGGTGACTGTCATCCAGTCAGCTGAACAGGTGATTTTCCTGCTTTCTCCCCATCCTCTGCCCCCTCCAACTGTATGGCCACCCACACGTGGCATCCTGGGGACAATGCATGGTGGCGTATGGTCACCCATGTCACCAAGTGAACTTCCATGGGGGAATGCCAAGAGCCACTCTAAGAGTGGTGCAGGCTCATACCCTCCCTCCCGGGGAGGACAGCATCCAAGCGGATGCTCCTAATCCTCTCTGCTGGTCTCTGCTCATGTGTCAAATTTAATTGATGTCTTTCACTGGGCGACCAAGGAATTAGATCAGGGTGGAACACTGGACATGTCCTACCTAGAGTTCAATAAGGAGTTTGACATCGTTCTACAAAGGAGGCTAGTAAGCAAGCTGAGTAGCTTAGGAGTGGGTCCAAAGGTGGTAAACTGGGTATAAAATTGGTTAGGGGATTGGCAACAAAGGGTGGTGGTAAATGGAGTTCACTCAGAGGAAGGGAAGGTGACCAGTGGGGTGCCTGAGGGATGACTGCTGGAACCGGTCTTCTTTAATGTCTTCATAATGTCTTGACATGGAACCTTTGTAAAAGAGCAGTCTTCTGCTCAAAGGTATTGTAATCTATGACTGAATAAATAAATAAATAAATAAACAAATAAATAAATAAATGACATTGCAGAGTAGCTGGAAGGGAAAGTCAGACTCTTTTAGGATGACACAAAAATCTGTTATACGGTGAACACTCCAGGGGCAGGGAGATGAGCATAGACCTGAGAAAATCTGAGGAGTGGTCATGGATATAGCAGCTGGGTTTCAATGTGAAAAAGTGCAAAGTAATGCACTTGGGGTGCAGAACCCCAGGGGCACAGTATAGAATGGGAAGAGTGCTACTGATAACCACCAAGCAGGAAAGAGATCTGGGGCTGATCATAGTGGATGTCTTAAAGGTGGCCAGGCAGTGCAGCAAGGCAGCTGGGAGGGCTAGTGGGATACTGGGATGCATAGGGAGGGGTATCACCAGCAGAAAGAGGGAGGTGGTATTGCCTATGTATAGATCACTAGTAAGACCCCACCTAGTGTACTGAGTCCAGTTCTGGAGACCACATCTCTGAAAGGAAATAGACAGAGTGGAGGTGGTCCAGAGGAGGGCAGCTAAAATGGTGCAAGGTCTGCATCAGAAGCTCTATGAATAGAGACTTAAGGACCTAAACATGTACATCCTGGAAGAGAGGAAAGGGAGGGGGGATATGGTAGAGACCTTTAAATACTTCACAGGGGTAAATAGGATACAGGAGGGAAGTATTTGTTAGAAAAAAGGAGCTCGGGCAAGGGAGCACAATAAGAAGCTGGAGGGGGTAGATTCAGGAGGGATGTTAGAAAGTGCTTCTTCACAGAAAGAGTGGTGGATTTCCAGAACAGTCTTCCAGAAGAGGTGGTGGGGGCACAAAAAATAGTGGTGTGGCTCAAGAATGCATGGGATAGGGTTAAGGGAATCTTAGGGAAAAGGGAAGGGTGGGTGGGTGAATGGGCCAGAGATCAAGTAAGATCTATGGTAATACTACAAGCAGGGAAAAACTGACTAGGTGGACCAAGTGTTCCTTATCTGCAGGCAAATTCTATGTTTCTATTTTTTAATGCCTAGGGTTCATCCCCAGACCAAGACAGCTAGTGTCATGAGTGGTAGTAGCCCTACTCCTGTGTTGATGGGCCATCTGTTTTCAGTACATTTGTTTTACTTCTCTCACATTCTTTACATTTTTTTATGTTCTTTCCATATTTAGTACATTTGTTATACCCATTTTGCATTCTGTAAAGCCCTTAGGTTCTTTCCACATTCAGTACATTTGTCACACTCATTGCACAGTCTGTACAGTTCTTAAGTTCTTCCCACAACAGTACATTTGTTACTCTTTCCTCACTTTCTGTACAGTTCTTGTGTTCGTTCCACACGCAGTACATTTGTGTACCCATGTCACATTCTGTAAATTTTTTTCTTCTATATTTAGTGAATGTGTTCTATCCCACTCACACTCTGTGAAAAACATAAGTTCATCTCACATTCAGTACATTTGTTATAACCATATGCCATTCTGTACAGTTCTTATATTTCACCATATTCAGTGCATTTGTTATACGTTAATAGGGGCTCCGAGGGATGCCTCTTATGGTATAATAGATAGCATGAGGTTTGAGCAAGTAGATTGCAGTTCTGTCTGCCCAAACCTCATGAGATGTGTCTCTTATACCATAAAAGAAACCCCTCTGAGGCCCCTTACTTTATTATAAATCATTTGAGATTAGCATGAGTGATTTATAATAGGTTTAGAGACTTTTTCTAAAATTTACTTACGTCGTCCTCCCACCTGGCATTGAAATGAAGTGCTCTCCCCTAGCGCTCCTGCACGAGAACACACTGTACACAAGATAAGAAGTACAGTGGCTTTGAGTGCTGATTGGCTGAAAGCACATTAATGATTTATAATATACTATACATTTCTTATATTCTTCACACATTCAATACATCTGCAGTACCAAGCTAATATTCTTTACAGTTCTTTGGGAAATTGGCTATTGCTTCTTCACACCCAATATTATCTTAAATTATTACTGAAAATCATGTCTTACTTGAAATTACTGCATAGTTTAATTTCATAATACAGTGCATTTTAAACTCCTTCTGCTGCTTTGCCTTTAATGCCTCTCTTATTAACCATCACTGCTCCCTGTAGTCTAACCTTTCTCTCCCTGTCCTTGAGGCCCATCCTCTCTCTCTGCCTACTCCTCATTCCTGACTAAATTCTGGCCTGCCTTCTTCCTTCCTTTCTCCTTCCATCCCTTCATTCTACTCCATTCTCTCCTCCGATACTCACTCTTTTCAAATCCTTCACTGCAAAACTTCTGTTGGTTCGTCTGCCTTTTCTGTCCACCTGTCAAACCTCTGAAATACCATCCCTCCCCAACTCGGCTCTTACTTTCCCTCTGCTCTTTCAAAGCATTCTGTGACTGTTCCAACCAGCTCCAATGCCCTACCAAATACCATCAAAGAAGCAAGAAACCTGTCATGTTTTAAAAAAGTCATCTATGGTCACCTCTGTACCAAATACAATTCTTTTTTTGTATTGTTTATTTTGTCAGTTTTTCTATTTTTATACAGTTTATTTTGTCTATTTTCACATGTACTTCTAATAAAAAAGTCATCCTTTTACGACAGTATCTCATCCCTTCTGCTCCTAAATCACCCATACCTCAAACTCATCACCCAAAGTATACTCATCTAAGAGTACACTATAAGTATTCCTAGCCGTCAGTCAGGAAAAGAAGGTCAATCCAAGTCTACATATTTGGATAAATGTGTGTGTGGGTACGTATTTATTTATTTATATGTATATACACATATCTCTGATGCAAATGCATACATAAATACAGTAATATGACAAACTTTTTAATTGCTTAACTTGCTATTTAGGTATCTATTAGTGTGTATTTGTTCATTTTACTCTGACATGTGACTGCTGTAAATAAACACCCTGCTGGTGTAATGTCCCCCCGGACCCTTTTGGAAACTAAGTTTATCACCAAAATGAGGTTATCCTGAGGTGTGTAACAATGAACAAATAAACTGGGCCCACAGGTAATAGTTTCCACTAAAAATGACTACTAAGTGGCTGCCCCGATGCTTAGTGGCAGTGCGTTGTACTGCCACATAAGCAACCAGTTGCCATGTTGGGGGACAGGCATGGCTGAGGTAGTTGCCTCTCAGTAGTGCACATGGGCTAATGGCAAGTTCAGGCATCAGAGTGACCCCCTGTGTTTTGGCAAGGGAACTCGCCTCTTGCTCCAGGAATGCTGCCATGCCGAATCGGATGGAGTTGCCACTCATGCCATGGGGTGGAAAGAAGGACCTAATGGAAGAAAAATGGTAAGAAAACTCCATGCTATCTATATGACACCTCCCAGCCTGAACAGAGTATATCCCTGACTCACAGGGTATATCTCTGGTCAGACAGCAGGAGTGAGAAAAAACTGTATATTGAAAAAAAAGAAAGAAAATGACTGCAAACATTACTTTGTTATGGTCTTAATATCACATGTTTATATTTCTTTACATTTAACTGTCTTAGAACATTAACTGTCTAATTCATTTGTTCCATATACCTTAAAGAGCACAGCACTTTTAATTCTGACACCCCAGGATGTGTGTAGTATGTTAAGTGTGATAAACATTTAAGACAACAGATACAATTTTCTACAGTTATGTGGTGTTATTAACTGGATGAATGGCCGAGTATAAGCCTGGAAGCAAAAGGTGGGAGATCCCTCCCCCAATCTGGAGTAACCAGTTTACCTCTATGGGTTCTGAAGGGCACCTGTTACTTTTTCTTCAGTGCAATTGGCCAATGCCTGAGAAGAGTGTTTACCCCTGTATGTGGGTTGTTCTCTTTTAGTTTATCCAAGTATAGTGGGTTCAGAAAGTTCTGAGCCTGTATGTGCTCCTTGGTGGTCGTGTGTACCACCTCTACGCCTGTGAAATATGGGAACAGTACCAGTACCTGACCAAATGTGCCAATTTCCAGTAGGAGCCAGTGTGTTCACCAGTGTGTGTTTTCTTCATCCTGTGCTAAATGGGAATTCAGGAATGTCTGTACCTCAGAAATCTGCATTACTAGTATGTGTAGCCCTATGGGGGTTGATCTTCACCTCGTGATTATTCCTACTCTGTTACGTGAATAAAAGCCACACTCTAGAATCCCAGCCTGGTTTGGATGGTAATGTTATTGCTTCCTTTTGTCTGGAGTTACTTGGGTGCCCCTGTCTAGAAGTGCAAACTTAGAGTAGATCTGAGCAAACGTTTTCTCCCAGGAACCCGGGTTGTTGGCCATGGCAATTGGTCCCTACCAGGTGTGTGCCAGGTAGTTGCCACACTTGGTTGTCTGTGTTGTATAACAGACTGGTCCACCTTGTATATGGTAGCTGTTGTAGCTGCATAGACTGCATGTGTAGATAGATTTTACAATGTAAACCCCTGCCCCTCTCTTTATCTCCCCTAGACATTGTGGTGAGAGGAGAAGCTCTGCTAGTTAAACAAGGGGGGCCGGTTGGGGGTGGTTACAAAAATTGGGGCTCATCCAACGATGTGTTTTGAATTTGGGAGAAAACAAAAGATAGTTTGCTTAGGCTATGGCTAGCATTTTGTCTGACTACAGTTAGTTACCCAAAACTGGAAGCTTTGCACAGAAGGATCTGCCTAAGATAGTGCCATCCGTATGTGCCACTGTGTGTCTGCTGTTCATGTGCTGCTGTGTGTTGTGCCACCGTTTAACAAGGGACTGTAAAGCCAGAATGTGTATGCCCTTGTCCTGCATTAAGTAGAGCATTAACAAAACTTTAAGTCTCAAGTTTTCTGTGACTAAATGTACTGAGGACTTTAGGAAACAAACAGACAATTGTGCCCTGAAAGTTTCATCTGCTTGTTGTGTGAAATGGGGGAGTCACTAAAGAAATAGCCAAGTTCTGAGCAAAGAAATGGTAAACAAGCATTTGTCAATGCCGAATGTTTGCTTGCTGGCACTGGCATTGGTAGTGTAGAAGCTACAGAGCTGCATAATAGGAATGGCAGTGAAGTATTGAACTGAAGCCAACCCCACCACCACCCTGCAGAGAGTGGCAGGCATTGGGGTGTGCCTTTGGGTCATCAGGCATAATGACCACACCATTTCACCACACCCTACCCTGCAGACACTGGCAAGTGTCACAGTGTGCCTTGGGGTCTTTGGCCCTTATGCGCACCCGATTCCATCAGGAAATACGGTGAGATAGGTGCGGTATAGGAGAATGTGGTGAAGTTTGGGCCCGAAGAGTCCGAGGCACACCTTGATGCCTCTCACTGGCTGCAGGGTGTGGGTGGGGTGGAATGGTATGAGCGTGACAGGCAAGAATCCGAGTCACACCCTGATGCCTGTCATTCTCTACAGGGGCGCAGGATCGGAAACCCAACGCCTCAGGCATTCGTTGGTATTTTCACTCCAAATTTTCAAAAGGGTTTTTTTGTGATCCCACCTCATGAACAGTGGCAATATCAGTTTGTTAGCCGAAAACTGCTTTTGCACAGCGACTATGGCATTTGGCACCACAGGTGCAAAAACACATTCCGAACAGGATGTGAAAAATGACAACGGTACTGTTCATGGGGAGGTGTAAAAAATGGCAATGTTGAAAATCCGCTGTGAAAATCTTAAAAAAACTGGTGAAGTCATAAGCGTGCGTAGAAACTGTGCAACGCACACCCAAAATGTAACTAGTTTGGGGATTTTTTTACAGCAGATTGTTAACACAGGCATTTTGGGACCTCCGATCATGAACAGTGTCAGTGTGATTTTCTTTATCTGTCCTGAACAGTGATTTCCCACAGCGACCACGCATCTCTGCACTGAAAGTGTGAAAACACATTTTGGCCGTGTTGTGGAAAATGACAGCTGTACTGTTCATAAGGGGTGTGGAAAAATGCCACTGGTGAAAATCTGGACTGAAAATATTACAAATTCATGAACCTCTAGAGGTGCGTGGAAACTGCATAATGCTCACTCATAACACAGTCATTTTATGAGTTTTGTCACCAAATTTTCAACATAGCCATTTAAGACCTCTGCTCATGACCAGTGTCACTGTGATTTTCTTAATCTGTCCCAAACATTGTTTCGCACACCGACTGTACCAATTAAGCTACATGTGGAAACACATTTAGGATGAGATGTAAAATGGTAGCTGCACTGCTCATAAGGAAGTGCAGTAAAATGGCACTGTTGAAAATCTGGTGTGCAAATATACAAATTCGCAAAACTTGCCAGCGTCGCGTAGGAACTGCATAGCGTGCACTCCTAAAACAGTCATTTTCGAATTTTTCACCAAATTTTCAACATAGCCATTTAACACCTCTGCTCATGATCAATGTCACTGTGATTTTTCTTAATGTGTTCCATACATTGATTTCTCAGAATAACCGCCATTGTCAGCTCGTGGAGCAGAAACACATTAATGGGCGAGATGTGAAAAATGACAACTGTACTGCTCATAAGAAGGTGTGATAAAATGGCAATGTTGAAAATCTGGGTGAAAATATTGAAAATTACATGAAGCTTCACGGTGCGTAGGAACTGCGCATACGCACGCTCGTAAAACAGTCATTTTTAGGAATTTTTCCACCAAATTTTCAAAATAGGCTTTTGAGAGCCCGCCTTATGAACACTGGCAGTGTCGTTTTGTTAATCATTCCAGAAAGGTGATTTCACGCAGTGGCTGCGAAATCACCCTTGAGACCAAGTAGCATGACAGTGCAAGAATTCATGAGGAGGGGTCGCAAAACCCCATGTTGAAAATTTGGTGCAAAATTCAAAAATGCCTGAGATATGCAACAAAGTTGAAAACCCTATCTATCCCATTATACAGCTTACGGCATTTCCTCAGTTCGGTAGTGGCTTTGAAGAGTGCAGATGTGTTCCCGGTCCACGAAGATCATCGCGCCCGGACTCCGTAGATAAGTATGGGGTGGGGGTGTGGGGAGGCAGGGTGTGCAGTGGGTGGATCACGGGTTGTGCGGGGCAGGGAGACTACGAGGGACCGTTTTTCTTTACAGGTTTTTTGTAAAAGACGACGAGGGATGTTTGCCACGCTGGGGTGGGCTCCCAGCATGGCAGAAGGGCAGCTGGCGGGGGGCATGGAGCCGACAGGGGATTGGGCACCCCCATCAGCCATGGCATCTGTTGCCACGCTGGGGTGGGCTCCCAGCATGGCACCCTGTACTGGGGGGGGACAGTGGAGCCGATGGGGGATTGGGCACCCGTTGGTGACAGCATTGGGGGACAGTGGAGCCGATGGGGATTGGGCACCCCGTCGGCCCTTATCATTTGCCACTCTGGGGTGGGCTCCCAGCGTGGCACCTGGATCTTTGGGGGCGTGCAGCGGCGGAGTTCGGCACCCCGTCGTCCATAAAACATTTTGCCATGCTGGGGTGGGCTCCCAGCGTGGCACCTGGACTCTTTGGGGGCTGGGATTGGGCACCCCTGTCGGGCCGTACTGTGTGGGGAGGGAAGGCGCATGAGCACGCAGTGCATGCGTGCGCGCGTGTGTGTGTGTGTGGGGGGGGAGAGCTCTGCTCACTCAAGCGGAGCTCTCCCTTTCAACTGTATGCCACTGCATTTTCAGCTGTCATAGACAGCTGGAGCAGTGATTGGCGCTCTGGGACCACGCCTACAAACACACTGACTGAACTGAAAGAGGCTGACATACCTCTGGAAAATTCGTATGATGGCACTATGTTTCTTGCACATGCGTGCAAGCAAATATAAAAACGTCTCTCCCACCGTGAAATTTCAGCCAAAAAAAAAGGTCATTTGCAGTTTAAATTTTGCTGTGCTCAATGATTGCTGTGGAGGAAGAGCGCGAGGAGAGAGAGAGAGAGAGAGGCTCATTTGCATGGTGTCAAGTGATTGGTGCAACTGCAGTCAGTCTCGGCCCTAGCCAGCTTCAGAGTGCAGCCCAGTGTTTGAGAGGGAGAGAGCGAGTGGTGTGCAAGCTGGTTAGCCAGGAGAAACCATCGAGGGGACTGTGAACATTATAATTCTATAAATACAGACTTTTTCTATCAAAGTTCAGGCTCAACCTGGTATCCAACCAACTGGGAAGCAAGCGTAGTGTTCGTAGTGACAATCATTAGGATCGCCAGCCCGTTTCAACCCAGAGGCCTTCCAGGATCGGCATTAGGCCGAAATTTTCCACCGGAGCAAACCAGCTACTGTTTCAGTGAGTACCATTCAGCAAAACTGAGCTCAAACTGTGTTGTGATTTTAACAAAGCCAGCTGGATCTGTGTGTGAACAGTGTGATTGTTTTTGCAAAGGACTGTAAAGTGAAATCAAAATGAACAAGAATTCTGAGCAATAAACTGTGAGCATGTATTATAGATTCGGCTACAGTATCATTTTTTTGAGCAAGTGAGAGACTTCAAGTTGTATGAGAGACTACAACAAACAGGCAATCCTGTTCCTAGAAATACTGTGGCTTTTAGTGACTTTGAACAAGTAAAATTGATTGAAAGCTAATCGTAAAGTCCAGAAATCTTATAAATGTGCTGAGAAATGTGAAAGCAGTACAATCGTTACAGTTTGAGCAAATTATCAGTAGCAGAAAGGCAGATGCGCAGTTGCTTGAGTCAGAGACAGATTTGTTGATGCATGAGGAGTGATGCCGCCGCCATTACAGGGCGGAGTAGTAATGTAAACACAGCAGCAGGGAGCCATTTTGAGAGACTGTTCCAAGTATCATGAACTGTGTACTAACAATGCACTTTAATTTTTTTTTTTTTTTTTACAGACATGACTTCGGGACCATCCCGCTACCCGGATCATGCCCGAGCTATGATAGCTGAGGAGGTTGCCAAGCTAAAAGAAATAGAGCAATGTTTCTAAGGTGACAATTTGCCTTCTCATGTTGCAATTCCTGACTACCCTGTGAGAGTATGCATAATATGCCTCAGGGCTGGAAGGGACGTTTTCTTAATTCTTCACTGTTGCTTAGTGAAGTATGGTCTGTCCAAAGCACCTAGGATTTGTTTGGCTCCCACTTGGACAAACGTACAAAACCCTGCATGTAGCAGCACACAGCACCAGGTTGAACCTGTTGGGGGAGGCCCAGCAGAGTGTGGCCCAAAGGAAAAGAGTGTAGATTTACTGCAAGGGCAGATTCCTCATGAAGTTTCCACACCTGTGTCGCAAATGGACAGTGCAGGGGAAGGATCCGTGGACCCATGGAGAGAGGGTCCTAGTCCTAGTCTAGTTGGGGAGGACAAAGTTCGAGAAACTTTAGAATGGGAGGTGTCTACCTACATGCCCAGTGAAGAGTGGACTGTGCCAGAAGTGAGGACAACTGCTCACTTTTGAGCCCAGGTTTTAAGTGAGAAAGAGGAGGAGAAACATGTGTATCTTTCTGTTGGGGGTCCCAGTCTGTGGCCTCAAGCTTTTGCCTCAGAGGAACCAGAGAAAGAAGCCGGTGACTCCACTACCCTGCCTGCAGATATGGTCAGGGACAAATTTTACCGTGCTTTAAGTATGCGGCACTGGTTGAACCAGGGCTAGCCACCCCCAAGCCGTGCCAGTGGCCGTGTACTAGAGAAGAGTAGTAAGGAGGAGAGACTGGTTCATAGGAGGGCAAATGCCATATATGGAATGTCCTTTCCTACCTTTCCTCGGAGAGTCTGGGAGGAGATTGAGCAAAACAAGAAAGCCTGGTTACTGGAGGAAGCCAGCATGAATCTGCATCCAGGTGCGACCTCTTGTGTCTAAACAGAGTTATAAGATGGTACAGCAGATCAACCAGAAGCTGGATGCTTTTTCTCAGCGGTTCATAGCTGTAGAGAACTGGTTGGATATGATGGGAGAAATATCCAAATCTGCTGAAGCTACGGTGGGAAAGGCATTGGCTGCTACTACTGCTTCGATTAAAGAGCAGGCCGTTCTTCACAGTCAAGTACAGCAGCTTGAAAATATGGCACGCGCTGCCAACATTTAACTTCTAGGAGTCCCCTCAGGGTCAGAGGGGGGCAATTTGGTCTTGTATCTCAAACAATGGCAATTGGAACTGATTGGGACTAATGCATTCAAAATTTCTAAGGCCTACAGAATTACCCTGAGAAGGCCCAATACAAAGCCGGATAATCCTAGAATGATTCTGGCCTCCCTTGCATCAATGGTTGAGAGAGACTTGATTCTGGGGGCCATTTGAACCAGGAGCCCAGTTTTTATAGATGGGGCAAGAGTGCTTTTTTTCCCCAGACTTGTCTTATGCCACCAGAATGCGCTGGAATGCTTTTGATGGGGTCAAGAACAAGCTGAGGGAACTGGGAATTACTTACTCGATGGCATTTCCAGCCAAACTGTGCTTCTCAGAAGGCCACAAGCAGTACCGATTTTCGGATCCCAAGGAGGCAGGGCTGTGTGTGGAGAGGATCGCTGCCAAACAGGCCCAGGAAGATCGCTTGACTGAAAAGGAAGATTTGGACAAGGGCTGATTAAAGTACTGTATATTCAAATAAGTTTTGTTGTGGGACTAGTGAATTCTATATTATGAACTAAGTTACTAAAATGGCATAAAATGTTTGCACCAGTGACTACAGTGTTTAAGGGACTATCTGTGTGATGAAGACTCGTATTAAATAACAAAGAACTTTATTGTTGATAAATACGGGAGTTTACCTATGAGGGGCTAATAAACCCCTATTTCTTTTATTTGTCATTTTAGGCATGCTGAATTTACCTTTTTCTCTTTCATTTTAGGATTACTTCTGCTAGAGTTTCAGCAGATGTTATTAACTCCCTAGTGTTACCGCCTTTGAAGATTTGGAGATTTACGGTTTGAATAGCAATAAGTTGGTACGGGAGTGGGAAGTATATACCGCAACATGTTGTTTTTATACTTCAGCTGATGGATCCTTTTTGAGAGATCTGTGTTATGGAAAGAAATACCCTTATGATGTTGTAGTGGGGAATGGGCTAGAGCTGGTGTCTAAGTCCATAACACACTGTTGCTTAGCTAATATAAAGTGTCAGATTTTCTTTATTATATGCAGCTTAATTAAATCAGATCTCACTGGGACCTCGCTGGAGTAGCATAGATATTCTTTTGGCTTGAGTGGGACTAATGGAGCTCTAGAGAGTGGGATCCTTCTTTAAAAGCTGATAAAACTATATAAAGGACCTTAAGGGTCAGTATACAAATGAAGGTTTATTATAATGGTTATGCCACACAGGGTATCAGCTGCATAGTAGTTCCAATTTATTGTAGTAAGTTTATGTAAAGTTTGATTGAATTTACCTCTAAATGCTGTACCACATGAACATGTAGTCTCTTTCCTTAGTAATGTATAATGAATAGCAGAGCATGTTATACTTGTTCAGATTATGCAGTGCTTTATGCTTTGTATCAAATGCACTAAATAAAAAGTTCAAAAACAGTCATAAATGATAAACTAACATTTTAGAAATTGGGCAGGACATTGTTCATGGACACTGTACGATATGTGGACAAAGCAGCAAATGAGACTTTCTATAACATCAATTATGAATGCCAGACTGGTGTTCCAAGATTCAAGGTGCATCTAAGATTCGTCAGACCTGCCGTGTGCTTTTCCAGTTTCCTCGCCTGGACTTCCAGATGACCTCACCCCGGCTGTTTTCCTGATTCATCGCCTGGGATGCCGGATGACATCAACCCAGCTGTTGGTTCCTGTTCCATGGTTCGATTTCTGAGATGACATAAACCCAGCAGTTTCCTGTTTCATCATCTGTTTTCCAGAAGATATCCGCCCAGCTGTATCTGAACAATGCTGCCAGGGTGGGAGAGTCTTCGGCTGGAGAAGTAGGTGATTCCATTTGTTCGTTCTTCAAGGGACTGGAAAGTCCAGACTTTTTACTTTATTGACATTGCAATACACATCCTACACCTGACAGGCTACAAACTGTTGAACTGTCCACAAAGACTCTCCTCTTTGGGACTACAGTACTTCAAGAACTGTGCTTCGATGGACTCTGGCCCAGTAGAGACTCTTTTATGGACCCTGCCTTTGGGCACATCTGTTTTGTCACTAGTTGGGACATTTAGGGCATTCCATCCCCCCAAAAGGTGTACTGTATATAATGTTAGAGATTTTCTACTGTTTTCTACTTGTCTATCTTTTCTATAAAATATTTTTGGGATTCTCCAGTGTTTTGATGGGAGGGGGTATGGTACCGTGTCTTGTAGGTTTGGGGTGTTTTGTTTGTCTCTTTTTCTCTTTTAGGTGTTCCTGGTGAAGAAAGAAAAGAAGACCAGAAGAGGATGTGGGAACTCATCTGAATTCTCCTGTTTTTGTAGAGTGTTTTTGAATTGTGTATTGGTTAACATGTGGTAACAATTTTCCTTCCACAGGTATATGTGTGGAGTACTGTAGGAGTGTAATGCTTTGGTATAGTGTTAGCACTGTGTATTTTGGTTTGCAGGTGCCCTGGGTTGGGGGGAGGTTCCCCTTTGGGTAGATTTTGGATAGTTGGAGTTCAGTGGAGGGGGCTGCAGTGTTAGGCAGCTCCTCCTTCAACTCTGTCAGAGATCTACCAGTTTGTGTTTTTTAAGTTCTCACCCTAGTGGTTGACAACTGTACCAGTTTTGGAAGTGGTGGAGACCTTGTCCTATGGTTTTCTCAGTGCCCCATCCCAGGAGGGATGGGGTGAACTTCAGGATGCAGGGGCAACCCCTGGTCCTTTCTGGACTCTTGAAGTAGCCTTGTGACAACTGCTTTGTGAGTACCTTGTTTGTTTTCTGAGTAAAACCCAGGAGTACCTGCAATGCCTGTAAGGTGATTTTCTCTGACAAAGGGACCCTGTCACCTAGCCTTTGGTTTAAAAGCTTTCTGCCTACGTTGGAGTCCTGTGTGTGACTGTCCAAGTACAGAACTTTTAATTCTGACACCCCAGGGTGTGTGTAGTATGTTAAGTGTAATAAACATTTAAGACAACAGCTACAGTTTTCTACAGTTTCGTGGTGTTATTAACTGGATGAATGGCCGAGTATAAGCCTGGAAGTAAAAAGGTGGGAGGCCCCCCCCCCCGTCTGGAGTAACCAGTTTACCTCTATGGGTTCTAAAGGGCATCTATTACTTTTTCTTCAGTGCAATTGGCCAATGCCTGAGAAGAATGTTTACCCCTGTATGTGGGTTGTTTTCTTTCAGGTTACCCCAGTATAGGCCGAATGTGCCAATTTCCAGTAGGAACCAGTGTGTTCACCAGTGTGTGTTTTCTTCATCCTATGCTAAATGGGAATTCAGGAATGTCTGTACCTCAGAAATCTGCATTACCAGTATGTGTAGCCCTATGGGGGTCCATCTTCGCTTTGTGATTATTCCTACTCTGTTACGTGAATAAAAGCCACACTCTAGAATCCCAGCCTGGTTTGGACAGTAATGTTATTGCTTCCTTGTGTCCAGAGTTACTTGGGTGCCCCTGTCCAGAAGTGCAAACCTGCGTAGCCCTGAGCAAACGTTTTCTCCCAGGAACCTGGGTTGTTGGCCATGGCAATTGGTCCCTACCAGGTGTGTGCCAGGTAGTTGCCTCACTTGGTTGTCTGTGTTGTATAACAGACTAGTTCACCTTGTATATGGTGACCATTGTTGCTGCATACAGTGCATGTGTAGATAGATTTTACAATGTAAACCCCCACCCTCTCTTTACTCTCTTAGACATTGTGGTGAGAGGAGAAGCTCTGCTAGTTAAACAAGGCGGGGCTGATGGGGCATTGCACATATAATACCATCACAGTCAATGGGGTGGGGGGAAGGGAACCAGGAATGTGGAGGGGGGGAGGAGGAGAAGGGGGAAGGACTAAAAACAAGTCCAGTCAAATCATATCCTCATAGAGGTCCACTTTAAATCTATAATGTGCTTCATCAAAGAACGGAGAGAGGTATATCTTCATTAAAACCATGGTGGACCATAGTGTCCAATGCAGAGATCCAGTATGCTTCCCGTTGAAGTATTTTAATCACTATAACCACCACATATTCTGAATTCCAACTTCTCAATCCCAACAAATCTTAAGGTTGCCACAGATGCATGCCTTGCTTCCATGTGGTGGTGAGCCATGGTGTAGTCCATGTTTTCATTTCTGATGGCTGCCTTATGCTTGCTCATTCTAGCTTTCAGGGCTCTTTCTGTATGCCCTACATATCCCAACCCACAGGGAATGCCTGCCTTTATTAACAGCTGGAAGAGGTGGGAACTGCTTCATGGTGCGGGGGGGGAGGAGAAGATGAGGAGTAAGTGGGTTATGCCTCTCAAATGCTGAAGTACTTTTAAAAGAGTTTATAAACAGATGGTCTTAGCTAACACCAGGGTTCTGGGGACCGGGGAGTTGGGGAGTTCAGGAGAGAACTGAGTGGGCATACAGACCTTTTGTATCTGCAGCCTGAAACTATCAGCCAAAGATATGACCACCTGATGTACACAGTCACGGTCTGGAGTCAGAGTTCTTATGGTGCCTAATTACTGTTATTAGCGTTTTGTCCTTACCTGTTACAAACTAAATACAGTATAACTGTTACACTGTACGGAATGTAAACTTATGGCATCATTTTATGTACCGAACAGCTGTTATTTATTTTTAATCTTTGATAACAAGGTAAGTCCCCCTAGGCACAAGATGTGTTTTCAGGGTGATCCAAGAGCACTGGGGTGATTAAGTGACTTTCTCAGGGTCACACAGTAAACAAGTGGAGGCTGTGGGACTCAAACCCAGGTCTGCTGGATGTACCGAGCTCATTCACAGCTTGTTACTCTAACTTCTAGGCTATACTACCTTCACTTCCTCTTGTTAGTAAAGGAAGTATATATATATATACACACACACACACACACACACACACTCACACATATATATATATATATATATATATATATATATATAAGAAAATATGTTAAATGAGCTGTCTGTCTCTGTTGGGGGATGGATCTCTAGGCTCCTTTGGTTTTATAAACAATAGTACAGCAGTATACCTATTTGCAGCTCAGCCCTTGAACAGCTGTCCACAACAAATTAGCCAGAACTAAATGTGGGTAGTTATCTCGAGTCATTGCCTCCAATAACGTGCCTACCTGTTGGAACAATAGTCTGGATCAATAGCAGAGAGCCTAGGCAGACTTGAGCCATGTGGGTTGTTAGCATTGATCAGAGCAAAGGGCTGCCAGTGGGAGGCTGCAGTAAACTAAGAGGCTGAAAGCAGAAAGGAGGAAAGCATCTCCACTAGTGGCAGGCTGACAGAGGAAAGCCAATATCATGTCAATTCCACTTAGCTCCGTAGCTGCTAACGCAATACTTGGGGTCAGGGGCCTGCCCAATAGCAGGGCTTGAGCTTTGTGTTAAAAGAGACACCAAGTGGCTGTAAACTACTGACTGAGGTGGAAGTCAAGGCATGAAGAGTGCTGGGTCACCAGGGGATCACCCCAGTTTCAAAGGTCTTGGCTCCCCCTCTCCTATGTTAATGAATGAGATAGATAATAACTAGGAATATTTTCACTCTCGACTATTTATAGTAGTAGGATCCTGCGTTCCAAAGGTATGTGCAGGTATCTGCAAAAAAAGAATTGTTGATCAGTAGATTCTCTTCCCAAAAAAGGCTGGTTTTAAAGTAGTAGTAGTAGTAGTGCAATGAAATTGGGCAAAAAAATGTCACCCGGGCTTTTTTAATTATAAAATATTCTGGTTTTATTTGGTGGTAACATTTTCTGTTCCACCAAAGTATGAGTATTTTATACATGTTTTGATTTAATTTTCTTTTTTCAAGAAAAAAACTAACCTGCCCATTTGGCTTAGAAATAGCATTGCAGACCTGGTAAGGATTAGGGTCAAGAACATACAAAAACTCCTTTGGGCTTGATTTTCAAAGCCCAGGAAATGGCACAAGGTGCCTGCGTCAAACATTAATGACGCAAGTGGTATCTTGCATCAAAAGATGTGGCAATCCCAATTTTTGAACGCATTCTGCTTTGAAAAGGGGAGCCACTGCACCAAAGTGGTGCTGCAGCAGCCTTGAGCCATAAAGTGGGGTGCACCAGGTTGCAAGGGGGCTTGTGCCATGGCTGGGCTGCAACATCCTCTTTTCATGATTTTGCAAGCCCTACCATGGACGCAGCAAGGGGAGAAGGGTGAGGAGGTCTGACACTGGGATTCTCACAGTTGATGGGATGCCCACCTGGTGCCATTTCACTTTCTGTCCCTGGAACCCCCCTCCCTGTGGTCTCATCCCATCGGCTCTGAAGATTTGCAAACGGCACCCCCATTTATAGGTATATAGTTGATGATTGTTGCAGTCTGTATACCGTAACAGTTTTGAAGTCTACTGCGTTACCTGTAACTATGATGCAGTTGTTATTGAGACATATCAATTGCCCCCTCCTTGGCTGTGTTGGACTTGATCAGATTATATTTTGCGTATAATGCAGTGTTACGGTACTTTGTAGGACACTGTTATGCATTGCTAGACAATAACGAATAACTGAAAAAAAAAAACACAAACACGTCCTGCCAGTGCAAAAGCACTTCCTCCCATGCCCAGGTGTTTCATCTACCCTCCCATGCCACCTCCCATGCTCCTTCTGCCCCCACCTCTCCGGTCCAGCCGAGTCACCCCCCAACCATCCTAGCCCCTCTAGTGCTGCACCAGGTGGGGGAGGCAGATTTCTGTGTCAATTCACGCAGGTGCGACATATGTTTGGCACTAGCTTGCAGCCATGGAGACTCCTGGGTTTTTGGTGCTGGGAACCCCCCCTTTTATAAAATTGGGTGTAGGGTCCCTGATGCACCCAGAGTTCGATGCAGCCCTAGAGCGATGCAACTTGTGTCGCTCTAAGGGCTCTTTGAAAATTGAGCCCCTGATGTATAGCATAGGAGGTATCTAGAAAAGAAGATATGACAGCTTTGCTAAATGTTTTATTAACTGTAGCCAAAACTAGCTTTTTGGAAAAACAATTTCCATTTAATTGCTGCTTCACAGTAAGAGCAAAGGATATATTATTGTCTTTTTTTAATCTGATGTATCTTTTCCCTCATCCTGGCTTCCTTCAGCTGCTAGGCTGCTCCCCTCTTTTCTTCCTGCACAGGTCCTAGTACAGGCTTGGTGCTCCTCCACTGTCCAGCCACCATGCTTCTCCTCACTGCATGTCATAGATTGCCCCCCCCCCCGCAGCAGGGACCACTTTTCCTGGCTGGTGCCTTGGCATTCATTGGGGCAGACCAGTTACAATGTAATAGAAACAGGGGCTGAAGTAAGTGGTCCTGCAGGTCTGTGGCTGTGATAGGTAAGTGACCTGCTCCTCCACCCTGCCAGCCATGTGGCAGAGCAAGGTGAGCATCTGGCTCCCTGTCTGGATCACCACCTTGAGCAGCCATGTTGGTTTCACCTCAAGAATACCAGTACTTGTCAAACCAGTGAGAACAGCTGGCAAGTTTCAGGTGTACTGTGGGCAATTAGATTGTTTTGGTAAATGACGCGATTGCCTTCACAGGGGTTAAAAAAGAGACCAGATGGAGGGAAGTGTTTCTCAGGAGAGCAGACTGAGCGGTGCTGAGAGACAGTTGGCGAGGAAGGGTGGGCTGCTAGAGGGCTAAAATAGACTGTGTGTTGGGGCTGCTAGTTTCTTTCAACAGGTCAATGGAGCAGAAATGGCACCAAACAAGTGAGTGCAGATGGTGAGTTGTGGGGATACTGTGCAATAAGATTGCTTTTGTAAAAGCTGGGATTTCCTCCATTGGGTCTGAAAGAGAGGTAGGAGAGAGGGAAGTTTCAGGAGGCTGGGTTGAGTGGCGCTGGGAGCCAATGGGTGCAGGAGGGTGGCCTGTGAGAGCAGCTGATCTGCTCATTAGCAGAAGTGACCAGGAGTCCTTAAGCATGAGAGTCCCTGATCATGAGTGTCACAGAGCAGAAGTGCAGTGTCTGCCTGGGTACATCTGCAGGGCTTCCACAGTTAAGCCCACAGTTCTGCAGGGAACTCAACTCCCAGTAGACAGGAGAGGTAAAGCAGCAGGAGAGGGGCGCCAACAGCTAAGAGCAGCTAACACCCTATCTAGGGAAGGGTGATAAAGTAACTTAGAAGGTTGGTTTCAGGCAGGATCATAAAGCAGGCATTGCCAGGCAGGGGTAACAGCTACCTACATAGGGTATTCCAATTTGAAATATAAATTGGAGCAGGTCATAAATGGCTAATGCTACTTGACCAGTCATGTATCCTATGAATCCTATAGGGTAGGGAACATAGCATACTGTAATGTGGTCAAAAGAAGGAGGCAAGCACAGGCCAGTATAAGACAAGATGGAGTACAGTTGTGGTAGGCGGTAGGCTACTATAGGGGCTGTGAGGCGCTCGTCCTGAGCCACACCCTGGAGAGTGACTGATGTCCCATCTGTAGTAGATTTGTTGAGCTCCATTCACAGCTGGTAGCTGCAAGGGAAGAGATATTCATGCTGCGTTACTGGCTGAGCTGGAGGCCAGGTGTCACTAAAAAGGGAACTAACTAGAGATGCACACTTGAGCAGACTAGATAGACCATTATGGCCTGTTTTTGCTTTCAAATTCATATGTCTGTAACCCTGTACCCCCTCTTCCAGAGGGCCACTGGCCCAGAGGGATGGAGGAGGTGGGGAAACAGAAGGGGGCAAGGGCAGCCAGGATGGTGTATGTTAGACTTATTCAATATCAACTGCAAACTGTTTCGCACCATTGGAGGACAAGCAGATACCTGACTCCTCCAGGGGGTCTGTGAGCCAGTTGAGAGGATGGAACTGTTTGATAATGGGACACCCAGCAGAGGTCATGGTGAGAAGACAGCAAACAAAATCCTTGTGGTAGTGGACTCCATTCTAAGGGTGTGGAGATAGTGGTGGATAGTGGGGGAAAAGGAATGAGGGTGGTTAAATGCCTTCCAGATACAACAGCAGGTTGGGACATGAACAGGATAGGGAGAATTGTAGAAAAGTTAAAAGGGGAATTTGGAGCCTTTGTACATTTAGGTACCAGTAATGTGACTAACCAACCTCTGGAAAAAGTTGAACTAAACTTCTGGGAGCTGGCAGAGAGACTGAAAAAAAATTCTGACTTCCCTGGCCAGTTTGGAGGTCCTTCCAGTGTGGGGCAAAGGAGAGAAAAGGGTTGGGGTGAGGATACTGAGGTGCTTAATAAATGATTGAAAGAGTGGTGTCAGGAAGAAGGGTACTACTTTGTGGGTGACTGGGTGGACTTCTGTGACAGAAGGTTTTTCAAGAGTGAAAGCCTTCACCTGACAAAAGAGGGGATGAGTGCACTTGGGCAAAAACTGGATGTCTACGTTAGTGGACATTTAAACTGGGGAGCCATCAGGGACAGAGGGAAGAAAGGAAATCTAGTGAAGACTCCCCCAGAAATTGGGAATAAGGGAATAAAGGCAGGAATGTCTTGGCAGTGGCTGAAGCTAGTTGAAGGAAAAGGTTCAATAGGAGGGGCCACAGAAATGTACAGGGAGTGAGAACATTAGCAGAAAACACTCCGGTCTGCACAGCCATACAACAGTGTAAAGAGCTGGTTTGTCAGTCGGATGTTTGCAAAAAAATAGTAATGAAAGCATACATAGTGACACTCGGTGTATAGGACATTTCCAACTCCAAATCCAAAGTGCTAGTGCAATACACAAATTGCAATACAATATATATATTGCAATACAATATATAAATATATATATATATATATATATATATATATATTGCAATACAATATATATATATATATTGCAATACAATATATATATATATTGCAATACAACATATATATATATATATATATATTGCAATACAATATAAAATGAATAGGCCAGGCCTTCTTCACAGTCACCCAGCACTTCATCTGTAATGGGCCTTTGTCAGTGATCCAGTGGGAGAGGGAGGGACATCCTTCCGGGAGGGGGTAGCTAGTAGGCTTTGCTACGTATGGGGGAGGAACAGAACTTCATACTCCTATCAGTCTGCATGAATTTTCCCCTGGAGCCCCTCCTACCTCTCATTGGTGTAATATATGAGATCCAGTCTCGTACCTTAGGATTCCAGTTCACAGTCTGTGAGTTGAAGTTGAGATCTGCAGGGGAATTCTAGGAGTGAGGCATAGACCATTTTGTCAGCAGTTCAATGGAATCATTACTGAAAACAATACATGTATCCTTCTTCTGGCAACAAAACACATAAACAAAATATCTGACATACCTCAAGCAACATGTCAATATCAGGAAGCTACAAATATTACAGCTGGGTGTACCCTGGCCTGTAGCCCTTCTTTCTATCCATTGGTAAGTATCTAGGAGTAAGCCAATCATCTATGCCATTGAATGACATGAAACAAACCCTGACCATGATGTCACAATACCTTTACTTCATTACTTCAATCAGCCAGGTTACTTCAGTGTTAGGGCTGAGACTGGGGAGCACGTATTCCCGCCCCCACAGCTTCCTCTCTTGGGGTCCCAACTGGGCAGCTGGGCAGCTGTGCACGGGTAGGAGCTTCTCACCCTCCCCAAAACAGAGGGCATCTTAGTTTGACATTGATACTTGCTTCTGCTGCCCAGTTTGTGGTGTGTTGGGCACAGCATTCAAGCTTGGGCTGCTAGCATGGTAGCTGAACTTGGTGACCATTTGCTAATCAAGGGGCTTAGAGGCCTAATTATTTACAGCTGTCCTGGGGAACAGTGATTATACAATAGGAGCGAGCAGATAACCCATTAGATAAAAACAGGTATTCTCACTGCAGAGTGGCTACTCCAGTTATCACACTGTGATTACATCATCACAGTGTGATAACTCCATGTTATCACACTATCACACTGTGATTACATCATCACAGTGTGATAACTCCATCAAACAAAAAAAATCAGCACAAAACACACTCCTGTTGTATAAAACTGAAGAGTGCTGGGCAGCTATGTGATAGCTGAAATATCAGCATTCGTGGCAACTGAGCTCAGGGTTAAATCACTCGTGATAACCCTGAGCTCACTTGCCCCTCATGCCCAGATTCACTCTGATAATGCCTGACAGTGGTCAGGGGAAACGTTAGTGTTGGTACAGCATTTGCTGCTTAATTTTGGGACGTGGCGCATATGTAACATGCAGTTTTGTATTTAAATAAAAGGACTTCATTTTTTCATCAAAGTCCTGTGCTCTCTGATTTTTGTGGGTGCTCTTGCTACTTTTTCTGTCACTTTTGATTAAAATGAGCACCATAGTAAATTGCCTGGTGCTCCACATCACTGTTTTTCTGGTGGGAAAAATGAGTAGAGATCAGAAAAAGTTAGAGGAGTGGTCAAGTGTATGGCAGCTACATTTCAGTGAGAATATGTGCAAAATCATGCACTTAGGGCACAGAAACCCAGAGGCAGAGTACAAAATGGGGGGAGTGGTATTGACGACCACCAACAGGAAAGAGACCTGGGGGTAATCATATCTGATGACCTAAAGGTGGCTAGACAGTGTGACAAGGCAGTGGGGAGAGCTAGTGGGATGCTGGGATGCATAGGGAGAGATATCATCAGAAGAAAGAGGGAGGTGGTGTTACTTCTGTATAGGGCACTTGTTAAATCTCACCTGGAGTGCTGTGCCCAGTTCTGGAGACCTCCTCTCTGGAAGGACATAGACAGAGTGGAGGAGGTCCAGAGGAGGGCAACTAAAATGGTATAGGGTCTGCTTAATAAGCCCTATGAGAAGAGATTGAAGGACCTCTCTATGCACGCCCTGGAGGAGAGGAGGAAGGGGGGGGGATATGATAGAGACTTTCAAATACCTTATGGGTATACAGTATATAAGGTACATGAGGAAAGTAATTTTCAGAGAAAAATATTCTCAAGAACAAGGGGTCATGCTATGAAGCTGGAGGGGGGTAGACTCAGGGGAGATGTGAGAAAGTACTTCTTCACAGAAAGAGTGGTGGATGCTTGGAACAGCCTCCCAATGGAGGTGGTGAGGACAAAAACTGTAGTGGGGTTCAAGAATGCATGTGACAGGCAAAAGGGAACCTTATAGTGGTAAGGCAAGGGGGGGGGTAGAGCTGGAGATCAAGTAGGGTCTGTGGCAATACAGTAGGTAGGGAGAAATGGGCAGACTAGGTGGGCCAAACGGTCCTTACCTACCATCAAATTCTATGTTTCTTTGTTTCTATGTTTCTATGTTAAGAGGTACAATGCACTAAATCTACCAAACAGAAATAATGGAAGCTCTAGCCTGTTGACAGAAAAATACCATTTTCAACCCATCTCCAAAAAAAAGGCCTTTTCTTGACAAGCGTAGTTCATTCCCCATTTTAGGGAGTAAGGTGGAACTCATTTTTGGGGAGGGCAGCGTACATACACCGAAACCAAATACTTGACCTCCAGGACATGAGGTGACCTCTTAGGAAGCCAATCGCCAGGATCGCTGGAACAGGGCTAAAATGTTAAAACAGGTAATTCAGTGCACACATACCCTTAATGGCAAATCTTTCAAGCATTACAGTTCTCTTTCTGTCTGATTAATGGCTGGTTATTTATTTTATCTCCAAGGGGAGTGGGGGTCGCTTGGTGTTCATTTCAGACCTCTGACATGAATTAAGTCCAGTAACCAAATGTCACAGTGGACCACCTATTGGCTGGGTCCCTATTCTAAAATATAACAGCCTGAGTTGGTTTCTTTTAAATAAGGTGCACTGTCTAAACTGGCTTACTTTAAATAAGGTGCACTGTCTAAACTGGCTTACTTTAAATAAGGTGCACTGTCTAAACTGGCTTACTTTAAATAAGGTGCACTGTCTAAACTGGCTTACTTTAAATAAGGTGCAATCAGGGCTAGCCCAGTGGTGCTGAGGGTTGAGTTGCTGGACACCACATCTCGTGCTACGCTGGTGACCTGGGTTTGGGAGCAAGCCTGGGTTGTCGGGGGTCAGCTGGGGGGGGAGGGAGCGAGAATGCGCAGCCAAAAGGCAGCTCTCTTCTCCTGGGGAGGGATCTTGTCACCCCCGCAGTACATCTGCCCCCAGGTGGAGGCCTGAAGGCAGTGCAGGTGGGTGGCGGCACGAATAGGGAGGGCACTGCAGAACTGTGGTGTGCGAGTGCCTCCACACGCCTACACGCGGCCATGGCATGGGTTGGAAGAAAATGGAGCTGGCAGGCTCCATGATGTTCTGGTGGCATTCTCGGTGATGGGGACGCTATCCGAGGATGGATGCGACCCCCCCCTGAGGGGGGGTCCAGAGCCATGCCCACCAGCTCCCTGAAAACTGGGGGCCAAAATGTGGATTAAAAAAGAAAATAAGGTCTAGTCACCAAACAATGTGCAGATGATTGGTGGGGAGCCTACTAATGGGGACAGGCACAGTGGGTGTACTGTACTCAGGAGGGACCCCGGTAGGTCCAACCCTCAATTAAGGGGCTACTCTGGAAGATTACTCCATCCTCCACAAACCAGCAGCACAGAGGCAAATGCCCACTGTGTGTGTCAGTCCCTTCGCCAGCTGGACTTCGGGCAACTATAGGGTTTCTCATCTCCAACTCACCCTTAAACAAATGCTTAGACTACCACGTCTGCATTATAAATCACGTAATTTGGCATTGCTTGCTGTCCCACTCCAAGCTAATAGATGGTACAGTTACGGTTCTTTCAACCCCATTTACATTCTTCCAGCCAGCTGCAGGACAGAGGGACACTGGGAGGTGCCCATAGCAGTCTTTTCCTACTCCTAGCTCAAAGTCTCTTTTCTTCTCTTTCTCCTTTTTCAGTACTCATGACACAAGAGGTTTGGGGCGGATGCCCTGCAGTCATGGGTGGCCCTATAGCCACTGCCATTATCCAAGAAACCTAGGACCTTCTGCTTGACAGCGGGACTCTGCAGGTCAGCTTCAAATGCAGGCAGCAACCTGCTCTCTCACCACTCTTCACAGAACTGCCTCAAACTGCTAGGAACCTGCCTGCTCCCGTCAGCTGGAAACACCCCCTAGCTTCCTGGGCACAGACCAGCTGACCCTGGAGGACTAAGGGAGTCAGTTTCAGTTTCAAGTGAGTTTTAAGTTTATTGTTTGATCATATCAAAGATAATTACAAGATACAAACACTAACATCAGTAAATAATCAGATAGTAAAATCTATAATACATACACATATATCTAAAATATCGATATAGGCTAGCATTAGTCAAGGTATTGCACAGAGAAACCATCATGGCTAACATAAAATAGCAATATTGCACATACAGACCACCGGCTTTTTATACATTAGATCAGCTCTATTTTTTTTTTTACAAATCTTTGTCTTATTTTCATTATTGCACAAAAGAAATCAGCAGCTCTTCATATGATCCAATCATCCTCCATTGTCAGTAATATTATAAGAACAGTACCCATTTCTGCTCCCTGGATAGATGAGATGATCAGTCCCAGACAGAAATTTTTGCCCTTCCTATGCCATGTGCATACACATATTACATGTTTACATCCTCTCTAACCCCTAGACTGCATTTACAATTGTTATCATTTATACATCCCTGTTTATTAAATCTAGCCTGCAGAACATTACTCTGAAACAGTTCCATCCTAAACATTGTATGTGCCTATCTATTTACTGGTTCTCCTAGTACGTCAAGGTAAAATCTGTATCTATTGTGGTAATTGTTCTGATTTAGTCAGGGTAAAAACTTTTTTTTACTTGCTGTTTATCCCCCTACTCCCTGAGTGCCGCTTCTTTAGGAGTCGCCTGGGCATCTTCCCCATCCTCACTGCCTGGAGCCCTCAGGTGAACCCCCCCATGGAGCCGTGGCTATTCCCCCCAGGTGGGGATGAGGTGGGGCCCATACTCCCTGAGCTTCTAGTTTCAGCAGGGTCACACCGATCAGCACAGGCAGGGGATATTGGAGTCTGTGCTGGGCTCTCCGTCTACCCAGTGCTTCAGCGAGTGGTTTTCCCATTTTTTCTGGTCTGGCGTGACGTGCACCCTAATGTCTAGGTGCAATTGCCGATGTTCATCATGCCTCCCCCACTGGTGTGGCTTGGTGCCTGCTGTGTCTCTAGCATCTGCCAGTTGTCATTCAGGTGCTGAGCCTCATCCCCCTCCCTCCCTGGAGAAGGTGAGTGGTCTTCTGATGCCCAAGCCTCCTTCCACTGGTCGGCCCTCCATCTCTGTGGGCACGTTCCAGAACCTGGGTTGGCAGCATCGTGAGCGGTAGCGCTACTTCTCCGGTGACAGGCCAGCAGCCAGGGTGAAAACTTATAGAAGTTTTTATCACTGCTAGATCTTTGAAGATGTCATAGTTTCCTTCTTTTCGTGCCATATATTTTTTTATATTTCAAACTTAAGTTATTGCACTGCTCACATATCTTGATATAATTTCCAAATAATAACTGGCTTAGCCTTTTTCCCCATAGGGAAACCGTGTTGTAATTTGCTGTTGTAAAGGAGCGTTTATAACGACAAACATGCTCATGGTTTCCCTCGCTCTGCGCATGCCCCCACTGCTGCTTTTCCCTTCAGAACTAGGTGGGCCGCAGAGCAACCTGCATTCATTTTATATACAGTAATTGCTGAGGTGAAAAAGGCAAACCCAGCAATTATATGAAATAAAACATGGGTCGGTGTGTGTAAACTCGAAGTTTACACACACCCTCTAGGTTAGATGCTTTTAATAAACCCCGAGAGTAGCATCTAACCCCTCGGGTGCGTGTAAACTTCTCGTTACACATCCCGACCCATACTTTATTCTCTATGTTATATGTTTTTTGAAGTGTGTGCCAAGCTGAAGGCTTACAGCCAATTTTATTCTATGCTAGTTTTTCTTCAAGACAGCATTCAGGCAAGTGTTCTGAGGGCATTCGAGGAATGATCAGCCAGTAGTTCAAGGTTCTAGTACCCAGCCTTGCTTCCATACTCAGGGACCTAGTCTGGCCCTAATGTATGTTGCCAGGGTTGATTCATTTATACCCTAAACAGCAGGTTTAACAGTCTTTCTAGTAGCTCATTGTCTAACACCTCCCAGATTTCTCCAGTGTTTGAAACCTGGCTATTATATTTTGCCAGGATCGCATCAATCAAAGGGCAAATGGTGTTTCCTCCAAACTTATACAGTAATAACATTTTCTTAAACCCTTAACCAGTTTGTTTGACCATCTTCAGGTCTTTGTTTTACATGTTCTGACCATCTACAATCAGAAACATAGAACGAACGATGGCAGAAAAAGTCCAAAGGTCCCTCCAGTCTGCCCTGGGACCTACTTGGCTACGTAAGTAACATCTAAATATACATAAGGGTTAACTGTCTCTAATTTATCTCCCCCAAATTCCATCTATATGACAATATATTTGAACCAAATACCACAACCTGGCTTTCTAAAACAATTACACTAAGTTTCATTCCTTGAGCTTGTCTAAACAACTGGTCCAATTTTCTCTGTAGACCATTTTTAGAGAGGGCAAACAACACTAAATTGTCTGCATATGCTAAAGCCAAAAATAATGATCCATTCTTGGGAGCCTGTCATAACCCCCCTTCCCTCACTAAGGAATTCTCTGAAGTTAACTATTCGAGACCGAGAGAGGGGGGGCCTTATGAAGAGGGGAAGGAGGGTGGATGGGGCAGCTGCAAAGTGAGGGGCTAGCTGCACAACTGAGCAGACTTGATAGATCGTGAAGCCTGTATCTGCTAGCATTTTCGTATGTTTGTATCTCTTTTTGGAACCCAGGAAGTAACCGGGGGTTGCACAAGGAAAATGTGCCAAAATGCTGATAGTTTTTAAAATACCTTTTTTCACAAAACAAAATACTGTGTCAGTTAATACTGAGTAGTGTGAAGAGTAGAAGACCAACAGGATATCTACCAAAATTCATTGTGTACAGTACCCTACATCCAGTGGGTAGTCTAGCTGCCTTTACTTGCAGGGACTCCCAAAGTACGGCTTCCTTTGGGATAAACTATCTGCAGACTGCTGCTAAAGTGAGAAACATATCCCATATTGACAATCTGGACAAATGTTTTCATAAAGTCTCTGTAGAGGTAGTTTTGCACTGTCAACCACACACCCATCACCGAGGGAGTTCACATGTACTTGACACCACACTATGCCGCACCATGCTGCACTACAGTGTGTACACGTACCTGATATGTGTTGCAGAACTGCTACTAAAATGATGTGTAATCATAGTCAATGTGTTTTGAAAGTTTACTTTACTGTTCTTTAGCAAAATAGTGATCCCAGTTGTCACTGACTATCAATAACATGTAAACCCTAAACAAAGACCACACAGGTTCATGTTTAGTTGATATACATTGATCACTACAATTAATGTTTAAGCAATAATGCACTTCAGGATGTGTGTTGTGCTGGGTGAATGTCATGTCTTGGGTGGTTGGGTACGAGGCCGCAGGCCGAGTGCATCCAACACCCAAGGCCATGACCGATATCAACACAACACACTCCTGGAGTGCATTATTGCTATTATACAATGGCTTCAGTATAAAGAAAAAATAAAAAACATTAATAGTTTTTGTAACTGCGGCATTATGGAGAGCCGTGCCAGGGCGCCTTGGCGATAGGCGGACGGCGTCACGTAGTGCAGGAGCAACACGGCATTGTGAGCCGATAATGCCGTGTTGCTGTTGTGGGAAGCACGTTCACGAGCCCAACACGGCATTATTTCTCATAATGCCGTGTTGCTCTTGAGCGTTCCCGAGCCCAGCACGGCATTATCTTCTCATAATGCCGTGTTGCTCCTGCAGTGGCCACGACAGCCACTGGGTCGCAAGTGGCGCTGTGCCGGCTGGGGGTTAGCGACAGAAACGGGGGATGGAGCCAGCGAGCAGCGAAACTGTGCCACAGGAATGCAGGACACACATAGGGAGAGAAAGGTAGGGAGCCCTAGACCTTGTCCGTGTTACAAGGGCATTAATCACCTCCAGCGTTGGGCTGTACCGGTGATTAATGCCCGCTGGGGGGTTGAAACCCGGCCTCCTCGCAACAACGCCTCCCCAGCGGGTATTAATCACTAGTAGCCTCCTCTGTCGGAGATTAATGCTTGATTCAATACCTTTTCAGTAAATTTTTAGAGGCATAGGTATACATATTTAAAAAAAAGTTCTGTTTCACTGTTCCAGCCAGCAGGTAGTGCAGCTGAATTGTGCAGGACTGTAGCCCCCCCACACACACACACAGAATAGTAGAAGCTGGAAGAGTGTTTTTTTCATCAGTTTTTCTTTTTGTGTGGGTTTTATTGTTGTTGAGTTCATTATGAGGAGCTGCAGTTCTGTTTGGGAGCCGAGGGAAGGGAGCTGCAGTTGTGGTCATGCGGAGCAGCACGGCTATGTTGTAAGTTAAGCCATTGGCACTGTGAGTGAGCAGGGGAGTGTATGATAAAAAAAAAGATCGAGGTGATACCCGTTACTGAAAGCCATTGGAACTGGCTTCACATAAAGAGAAGGACTCTAGTTCTGTGGCTGTGAAGGTGATCGCCCTGACGGTTTAGACTGATTTTTTTTTTATTGAAAACTGTATGCGCCGTTTCAGTTGTGCTACACAGAGCACAGCAGGATGATGGAAGAAGCTGGTCAAAATGATGAAAAAGTATTTTTTTATATAATTGTTTGTGCCACAGTGACAGGGTGCAAGTGGTTGTTTTTGTGCCACATCGAAGCGGCGTCAATGAACCACGCAACCGGCAGTTACTGTCTCCGTGGTTCACTGAAGATGGTGGATTTGGATAAGAAATGGCCAATATAATTTTAAAATTTTCAGTAATTTTACATTTATTGTGTAAGCTTTGTGTGCTGGGTGACTTGGTGGGAGGGTTGTTTTTCATTTTACTAGTAAAGGAGCCAGCAACACTGAGGGTGGTTTGTGAGTGGGGATCACTGTGGAGTGATTTTGTTACTGGCTGATGAAGTCATCTGTGTGCTGGGACTAGACCCATGATATTTTACTGGGATAACATCACAGGTCCAGTCACAGACCAACCAATCAGAGGCCAGCATTCTTTCTTGCCATTGTATAATTTATTTTAAAAAAGTAAAGAAAAATATATAAAAACATTAAACCTCATTACACTTAAAAACTTATAACAATGGGAAATATGCCCTAATGAGTGGGATGTACACGTGAATCATGTGTATCCCGCCCGTGCTGCTCTGCACCTGCGCCCAGGTGTGCACATGCCGGCATGCACAATTGCCAGCCACTGGAATGCACCCCCAACCCCCCCCAGCATGCAGCTGCATGGCAATGGAACTTAGTGGTGCAGGGGCAGAGTGCGAGCCATGGGTGGGCAACCAATAGGATGCCCGTCCCACTTCCCTTAATGGATCCCTTGTGTGAAGGGGCAGGAGAGCCTGGGATGGCATAAAGCCTGCACAGGATAAACAATGGGAGTTTGCCCAAATGGCCACCTCCCACCCTACTAGGTAGCCCAGTGGACTGTGGCAGCCATGTGCGGGGGCTGGGTTCCCGATGCCACAGCACCCCACTGGTAATTTTTGGGGGGTGCGTACATAGTTACGGTAGGGTCCCCCCTCACATACATCTGCAAGCCCTGTCCCAGCGCATAGTGCCATTGTGCATGGTTGCAGCATGGGGCATGCACCCTGGCCCACTCCCTGTGCGCATCAGGAGGCTGGCCCGGGGAATCCAGTGTGCATAGCACTAGTATGCCAGTGGTGAATGCCACCATTGGTCCACTGTGCAGCATTCAGGTATAGGATTGCCTACGTGCCCCAGATGCGGGGCGCATAGCCAATCTGTACCACTGTGCATAGGCCCCAATATGAGTATGAAAAAGTAAGACCTAAAGCCAGTTTTTAAGTTTTCCTACACATTCTGTACTTTTTGTGATGAGTATCAGCTACTACATGAAAACTCTTGTGTGTAGAACAGTGTAGTATAGTGCAGTGTCACCTAAACATAACTGTACTGCCCCAGCTGATCGCTATGCTAGGCTGACGAGGGGTTGTTAGAGATTCCAAGAGTGAGTTTAAAATCTTCTGGTAGTAGAGCCTTCTTTTATGCTGCTCCCACTCTTTGGAATTCCCTACCTCGCCAGTTAAGGGAGTGCACCTCCGTGGAGATATTTAAGAAAAACCTGAAAACCTACCTGTGGCATATGGCCTTCTTGGATGATTAATCGATATTTAAGTATAAATATTAATTTTGATTGCATGGATGATTTTATTGTTGGTTTTTAACATATGATGTTGGTATGTATTTATTGTACTTATATGTTTTTATGAGATATTTTATATTGTGGCTTCTGACATGTAAAGCGCCTTGATACTTTGAAAGGTGCTTTAAAAATAAAGTTATTATTATTATTATTATCTCTGTGACATGTGTTCCTAACTCATGAGGTATAATCTGAGAAACAGAAGACAAGTTAAATTGACACCTGCTTCTTCACTCTCTGAACTGGAGGCAGTATAGTGCAGTGGTCTAAGGCTCTGAGCTGCAAATCTGGTGATATCCAGCAGACCAGACCTGGGTTTGAATCCCTCAGCTTCCACTTGCATACTGTGTGACCCTGAGCAAGTCACTTAACTTCCTCGTGCTCCCAGGTTGCTCCTGTAAAAAAAAGCTTTCAACTTACTGTGCTATTCCTGGTTAAACAACTAAAAAAAAAAAAAAAACCCAGGGTAGCTGACTGAACTACCATTTGAATCCAAATCATTCTATAGTGTTAAGGCTTCTTTACTTAGCCACATTGATATCAGATCTGGTTGGCTCAGGTATTACCTCAATCTCCTGCTCTGCTCCCCACTTGTGTTTAAATAGCCCCTCTCAGTGTCAATGCAAGCCATGCTGGAGAGGGGCTGTGAGTCTGAGGGGCAGTTGGTTGCCTAGCAATGCCCAGGTCCAGGCATCATGGGAGGGCCGAGGAGGATGCTGGGGCATCGCAGCAAGTGGTGCAGCCTGTTTACACAGCTGCTTTCACTGCTTGCTCTGGAACACATCCCCAGATCTGCAGTGAATCGGCGAGAGGCGTGAGAACTGATGATCGGGTAAGGGTCCACACAGCCGCATTTACACTGCAGCTGCTTGATTGCTGTGATGCAAATGCGACTGTGTAAAAAGGCCTATAAGGTGCATTTTACTTTTCCCTGTTGGCATTGCAGTGAGTGACTGCTCTTCTCAACACAGAATGGTGTGATGCATAGGAAGTTGATTTGCTCTGGCTCAGCTGAGATGCTGTGGCATTGGGGAGCCGAAATGCTGCATGCAATTTATGTCCCTTTGTGGATGCTGCCCACTACCTGCAGCACTCCTGGGTTCGGGGTCAGAGAGAAACAGTATACTAACGGCTCATTTACATGGTCGCATTTGCACTGGAGCAACCTGAGTGCTTGTGTTACTCTGGTGCAAAGGCTTCCATGTAGACATTTACCACATAGCGGTAAGTTGATTATGGTGCTCATGGATCCTCTCCTAAGCTGGGAATGCTGAATGCAGCAAGCACAGAGTGAGCTGCTTAAGCAGCTGTGTGGACTGGCTGCGCTGCTCGCTCCAATGTAACAGGGCCTGTTGGGGTCAGCGGTCAGTGTTGCGACTGGGTGGAGATCAGTGCATGTCATGCTGACATTACAGGAGAGCTCCCCTTCCCAAGTTACAGCCCCTCACCAGCTCATCTTGCATTGGCATTGAGAGGGGCTGTGTGATCTGAAACCAGCAGCGCTGTCCAATGTCAGGAGATCAGTGGAGTGACACTGCGCAGTAAACTGAGTGGTCATGCAAAACATGGCTTAAGATCAGGGCTACAGGAGGAAACCAGCAGAGGGAGGTAGTTTAAATAACTTACATTGTGGTTGCGGGAGGGAGACAGACTGCCCAAAGTGTTGCTCCACACTTCCCATGTGTGCACATGCCAGAACCAGCCGCAGTACTGCAAGCTACAAATCAGAAGTGAAAGACAGCACAGCCCCAGCTGTAGTGTACACACACCTTTAGATATTTTGGTTTGCTATATTTCAAAGAGCCTCATGTCTCAAAAATCTATCAACCAAAAATATTTTGCCTGTCTGGCACTACAGATCTGGAATAAGCTACATAACCCCTTCAAGTAACGAAGCCAAATGACATTCAAAAGAAACTAATACCTAGTCCTCAGTAAAATCTCATATATAGTTGTAAGTGATGCAAGGAGTATCCCTTTGTAATGTCATTGCCATAGTATTTGTGTGAACCTGTCATGTTTAAATGTGTAATATGAATGTAGCTTATGTCTGCATCCTACCCTGACTCCCCCTTGCAGGACCCGCTGGAAAATGAGATGCATCATTTTTTCAATTGCTTTATCTTGGTAGGCAAGTTTCAATGTATAAATGAGCAAAGGAAGCAGCTATGACCCCTCTTCTTCCATAATCTTTCTTGTCTGGTTTCTGATTGGTGGATTTGAAACTCCGTCCAGAATCGGAGCAGTGCTGGCTCCTGTGTGAATGCTGTGCTTTTCTACCCCTCCGACAGTGAGAGCGAGGATTTAGGCTTCCTAGCCTGTTCCAGTTTTAACCTTCCGCTCCAGTTGGCAAAACATTAATCCCTTGTGATACTGAAATATCTGGGAGGGGGAGGGAAGGGAGGTCTAGTGAAAATTACTTTCATAGCTTTATAAGTCCATCCATCTGTCTGCTTATCAAACTAATCTATCTCATTGGCTTTGTCTCTGTATATGTCTGTACAGTAATTTGTCAGTCTTTCCATCTGTGCATTGCTTTTAATGACACTTTTTTCCTGAGGGGTTGCAGTGTCATTTATGAAGTCTGCAAAAAAAGACAGCTTGATAATGCTGAACAATTTTATGTAGTGCCTTTCATATTGTCAGGTATCCCAAACTGCTTTTATTTTTGCAAATGTATATAAAATAGAAACAGAAGCCAAACAAATAATGGCAAATTAATTAATGCACCTAGTGCAAAATATTACAGACTGCACATAGTTACCAAGAGTACAAAAGTAGTTTACCAGGGAAATAACACAAAATAACTGGAAAGCACGGCCAAGGTGAGTATGCTGTTTAGAGATGGTATTTACAGAGAGAGAAGGCGTAAATGAGGACACCCATCCCAGCGCACTGGCGCATTGTGTTTCCATGTGGGTGACCTGGGTTTGCAGTGCAAGCCCCACCCACAAACTGGGTCAAATTAGTCTAGAGGGTGCTGTGGCAAGAGCATTCACTGATTCCAAAAGGAATGGGGTTGGCACTGGGTGCTGTAGGTGACTATACAACATCCTCCCTTGCTCCTCTCACCACCACCCCCACCAGATGTGCAATTAAATATAGGTCAGGTGGTCCTGTGGTGGGCAGGCTACAACATAAAAAAAAATCTTCCAAACTGGAATATGATGCCTGCCAGTCACCCTCATGTCAGTTGCCTCAGCTATTGACTCTGGCACCTCCCTGCCTCAGCTGTGAGCAGGAGCTAAGCTAGAGATGCTTGGTGCTCAGGTACCATCAGGGGGAGGGGTAAGAGGGGAGTTTTCTTCATGGACTGTGACCAAGAGAGCAGCCCTCTTGAACAAGGACCTGAGGTGCAGATCTGTAAGACTAATTGGTAGGGCAGCTGGGTGGCTAAAGGAAAAAGGGGAGCAATCAGTAAGTGGGGCACAACAGAAAAACATGAGTTAATAAGGCAGAAAGAGATATCAAAATAGATTGTAAGAGTGGGACAGAGAGAAGAGAGAGAGAGAGAGAGAGATGGTGAGGGAGAAAGAGGGAGGGAGAGATGAGAGAGGAGGGAGGAGGGAGAGAGAGAGAGAGGAGAGGGAGGGAGGGAGGGATGGTGAGGGAGAAAGAGGGAGGGAGGAGAGAGAGGGAGGAGGGAGGAGGGGAGGAGGGAGAGAGAGAGAGAGAGAGAGAGAGAGGGAGGAGGGATGGATGGAGGTAGAGCGAGGAAGAGAGATACTGAAGGTTGTTCCTGATTGGGGACTGTATTGGTGAATGATCTGCCTCCAACTGTTGCTAGTTTATGAGATGGGAGAGACGGAGAGACAGAGAGCAAGGTAGAGGTGGTGACATTCTAAAATATGTATTTTTTTATTTCTTTATTTCTTTATTAAAATCTTGGATTACAAACCTTTGAACAATAAACTCTTTTACAAAGGTTCTACATCAGTAGATTGGGAGCAAGTCTGCTCGAATGTGCAGCTAGCACCCCTTATTCTGCAGCTAATTGACAGGAGATACACAGAAGAGTAAAACTATGAGAAGTCAGCCTAGTAGGCCTTGCCAAGACTGGCAAGTAGATAAAGGCAAGTGCTGGTAGGTGGTGGGAATGGGTAGAGAGAGTGTACTGGGAGGGTGAGATGGAAAATGGGAGGGGGGAAGGTGTTGGGGCTGCAGAGATGGGGAGATTAAGATGGGAGAGAGGGGTGGGCAAGGCTCCCTGATCTAGGCATATTTAAAAGTGCTTCTTGGATAAAGCAAGGGGTAGGAGTGACTACTAGGGGAAACAATCACAACTGTTCCTAGCTGTGATGTGTTGCTGGAGTTTAAGTTTGAACTGGCCCAATTTTGCTTCATTGGAAATGTCTCTGTGGAGTGAGTTAAACCAGAGAGGTGCTCTGTAGGCAAATGATCTTTGCCCTTGAGTTGTGTGGCATCGGGGGACCAGGAAGAGCTGATTTTCAGAGCCACATGTACGGTGCGGTTTACAAGAAAGGCTTAGCAGCCTTTGAACCCCTGGCGGTGTGAGTCCAAGATTTGTTTTTGTTTGTTAGCAGAGAGGTTTGATACATGATCCGACCTTTTAACTGTAGCCAGCCTGTTTGCACATAAAGATCGCACATGTGTGTGATGTGCCACTCCTGTGAGGAGTCTGCATGCTTTATTGAGTGCCGTGAAGATTCTTTGAAGGGACGTATCTGTGGCTGAGCCATAGATGACCAGCCCGTAACCAATAACAGAAATAACTGAGCCGTAAATCGCCAGCTTTAAAGTCTCAGGAGTCAGGCTGTGCTTGTGCTTGTGCCTGTGAAGCAGTCCCATCTGAATGTTGACTGCTCTGGCCACATTTTCTATGTGGTGTGCGTATGATAGAGTGCTATCAATCGTTACCTCAAGATATATGAAGTGTTGAATCTGTTCAAAGGGGGTGCCCAAGCTGTTTCTGATGGTCAGTGGGTGTGATTTATGCCTATTATGGGGGCTATTAAATGGCCTAACTTTGGTCTTTCTGTAGTTTAGTATCAGCTTGTGACTACTAAACCACTCTTCCACTCTCATAAAGCTGAGCTGTAGCTGGTGCCCAAGGAGCTTTGGATAGAGGTTACTTGTGTAGATAACAGTGTCATCCATATAAAGCAGGATCTGTTCATGGCACGAGTTTGGGAGGCTGTTCCAAAAGAGGCTAAACAGGAGGTGGCTCAATATGGATCCTTGCGGGATGCCCGACTGGACTGGCTGCCTTTCAGAGAGGACATTAGATATCTTCACCTGTTGTGTGAGGTTTTCTAAATAGATTTTGAACCAGGCAGTGGTATCACAGTAGTTTCAGAGCCGCTCAGCTTAGACTGGGTGCATCGTAACAAATCTCAGTACTAGGTTGCCAAAAGTTACAAACCTCACCCCAGTTTAAACAAACTGACATCCAGAAGCAATTCTTTTAGACTGAGACAGTTTATTAACCACAGCAGAAATGAAGCAACTCTAGGGTGGATGAACAGAAAGGACTGCCGTTTCCCCAAATAGGCTTTGTCAAAGTATAGTCCCTGTAGTACTGAAATACCTTTATACACAATAAATATTGTGTATAAAGGGGTTTTAGCACTAGAGGGTATACTTTGGCAAAGCCTATTTGGTGAAACATCAGTCCTTTTTGTTCATCCATCCCAGAGGTGCTTCATTTCTGCTGTGGTTAATAAACGGTCTCAGTCTAACAAAGAATTGCTTCTGGACATCAATTTGTTTAAACTGGGGTGAGGTCTGTGACCTTTGGCAACCCAGGCAGTGGTATCCTTTGAATTATGGACTACTGCCCACCAGAATAAGTTTAGGGATGAGGAAGGAGAGCTCAAAGTGGACCTATTGGTCCACAGAACTGAGTGGCCCTTGCGGTACAAAAATAACTAGGTTGTATCAGCCCATGGCCACACTCTGAATTCTCATTAGCTTCCTTCTTAGACAAGAGTACTTCCCCAAATTTGCCTTTTTCGCTAGTGACTTTGATTTGTAACAATCACACAGAAGTGCGATGTGCATATTGTTTACAAGAGAAGAAATGGCATTTGACTGTGACTTTGCTTAAATGCCCAAGGGTGAGGTGAGTATATCTGAATGACACATGACAGGTTTTCTTGTGATATAAAACACCATCAGAAGGCAGTGAAAGGCTAAATAAGCAATTGCTTGGTGGCGAGACCATGAGAGAAACACTCAAAGTCCTCCCCACCACACACTTCGAGTGGGGATATTTTTTGTACTTCCCACTAAAACCCATCAGTTACATACAGTTCACATGGTGTTTAAAACTATAGTCGAATAAACTGACCTAGACATGTGGTGTGGCATTGCTTTACGCTGCCACTTGGAAGGGTACCACTGAATGTAGTGGGGACGATTACTTCCTGGGGTTTTATACAACCACTCAATCTTGAAAAATGGGCAACGGAAGATGTCTTTTGGGTTTAAGTATTCTCCAGCCTTCCCAAAAGACTGTAAAAAAATCACCCACTTCATTTCTTGATATTTCACTGTGTTTGACTCCCAAAAGTGAAGAAACTAATTGTTTTCTTTTGACCTCAGATTTCTGGAGAAGCGGGGAACATGTCTGTAACACAGCATCAGTGATACTATCAAGTCGGGCTGTGCATGGGGCTGATTTTTTATATTTGTATTTGTGTCACATATTTATTTCTCTGGTATTATCTGTGTATCTGGCATTTGTATTTGTTTCTGTAGTATTTATATTTATGTCTCTTATATTTGCATTTGTGTCTTTGGTAGTTTGTATGTCTGTCTGGTATTTATATTTGTGTTTCTGGTATTTGTATTTATTTCTCTGGTATTTTGTAACTGTATCTCTGGTATTTGTATTGGTGTCTCAGGTATTTGTATCTGTGTATCTGGCATTTGTATTTGTGTCTCTTGTATTTGTATATGTGTCTCTGGTATTTGTATTTGTGTCTCTGGTATCTGTGTCTCTGGTATTTGTATTTGTTTCTCTGGTATTTGTATTTGTATTTATTTATTTAGTTTTTGATTACTGGGTAAATGTACTAGACACAGAAGTGACTATTTTCAGACACGACCTGGGAGGGTACAAAGTCACAGTTGCATGATAACATGGTACAGCAAGTTGGAAAGAACACAAAACTTTACCAGTGACAGTTGAGCACATAATAATGAGAGTACAACAAAATATGATAGTAAACAAGGTAACAGAGATTTTTGCATAACGCATCATCATAATGAAAGTACAACAAATATGATAGAACAACAAGGTAACAGAGATATTTGCATAACACATCAAATGAAGTTTCAACAGGCTGGGTACAGGGTAAGTGCCTTGGCAATTTGCAAATTAAAAATACTCCGCTTGAGGAGTGCAAAGATAAGACATTTAGTCTCTGGTATTTGTATTTGTGTCTCTGGTATCTGTATCTGTTTCTCTGGTATTTGTATATGTTTCTCTAGTATTTATATATGTTTCTCTGGTATTTAGATTTGTGTCTCTGGTATTTGAATTTGTGTCTCTGGTAACTGTATTTGTGTTTCTGGTATTTGTATCTGTGTCTGATATTTGTATCTGTTTCTCTGGTATTTGTATCTGTGCCTCTATTGTTTTTATTTGTTTCTCTGGTATTTGTGTTTGTGTCACTGGAATTTGTATTTGTGAATCTGGTATTTGTATCTGTTAATCTGGTATTTCTATCTGTGTCTCTGGTATGTGTATTTGTGTCTCTGGTATTTGTATTTTTTTCTCTGGTATTTGCATTTGTGTGTCTGGTATTTGTATTTGTTTCTCTTGTATTTGTGTCTTTGGTATTTGTATTTGTGTCTCTGGTATTTGTATTTGTTTCTCTGGTATTTGCGTTTGTGTGTCTGGTATTTGTATTTGTTTCTTCTGTAGTTGTGAATCTGGTATTTGTATTGTGTTTCTGGTATTTGTATCGGTGTATCTGGTATTTGTATCTGTGTCTCTGGTATTTGTATTTGTGTCTCTGGTATTTGTTTCTCTTGTATTTGTATTTGTGACTCTGGTATTTGTATTTGTGTGTCTGGTATTTGTATTTGTTTCTCTGATATTTGTATTTGTGTGCCTGGTATTTGTATTTGTGAATCTGGTATTTGTGTCTCTGGTGTTTATATCTGTGTCTCTGGTAGTTGTTTCTCTGGTATTTGTATTTGTGTCTCTGGTATTTGTTTCTCTGGTATTTGTATTTGTGACTCTGGTATTTGTATTTGTGTGTCTGGTATTTGTATTTGTTTCTCTGATATTTGTATTTGTGTGTCTGGTATTTGTATTTGTTTCTCTTGTATTTGTGTCTGTGGTATTTGTATTTGTGAATCTGGTATTTGTGTCTCTGGTATTTATATCTGTGTCTCTGGTAGTTATTTCTCTGGTATTTGTATTTGTGTCTCTGGTATTTGTTTCTCTGGTATTTGTATTTGTATCTCTGGTAGTTGTATTTGTTTCTCTGGTATTTGTATTTGTGTGTCTGGTAGTTGTATTTGTTTCTCTGCTATTTGTATCTGCATCTCTGGCACTTGTATTTGTTTGTCTGGTATTTATATTTGTGTCTATGGTATTTGTATTTGTGTCTCCAGCATTTGTATTTGTTTCTCTGCCATTTGTATCTGTATCTCTGACATTTGTATTTGTTTGTCTGTTATTTGTATTTGTGTCTCTGGTATTTGTATTTGTTTCTCTGGTATTTGTATTTGTTTCTCTGGGTATTTGTATTTGTGTCTCTGGTATTTGTTTCTCTGGCATTTGTATTTGTGACTCTGGTATTTGTATTTGTGTGTCTGGTATTTGTATTTGTTTCTCTGATATTTGTATTTGTGTGTCTGGTATTTGTATTTGTTTCTCTTGTATTTGTGTCCCTGGTATTTGTATTTGTGAATCTGGTATTTGTGTCTCTGGTATTTATATCTGTGTCTCTGGTAGTTGTTTCTCTGGTATTTGTATTTGTGTCTCTGGTATTTGTTTCTCTGGTATTTGTATTTGTATCTCTGGTATTTGTATTTGTTTCTCTGGTATTTGTATTTGTGTGTCTGGTATTTGTATTTGTTTCTCTGCTATTTGTATCTGTATCTCTGGCACTTGTATTTGTTTGTCTGGTATTTATATTTGTGTCTATGGTATTTGTATTTGTGTCTCCAGCATTTGTATTTGTTTCTCTGCCATTTGTATCTGTATCTCTGACATTTGTATTTGTTTGTCTGTTATTTGTATTTGTATCTCTGGTATTTGTATTTGTGAATCTGGTATTTGTATTTGTGAATCTGGTTTTTGTATTTGTGTCTCTGGTATTTGATTCTCTGCTATTTGTATCTGTATCGCTGGTATTTTTATTTGTTTCTTTGCTATTTGTATTTGTGTCTCTAGTATTCGTATTTGTTTCTCTGGTATTTTTGTCTCTTGTATTTATATTTACATAGAAACATAGAAGTACAGAATTTGTTGGATGAAAAGGATTGCTTGGCCTACCCAGTTTGCCAAGATGTTTCCTGTCTAATCTGTCTCAGCAGACCGTAACTTGTCTCTGGCAACCCTCACCCTTCCCTGTCTATTTTCTAATACACCCCTATGTCTATTCTCATATGCTTGAAGCCCCCGATTGTTTTGCCTCCATCACTTCTGCTGGCAGTCTGTTCCAGGCCTCTACTACCCTTTCAGTGAAGAAACATTTCCTCACATCTCTCTTAAGCGCCCCCCCAACAACTTAATTGTATGACCCCTGGTCCTGGTGCTCCTTCTCATTTGAAAGAGACTCCTCTCCTGCACCCTATTCACCCCTGTGACGTACTTGTAGGTCTCAATCATGTCACCTCTCTCTTTCCTCTTGTCTGTGGTGTACATGCTGAGATCCCTCAGTCTCTCCTTGTAGGACTTCTTGTGCCACCTCAGCACTGTTTTAATTGCCCTGCTTCTACCCTGTCTATGTCCTTTCTGAAGCAGTGCCTCCAAAATTGGGCATAGTACTCCAGGTGGGTCTCACCAGTGAGTGATATAATGGCAACACCACCTCCCTCCTGCTGGATATACCCCTTCCTATGCAACAAAGCTTCCCAGTAGCCCTACCTAGTTCCCCTTATGTGCTTCTGTTCCAGGGACATTAGCAGCAGCAGGAGGACTGGAGACACATCAAGGGGAGACAGAAAGAAAACGTTGGGAAGCACTTTTAAGCACTAGTACATCAAAGTGCAGTTTCTTTATGAGCAGCTGAGGCTGCCATGGAAATGAATAGCCCTGCATGCCACCTAGGAGGACAGCACTATGAAGCTGGCAACAGGCAGGGGGAGTCCCTGTTATGCCCCACTCTTCCACCAGACACCAGGGCAAATAAAGGGAACATTGTTTAACCAGGAGTAGCACACTAAGCTGAAGGTTGTTTCCAGATGTGACCTGGGAGCACAAGGAAGTTAAGTGACTTGCTCAGGATCACACAGTATGCATCTAGATGGCTGTGGGATTCAAACCAAGGTCTCCAGATCTGCAGCTCAGAGTCTTAACCCACTGCACTATACTGCCTCCCAGATGGATAGCTAATGGACTGTGGGGGCAAATAAACTAAAAACTATGTAGTTTGGCTGCAAAATAAAGTTAGGACTGTGCTTTTTTTAAATCTCCACTCTGTTTCTCCTCGTGCCATGTGGCCTCCATCTGACCGACTCCCCCAGCTCCGTCCCCTGGAATTACCAGGGCTTACCTTACACCTGGTCTGGGAGTGGTGCCTGTGGAGAGTCGGTCCCCATCCTGTCGTTGGCTGCTTTTTTTCAATTTTCTCCCCTTTTTACTGGAGGACCCCAGGAGAAGGATGCATGCGTGTGGAGGCACGCATGCACGTTACAGCCCCAGTAACAGCCCTCTTCCACCCACCCCTATTGGCCTATCACTGGCACCCTCACTTGCGCAGCCCCTCAGACTCCACCAGGGGTAGCCGAGAGCGAGGAATGCCACCCCACCTCCCCGGAGAGGAGAGCTGCCTTGCAGCTACTCCATCCTGCTGTGCCCACCCACCCATGCCGACATACAATGACCCAGGCTCACTCCCAAAAACCGGGTCACTGGCGTGCCGTGAGGTGAGATGTCCAGTGCCTCAGCCCTCTGAGTCCACCAGGCCAGCAGGACTGTGTTTTAACTGTTATGCAGCAGGCATTTTTACAACCCTTGACCCTACAAGCAGATATTGGGAATTCTAAGAGCCCTGGAGGACTTATCAAAGGGACATCTGGGAAGAGGCCAGGACTAGGTATTGGTGCCTTTTCCTTCAACCAATCAGGCATCGAGTGGACTTCATACATATTAATTTTGCAAAAGGTCAACTGTATTCACCAATCAGATGCTGCCATGTTCTCCTCAACCCAGGGGGCAGATTCAACTGAATTCTGTTCTGCTGGAGCTGCCTGAGAGGGAGATGGGCACAGATCATTGTTCCAGAGGGAAGTGGGAGGTCTGCCTGGGGTTTCCACAGCCACCAGTCCAGGAGGTGCTCTACAGTATGTTGCCTTCCAATATCTGAAGGAAGGAGCTGCTACTAGAATGAAAGTGTTGTTTTGGCTGTGCAGATCCAAGACAGTTCTGTGGGAGCTTCCAGAGGGAGAGGAAAGCTCTGCTGTCTTGGAAAGGGGTCTGAAGGCCTACTGAACCTGCAGAGTGGAAAGTAGTTGCACAACTGATTGCCCTCTAGCCCTAGGAGGTAAGCCAGACCAGTTTCAGGAGGTGTCAGTGACTGCAGCCAGCAGAGGGGAAACAAAGATGTAGCTAAATATGGCCAAGACCCAGGCTATGCTCTTTGGGTGTCAAAGGAAATCCGGTGTCTCATTCCCCTCTCTTCAGGTTTCATGTCTTGACGTCTCCCCTGTAGATGTAACCCATTCTTTTAAATACTTAGGGGTCACACTGGATCCATCTATTGATTTCTCTCTTCATGTCAATGCTGCTTGCAAGGCCATCAATGCCAAAATTGTACTGGCTTGCCAAGTTCAACAGTTCCTTACCCCCGCCGCCAGGATATCTGTCACCAAAGGCCTTCTGCTTCCTGGACTCTGCTACACTCTGCCTGCCATTGCTATGGCACAGGCAAACATCCTTCAAATGAGATGTTGCTTACAACAATATCTGTAGATCTGGTTTATTGGCTCCCCATTATACACACCACTGTACACGTTACTCAACCTCCACTGGTTATCCCCTTCTTCCCATCACTCTTATTCTTCAGGTTGCTTGACCGACAACATAATTCATTCTTTTGTTCCCTCCACCCTAGCAGTGATGCTCACTCCCAATAGACTGCTCTTGTTCCCGCCAGTCCAGATCTTTAACTCTGCTCTCTGTCCCCAAATGTTCCACCAGGATGAGTGAATTTGCCTTCTCCTACTATGCTCCCAAATTCTAGAACTCTACCACTTGACCTCAGACATTCCAAATGCCACTCTGCCTTCAAGAAATCCCTCTCCAATTACCTTGCCTCCCTCAATACATGTAAATGTTCTTAGCTTCATGATTTGTGAAATCATCCATGTCCTGCACTTATAACTCCAAACCTACTCAAACCTTTCCCCTTCCCCACTCTTTCTAAGCTACAGATAAGCACTTAGGTTTCTCTGTTTTGGTCCAAGTATCTGCCTCCTAGCTGGACTTAGCTCATTGCTCCTTCATGCTTATACCTTTTATCCCCTACTGTACCTTTATTGCCTGTTTTGTTACCTCTCATACCATGGGATATATTCCATCCACCTATGTGCTATGTAACCTGCATCTCTGTAAATCTGTTTAACTCTAGTTGTACTGCAATGTATGTGTATTTGTCAACCCCTGTATTTTTGACTTGTACTCTCCTGGGTCATGCCTGAAAATAGGCAGTTTTGCCTAGTGCACTTACCCGGTTACCAAAAGCTAATAACTTGTGGCAGTATAGCCTAGAGGTTAGAATGACAAGTTGTGAATGAACTTGGTAGATCCAGCAGACCTGGATTTGGTTCCCACAACCTTCACTTGCATACTGTGTGAGTCTGAGCAAGTCACTTGACTACCTAAGTGTTCCCAGGTCGCCCATGAAAACAGGCACTTGTGCCTAGTGGGCCTTACCCAGTTACCAAAAGAATAATAAATAAATAAATAAACCAGGTCACCGTGTAACGTATGGTTACTACCCCTGCCTTCTGAGCTCAGCAAAGTTGAGGGGTCTGTGCTTTGTTTCTGGTGGAAAAGGGGTGTTCTTTTCCAAGATAAAAGTAAATAGCATGGTGCCTCCACCCAGATTAAGTTATAGTGGGACAGTTGTTTGGTACAACCCGCTGGGATGCTGTACCTCCCCACTTCCCCTCACTGTCACCTCACACATGAATTACCATAAACCAGTGCAATGACTTACTGTGCATGCAAATAATAATGATTGCTAATAATATGCTCATAGAAGTATTGAACAACAATGATAACAGATTTATTAACAGGGGAAATGGATGGAATACAACTAGCAAATGTAGTATTTGATAAAGCAGGTGACACATATAACAGCAATGAACACAACGAGTGCCCATCCCCATTGACAACACCCACAGTTTAGCCTGCCTCCCCACTGGTACCAGTGCCCTTTGATGTCTATCTGGGTACCCAGGAAAAGTTGTAGGCCTGTGTGTTGCAGCTGGTTGGCTGGCATTGGTGCACTCTGTAAATAGGAACAGGAACTTTTGTAAACTTGATAACTCCCCAGATCAGGGCAGGCCCTGTGTTTACGCATGGTTATGTAGACAGTAACACAGGGTCTGAATAGCTGCAGCAGGCACAGTCAGCCGAGCTGGGGACCTCAAGTCGGGCAAGCAGATTAGCAGTTTGCTGTGTCGCTGGCTGAATTCTGGCAGATTGTCACCTTCTGGGTAGCTTGTCACCTTCTGGGTAGCTTGTCACATTTGGTAAGAATAGGTCACATACACTGGAATAGGTCAGTACTGGGGACGAGGGCCACACACCCACCTCTCAGGTCCAGGCATCTAACTCCTGGGGCAAATGAAGGATAATGCCTAGCTGTGACACTACAAGGCTGATTTCCAGAATGTCCTTGCTGGCAAGGTTCTCTTCCTGGAGATCAGGATTCACACAGACTTTTCCTTTCTGCAGCTGGCAGATGAGATTTGTCTCCGTAAACCAGTCCAACTCACACCTCAGGCCAGGGGTAGCAAACAGTCTCTCAGTGGTTTCCACTTTGCAGGCTCGAAGCACAAGCAGCTTCTTTTGCTTCAACTGGATTCTGAAGGCAATGGGAATTCTTTGGAGGGTCTATCTGTGGCTGTTGGCCCAAACGACACTTCAGGCGCTCAGCAAGATACAGTTCAGCCCTCCTCTAAGGCTGAGGGCTTCTTTCAGATGCTGCAGAGTTTCACCCAAATTGGTTTCTCACACTTTCACTCTGGGTCTCAAACAGTGTGCTTTAGTGTACCAGTGCTTAAAAGCACTTTCCCAAAGTTTTCTCTCTGTCTCCCCCTCAGTGTGCTCCAGACCCCCTGCTGCTGCTAATGTCCCTGGGGCAGGAGCACACAAGGGGAACTGCCATGTGCCACTGGATAGGTTTCACAATTAGCACAGTAGCACTTGCTAACAGCTGAGTTGGCAAATGCCAGCTCGCACATTTGAGCAGTCATCCTACTCGAACGCTCACACACTTTGCTGTGCAGCATTCTGTGAACTGCCAAATGGGTAGTTTCACTTTTACTCGCTCCTCCAGTCCCCCAACAGGACTCAGACACATGGAGCCAGCAGGAGCAACCCATGGGACACCAGTCGGACTGAGGACTGGTGGACCAGGTGTCAGAACCGGCAAGCCTCACCCATGTGGGGGGGGGGGTTACATAAACAATTCCACCACTGGAACGCACCAGTCTGAGTGCACCTGTCATTAGGGTGCCAGGATTTAAATTTGCTGCTTGCTATTTATGCTGGGGGCTGTGCCCCCTGCACCCTCTCCATGTGGGGGGGCTGGGCCCCCCACACCCCCCAGCTAAAGATTCTAATTCCAGGGGGGTGGACCTTGAGGAAGGGGCAGCGAATTTTGAATTTTGGCACCCTATTGATGGGCGCACTCAGACTGGTACACAGATGGCCGGAAGGGACATAAACAGTAAAAACAAAGTAGCCTACAAAAGATGAGTCCAGAGTTCCCAGTGGACATTAACATCTTTATGACAACTCTGTGCCCCCCCAAGAAATAAATAAATTTCAGTTTACCAAAAGACACCCCCAGCCATATGAAACCTGAATTTATTTCTTCACAGCCCGTTTGTGCATTTGTTCCCCTACATTCCGAAATGAAATAGCACGAAATCTAAAGGGAAAGCTTTTCATGGAAGCTGGGGAGAATTTGGACAGAGTCAAATTACACCACTTGAGTGCAATCAGAGGGGGTCACTCCCAGAAACCATACTGCACTCTCTCTGTACTTCTGTCTCTAGCCAGCTAAGGCCTTCTGTGTGGGAACTTCAAGTGCACAGAGTTCTCGGAGATTACAGATATATATCTGTCTGTCTGTCTATCTATCTATCTATCTATCTATCTATCTATCTATCTATCTATCTATCTATCTCTCTCTCTCTCTATCTATCATCTATCTATCTATCTCTCTGTCTGTCTGTCTATCTATCTCTCTATCTCTCTATCTATCATCCATCTATCTCTCTATCTATCTCTCCGTCTGTCTGTCTGTCTATCTATCTATCTCTCCATCTGTCTGTCTATCTATCTATCTGTCTCTCCATCTGTCCATCTGTCTGTCCGTCTGTCTGTCTATCTATATCTCTATCTCTCCGTCTGTCTATCTATTTCTCCGTCTGTCTGTCTATCATCTGTCTATCTCTCCGTCTGCCTGTCTATCTCTCTGTCTGTCTGTCTGTCTGTCTATCTGTCTGTCTGTCTATCTATCTATCTATCTATCTATCTATCTATCTACCTATCTATCAAAAGTGACTGAGTTACTAGAGATTTGCCCAGTTTGGAATTACTATCTGTTCACTAACTATGGCTAGAACATCCTATGACCATTATCCTGTACCTGTCAATGGGTGCCTTACTTACTCACTCTGCATCCCCCACCATCTTTCTGTCATTGTTACCCATTTCTATGCTCATATGCCTGTCTTCCTCAGTGCTTCCAACCCCTGATAGGCTTGGTGACGTTCGCTCTTTCACATTCAGGCTAGGAGTTCCTTATGACTGTGGAAGTGGACTCACATCACTGTTCTTTTCTTTATAGAAGTCGAGGACAGCCAACTCAGGTTTGTAATGGTGCGCTCATTGATATGGAAGCTGTGATGTTCATCTTGCTCCTGATCTAACACTGTGGTACTTGAACAGGTGAACAGGGAGACTCATTCAGTTATAATATAGACACTTGCGTATTAGTGATGTGTACAGCTCCTGTTTGCCTGTCACAGCTGCTATTACTTTTTCTGAAAGTATGTCTATCTGTGTCTGTCTGGTTGTTAGTCTGACTGCCTGTCTGTTTGTTCCTTTCTTAGAGTGCATGTTTTCCTTTCTGAGTCCTCTGTGTGCAATAGTTTGCTTTTCTGAGCACCCTCATGCCTTCCTCCGCAACACTGCTGTTAAATAGCTTGAGTGACAGGAATCCTAGGCTGACCAGTCCATTGTCTGGTGGCCAGCCCATTATCAGATGACCCTGTACTCCAGGCTAGGAGACCTGCCCTGCCCTTGGCCCTCCTGGGCAGCGTGGCCTAGATCACAAGCCCTTGTCACAGGTCAGGATGCTTGAAGATAACCAAGCTGTGCACACAGGCTGCTCTAATGCATCACCAGAGAAATGGAGGCTGTCAGATCTCGTTAGGGAGATCTGTATGGATTTTACATCCATCACTCCCACCGAAACACAGCACAAACTTTCCAGAGCAATCACTGGCCATTCAATACCAGTCATGTATATGATACGGAATTTGCAAATTACAGCTGTGTACACGACTTTAACTAACTGAGCTGTCGAACACTTAGCACAGTGTGCCTCCCTACTGGGAGGACATGGGGCTTGATTCTCACTTGGGGATTATCTCAGTCTGAGGGTTGAATTCTTGAACCAGGCCCTTCTACAGGTTCTAGTGTTGAAACAGGCTGAATGTTGCCCCCACCCCGATTTCACTGGGGTTTAGTTAGTACCATTTTAGTACCAATTCTTCTAAGGGTTTTCCTAGCTCAGGATACAGTCTACTATAATAGTATTTCTTCAACAGAAAAAATGACACTGTATACAATATATTCAAAACAGTTCAACAGGATTTATTTGGGCTTCAGCTTCCAAGCTCAGACACAGACCCATATTCCATTCAGATATCAGTACATTACAGGGTCACAGGACAATTACAGAAAAAGCCAAAAATACGCAGATGTTTTGCAAAACAATGTGGAGTCATACCCAAGTCCCAGTGGTGCACAATAGTCTGTGATTGTTAATTTCTGCAGCATGTATTGGCCAGTATAAACTGTTTAACAACTACATTGCCACTTGTATGCTTTCAAGACAAAGAATATCTGTTCTCTTGAAATGAATATTGAATGCATAAATATGTAACATATCTTCAAAAATCTGAAAACATCCACCTCACACACTGCTATCTGGATATACATTGAAAAATTGGTGATTTCTTTGGTTTATTTCATGGTGCACAGCTAATCAATATTAAAGCAGCCCATGATAACATTTTTCACCGAAGCCTGATCTTCAACATTTGTTTATGTACACTCACATCCCTAGACAAAGCATGATCTGAGTAAGTACAGTGACTTAAGACTAAAGAATATTTTTTCATTTATTTGTTGACTGGGCAGGTACACTGATCCCAGGGACCATTTTTGGGCATGACTAGAGCCAGGATTCGTCCGTGAACCAAACTCGAACTGAACCTGAACTATTCGATTTTCACCTGATCCGAACTGAACTTGAACCCTAAAAAAAAAACAGATGAACCCAAACCCAGACACTGTGAGATGAGGAGAACCCACATGGAGGCAGTAGGGTGAATTCATTAGAACTCAAACTCGAACTGATAAATTACATACAAAAAAACCTTGAACCGAACTGAACTCGAACCCAAACATCTGCTTATCAAATCGAACTGAACCGAACTCAAACTACACCCTTCTGAAACTGAACCGAACTAGAACCCTAAAAACCTGTTGAACCCTGGCTCTGGGCATGACCTGGGCCATAAAGATGGCGTATACAATAACAATAAGCATTTGTCAATGCCGAATGTTTGCTTGCTGGCATTAGCAGTGGAAGTGCAGGAGTTAGACAGATGCAGTATAGAAATGGCAGTGATGTATTGAACTGACGCCAGCTCCACCCCCACCCTGCAGAGATGGACAGACATTGGGGTGTGCTTTTGGGTCGTCGCCCATAACGGTCATAACATTTCACCTCACCCTACCCTGCAGACACTGGCAAGTGTCAAGGTGTGCCTTGGGGTGTTCAGGCTTTACACTCACCTCATTCTATAAGGAAATACACTGAAATGGTTGCAGTATTGCAGAATGGGGTGAACTCTCGGGCCAAAGAGTCCAAGGCGCAACTCAATGCCTGTCACTGGCTGCAGGGTGGGGGTGGTGGTGGAATGGCACGAGCATTACTGTCGACAGTACCAAGTCACACCCCTGATGCTTGTCAGTCCCTACAGGGTAGGGCGTTATGGTCGGAAACCCCAACACTCTGGGAGTTTCTTGGTATTTTTACTCCAAGTTTTCAACATGGGCTTTTTGTGACTCCACCGCATGAACAGTGACACTATCAGTTTGCTAGCCGAAAGGTGATTTTGCACAGTGACCGCTACATTTGGTGCCACAGGTGTGAAAACACACTTCGAACACAATGTGAAAAATGACAGCTGTACTGTTCATGAGGAGGTGTAAAAAAATGGTAATGTTGAAAATCTGGAGTGAAAATACAAAAAAACTGGTGAAGTCACGAGCGTGCGTAGAAACTGCACAACACACACCTGTAACGCAATTATTTGGGGGAATTTTTGCACCAGATGTTCAATATAGGCATTTTGGGACCTCCGCTCATGAACAGTGTTACTTTGATTTTCTTAATCTGTCCTGAACACTGATTTCCCACAGCGACTGCGCTATTCTGTGCCGGAACTGCACAATCACATTTCAGCCAGGTTGTGAAAAATGACAGCTGTACTGTTCATAAGGATGTGTGGAAAAATGCCAATGTTGAAAATGTGGAGTGAAAATATTACAGATTTGTGAAGTTACGAGGGTGTATAGAAACTGTGCAATGCACACTTGTAATACAGTAATTTTATGTACTTTTGTCACCAAATTTTTAACAAAGGCATTGTAGGATCTCTGCTCATGAACAGTGTCACTGTGTTTTTCTTAATCTGTCCTGAACACTGATTTCCCACAGTGACTGTGCTATTCTGCGCCGGAAGTGCGAAAACACATTTTGGCCAGGATGTGAAAAATGACAGCCATACTGTTCATAAGGAGATATGAAAAAACGCCAATGTTGAAAATCTGGAGTGAAAATATTACAAATTCACGAACCTGCAAGTGTGACTGGAAACAGCGCTACGCACACTTGTAACAGTAATTTTTGGGAATTTTTTCACCAAATTTGCCACATAGACTTTTTGAGAGCCCACCTCATGAACGGCGACACTGTCGTTTCATTAATCGCTCCCAAAAGGTGATTCCACGCAGTGACCACGAAATCACCTTTCGGGCCTGAATAACTAGATGACAGTCACTGCATTCATGAGATGGGGTCCCAAGAACCCCATGTTGAAAATTTGGTGCAAAAATTCAAAAAAAATGACCGAGATATGCACCAAAGTTGAAAAAAAAATGTATGCTATTATAGAGCTTACCGGCATTTGTTCGGTTCGCGGTCGGCTTTGAAGAGTGCAGATGTGTTTCCGGTCCACCGAAGATCGTCGCGACAGCCTCCAGAGGTAACCATGGGGTGAGGGGTGTGGGGAGATGGGCACACAGAGGGTAGGCTCAGGTTGGGGTAGGGGGCAAGAGAGTCAACGAGGGACCGTTTTCTTTTGTTACAGGTTTTTTTTACAAAGATGACGTGGGTTTTTTGCCATGCTGGGGTAGGCTCCCAGCGTGGCAGCTGGAAGTTTGAGGGGGCAGTGGAGCCAATAGGGATTGGGCACCCCTGTTGGCCACACAGTGTGCGGGGGAGCACATGATGACGCGGGACTCCCAGTGTGGCACCTGGAAGTTTGTTTTGGGGGCACTGGAACCGATTGAGATTGGGAACCCCATTGGACATACAGTGTGCTTGGGGGAGTGCATGAGCCATAGATTGGGCACCCCGCACACAACAAATGGGGTGGATGCATCATGCCAGCGGGAGATTCAGTGGTGTACAGTTGAAAGAAAACATCAGCTACAATCAGCAGTGGTGACGTGTAGGCAATTTGCATACTGCTGACCACATGGCAGTATGCAAATTGCCTACATGTTACCACTGTTGATTGTAGTGGTTGTTCTTTTTCAACTGTACGCCACTGAATCTGAACTACTGTCATAGACAACTGGGACATTCATTGGTGTGGTGCGGCCGCGCCTGCAAAAAGGATCAGGACATTGGAAGTGGGGGTGCCACTCCTACGAAAACTCGTATGGTGGCACTATGTTTCTTGCACATGCATGCAAGCAAACATAAAAAGGCAACATGACATGAGTAGAGAGAACATACAGTGCAATCAAGTGCCGGCATATAGAATACAGTACAGTGTATCAGAGTGCTTACATGTGTGAAACTTTACAACAGTCCTGAGGAACATACCGTGCATTTAGAGGGCTTACATGAAACTTGCAATACAAAGAATTTGAATGATCAAATGGCATCAATGACTTCTGCCACTGGCAACGCTGGTGATCTAGGTTCAGTAGCAAGCTCTGGTTGTGTGGGGCCCACTGGGGAAAAAGGAGGATTGAGTAAGTCATAGATGGCTCTCTGGGATGTGTGCCTTGCTATGCATCTACCACTTCGCAGAGTATGGGCGGTAGCACAGCTAGGGGCAACAGAGCAGAGGGAAGCTGCCCAGCACTGGCATGTCTCTACACTATTGCACAACAATGTCCCAGGGGTAAAATTGGTGAAAAATTACTGCGTGGGTCCTGGATGCTGCTCTGAAGGGGACTGGCCAATCCACCATGTTGGGGGGGGGGCATTGGAACTCGACTGAGGACTAAACCATAGAGAAGGTAGGTGGAACAGCCAGAAGGGGGACAGTCAGCACACTGGATGAGGACAAACTTGACTGAAAATAAAATAGCACTGCACACTTTAAAATTTATTAACAAAATCACAGCATTGAATCTAAAGGTCATAAAATGGTATCCAGTGATATTGGTGAGGTCAAACTGAGCAACTCAGTATGGACTACTCAATTTGACCGCCCGTTAGAAAAGCGACTGTGGAACAATAACGAGTAGGGGAATAGCGAGGCAGTATGACAACAACAGCGAGTGTAGGAATGGGCTGCATGTGGGACGGGGGAGGACGGTAACATGATATGGCAGGAAGTCTGGTGGTGCGATTCTGACCTAGCTGTCTTGCGTAGTGGTAGGGTGTGTGCCCCTACTGCAGAAGGCTCTGGGTTCTGAGCTTGCAGTGTGCGATGCATTTTGCCGCATGTAATTTTTGCACTTTACCCCAATGTCAAGCCCCCCCTTAGAGCTGAGAATCTTAATTATGGGGGGAGGGGTGCGGGGGGCAAAGTCCCCCACATGGAGGGTCTGGGGGATGCAACCCCCCACATAAAAAATCTTGTTGTCTGTGTATGTTTTAGGTCCTGTAAATGGGGCCGAGTGTTGCTGTTGTGCCGCTCATGGTTGTGCACGTCGTCATTGCAGTTTTCGGTGACATGAACTCACCGTCATTGTCAGCGCTGTAAAAACTTCACTGACATGATGTGGAATCCATAAAATGGATATAGGACACAAACAAGTACACTGTCGAAAAATCAAGGGCCAGGGATCAAGGACCACTAATGCTGTGACATGCTAATGCAGAGATAGCAATATTAGCCTCTTTCTCAGTCACAAGAGGTGGTGACCGAAAACCTGGGTGGGGGGCTGTCACACTAATGTGCCACTATCCTTTTGTAATATGCACCAAGGTGCAGCTTAGTTTCTGGACTAAGTTGCAATTCAAAGTACTGATCCAGATGTTAATAGTGTACCCACTAATGTACTAGTTTGTGACTCACAGAGTCATAGCATGGCACATTTGCCAATGGCATCCTGCACTGCAACTCCATACAAATGGGTGGTGCCAACAGGAAGACTCCCGTCAGCTTTGCCCCCTTTACTTCTGAGGCCTCCATTTATCTGGTCACATGGCTGTTGCTCTGGCAGTCCAGTGGTCACCCCCATCCATTTCATGAGTTAATAAACCATCCCTGGTGTCTACAGAATCCCCCCCTCCACCCACATCTAATGATAATGGGGCTCGATTGCTGCATCCTCCCCAGAACGAGTTCCTCTCATATTGTCTGTGTTCCTGTCACAGCACTGTCCCTCCTCCTTCCTTACTGCCTGTCTGTAGAAGTTTCTGGGGCGAGTAGGGGGTCGCAGGAGTCTGTGAGAGGGATTGTATGGAATGACACCTGTTTAGAATGGCTGTGCAGGCTGGCCAGACTGTTGGTGAAATGGCACTGCTGCACTCATAATGCCGGTGACCTGGGTTTGGGAATGAGCCTGGTGAACAGGAGAGCCAGTGCAGGTGGAGGATTAAGCATCCTTGAGAATGCATGCCTCACCTGTGTGGGATGCAGTCTGCTTCCCACTGTACAGGTGCCACTTAGGGTGCTGCTCAGATGTTGTAGGTCAGTCAGAGATGTTCCACCATCAGTGAAGCAGGGTCATGTCACCCCCCCCCCCCCCCCCCCCAGGACTCACCTTGAAATGAGCTGCCACAGCTCAGTATGCGTTTTCTGGTCCAAAATTACAAATGAATCAAAACAGAATTATCAGTTGTGTAACAACTTTGATGTGCCTCTATGTACATATGTCTATCATGTTATCTATGTTTCTAAAATGGGGTCTAACCAATTCTGTTTCCTCATTATTTGAGAGCTGGTTACATGGGGCTGCAGTACTTTAACCTACAGGTAACACCATGCTGAAGCAACATAACTCAGCTCAGCCCTACACACAACACAGTTCGGCCCCCTACGACAAAAACCCATGACAAACCCTCATCTAACCAGTTCACACTACACCACATCACACCACACCACAGCACCCAAAAAGACAAAAAATCAACCACAAAAACAAATTTCAAAACCACACATGGAGTACAATAGAAATGACAAAGAAAATATAAAAGCAACAGAAGGAATTACAAACAAGGGACAAGTACAGTACAAAAAACTAAAAAATATTAAACAAACACACTGTAACGTGGCTTTCTCCATAATGACTTCTTAATTATTCACAGACTTTTCTAAAACAGTGCCTCAGCACAAAGGCCACCAGACAAACACAGAAAGCACTGCAAATAATGACAGGTACATAAATTACAGACTCACTGAACATGCAGACTGTTCCATTATGATTGAAGACTGATGACAAGAGGGAGTGCTGATGTCATTACTTTCTAAATAAACTGTCTCTTAAAGCCACAGTACTATGCATGCAAGAGCTCTGTACTCATAGAAGCTGCCCTTAGCCAGCCCTGTGGTTTTGTGATAAAGCTACTGAGTGCCACACTAGTGATCTGGGTTCAGAATCAGACTCGGGTTGCATCATAGGGTCAGCTGGGAGGAGGACTGAGTGTCCCATGGACTGCTCTCCTCTCCTCTCTCAGAGGGAGGGTGGAAGCACAGGTACAGGCTGATGCGGTGGGCACCAAGACCATCAATGGCTTCAAGCATGGCTGGGACAGAATACAGGGTTTAGTGGTTGCTCAGGGCAGTAGCAGTAGGGTGGGGAGCATGGGGGATAGTGTGGACTAGAATCCTGTAAGGACGATAGGTCCCAGGTTGATAGGCTGCTATGGGCAGACTGGATGGACCAGTGGTCATTTTTTGCCATAATTGTCTACGTTTTCATGCTTCTATGTTAGTGGAAAAACATACTACAGGCATGGAGTTGTGGTTTATAGTAGCATGCCTCCTGGTGTTGTAATATTCCCCACAGTTAGCCTCAGGCAATCAAGTGATCACTGGGCAAGTTATTATGGTATACTGTCAGCACTCTTAAATATCTTATTCCATTTATCCAATGGTTTCTGAGGATTTCACCCCATTTGGATCATGAGGTAAAGTCTTCATTTTTTTGCTGGAATTGCTCTGCTCTGTGCAGGTATTTTTTTTTCTTTGTGTGCTATGCGTAAGGGTCTGGTTTTATGTAGGTGAGCTTGTTACATGGGTGTTTTGTCGTGTGGCTGCATCATTTGAATACTGTTATTTACCCTCTGCATAATGTCTCAGGTAACAAGCCTTTCATAGTATCTTGCATATAAGGTAGGGAGTCCCACATTATGCCCCAGATTGGTCTCCCCCGATTCCCTACTCACTATTCTCCAGTTTGGCTCCCCTTCCCAGTCCCTCCTCACTATTCTCCAGTTTGTCCCCCCCAGCCCTCCTCACTATTCTCCAGTTTGTCCCCCCCAGCCCTCCTCAATGTTCTCCAGTTTGTCCCCCCCCAGCCCTCCTCACTGTTCTCCAGTTTGCCCCCAGCCCTCCTCACTATTCTCCAGTTTGTCCCCCCAGCCCTCCTCACTGTTCTCCAGTTTGCCCCCAGCCCTCCTCACTGTTCTCCAGTTTGGGCCCCCAGCCCTCCTCACTATTCTCCAGTTTGTCCCCCCAGCCCTCCTCAGTGTTCTCCAGTTTGGCCAAAATGCTGCTGTGCATTCTGTCATTTTCTTGTTTTCTAAAGCTCTCTATGGTCTAATGTGCCCTCTATCTCTGTGATCTCATCATCTCCATTCTCCGTCCCACACTCTCCACTTCTCTAACTCTGTGTTTCTCTCTGTTCCTCATATTACCCTTCCAGTCATGGGGAGGAGGCCCCTTACCTGAGCTGCCTCTTCAGTCTGAAACTGTCTTCCATCTCTCAACACCTCATTGACGCTCCCACAGTCTCCAAATACCACCTCAGAACTCAACTCATGTCCTTAGTCTTTGACTCCTGGCCTTGCAGTGTAGTGGTGTGTGTAATTTCACAGAATTTCATGAAATTCCTTCAAAATTCTGCCAAATTTTGTTGGAAGCAGAATGGTGGACTTCCACAGCAGAATAATGTGGAATGGGTTTTGCACTACATTACCACGGAATTAAATTTGGTGGATCTCAATGTATTCTGCAGAAAAGGTCATGGAAGGATTTTCTATGGGAAAATGTTCCACAGAAGATAATTCTGTGGATTGCAGCAGGTAGAATTCCACAGACTGACCAGCAAAATTCTGATGGAAATTCTGTCAGTGGAATGGTCATTTAAGCAATAAATCATGGGGGGGGGGGTGTGGGTTATCGGGGGATTTGCTACAGCTGGGGTGGTTTGCCCACCAGGCGCAGCCCAGTGAGTAAATCCACCCCAGCTGTGGTAAATCCCCTGATTAACCCAGGTCCCCCCGAGTGGCTTATTGCGATTACACCAAGTACTGCTTTTTTTATTATTTTAAAAAAAAAAGCAGTACTTGGTATAATGCTTAATAAGCCAATCACTATTACTGCACTATTTTTATTTTGTTTAGTTTTCCTGATGTACGGAGCTGCTCTTTTTATGGTCTCCGCTTAGTAGGGAAACAAGATGGCCGTCGGAGTTTCATGATTTCGGCCTCAGATTATTTTTTTTTGTTTGTTTGTTTTTTAAAGATGTGGCTGGCTGGCATGTTTTGCGGTGATTATCAGTAGATAATCAACAGAGGTAAGGTGCCAGCCTGCCTATCTCATTGGTCAGTGTCCGAGGTCCATGGTATAATCTGCACTAATTCCACCAGTGGAATTCTGTATTTCACCCAGCACTACAATGCCAGCCTAGCTAATACCAAATGTGTATATTACTAGTATGTCTGTTTCTCATTTATTATAATAATTATTTTATTATTATGATTAACCCTACTGTTTATTTGCATAATTTTATGCTGGCTCGTCATTGCAGCAGTGATGCTACCACTTGCAGCATTGACGACCTGAGTTTGTGAGCAAGTTTGGAGTGTCAGAGGGTCAGCTGGTGTGGGGAGAGAAAGCTAAGAGTCTGATAGACTACTCACCCTTCCCTGGGAGGGAGGCATCAGGCATCCAGCAATATACTGACCCCTGGCGATAGCTAGGGTGTGGTGAGCCAGGGACCAGTGCTGTGGCTGGGATTGGTGGAGGTGGTAGATGTCTGCACATTGGGGACAGGAGCACAACCTACAGTGCACTGTTATCATTGTACATCCACCTCCACTAGGGAAGCAACACAAGGAGAAAACCCCTTCAGACTAGCAGCATGAAGTCTGGGATCTCTGTCGGCACCACCTCCACTGCTTTGTGAGCTGCCTTGTTTCTCTGTATTAGCATCTTGATCCTCCCTCCATGTTTGGGTAATGGGAGCCCCATTATGAGGGAAAGCCATGGTGTCCTAGGGAGAGTAGGTAGGGTTGCAGCTGAGATAAAAAAGAGGGTAAAACTAAAACGCACTCAGCACAAACAGATGTGGGGTACATCTCCAGCAGTCCCAAGGAGATAGAACTGATTACATAAATAAATAAAAATATTTGCATCATTTTGTGATTCTGCTATATTAGAATTACAACCTTGTAGTGCATGTTGTGACAGAGTGTATAAACGATTACCTCAAATTATTCTCTTATGTAGCTGTGGAACTGATTCCCCACAGACCTTAGGAATATCCTAAAAGTGGGTGCATTCAGATACACCACAGACAAGGAATCTGAAATATGTGACTGTTTTTCATCAAAGTAAGATTTATTGCCACTGATAGACTGCTCACCTGATAGTTGAGGTGCTGGACACCACACCTCATGCCACACCGACGACCTGGGGTCGGGAGCGACTTCGGATGTCAGAGGGTTGGCCGGGGGGGGCAGGAGGATTGAGTGTCAAGTGGCTAGGGGTTAGTGCAAGCTGCAGTGCAATTGAGGGAGTCGGCGTGGGCAGACATCCAACATGCGTTTGTGGAAGTACGTACTGCAGCATCTTTGCTGTCCTTTCATGCCCGTGCCACGTGGGGATCTAGGGAAAAATAGCCCCAGTCCTCCGGCGTGCGTGAATGTCTGCCCCCACAGTGCTACACCAGACGCTCCCAGGGTGCTACCTCTGGTCCTGACCCCTTGGTCTTCTGTGCTGTGGGGGTGCACAACATGGCTTCAGAGAAGGTGAAGACAAAGAGGTTAAAGCTCGGGCACATTGCCTGGTGCAGGAGCCGCCAGAGACAGATCAGAAAAGGAGAACCATAGGACCACCCCAGCCGAGGAGGTAAAGCAGCAAAAAGAAACAAACAAAAAAAAAAGTAAGATCTACTGTTCCATATACCTTGAAATTCTTTATTTGCTAATATATGTATATTTTTCAATTTATCATTTTACTTTAATGTTTTGTCTTAATCTTCATAGCTTTCATAGGTTTATTCAAGCTATTAGACTGATGTCCTTGCAGCTTGCCTTTATCCCAAGTCATTATCGCCCTAAAATGCTGATCCAAGTTATCCTTAAAACTGTTCCTACTATGGCTGTCAACTACAATTTTTGGAGTTTCATTCCAGGGAGTCACCACCCTCTGGCTAAACCAATACTTTCATGAATTTATCTTATTTAGCTTTCTGCGAACTGTAATTCTGTACTTTTTATAAGATTCATTTATCAATGACACTGCAACAGGGCAACTTTGTAAACAGGGCTTTTAGCCCTAAAAGTATGGCTATACAAACTAAATACTATTCGGGACAAATACACACAAATACGCCACTTTTTACAAATATAAATACAGAAACAAATATCACTCTTAAATATATTCTGTTATTTTATAATCTGCTGGCTTGTTAGTGTGTTAGTATATTTATCTTTGTGTTAGACCACATAAAGTAGTGTCTGACTTTGGTTTAGGCTGACGTGAAACACTTGTGACTACTATTGCTCATTATGTGAATGTATATTTTCTTTATAAACTCTGCATATTTTATTGAAACCTCTCAAACCCTTGGTCTTGAGTCATCACTGACAACAGAAACAATTCTGAAAAGTAAAATAAAATATTTTGCAAACATTGACATGCAAATACAAATACACATACCAGAGAAACAAACATCAAAAAATCAGCCCCGTGCACAGCCCTATCTAAAAGTTATAACCTGTATAAAAAATGAAGGTCTTTACTACTGCTACTACTACTAAAAATAATAATATAAAATAAAAATACTACTATTAATAATATAAAATAAAATTGTAATGTATTTAATATTAATATAAAATCAAATTGTAATATATTGTAAATCTAGAATGTATAACACAAAATGTGTCCAGCAACAGAGATTAAAAGGCAATGCCTCTTGCAATTCACCGTAAACCAGGAGAGAGCAGCACTTGATCAGCAGTCCATCTTTGGTCAATGTTAGGGTCAGAGGCCACAGCATCGCTGTCCTGCTAATAGAGTGCCACTTGACACTGCTGACCATTGGTCCTATTGAGGTGATCAAAGGCCCCCCTCCTCTTTCTCCCGGAGGGGTAGTGCCAGTTTTATCAATGAGCTGGTGGTCTCTGAGGTGATGGATGAGTATGACAGAGGTTGAACACTCTGACAGAGGTTGAACACTGGCCTCTTCACTGGTCAGTAAGATACTGTTTTATAAACTCAGCAGAGTACTTTACCAGCAGGAGCCTATAAAGCCATTAAGGAGTTGAATTGTCTGAGGGGTTGCCCACCCCATTAGCTGCATTAAGTATGGCCTTGTATCAGCATGTCCACATGTTTTGCTGTTTCTTTCTGCTGGTAGATCGTGCAGAAACATTGATGCTCAGAACCCTTACATCCATAAAAAAGACTTTATTTATATATTTGCAGTTTATTGACTGGAAAAGGCATATGGAGCCAAGGCTTACTTTCAGCTGCAACACATGGGAGAGGGGATAGAGTTGACAGGAAAACAGTAGCCAAATAAGTAAATCAGGAAGCCATTCTAGTGTGTTGTGCAAATTGCAGGAGAATCCAAATGGCAAAGAATAAAGCATGGCACTCACTCTTGCACAGAAACCATTCAAAGCTTGCCACATAAAATAATGAAACAAGTGCTTCTTTATGAGGTGAGGAAGGGTATTTCAGACAGCGATGCCCCCAGCACAAATGCCAATGTTTTTCTCCAAATGTAGGTGCTTTGTCAAGACAGTAATAGTACTATAGCAAAAAAAAAAACAAAAAAAAAAACATTGCAACAGAGCGGTGAGCATGCAACTCAGTGAAAGAAGACACAAAGTAAACAATCCAATAGGAAATATCAATCAATCAATCAATCAATCACTTTATTTAACCAGGCATAAACACCATTGAGCAAGCTCATTTTCAAGGTGATCCTGGGCATTAATACAATACAGTACACTTCATAAGATTACAATTATGGTGGACAGTGGTGCAAAAAAAAAAAAAAACATTGTGAAGGTGTTGGTCAATATGGGCCTATAGAAACCTAGAATTTGACGGCAGATAAGGAGTGCTTGGCCCACCTAGTCTGCCCATTTTCCTACCTAACGGATAAGCTGCAGATCCTAGTTAACCAACAGCCTACTTCCTCCTACCCCACACTAGAATAGCCTTATGTCTGTCCCATGTATTCTTGAATTCCCCCACAGTTTTTGTCTCTACGACCTCCTCAGGAAGGCTGTTCCATGCATCAACAACCATCTCTGTGAAGAAATACTTCCTCACATTACCTCTGAGCTGTCCCCCCTCTATCTTCAAATTGTGCCCCCTTGTTTTTGCACATCTCTTTTTCTTAAAGATGCTACCCCCTTGGACTTTCTTGATTACCTTGAGGTATTTGAAAATTTCTATCATGCCCCCCCCCTTCTCGAGGCTATACATCTTTAGTTCCTTTAGTCTTTCTTCATATGTCTTCTGATGCAGACCCTGCATAATTTTGGTTGCCCTCCTCTGGACAGCCTCCACCCTGTCTATGTCTTTGTGGAGATGGGGTCTCCAGAACTGTACACAGTACTCCAGATGTGGTCTTACCAACTGTCTGTACAAACAGCCAACAACTTCTTGTTTTCTACTAGTGATGCCTCTCCCTATGCATCCGAGTATCCCCCCAGCACTCCTTACTGCCTTCTCACATTGCTGGCCCACCTTTAGGTTGTCTGATATGACTACCCACAGGTCCTTTTCCATTTTTGTTGTTGTCAGTATCTCACTCCTCATTGTGTACTCTTCCCCTGCGTTTTTGTTTCCCAGGTGCATTACTTTGCACTTCTTTGAATTGAATCTAAGCTGCCATACATTTGACCATTCCTCCAACCTTGCCAAGTCCCTTTTCATCCTTTTCACCCCACCCTGTGTATCAATCAATCTTTGTGTCATCTGCAAAGAGACATATTTTCCCTTCCAGTCCCTCTGCAATGTTACTTATAAAGACATTAAAAAGGACCAGCCCCAGTACTGAACCCTGTGGTACCCCACTAGTAACCCTCCTTTCTTCACTGTGAACTCCATTAACTATACTGTACATAACGGTCAACATAATTAACATGCAAAGGTAAGTAATGATAGGCTTTACTGGAATGAGAAGAGACAACAATCCCATATAGTCTCCGCTAAGTAAGAGCTCATACCTAAATGATAAAAAATAAGGAGGTATTAAGGAATAGGGTAGAAATTGGGGTGAAAGAGTAGGCAGCCAAGAGGGAGGCCAGAATAGGTAAAAGGTAGATGATAGGCAGGGCCATCTCGGATTAAGGGAACTAGGCTTGTAGGTCCTAGGTTTCTGTTGTTAGGAATGTGCGGTGGATGAGATACTTAGGCATAGGATTTGAAAGTGGCACCCGGGGCTTAGGGGTCATAGTCGTCTGAAACAGTTGCTTGATTCCTTCAGATAATCCATTAATAGAGCTTTGAATGTGATAATGCTCAGAAGTGAGGATGATTTTAATGAGTCTTGCATAGTGTTCCAAAGTGATGGAAGTGAGAAGTTGATTGCTGCTGAGCCAAGGGCAGTTTTCACTCTAGGAATCTGGAAGCAGATTATGGAGAAGCGTCTCAGGCCATAGAAACCTTTAGCCCATTTGAAGAGGTTCAAGATGTATGCAGGGAGGTTATCAGATAATGCTCTAAAAAACCAGAGGAGAGCATTCCTTTTTCTCCTAGTTGAGAGTGAGGTCAATCCTGAAACCTGGTATAGACGACAGTGATGTGTACCACGGGGCAGATTTAGGATAACTCTGAAAGCCCGGTGATAAAGGGTGTCCAGTTTGTTTAGCATTGTTGATGGGCAATGACTGTAAAGGAAGTCAGCGTAGTCCAGTATAAGTAGAAATGTAGTTTGTACTAGTCTCATTTTGGCTTCTAACGTAAGTAAGTGTTTAATGCGATAGAATAAACCTAATCGCTGTCTTAGTTTCTTCGAGGTTTCATTTAAGTGGCACAGAAAGTTGAACTTGTTATCCAGCCAGAACCCTAGGTATTTAAAGGTATCAACTACTTCAAGGGGTTCATCTAAGCGTGTTTGGATCTGTGTGATATGTGGACATCCGGAAGTAGACTTTGGTGAGAGAATCATTGCTTTAGTCGTTTTGGCGTTGAGGAGGAGCTTATAAGTGATAAGGTTGTATTGGAAGGTGACGAAGTCCTTCTGTAAGTATACTCATGGGCCAAATCCAAGAATGAATTTGTGGTATACAGTACAGTATCATCTGCGAATAAGTGCACATTGGCTGTGCCCAGCTGTGAGTCCAGATTATTGATGTATATTGCAAAGAGGATAGGGCCCAGAATGGAGCCTTGTGGGACTCCTCGTAACAAGGATTTTTGTGGGGACAGATCTCCTAGGGCTTTGATTTGTTGTAACCTATTGGTTAGGTAGCTGGTGAACCATTTAATGGCAGAACTATCACGTCCGATGTTACTCAGTGCAGTAAGCATGATGGTATCATCCACAGTATCGAAGGCCTTACTTAGATCAAGGAAGAGGGCAAATACATGCTTCTTAGAGTCCAAGGCAATTTGCCAGTCTGTAGTTACTTTGGCAAGATCTGATACTGCACTGTGTTTGGCTCTGAAGCCAGACTGAGCTGGGTTTAGCAACTTTTGTAAATCCAAATGTTCTCTATGTTGGATGTTGACAATTTTTTCAAGTAATTTAGAGAGGACGGATAGTATAGAAATAGGCTGGTAATTGTTCAGATCACTTGGATCCCCAGTCTTGAATAATGCTAGGAAGTGGGCAGGTTTCCACGAGACAGGTAGCTCACCTTGAATCAGAGAGGTGTTGAATAAGTGTGTAATGGGGCAGTCAGATAGGTGTGGCCAAGTTTTAGGAAGTAAGGTTCAATATTATCTGCACTCACACTCTTTTTTGTAACCAGAGAAAAGAGGAGGTCCTCCACTTGCTTGCATGTAATTGTGAGGAAGCTGAAGGGGGTGGGATGCGGTTGGTTATGGTTGTGGTTATCAGTGAAGCCAACAGTGTAGTCTCTTGCTGGGGTAAGATTGCTGATAGCTGAGGTGTCAAAGGCAAGCCCTGCAGTGGCAACGTGATCATTAAACTTCTCTAGTATATCAACTTTGTCCGTATAGGTGGTACTATCAGACACAATTTTGTTTGGAAGGGGTGTTGCAGTGGACTGACCTTCGACTTCTTTGAGGATGTTCCAAAATTTGGCAGAGTTGTTTTTATTGTCTTCTAGTTCTTTTTGGAAGTACCTAGCTTTTTCTGACCTAATTAGCTTGGTACAAGCATTCCTAGTGGTACAGAATGCTAACCAATTGGCCTGAAGGTGGGATTTCCTCACTTTTTTCCACCAGTAGTCCCTATCCCCAAGTGCTTCTTTCAGGATGGGAGAGAACCAGCCAGGAGTTTTATTTTTTGATTTGATCAGTCTTAGTGGGGCGTGTTTGTCTATTAGCCCCAGTAAGAGACTGTGAAAGATGTTAAATTCCTCATTAAAGGTGGGGGCTAGATAGAAATCCTGCCAATGAATGTTGCTTAGATCTTTCAGGAAAGTGCACTGGCAGAACTTTTTCAGGCATCTTTCCAGTTTGAATTTGGAGGCCGTTTTTATTTGGGAAGGATGTCTGATGCAGGCAGTAGCGCAATGGTCGCTTAGATTGTTGAAGAATACTCTTGTATGTGCGATATTGTGAGGTTTGTTTACTAGCATGAAGTCCAGGAGGGTGCTGTGCTTAGGGTTTTTTTTCTGTTAGTTCTGGTTATAGCAGTCGCCATTTGTAGCAGACCATTAACATCTCACAGATCCTTGAATTTCTTAGAGCTGTCATCATTTCAATTTAGATTGAAATCCCCCATTAGAATACACTCAGTATTAGCAGAATCAAGAAGGTTTTGAAGGGGTGGCAGAAGTGCCCAGCCACCAGACGGCTGTCGGTAGTATGCTGCCATAAGGAGTGATTTCTTGCTGAAAAGTGATAATTTTAGAGCCAGGCATTCAAATTCCTTATCTTTTGAGGGACAGTCAAAGGCTGTGACTGTGAATTTGCTTTTGACATATATTGCAACCCCTCCCCCTCTAGTCGGTCTATCACAGCAGTAGATGATATATCCAGGTACATTGATAGATTTGTCCAGGGTCGAGGGTGTGAGCCAGGATTGAGTTATCATGAAGAAATCAGGAGATGCATGTAGAGCCCAGGTCTGTATTGAGGCAATCTTCTTTAGCAAACTACAGACATTGATATGGAGAAAGCTAATCCCTTTATATTGAGGGAGGTCTGCAGGGGCGTTCAGAGAAATAGGTGGGCCTGGGTTTAATTCAACATTTCCTGAACAGAGTAGTAGAGAAGCAGTAGTAGTTTTTTAAGGTGGTGTCTTAGCATGCTAAATAGTCTTTTGTTACTCCTTCTAGCATACATTGGTTTAGCGTGGCTGTGTTAAGGGCTGGATTGCTATTTGTTAGGGATAAAACATAGAGAACTGATAGGGTTGATACCATCCTTGGGAATTGCACGTGTTCTATAGTTATGGCCTGGTGGAAGGACGGGCATGACCATAGAGGAGACGTCCCTGCTGTAGGATGCCATGGTCTAATGTGGGAGGCTGTATCTTGGTAGATGATAGAGGAGGGAAACTGGCCTTTGTCCGAGTTGCAAACTGAAATTTTGGGTAGAGCATAACTTAGTAATATAAGGCAACTATAGAGAAGGATAGGTGTAGATGGCATTCTTAACATGGAGATATTACCTTTTACCAATAATAAATACAGGATTTCCAACAGTTCCTTGAGAGGACCAGGGAAATGAGTGGTTCCTGTGGGAAGATGGGGACCAGTGAAAATTAAGGCCTAGATAACCAATGAGGCGTGGCTGGCAATAGCCAGTAGGAGTGAGCTAGAAAGCTGGGGCGGGGTTTATGTGTATTTAATCAGGACCGGGGGGGGCAGTGGGTGGGCAAAAAAATTGGCAGCTAGGGCTCCCTTTCTGGAGGTAATCAGTCCCTGAAGGCAAGTCCGTAACTGCGTTTCTGTGAGGGGCTGGTGGCTTCACACCTGAACTGCGGGTGGCAGTCTGGCAGGTCAGGTTCGTCAGAGAACCACGACTGTGGCTCTCAGACTACCTGGAAGGAGAAGGCAGAGGAGAATTAAAGAAGGAAATCAGAGGGGATGGGACTGCTCGTGGAGCTAAAAAGAAATGCAGACTGGCTTAAATGGGGAGGGGGTG